>CM060916.1:135739990-136989990 GCA_030737875.1 Allium sativum | reverse complement strand
ACTTGATCATCCAATTGCGTTTCGGGCACAAACTCGACTGGTTGCTTATTTCTTTCGTACTACTCATACATTTGGACCATGGTTTCATCATCGTATTCCCAAGCAGACATGTCAAACTACTAGAAAAGTGGCAGGGAGATAAAATTAATAATATGACAGCCCTAGTCTTCGAGAGTGCTGGATTTAAAGGAGGAGGGCTAAGTGGTCGTAGTGTTTTGCTTTCTTAAAGCAGTTCACATGTCCCATCGATTTTGTGTTTTTCTCTCTTAAAGCAGTTCACATGTCAGGGTTTTAAAGGTTGCAGCATTTAGTAACATCAACTGTTGTACGGCAAAGCCAGAGCAACTCAACTGTTGAGGTCATAGTGTAGTCATGTCATATAACTCAATGCTACAGCTCGAGTAATGATGACAGAGCTTTATCAATGATCACCACCACTTGTTTAAATAGTTCATACTTCGTCTCCCAACCATTACCATTATTTGTGCTTTCTACACCAACCAAGACAATAAGGTGAGAAACCACTAATTTTTTTGTTTCTACGTGTTCAAGTTTTTCTTTGTATTGGACAACACGTTTTTTTGTTTCCGTGCAGCTTAGATGGACGATGGGGAAATCAGTGATGAACTTATGAGTAAAATGTTTGATGAGTACGAACAGAACAAGGAGGAGGAGAAAGTGGGTGGATTTGTTCTAGATACACAACTAGCTGAAGTTAATAAACCCGAAACACGTCCACGAAAACACACAGCTAGGCAAAGGGTTAACCATAATCTCTACAATCGAAGTAATTCTAGCTCCAATGCTACTACAACCGAATTCTCTGCTAAGGACTTAATTATACTCGTGAAATCCTATATCGAAGTTGACAAAAGAGATTTGCTACTAATGCAAAATGGTAGAGGACTTACCAATGAAGAATTTTGGTCCATGATAATAAGATTATATAACAACCATCGTTCTTGCACTACCACACGAACGTCTGCTGAAATTCATATGGCTCATCGGCGGTTCGTTGAAGCTTGTGAACGATACCAGAAGATTATACAGACAGTTGAAGACGAAAACATATTTAAAACGACAAGGGCAACTTTTGATTCTCGTTACCTTGTAGAGTACGACACCGATTTTGTCGGCCATAAGGCGTATAAACTACGTTGTAGTTGGCTGACCCGATGATCCTTCATTTACTTGTTGTATCTTTCGTTTAGTCGATGATCCTAAGTATGAAGTTCTTGTAATTGTTTACCCACGGTATAAATCGATCAGACTAAAATAACAATAGCAAAATATATAAAGCACACATTTTATTAATAAGAAACTGCTTGCTACAATTGGAAATAAAACGTTACTACATCAACATAATACGAGCAACTACTAATACGTTACTACATCAACTGCGGAAACCTTGACGTTATAATACGATGTTTCATCCCCATCCAAAATTCCTTCTCCAAATCAGACATTCCATCCAGATATTTGTCCATGATAGCATTCTCTTCTTGTTCTTTCTTATACACATCTTGTTCTTTCTTATACGCATCTTGCTCTTTCTTATATGCATCTTGCTCTCTCTTGTGCGCTAAGTCCTCTGAAAGAATTTGTAGTTTCTTCTCTTCTAGATCAGAAATCCTTTTCAAAACTTCTGTTCTTTCCTTAGCTTCTACAAGTCTTTTTTCCGCTTTACGACTGTGTTCTTCGTGTCGTGCGTTCACTTTTGATTCAAGCTCAACCTTTGTTTTGCCCCTTCTTTTCGCCGCTTTGGCTCCCTCAGGTCTAAAATCTTCGTCAATCGTGGCATTGAACTCATCAAGTAGGTTTTCCCCTTCACATTGAGAAATATTAGCGGTTGACCCGCTTGGACTAGAAGAATACCCAGATTTTGAACTTTTTTCTTGCCTTGCTACCACTTTGAACATCGCGGAGGCTCTTGGCAAGTCCTGAGTTCCACTTCGGTTGACTAGTAAGAAGATCATAACAATGCATAAACTGGTAATAGTGTGGCCTTTTCGTCCCATTTTCTCTAGGAAAAAGCCTCTTGAACTCCTCGTTTGCCAGTCGTTTCTAATTACCAAAAGAAAATTTATCAAATAACATTCTAACAACCACTAATAATGTACGTACGAATAAAAAAATACCAGATTATCTCCCCCCCATGCCGCTTGGATTCGCTATCTTTAGTTTGTACACCTGTGACTCATAGTATTGGGTTTGACGGCTTATTTTCCCAAAACGGCCTTGAATCGCCGATAACGTCATTTGGCATTCTGAATGGTTCTGAGCGAAGGCTTTCTCAACTTTTTTCCAAAACGTGACGGCTGTTTGGTCGTTCCCCGTTGCCGAATCTTGTGTGAAATGACAATAGATATTGCATAGACTGATGTCCTCTTCGTCTGTCCACGGACTGGTTCCTTGCCCGCTGAATGGAGTTTCAAATATATTGCTCGTGTTGCGTTGCGAAAACTGGCATCCATCAATCGTCGGATGTGAAAATTCTCCGAATGGAGAAGACATTATATAGCAAGAGTTTGTTTAGAGTAAAGAGATGTAGAAAGAAGTTGTGAATATGTTGTGATGTAGAAAGGTGGAATGGAATCATTTTATAACTAAAAATATAGCCGTTTGAAAAGTTTTAACCGTTTTATGGCCGTTGGGAAGCAAAAACGAGGAGGAAATAGCCGTTGGGAAGAAGTAGCCGTTGGGTGAGGGGTGGGATTGGCGAGCCGATTTTATCGGCTCGCCATGTGGCGAGCCGATTTTATCGGCACGCCAGACCAATTCAGCACTCTGAATTGGTCCCATAATATTCCACTGAATATTACACTTCGTAACTTCTGTTGGGAAGGTTTTTTGGCATAATTCAGTATTCAGAAGTGTAATATTGCTTCTGTTGGAGATGCTCTAATAGACATTATAGTCTACAATGTGGATAAGCATATAACCACTAGTTTTTACTTATTTAATTTTTAAAACATTTCAAAAATGACATATGTACAAAATTGAAAGCTTTTAGACATTTGCATTGGTGAAATTTAAATTTTATTGTAGAAGCTAGTTTTGTATAATTCACATTGTGGAATAGACATGCAGATAATTATTTTTTGACATTACATTCATTTAGTGTTGAAGATGCTCTTATACGTAGGATGTTTGTGTCAAGGACTCATCTGATCTCTGACTGCTCGAAACTTTTTTACGACAGATTGCAAGCTACTAACGCCTTCTTGCTCTATGAAATTGCCGTGAACTTTTTTCCTGTACTAGCTTATTTAATAATAAATGAGTGACCTAAAATGAAGTGCAAAAGAGATGCTACTAAATAGGAATGTTCTGCAACGTGTGTGTGTGTGTGTATATATATATACACACATATTTGAATTTGTTTAGAGAGGAAATTGACCGGAACTGTAAAACACCCCTAATGCACCTAGCTTGGTCCGCGAGCACAATATAAGTGGCTTATGTTAGCGTATGCATACAGTAAACCCTTAGCATGCCAATCAGAGTTTTGAACTTGCATCGTTGTTACCTCGGCACAAGTCCTTATCCGCTACGCTAATGCTGTGGATGTGCATGTATGTATGTATGTATGTGTGTGTGTGTATATATATATAGAGAGAGAGAGAGAGAAAGAAAGAGAGAGAGAGAGACAGCTATTTAAACACAAAATTAGACAAAAACTAAGAGACACAGCCTCGACCGTTGTATCTTTTTGCCCTTATATGGAGAGGTGAAATTTAGCGGATGATCCAATGGTGGAGATCATCTGTGTCATCAAATATGTCAATTTTTTTTGTCTTAACAGACTTTAAATATATATAAAGATAATTACCTTCGGAAGGAAGGAGAAAAGGCAGCGCAGAGACAGAAAGAACTAGTTTAAAGCTAGGAAGGAGTCAATCGCCGGTGATCTGAAACAACTTGGTATTTGCTCCTCGAAATCAAATTGCGTTATTTTAAAATCTGTCACTCGCCATTTTTTTTATCGTGATTTGGGAGAGAGTAAAACTGGGTTACAACAAAAATGGGTAGAATGGGTTACATGGGTTGAACGGGTTGTACTGATATTAAACCGTTATTCGATTGTTTAAATGAATTGGTTCAAAAAAATAAAAACTTTAAATAGGTCAAACGCAACCCTTTTAATATTAGGGAAAGTGGATTGGATAAAAAGGTTTGGATCAAGTTTGATGGGCCTACGTTACAATAACTGCAAGCTTCAGGATTACATTGCCTACGACCAGGCATATTAAGAAAACAGGCAGTAACCAAGAGGGATTTTACTTTGAAAAATATACACGATACGTACACCATCATAATTATATATCATATACAGCGCATAGATATTAAGGGAAAGGGTAACCAAACGAAAGGTTTAGTTTAACCTGTGATGTATTCATCACTATACTGCACAACACAGTTCTCTTGAAGAACGTACCATCTAAAAGCGCCTAAATCCAGATCTCACTAGTCCTCCACGCCAAACGAACTGAAACTTCCGCTTGACACAGATATGAAATCAAATGCTCTTACCCTCCCCCCGGCCTAAATCCAAATCTAAATCGACCTATCCCCTAAAACAATACCGTCTAGATCAGATCCAACCAATGACTAGATCAGACATGTCGTTCTTATTATCTGTTACACACAATCATTATGTCAAAAACCTGATGTGCATTCTGCATTGTGCGCATTTCCACAAACAGATTCAACTACAACAAAGAAGATGCAAACGCAATTTGTAACTGATGATAGGATGAAGTCGAAAGCTCTTATGGTCATACAGGAGAAGGACCGAATCATTGGTAGTGATCCAAATGATCGAGAAGGTCTAGTAAATTATTAACAACAACTATTAAGTAGCCAAGAGACATGTACACGTATTTATTATAATAAGTTTGTACATGTATTACCATTTTGCCCTTCATATAATGCCTAGATTCTGTAGGTATATAATGGGCATCAATGTTGTAACGACCCGGATTTTGAGCGACTTTGGTTATCGACATAAGCTCGATGTCGATAACCAAAACATCGAAAAATCCTGGTAATTAATGAAAGAAATTAGAGGGTGAGGATAGATAAGGTAGAAACTTAGAATAGAAGAATAAAAGAAGAACTTACATCATCAGAGTAACACGAATCTCACAGCGGAACGAATAACATATAATATATTACATAACTTTGAAATATAACAGTTATGTATACAATATCACTTATCAGAGTACAACACTTACAACACAGCGGAAATAAACTATAGCTATATGATCCTGAAGCCTCCATCTCCAGCTCTTCAATGTATCTGCAAATCCCGACTACTTGACTGCCCGTACAAATTTAGGCACCCAAGAGTTTAGGAAAAACCACAAAGTAAACTCCGGGTCAGTCATGGGACTGGTATGAGTAAAACAGTTTAAACAGGTATATGAACAAGTAAACGATATCTCATAAGACCACGCCGCAGAACGGAACGGGTTTTTCCCTTATGAGAATCCAAAATATCTTTATATCAAAAACCTTTTGATATTATAATAATGTCTATGTACAAATAGATATCAACTAGCAGAAACACTTTCATCTCACGTTCTACATATATAGTATACAATCAAAATCGCAAGCACGTATTGGATAAATGGATTTCCAACTATGACAAGGTATGGAACCACCTTCCGATCAGTGTACTCTAGGAACGATACACTGGAGTTCAACAAGAACATCTTGCAACTCAGCCACATATGACCGACCACTCATTTCGCTTGAGTGTATCGAATGTACATCACCAACGGTTGGGATCAGCAACCGTTCCCATATATATGGGACAGCATTGATAGATTTAAGAAACAAACGAATATTCTTTAGATAGGTGATTATACACCCTACTTCGGTGCGACCGACTTAGCCATGCTGCTTGCCCGATTTCTGTCATTTACCGGTTGATGAGGCTAGATGCTACGCTTTATCATTACATTGGATTCACTTCGAATGCCACATTTGTCAGATCCATCGAAAATCACTAATTGACATCTACAACAGTACATTACGTGTTAGCTAAAGAAGTTTCCTTCTCCACTTCCACTCTTGGTACGGTTGAAGAAATCAAAGTACGTGACCTTTCTGGAAATACTCTGTCAGACAATCATCCACACAAGTCATCCTCATTCACTTAGAATGTCACATCGTCATACCCGCCAAATCACAAATTGATTTATCCAAAAATAACACGGGTATACAGCTAAGAGAAACGAATTCCTCCGCCACCAAACGTGAACACGTTTGAACAGATCAACTTACGCGATCTATTGGATATACTCTGTCAGACCTTCGTCCATACAAGTTGTCCTGGGACTGGACAAACCGAAGGCACTATTCAGTATATCCATCTTAGTCACTGTTATCTAAGACTTATACAACAGCCCTTGCATTTTACTCCGTCTTCAATTATCTTTGGCATATATGATTCACAACGCTTATGCCAATACAGAGTGGTTCTTTGGATAATAATCCAACCGGTCTCTCCATATTAACAACGTTAAAATGGTCAAAACTTCGATAGTCTGTGATTTAACTATCAAAGAAAAACAGGTTTGCAAACAACGATATTATTTACAGATGGAAATTATATCGATTAATCATCAACATATATCTATATATATATTCACATTGCCTTATTTTCTATGTTTAGAAAATATATGTTATAAACACTGGAAAACGTTTCCATCTGCTTATTTACAAATCACTACTCTTCCCCAACTATCAGTCCCTGACTGTAAACTAGTATGAGAACAATCCCCTAAGTATAAATCCCGAAGGCCGAAACCAACATCAGATAGGCACTTAGAAAACCATTCAATTTACTAATCTCTAGTCAGTTCTAATTTTACTTAACTCTATTTGATTAACTCTGATTGATTAACTCTAACTGGTTAATTCTAACCGATCAACTCTAACTGGTCAACCTTAATTAATTAACTCTAACTGGTTTTACTTGGTTTGACTAACTCAATTTATTAACTCGACTGACTAATTCAACTCGATTAACCTAATTTGATTTACTTATCTCGATTAACTGAACTAATCACTTTGATTAAATCGACTAATTCACTTTAGTTAACTTAACCAATTCACTTAACTAATTCACTTAACTCCTGTCGAATAAACTATATTCGATAACTCCTCTAACTCTATTCGAATAAACTATATTCGATTAACTCATTTACTCTATTCGAATAAACTATATTCGATTAACTCCTTTTCTCTATTCGAATAAACTATATTCGATCAACTCATTTGATTTAACTCTAATCGATTAACTCCATCGAATAAACTATATTCGATAACTCCTTCGATTTAACTAATATTCTATAACTCACTTCGATTAACAAATAATCGATAACTCCTTCGAATAAACTATATTCGATAATCTCCTCTCGAATAAACGATATTCGATAATCTTCCCTTTCGATTTAACTAATCGATAACTCCTTTCGATTTAACTAATCTATAACTCCTTTCGATTTAACTAATCGATATTTCCTTTCGATTTAACTAATCGATAACTCCCTTCGATGAAACTAACATCGATACTCCTTTCGATGAAATTAACATCGATTAACTCCTTTCGATGAAACTAACATCAATTAACTCCTTTCGATGAAACTAACATCGATTAATTTAACTCGACGAACTTAACTCGACTCACTTATCTCGATAATCTAACTCAAGAACTTAACTCCTATCGAATAACTAATATTCGATTTAACTTCATTCGCTTGACTCTAGATCCCAGCGATCACAATGGTTATGCCGGACTCCCTCGGGAAACATCCGACCGCCGTAGGCTATTTACAGCCCTGCGAATTACGCTAGCAGTCGTACGAGATGTCAACTTACCCTGAATAACTCTGTTTGACTAACTCTATCTCAAATAACTATATTTGATAACTTCTACTTCGAATAAGTGGTATTCGATAACTTAACTCGATTATCAACTCGAAAATCTTAACTCGAATCGATTAACTCCAATGATTAACTTGACTTACTTAACTCACTGGTTACTTGACTTACTTAACTTACTGGTTAACTCTATTGAACTGGTTAACTCTACTGAACTGGTTAACTCTATTGAACTGGTTAACTCTACTGAACTAGTTAACTCTACTGAACTGGTTAACTCTACTGGACTGGTTAACTCTATTCAACTAACTCGACTCGACTAACCCCTTTCGAATAGCATATTCGTTTTACTAACTTTCAAATACCATATTCGATTTACTCCCTTCGAATACCATATTCGATTTACTCCCTTCGAATACCATATTCGATTTAACTCCTTTCAAATACCATATTCGATTTAACTCCTTTCGAATACCATATTCGATTTAACTCCTTTGGAAAACCATATTCGATTTAACTCCTTTCGAATTCCATATTCGATTTACTTTATTCACTTTATAAAGATTTCCTTTTTAACAACGTTTTATCCATTTGGAAAGATTTACTTTTAAATAACGGTTCTACACTTTAAAAATGATTTCCTTTTTATAACGTTTCCTTTTTCAATTCTATTTGTAAATAGTTTACAAATATTTCTTTTTCAAATTTATTCTTGAAATATTCTAACTCCTTAAATTGTCTGAAAAATTCGCTATAACCTCCTTTGTAACGGGAGCATCGGGAAAATCCCCAAACCCGCCACGCAGGCCTTTCCATTCAAAAAGAAAATGGTTTGAAATTATTTCCATTTTGAATATCTCCTATTTATAAATATTCCAATTTATAAACATTTCTTACTTATAAATATTCCACTTTATAAATATCTCTTATTTATAAATATCCCATTTTATAAATATTCTATTTTCAATATCACTTTGAAAATCCCCTTATCAACATTTCGGTATGTTATGGTATTCAATCATATCAAATCACGATGTTCAATGAGACGACCCGATTTCCCGTTCTCACGGAAACAAGGTTATCTTTTGGAATATAACACAGAAACATATAATAGCAGAACAGAATTAAATAAATACACCAGAATGAACAACAAAATATACTGGATAAAAGTAATCATCAGAGTTACACAGTATACAGGATCTTACTTAGTACAAATACAGTTCAGCTATACATAAATGTCTACAGCGGAAATAAACAAAATATGTACAATAGGAGCTGAACAGCATAAAAAGAAATAAATGATAGGATCCATCTTCAGCTCCAGCTATCCAGAAAGAACCAGCTAAACCTGAATACAAGGTTGCCCGTGGAAAAAAGGGGCACCCGAGTTTTGAGAGTGAAACAAACTACGAGTCAGTCATGGGACTGGTATGAGAAATCCACTCAACACATATATAATTGGCTAATCACAGGACCACGCCACTTTCGTGGAACGGGTTTACTCCATTGGATTGCCAGTGCTTTAAAACCAATCTTTCTTTTAAACATCGCTATGCTTTTTATAAAAATGAAGCCGTTATAAGACTCAGTTCCCATCACACAATGCAACGCAAACCGGAGGATAGAGTTTTTACCTTATAACAGCCAAAATATGATTGATACGAATAAAACAAAGGCATTTGATATTATTGCTAGTGTATATATGTTTTGAAAACAATTTCAAATCATAACTATCAATCATAGACGGCATTAATGCCCCATACCACTATGTCGCCATATATAGGTATACAATCAAAACCGCACGATCACGTATTTGGAAATTGGATTTCCGTCATGAACCAAGGCAAAAGATAGTCCTTACCGAATTCGAGACGCTCTAGCCCGCCCCTCGGGACCCAGACTCAGGTGGGCCCTTGGATCGTCAGGGCCGGTCCACCGATGTGGATTAAAATTCCTGAACCTGCGTTTCCCCACCCTTTGGGGTGTAGACGAGCCAACGAATGACTCCATCGGACCCGGATCGTCCGATCAAACCGAGGCGCCTCGCAACAGCAACAACCACAAAGGTGAAAAGTATATAAATGTCAGGGCTGGTAGGTCACTGACACCACCCTAGCTAGAAAGAAACGCAGGCCCTCCCTGATGTCCTCTCCCGTTTTAGGTTCATACCGGGGTGTGAGGCTCGCGAATTCACGTTATACACAAAGCTACGCCACACAGGCGGTGCTTTGATCATCACCACAAGACTTTGCTTTTCAACAGAAGCCCTGATCACTGCATCTTAGCATGCCACACAGGCAAATCACACCGTGCAACTGATGGCTATCAATCACACAGAACAAATTCCCATGTCGGACACACAGTCCATTTACAAGTCCGTTCTGGGTCTGAACGAAACCGGAGGCACTAAATACCTCGCAAACCCTTTGATCAACACGTACGTCTGAACGATCACCACTCATTATCCATATTTCGGGATGCCTCCCAATCAGGACCTCGGTTACCATCCAAACGAGGTGAAGATCTCCGGTCTTCGACCATCGTCTTCATCTTCGAATTTCAATCGTCGGTCGATTATTCGAAATGAGAATTAACTCGGCCTTTTCAAATAATTCACGTATATTTAGTATTTCAAATCGATTTATTTCAATGGTTAAATTATTCGACAACACCAATTGTGTTCTTTAATATAGTTTTCACACCAAACACATTCAACCATCAAACATCACGTAAATCAAGCAAATTCAGTTTATTTCCATTCCATATCGCTTACGATATTTTATAACTATTTATCGCTATTTTTATTTATTTTAAAATAGCCATTTTATTCAAAACGACGCTTCGGGCCATAAGGCGGCCGTGGCGCTGTTTTTCTTTAGATTTGATTTACACATATTTGAAAATCCAACCGTTGGATCTTCACAAAATTTACATCATTAGAAAGGTCTTTTCAAAACGAACCCAACGGTTCCAGTTTCGGGAAAATCCGACGGTCGGATCTTCCGGTACAATCGTTTGAGTTTCGATTTCAAAATACGAACTGCAGCGTCGTTATTCGATTTAATATAATTATATTTATATATATATATAAATATAATCGCTTCTGGCGCTGTTTTTCTTCAGATTTGAATTAAACATTCCAGACAATCCAACCGTTGGATTTTTACAAGGTTGGTGCCGTTGGAAAGATTATTCCAAGGCGAACCCGACGGTTGAGGTTTCGGGAAAATCCAATGGTCGGATTTCCCGCACTAGTCGTTTGAAATCACGGTTTCAAAATACGAACTGCACGGCTTCGTTTTGTTTTAATTCTATTTATATTTATATATTTATATAAATATAGTTCATTCAATGTTTTCTATATCGTTTTCACTTCAAATATTTTTCTAACACCTTAAATTTTGGAAAAATTTCGCCATAACCTCCCCTGTACCGGGAGCATCGGGAAATCGCAAATAGCGTTCCCGGTCCTTCTAATCTCAAAAAGAAAAAGAAGAAGCCAAGCGGCTAGCCAATAGGCTCAAAATCATCACCCAAACAAATCAGTAAATGTGTACCTATTTGTCGGGCACAAATTTTATTCCTCTTCTCTAGCCCCTTTGCTATAACCTGTTCAATGAATATGCATGTACATATATATACAGTCCATATCATTTTTCATTTTCTATTCAACTTCATATTTAATTTCTATTTGGTTTAAAAACACCATTCATTCTAACGTTACATAAATAGGTGCAAATCATTTCATTAGCTAATTAATGAATATTTCAACTCATATATGTTTAGTTTGAACAAGTGGCTATTTTTAACGCTTCACATTTCAACGATTTATGCATACAATAAAAATGTGATTTTTATTGTAAAACGATTTATTTCAAAACACTATTCTTCTATATAGTTCAAGTTGGTGATAGAAATGAAATTTTCATCATAAAACAATTTCTTTTAAATTGAGGTTATTTTACATAGTTCATATAGTCGATAAAAGGTGATTTTTATCATCAAACAGTTTAAATATGAATACCATTCAACACATGAATTTCTAAACAACGAATGAATATCAATTCAACACATGAATGTTTTCTATTGTTTTTATATATAGATAAAAAATGTGATTTTTATTATCTAACAGTTTATTTCAAAATATGAATACCATTCAACACATGAATTTCTAAACAACGAATGAATATCAATTCAACACATGAATGTTTTCTATTGTTTTTATATATAGATAAAAAATGTGATTTTTATTATCTAACAGTTTATTTCAAAATATGAATACCATTCAACACATGAATTTCTAAACAACGAATGAATATCAATTCAACACATGAATGTTTTCTATTGTTTTTATATATAGATAAAAAATGTGATTTTTATTATCGAACAATTTATTTCAAAATATGAATACCATTCAACACATGAATTTCTAAACAACGAATGAATATCAATTCAACACATGAATGTTTCTAATAGTTTAAGCAAATGAAAATAATTCAATCACACAAATATTATTCAAAATTTCGGCAGCATAACGGCAGGGTAGTTACACCGGCACCGTCCCTAGTACGGCTCCTCGCTCTACCTTAAAACCTCGCGGTTTTTGACAATGGGAAACATGCATCTAGTTCGCACGCAGGCGGCATGTATATATTTATTTCATTACCACAAACTAATCCTATGTGGTTTCAACCAAATATTTCACAACCACAAATGGGTATTTTTCAACCACAATCAACCAATATCAATCACAAACAATCCCAAACAATCATTCAATTTTCACCACAATTTCAACCAATAAATATCGTCCATGGTTTGTGGACGAGGGGGCGTGTATATATATATATATATATATTTATAGATAGCAATTCACTTTCATCTTCACGCATATATATATAAATTTTTAAATCAGAAATCTCACCAATAGCTATCCAACTGCACGACACTTTCTTTATAGAAATCTTCGCCTTTTTGTCGCTTTCACCCGTATTCTCTGCATATGTTAAAATAGAATTTTTACTATGCTATTCAATATATAAAAATCGAATTTTGATTTCGCTATTCGATATATAAAAATATGATTTTTTTTTTCTTCGACTTTCAACATATAAAAATATGATTTTCTCTTCGACTTTCAACATATAAAAATATGATTTTTACTTTTGCAACTTCAAATCTTTTTCTACTAAAAGATTAAACCTTTTTCTTGTTTTAAAGTTCAAAATAAAATCAGTTTTTCTCTTTTATAAAAATGCAATTTTTATTCTTTATAGAAAATGCAGTTTTTATTTTCTTTACAAAATGCAGTTTTTATTCTTTATAGAAAATGCAGTTTTTATTCTTTATAGAAAATGCAGTTTTTATTTTTATAAAATGCAGTTTTTATAACTTTACAAAATGCAGTTTTTATTCTTTATAGAAAATGCAGTTTTTATTTTTATAAAATGCAGTTTTTATAACTTAAAATAAAAATACAGTTTTATAACTTAAAATAAAAAGACAGTATTTAGTTTTAACAAAACTAAATTAAAACTAAAAATAAAATAAAATAAAAGTAAAATGGCTCACCGAGGTGTCGAAGGGGAGGAGGCGTTCGTCGGTTTGGGTCTCTCGAGGGTGGCGTCGCGACTGGATTCGACGGGGGGTGGGGCGACTGCTTCGCGAGCTTCGAGGGGGGTGGTGGCTCTGCGTCTTCGCGAGCTTCGAGGGGGGGTTCGAAGTACGAGGAAGAGGGGGGGTACGGTGAGGGCGGCGGCTTCGCTTCAGGGGGGGGCTTCGTCGGAGTTCGTGCGAGGGGGGGGGGCTGGCGATTTAGGTTTTCTTTTTTTCTTTTTATTTCTGAAGAATGAAATAGGATTGAACGGGGGGGGCCAGGAGGAAGAATAAAGGGAGGGAATTAGATTTTTTTTTTTATTTAATTATTTAAAGTTGACTTTTACCCACGACCACGAAACGAGGCCCACCACCTGTCGTCCATAGCGTTTAACCCCCATTCCGAACACAATGGGATATGTATTGCAAGCTGATGTGATCGTTACAATCAGTTTCTGTTGAATTTACATTTAAATCATTATATTGAATTTTAAACGTACATTTCAAATTACCGGGGTCACATACTAACTAGAAAAATTCCAGAAAAATATTTTCTAGCTTCGTATTGACGATACGGTCCTAACAAAACTAGTTTCGTCGAATTCTGAGACCGTTTGAAAAATGGCCAATTTCCATTCGATTAAAATCAACAGAAACTGGTCAAACGCGTTTTCTTTTGCCACGCTCACATATTAATTCGAAAAATTATGAAATTTGAAACCTGGCAATAACTTGACACTGCGGACCCAACAAAAGTGGTTTCGTCGAAATCCGAGGTCGTATGCAAAATGTCCATTTTTAAGGGCCTGAATTCCATAGCGACTATTCAGAATTTTCAACTGGACATATCTTTTGACTCCCGCTATCAAACTTCGATTGGTCAGATTCGTTAGAAAGATATTATCAATTAGATTCCATTATTTTTGGTTTCACTAAGATCCGGATTGTTTTGCACCCGGTATATTCAATTGAAGTTTGAAATCGAATTATCGAACTACCGCGCCATTTTCAATTCTATATATAATTATAATTAATTATATTCGTTTTCAAATGTCGATTCAAACTCAGTTTTCATTGCCATTATCTAAAATATTTATTTTAAATATTTAAAATCCATTATTTTAGCCAATTTAAAAATTTTAAATTGGTTCAGATTTTCTGGGTCGTTACAATCTCCCCCACTTAAAACTTTTCGTCCCCGAAAAGGAATAAAGTCGAAAGTGGTTTGATAATTCTACGATCACCCAATACAACAACCAATTTGTTTCTAACCTTTTTAACTTTTCAAATATATATCTTTTATATATTCAAAAATTATATTTCTAAAACCAGACTATATATAAATATAATCACAAATACGTTATTTAAAAACATATTACTCTCGACTCGTTCTGAGGCACTTCTGACCCCATCTCTAACGAGTTGTTCTGATTCTGCTACTCATACTAGGATATTGCTGATCCTATCTGTATAGAGTTACCCGTCCTAGAACACTACTGGTTCTATTTCTGACGAGTTCGTTCAAATGTTATATTCCAGAACTAAGTTTAACCAAAGCTCTGATACCACGTTGAGACGACCCGATTTCCCGTTCTCACGGAAACAAGGTTATCTTTTGGAATATAACACAGAAACATATAATAGCAGAACAGAATTAAATAAATACACCAGAATGAACAACAAAATATACTGGATAAAAGTAATCATCAGAGTTACACAGTATACAGGATCTTACTTAGTACAAATACAGTTCAGCTATACATAAATGTCTACAGCGGAAATAAACAAAATATGTACAATAGGAGCTGAACAGCATAAAAAGAAATAAATGATAGGATCCATCTTCAGCTCCAGCTATCCAGAAAGAACCAGCTAAACCTGAATACAAGGCTGCCCGTGGAAAAAAGGGGCACCCGAGTTTTGAGAGTGAAACAAACTACGAGTCAGTCATGGGACTGGTATGAGAAATCCACTCAACACATATATAATTGGCTAATCACAGGACCACGCCACTTTCGTGGAACGGGTTTACTCCATTGGATTGCCAGTGCTTTAAAACCAATCTTTCTTTTAAACATCGCTATGCTTTTTATAAAAATGAAGCCGTTATAAGACTCAGTTCCCATCACACAATGCAACGCAAACCGGAGGATAGAGTTTTTACCTTATAACAGCCAAAATATGATTGATACGAATAAAACAAAGGCATTTGATATTATTGCTAGTGTATATATGTTTTGAAAACAATTTCAAATCATAACTATCAATCATAGACGGCATTAATGCCCCATACCACTATGTCGCCATATATAGGTATACAATCAAAACCGCACGATCACGTATTTGGAAATTGGATTTCCGTCATGAACCAAGGCAAAAGATAGTCCTTACCGAATTCGAGACGCTCTAGCCCGCCCCTCAGGACCCAGACTCAGGTGGGCCCTTGGATCGTCAGGGCCGGTCCACCGATGTGGATTAAAATTCCTGAACCTGCGTTTCCCCACCCTTTGGGGTGTAGACGAGCCAACGAATGACTCCATCGGACCCGGATCGTCCGATCAAACCGAGGCGCCTCGCAACAGCAACAACCACAAAGGTGAAAAGTATATAAATGTCAGGGCTGGTAGGTCACTGACACCACCCTAGCTAGAAAGAAACGCAGGCCCTCCCTGATGTCCTCTCCCGTTTTAGGTTCATACCGGGGTGTGAGGCTCGCGAATTCACGTTATACACAAAGCTACGCCACACAGGCGGTGCTTTGATCATCACCACAAGACTTTGCTTTTCAACAGAAGCCCTGATCACTGCATCTTAGCATGCCACACAGGCAAATCACACCGTGCAACTAATGGCTATCAATCACACAGAACAAATTCCCATGTCGGACACACAGTCCATTTACAAGTCCGTTCTGGGTCTGAACGAAACCGGAGGCACTAAATACCTCGCAAACCCTTTGATCAACACGTACGTCTGAACGATCACCACTCATTATCCATATTTCGGGATGCCTCCCAATCAGGACCTCGGTTACCATCCAAACGAGGTGAAGATCTCCGGTCTTCGACCATCGTCTTCATCTTCGAATTTCAATCGTCGGTCGATTATTCGAAATGAGAATTAACTCGGCCTTTTCAAATAATTCACGTATATTTAGAATTTCAAATCGATTTATTTCAATGGTTAAATTATTCGACAACACCAATTGTGTTCTTTAATATAGTTTTCACACCAAACACATTCAACCATCAAACATCACGTAAATCAAGCAAATTCAGTTTATTTCCATTCCATATCGCTTACGATATTTTATAACTATTTATCGCTATTTTTATTTATTTTAAAATAGCCATTTTATTCAAAACGACGCTTCGGGCCATAAGGCGGCCGTGGCGCTGTTTTTCTTTAGATTTGATTTACACATATTTGAAAATCCAACCGTTGGATCTTCACAAAATTTACATCATTAGAAAGGTCTTTTCAAAACGAACCCAACGGTTCCAGTTTCGGGAAAATCCGACGGTCGGATCTTCCGGTACAATCGTTTGAAATTTCGATTTCAAAATACGAACTGCAGCGTCGTTATTCGATTTAATATAATTATATTTATATATATATATAAATATAATCGCTTCTGGCGCTGTTTTTCTTCAGATTTGAATTAAACATTCCAGACAATCCAACCGTTGGATTTTTACAAGGTTGGTGCCGTTGGAAAGATTATTCCAAGGCGAACCCGACGGTTGAGGTTTCGGGAAAATCCAATGGTCGGATTTCCCGCACTAGTCGTTTGAAATCACGGTTTCAAAATACGAACTGCACGGCTTCGTTTCGTTTTAATTCTATTTATATTTATATATTTATATAAATATAGTTCATTCAATGTTTTCTATATCGTTTTCACTTCAAATATTTTTCTAACACCTTAAATTTTGGAAAAATTTCGCCATAACCTCCCCTGTACCGGGAGCATCGGGAAATCGCAAATAGCGTTCCCGGTCCTTCTAATCTCAAAAAGAAAAAGAAGAAGCCAAGCGGCTAGCCAATAGGCTCAAAATCATCACCCAAACAAATCAGTAAATGTGTACCTATTTGTCGGGCACAAATTTTATTCCTCTTCTCTAGCCCCTTTGCTATAACCTGTTCAATGAATATGCATGTACATATATATACAGTCCATATCATTTTTCATTTTCTATTCAACTTCATATTTAATTTCTATTTGGTTTAAAAACACCATTCATTCTAACGTTACATAAATAGGTGCAAATCATTTCATTAGCTAATTAATGAATATTTCAACTCATATATGTTTAGTTTGAACAAGTGGCTATTTTTAACGCTTCACATTTCAACGATTTATGCATACAATAAAAATGTGATTTTTATTGTAAAACGATTTATTTCAAAACACTATTCTTCTATATAGTTCAAGTTGGTGATAGAAATGAAATTTTCATCATAAAACAATTTCTTTTAAATTGAGGTTATTTTACATAGTTCATATAGTCGATAAAAGGTGATTTTTATCATCAAACAGTTTAAATATGAATACCATTCAACACATGAATTTCTAAACAACGAATGAATATCAATTCAACACATGAATGTTTTCTATTGTTTTTATATATAGATAAAAAATGTGATTTTTATTATCTAACAGTTTATTTCAAAATATGAATACCATTCAACACATGAATTTCTAAACAACGAATGAATATCAATTCAACACATGAATGTTTTCTATTGTTTTTATATATAGATAAAAAATGTAATTTTTATTATCTAACAGTTTATTTCAAAATATGAATACCATTCAACACATGAATTTCTAAACAACGAATGAATATCAATTCAACACATGAATGTTTTCTATTGTTTTTATATATAGATAAAAAATGTGATTTTTATTATCGAACAATTTATTTCAAAATATGAATACCATTCAACACATGAATTTCTAAACAACGAATGAATATCAATTCAACACATGAATGTTTCTAATAGTTTAAGCAAATGAAAATAATTCAATCACACAAATATTATTCAAAATTTCGGCAGCATAACGGCAGGGTAGTTACACCGGCACCGTCCCTAGTACGGCTCCTCGCTCTACCTTAAAACCTCGCGGTTTTTGACAATGGGAAACATGCATCTAGTTCGCACGCAGGCGGCATGTATATATTTATTTCATTACCACAAACTAATCCTATGTGGTTTCAACCAAATATTTCACAACCACAAATGGGTATTTTTCAACCACAATCAACCAATATCAATCACAAACAATCCCAAACAATCATTCAATTTTCACCACAATTTCAACCAATAAATATCGTCCATGGTTTGTGGACGAGGGGGCGTATATATATATATATAGATATATATTTATAGATAGCAATTCACTTTCATCTTCACGCATATATATATAAATTTTTAAATCAGAAATCTCACCAATAGCTATCCAACTGCACGACACTTTCTTTATAGAAATCTTCGCCTTTTTGTCGCTTTCACCCGTATTCTCTGCATATGTTAAAATAGAATTTTTACTATGCTATTCAATATATAAAAATCGAATTTTGATTTCGCTATTCGATATATAAAAATATGATTTTTTTTTTCTTCGACTTTCAACATATAAAAATATGATTTTCTCTTCGACTTTCAACATATAAAAATATGATTTTTACTTTTGCAACTTCAAATCTTTTTCTACTAAAAGATTAAACCTTTTTCTTATTTTAAAGTTCAAAATAAAATCAGTTTTTCTCTTTTATAAAAATGCAATTTTTATTCTTTATAGAAAATGCAGTTTTTATTTTCTTTACAAAATGCAGTTTTTATTCTTTATAGAAAATGCAGTTTTTATTCTTTATAGAAAATGCAGTTTTTATTTTTATAAAATGCAGTTTTTATAACTTTACAAAATGCAGTTTTTATTCTTTATAGAAAATGCAGTTTTTATTTTTATAAAATGCAGTTTTTATAACTTAAAATAAAAATACAGTTTTATAACTTAAAATAAAAAGACAGTATTTAGTTTTAACAAAACTAAATTAAAACTAAAAATAAAATAAAATAAAAGTAAAATGGCTCACCGAGGTGTCGAAGGGGAGGAGGCGTTCGTCGGTTTGGGTCTCTCGAGGGTGGCGTCGCGACTGGATTCGACGGGGGGTGGGGCGACTGCTTCGCGAGCTTCGAGGGGGGTGGTGGCTCTGCGTCTTCGCGAGCTTCGAGGGGGGGTTCGAAGTACGAGGAAGAGGGGGGGTACGGTGAGGGCGGCGGCTTCGCTTCAGGGGGGGGCTTCGTCGGAGTTCGTGCGAGGGGGGGGGGCTGGCGATTTAGGTTTTCTTTCTTTTTTTTTTATTTCTGAAGAATGAAATAGGATTGAACGGGGGGGCCAGGAGGAAGAATAAAGGGAGGGAATTAGATATTTTTTATTTTATTTAATTATTTAAAGTTGACTTTTACCCACGACCACGAAACGAGGCCCACCACCTGTCGTCCATAGCGTTTAACCCCCATTCCGAACACAATGGGATATGTATCGCAAGCTGATGTGATCGTTACAATCAGTTTCTGTTGAATTTACATTTAAATCATTATATTGAATTTTAAACGTACATTTCAAATTACCGGGGTCACATACTAACTAGAAAAATTCCAGAAAAATATTTTCTAGCTTCGTACTGACGATACGGTCCTAACAAAACTAGTTTCGTCGAATTCTGAGACCGTTTGAAAAATGGCCAATTTCCATTCGATTAAAATCAACAGAAACTGGTCAAACGCGTTTTCTTTTGCCACGCTCACATATTAATTCGAAAAATTATGAAATTTGAAACCTGGCAATAACTTGACACTGCGGACCCAACAAAAGTGGTTTCGTCGAAATCGGAGGTCGTATGCAAAATGTCCATTTTTAAGGGCCTGAATTCCATAGCGACTATTCAGAATTTTCAACTGGACATATCTTTTGACTCCCGCTATCAAACTTCGATTGGTCAGATTCGTTAGAAAGATATTATCAATTAGATTCCATTATTTTTGGTTTCACTAAGATCCGGATTGTTTTGCACCCGGTATATTCAATTGAAGTTTGAAATCGAATTATCGAACTACCGCGCCATTTTCAATTCTATATATAATTATAATTAATTATATTCGTTTTCAAATGTCGATTCAAACTCAGTTTTCATTGCCATTATCTAAAATATTTATTTTAAATATTTAAAATCCATTATTTTAGCCAATTTAAAATTTTTAAATTGGTTCAGATTTTCTGGGTCGTTACATTCAATATCGTCCAAGTACATATAATCGCCCACAGATTTTATATCACATCATATAACAATATATGAAAAACAATAAAATAACTGTTGAGGAATCCAGTCGGATTCCTCCAACCTGTCTCCCTGCATCCACAGATGTTACACAATATGATTATCATCACTTTCAGTTCAATATAAATTATTCTGATAGCAGAATCAATATATAAATATTTAATGGTTTATATATATATATATATAATTACATATATGCATATAATTTTCACTAACTGACTAGCAGTTCAATCAATCAACCAACACAAAGCAATCAACAGATGATTAACAGTTCTAAAAATACATTATAAAAATATAACTGTTCAGAGTTGGTGAGTTTTACTCACATTTGCGCGTTAGCCGTTAAATAATGGTTTGCGTTATTTGATTTAGTCGCACAATTTATTTCGCCATAAATTGTAACGAGCTCGGATTCACTCTCGGTCAGTTCCATTGTGTAGTGTCCGTCCATACGATCCTAACGCGACTGACGGTTCGTAAATCTGATATCGTACGAGCAAGTTACGAATTTATAAAGTTTATATATACAAATTTGAATTTAAACTTCATTAAATAAATTGTTTGGGCTTTTACCTTAAACAGGCCCATACCCAAGTTCATATAACCAGACCCGTGTTTACTTCCTCCCCCAAACACATCGTATCAAACTCCAGAGAAAAAAATCCCCCTTTGACCGCACCATTGACCATCATCCACGACTGCTCCGGCCACCAACTCCCATCGCAGACACCACCGAATTAACCTGCGCCACCACCTCTCTCCGCCCTTGCCCATTTCAACCAACTCGAGCCACCCCTTCAACAACGAAACCACCATCGCCAGTCCACCAGATCTCGACATCCACTCCGTCGCTCGACCCCTACTGGTCGATTTCCCCCTCCATCCAACACGAGTGACTCAATCCTTGAATCGCCACCCATTATCCTCAGAAAACCAAAACCCTACTTGCGCTGGTGAACTTCGTTCGTGCAAATATGATGTCGAGATGGGTAAAACGCACATAGGAGCGAAGCTGCTACCTTGCTGAACCCAAATCCGACCTTAGTTACTCACTCGAATGCTTCCCAAATCCACCAATTTGAAAACCCAAACTTTGAACCCATGCTGTGTAAATTTTCAGCAAAACAAAAACCCACCGAACTCCACAAAACAGATGTGAGATCGAAGAGAATTGTACAAGGGATTCAAAGACTATTGTTTTATGGTTTTACGATTTTTCTTTGATTTCCAATGATTTTTCTTTTGAGTTTTTGGTGCTGTGTATTTGTTTGCTGAGTAAAACTTGGTGGCGGCACATTTCAGTTTGACTGAGGAATGAAAATAAATTAGGTTTAGGATGGTTGAAGGGGCATTTATAGAAGCCATAAATATCTAGATATTTTAAAAAGGGAATATTCCAGGTATATGCTCATTTATATATTCATTTTGCTTTCTAAAAATTCTCGTGATTACATACGATACCCAAAAATCACGAAACTGGACATGCAACTACAACACGACACTACGGTCCCAACGAAACTGGTTTCGTCGAATTCCGACTTCGTGTGCTCACACAGCGTATTTTTAAAGCTCTGGATGATCCATTTAAATATATAAATATATTTAAATACAATTAAATTAAATATAAATAAATATATATTATCGTATATCTTCACATATGATATCGTACAGCTCCAGAATATCATATCAGAATATACAGTTTGATATTTCAGATTCCCGATTACCTCGATATTCAGTTTTACATTTAAAAAAACCTTTTATAACGTATATAAAGCGTTGCGAATTATAAAGGAATTCCCTAGCGACTTTTCTGAAATTTGATTTGGACATATCTCAAAATCTACACGACGAAATCCTGATTTTTCTCTTCCACTAGAAAGATATACTCCCCCAGCTCCACACGTTTCTTGTTTCACAGAAATCCGGCTTAAAACGAATCCTTTACGTTCAGTTGAAGTTCGAATCGCCAAATTACGAACTGCAGCGCCATTTCGAGCTCTATTTTAATTATATTATAATTCTACGTTCAAACTGTCGTCGATTGAATATATTCGTCAATATAATTCAAGGTTGAATTAAATCTAAGGGACGACTCCGTTCACAGAATATTGTGATTTCCAATATTTTTGATTATTTCTGAATTAAATATATTATTTAATTCATTATTTTAATTAAATATTCCCGGTTTTTTAATTCCACGACCATTTAATTCACTATATCACTATATATATAATTAAATAAATTAATTATAATACCTCTGCCAATGCGGATCATTACATTCTTCCCCACTTAAAATAATTTCTTCCTCGAAATTGCTAAGTTAGAGGACGACCCTATCTATTGGAACTCCTAAGATTTGTTTACCCCTTATTTTTGATTTCAACTGAACCAATTAATATCGACTAAAATATTTATTCATTCCGACTAACTAAAATTTTCAAAAATTTTGAAAATTTTCTAACACTTTAAATTTTCGGAAAATTTCGCCATAACCTCCTTTGTACAGCCCTATTGGTAAAACCACCACTCGCCTCTCTAGGCCTTCTCCAACCCAAAAGAAAATCAAACAGCCAAGCGGCTTGCCAATTCGGCTCATAAATTCCAAACTCATATAAAATATAAACTTGTACCTTTTTGTTGGGCATATCATTATATCCCTACCATCTGTTATCAACTCGGCATACACAAATGCCATCCCAATCAACTCCAACCAAGTTATTCTTAACACAATCATTCGCTTATTCAAGCCAAATTTAATTTCAAATTCGAGTTTCAAATTCCAAACTCTCAACTTATCATTTCAAATCCAGATTATTCTCTAATCACTTCAGTTTTTCTTAACCTATCATCTCAAGTTAAATTCTGGTTTATTATTTACTTTTACTATCCCATTCGAATTAACTTCACAAGTTAAATTTTAATTTCTAGAACTTAAATTCCCGGTTTTATTTCAAATCAAATTTGAAGTCATAATACCAATTCAAAACCTTTGAATTTCTAAACAACTTGTTTTCTCAAAACAATTCAAATCAAAATCTCTGGTAGTAACCCACCACTTAGAAACTCGAAAATGAACACTGATGATGTTGCGATTCATCATCAGAATCTATTTTCCAGTTATCAACGTGAGTTCAATACTATATCACTTTTAGATTGAAAAACATTTTCAAAATCTCTCAGGGACTTAAAATTTCCTTGTTTTAATTCCAATTCTGATTTACTTCATTTGATTTCACTTATATAAATTCTGGTTGGTTATATATAACCATTTCACTTTATAATCTTACTCGATTATAATTACAACCAATATATCTAATATATATATTTTCTCTATATCAGAATATACTCTGGGTAAACTCATTTTAATTTACCCTCTTTTCAAAACATATCGTGACGACCCATCGTATTCAAGTGTTTAGTAACTTCTACCGATACAGTGGATCAAACTGATCGACCAGAACTCATAAACAACTCAACCCATGAATCTTCACAATAAAAACTATTTTTATATCGAATACAAATACACACTCGTATATATACACTCAACTCAATCTAGGGTGTTACTAACCCTATCTCTACCGAGTCACGCCACAGAGCCAAGTAATTCTTAACTTAAGCTCTGATACCAACTGTAACGACCCGGATTTTGAGCGACTTTGGTTATCGACATAAGCTCGATGTCGATAACCAAAACATCGAAAAATCCTGGTAATTAATGAAAGAAATTAGAGGGTGAGGATAGATAAGGTAGAAACTTAGAATAGAAGAAGAAAAGAAGAACTTACATCATCAGAGTAACACGAATCTCACAGCGGAACGAATAACATATAATATATAACAAAACTTTGAAATATAACAGTTATGTATACAATAGCACTTATCAGAGTACAACACTTACAACACAGCGGAAATGAACTATAGCTATATGATCCTAAAGCCTCCTGCTCCAGCTCTTCAATGTATCTGCAAATCCTGACTACTTGACTGCCCGTACAAATTTAGGCACCCAAGAGTTTAGGAAAAACGACAAAGTAAACTCCGGGTCAGTATTGGGACTGGTATGAGTAAAACAGTTTAAATAGGTATATGAACAAGTAAACGATATCTCATAAGACCACGCCGCAGAACGGAACGGGTTTTTCCCTTATGAGAATCCAAAATATCTTTATATCAAAAACCTTTTGATATTATAATAATGTCTATGTACAAATATATATCAACTAGCAGAAACGCTTTCATCTCATGTTCTACATATATAGTATACAATCAAAATCGCAAGCACGTATTGGGTAAATGGATTTCCAACTATGACAAGGTATGGAACCACCTTCCGATCAGTGTACTCTAGGAACGATACACTGGAGTTCAACAAGAACATCTTGCAACTCAGCCACACATGACCGACCACTCATTTCGCTTGAGTGTATCGAATGTACATCACTAACAGTTGGGATCAGCAACCGTTCCCGTATATATATGGGACAACATTGATAGATTTAAGAAACAAATGAATATTCTCTAGATAGGTGATTATACACACTACTTCGGTGCGATCGACTTAGCCATGCTGCTTGCCCGATTTCTGTCATTTACCGGTTGATGAGGCTAGAAGCTACGCTTTATCATTACATCGGATTCACTTCGAATGCCACATTTGTCAGATCCATCGAAAATCACTAATTGACATCTACAACAGTACATTACGTTTTAGCTAAAGAAGTTTCCTTCTCCGCTTCCACTCTTGGTACGGTTGAAGAAATCAAAGTACGTGACCTTTCTGGAAATACTCTGTCAGACAATCATCCACACAAGTCATCCTCATTCACTTAGAATGTCACATCGTCATACCCGTCAAATCACAAATTGATTTATCCAAAAATAACACGGGTATACAGCTAAGAGAAACGAATTCCTCCGCCACCAAACGTGAATACGTTTGAACAGATCAACTTACGCGATCTATTGGATATACTCTGTCAGACCTTCGTCCATACAAGTTGTCCTGGGACTGGACAAACCGAAGGCACTATTCAGTATATCCATCTTAGTCACTGTTATCTAAGACTTATACAACAGCCCTTGCATTTTACTCCGTCTTCAATTATCTTTGGCATATATGATTCGCAACGCTTATGCCAATACAGAGTGGTTCTTTGGATAATAATCCAATCGGTCTCTCCATATTAACAATGTTAAAATGGTCAAAACTTCGATAGTCTGTGATTTAACTATCAAAGAAAAACAGGTGTGCAAACAACGATATTATTTCCAGATGGAAATTATATCGATCAATCATCAACATATATCTATATATATATTCACATTGCCTTATTTTCTATGTTTAGAAAATATATGTTATAAACACTGGAAAACGTTTCCATCTGCTTATTTACAAATCACTACTCTTCCCCAACTATCAGTCCCTGATTGTAAACTAGTATGAGAACAATCCCCCAAGTATAAATCCCGAAGGCCGAAACCAACATCAGATAGGCACTTAGAAAACCATTCAATTTACTAATCTCTAGTCAATTCTAATTTTACTTAACTCTATTTGATTAACTCTGATTGATTAACTCTGACTGGTTAATTCTAACCGATCAACTCTAACTGGTCAACCTTAATTAATTAACTCTAACTGGTTTTACTTGGTTTGACTAACTCAATTTATTAACTCGACTGACTAATTCACCTCGATTAACCTAACTTGATTTACTTATCTCGATTAACTGAACTAATCACTTTGATTAAATCGACTAATTCACTTTGGTTAACTTTACCAATTCACTTAACTAATTCACTTAGTTTAACCTAACTAATTCACTTAACTCCTGTCGAGTAAACTATATTCGATAACTCCTCTAACTCTATTCGAATAAACTATATTCGATTAACTCATTTACTCTATTTGAATAAACTATATTCGATTAACTCCTTTTCTCTATTCGAATAAACTATATTCGATCAACTCATTTGATTTAACTCTAATCGATTAACTCCATCGAATAAACTATATTCGATAACTCCTTCGATTTAACTAATATTCTATAACTCACTTCGATTAACAAATAATCGATAACTCCTTCGAATAAACTATATTCGATAATCTCCTCTCGAATAAACGATATTCGATAATCTTCCCTTTCGATTTAACTAATCGATAACTCCTTTCGATTTAACTAATCGATAACTCCTTTCGATTTAACTAATCGATAACTCCCTTCGATGAAACTAACATCGATACTCCTTTCGATGAAATTAACATCGATTAACTCCTTTCGATGAAACTAACATCGATTAACTCCTTTCGATGAAACTAACATCGATTAATTTAACTCAACGAACTTAACTCGACTCACTTATCTCGATAATCTAACTCAAGAACTTAACTCCTATCGAATAACTAATATTCGATTTAACTTCATTCGCTTGACTCTAGTTCGCAGCGATCACAATGGTTACGCCTGACTCCCTCAGGAAACATCCGACCGCCGTAGGCTATTTACAGCCCTGCGAATTACGCTAGCAGTCGTACGAGATGGCAACTTACCCTGAATAACTCTGTTTGACTAACTCTATATCAAATAACTATATTTGATAACTTCTACTTCGAATAAGTGGTATTCGATAATTTAACTCGATTATCAACTCGAAAATCTTAACTCGAATCGATTAACTCCAACTGATTAACTTGACTTACTTAACTCACTGGTTAACTCTATTGAACTGGTTAACTCTATTGAACTGGTTAACTCTATTGAACTGGTTAACTCTATTGAACTGGTTAACTCTACTGAACTGGTTAACTCTATATAACTGGTTAACTCTACTGAACGGGTTAACTCTACTGAACTGGTTAACTCTAATGAACTGGTTAACTCTATTCAACTAACTCGACTCGACTAACCCCTTTCGAATAGCATATTCGTTTTACTAACATTCAAATACCATATTCGATTTACTCCCTTCGAATACCATATTCGATTTACTCCTTTCGAATACCATATTCGATATAACTCCTTGCGAATACCATATTCGATTTAACTCCTTTCGAATACGATATTCGATTTAACTCTTTTCGAATACCATATTCGATTTATCTCCTTTCGAATACCATATTCGATTTACTTTATTCACTTTATAAAGATTTCCTTTTTAACAATGTTTTATCCATTTGGAAAGATTTACTTTTAAATAACGGTTCTACACTTTTAAAATGATTTCCTTTTTATAACGTTTACTTTTTCAATTCTATTTGTAAATGGTTTACAAATATTTCCTTTTCAAATTTATTCTTGAAATATTCTAACTCCTTAAATTCTCTGAAAAATTCGCCATAACCTCCTTTGTAACGGGAGCATCGGGAAAATCCCCAACCCCGCCACATAGGCCTTTCCAGTCAAAAAGAAAATGGTTTGAAATTATTTCCTTTTTGAATATCTCCTATTTATAAATATTCCAATTTATAAACATTTCTTACTTATAAATATTCCACTTTATAAATATCTCTTATTTATAAATATCCCATTTTATAAATATTCTATTTTCAATATCACTTTGAAAATCCCCTTATCAACATTTCGGTATGTTATGGTATTCAATCATATCAAATCACGATGTTCAATATCGTCCAAGTACATATAATCGCCCACAGATTTTATATCACATCATATAACAATATATGAAAAACAATAAAATAACTGTTGAGGAATCCAGTCGGATTCCTCCAACCTGTCTCCCTGCATCCACAGATGTTACACAATATGATTATCATCACTTTCAGTTCAATATAAATTATTCTGATAGCAGAATCAATATATAAATATTTAATGGTTTATATATATATAATTACATATATGTATATAATTTTCACTAACTAACTAGCAGTTCAATCAATCAACCAACACACAACAATCAACAGATGATTAACAGTTCTAAAAATACATTATAAAAATATAACTGTTCAGAGTTGGTGAGTTTTACTCACATTTGCGCGTTAGCCGTTAAATAACGGTTTGCGTTATTTGATTCAGTCGGACAATTTATTTCGCCATAAATTGTAACGAGCTCGGATTCACTCTCGGTCAGTTAGTGTCCGTCCATACAATCCTAACGCGACTGACGGTTCGTAAATCTGATATCGTACGAGCAAGTTACGAATTTATAGAGTTTATACATACAAATTTGAATTTAAACTTCATTAAATAAATTGTTTGGGCTTTTACCTTAAACAGGCCCATACCCAAGTTCATATAACCAGACCCGTGTTTACTTCCTCCCCCAAACACATCATATCAAACTCCAGAGAAAAAAATCCTCCTTTGACCGCACCATTGACCACCATCCACGACTGCTCCGGCCACCAACTCCCATCGCAGACACCACCGAATTAACCTGCGCCACCACCTCTCTCCGCCCTTGCCCATTTCAACCAACTCGAGCCACCCCTTCAACAGCGAAACCACCATCGCTAGTCCACCAGATCTCGACATCCACTCCGTCGCTCGACCCCTACTGGTCGATTTCCCCCTCCATCCAACACGAGTGACTCAATCCTTGAATCGCCACCCATTATCCTCAGAAAACCGAAACCCTACTTGCGCTGGTGAACTTCGTGCGTGCAAATATGATGTCGAGATGGGTAGAACGCACATAGGAGTGAAGCTGCTACCTTGCTGAACCCAAATCCGACCTTAGTTACTCACTCGATTGCTTCCCAAATCCACCAATTTGAAAACCCAAACTTTGAACCCATGCTTTGTAAATTTTTAGCGAAACAAAAACCCACCGAACTCCACAAAACAGATGTGAGATCGAAGAGAATTGTACAAGGGATTCAAAGACTATTGTTTTATGGTTTTACGATTTTTCTTTGATTTCCAATGATTTTTCTTTTGAGTTTTTGGTGTTGTGTTTTTGTTTGCTGAGTAAAACTTGGTGGCGGCACATTTCAGTTTGACTGAGGAATGAAAATAAATTAGGTTTAGGATGGTTGAAGGGGTATTTATAGAAGCCATAAATATCTAGATATTTTAAAAAGGGAATATTCCAGGTATATGCTCATTTATATATTCATTTTGCTTTCTAAAAATTCTCGTGATTACATACGATACCCAAAAGTCACGAAACTGGACATGCAGCTACAGCACGACATTACGGTCCCAACGAAACTGGTTTCATCGAATTCCGACTTCGTGTGCTCACACAGCGTATTTTTAAAGCTCTGGATGACCCATTTAAATATATTTAAATATAATTAAATTAAATATAAATAAATATATATTATCGTATATCTTCACATATGATATCGTACAGCTCCAGAATATCATATCAGAATATACAGTTTGATATTTCAGATTCCCGATTACCTCGATATTCAGTTTTACATTTAAAAAAACCCTTTTATAACGTATGTAAAGCGTTGCGAATTATAAAGGAATTCCACAGCGACTTTTCTGAAATTTGATTTGGACATATCTCAAAATCTACACAACGAAATCCTGATTTTTCTCTTCCACTAGAAAGATATACTCCCCCAGCTCCACACGTTTCTTGTTTCACAGAAATCCGGCTTAAAACGAATCCTTTAGATTCAGTTGAAGTTCGAATCGCCAAATTACGAACTGCAGCGCCATTTCGAGCTCTATTTTAATTACATTATAATTCTACGTTCAAACTGTCATCGATTGAATATATTCGTCAATATAATTCAACTCTAGGTTGAATTAAATCTAAGGGACGACCCCGTTAACAGAATATTGTTATTTCCAATATTTTTGATTATTTCTAAATTAAATATATTATTTAATTCATTATTTTTATTAAATATTCCCGGTTTTTTTAATTCCACGACCATTTAATTCACTATATATATAATTAAATAAATTAATTATAATACCTCTGCCAATGCGGGTCATTACAAATGTAATCATTCAGGCAAGCATTGAAATAAAATCAGAATTCTTTTCTCTTATCTTTTCCGTGTCTTCTAATTCTACCTTCTATTTGTGCTCTTCTTCTTGTTATTTACCTCTAAACCTTCTCTCTATATCATCTTCTTTACCCTATTTTCGCATCTACACTCCATTTACTTATTGACATTCCTGTTTCCTGCATTAACTATCTTATTCATTGATGACTCTTATTCGATCACAAGCTGCTAAGGCCAAAGATCATCACAAAATGGTATCAGAGCCTGAAGGTGAGACAAATGCTGACCCTCAACTGGAAGATCCAAAAACAATTATGGAGCATTCTGGTGGGACTTCATCAGACTTGAATCAATGTGTCTAGAAGGATTAACAGTGCAAGAGAGGTGGCAGAAACATGATCTGATCAACAACAAAAATTCATTATCACTCAAGGAATTAAAGCTATCTGCGTAGGAGCTAATAGAGAATGCAGCAAAATCAGGCCAAAAAATTCAAGAAATACGTGATGAACTCCATAATTCGATGGCCAATTTTTTTTCTTCTGAAATCAATGAACTGATACAACAAAGATCAGAGGCACCAACCCAATCAAATCAAACCTCTGATCAAATATCAAGAATGGGTCCATATTTTCTCCAACCACTTTGTAAAATCGGAAAATCCGATACCAGTTTGTAGAATTGAGAAAAGGAATTATTTAGATGAGGAGGAGGATACACAACTCAATTTTCTTTTACTTTTATAAATCAATCTTCCTTACATTCCTTCTTTTCTGTCTCATCCTTTTCTTCCAACATGTCAGCTTCAGTATCGCTTTCATCCACCAGCTTATTGTCCTCCTCAACCTCGTCTATGTCTCTTTCTCTTGCTTCTGGCTTTTCTTCAACTTCTTTTTCAGCTTCTTTTTCAGCTTCTTTGCTTTTATCCTCTTCTCCCTCTTCTTTGACCTCCTCTTCGTCTTCTGTTTTTTCGACCTGTTCGTCTTCTTTTTCTTTAGCAGCTTTTTCGACCTCTTCTTCATCATCTTCATCAACTTCCTCTTCATCTTCTCCTTTGTCATCCTTTGTATAAACCTCTTTCAATAATTCCCATGAATCTTTCGCAGTTTTCTCTCCATTAATATGATTCCATGCTTCTCCATCAATGTTCTCACTCATCAAAACACGAGCTTGATGATCTTTCCGTCTCAAGCTTACAAATGCTTTGCTCTCTTTCTATGTCATGTTTTTGACATCTTTTGGCCACTCATAGCCATTCTCAACAATCTCCCATAACCCTTTGGAGATCAACTCTTCCTTTTTTCTGTTACTCCATCTTTCATAATTTTCCTTTGTGAGAACGAACGACATAAAGAATAGAAATCCCATTAATTCGACCTAGCTCCGATACCAATTTGTTAGATAGAAGAGGAGAAAACTAGATTTTCTTTCTTTTAATTTCTTACAAGCTTGCTTTCACTTTCTCTTTTACAATACTCACTCTCTTTTTTTCTCACCCATTCCTTCTTTTACTCACTTTTCACTTTTTTCTCTTACACTTTTCACTCTTTCTCTTTTTTCTCTCTTTCACTTTCTCCTCTCACTCCCTCTCTTACAATACTCACTCTCACTTTGTCTCACTCATTCCCTCTTACTTCCTTACAAAATAATAGGCTTTATATAGATAGCCTTACATGACCCTTCAACTTAAGAGACACACCAATTCACAATAGACACCACATTAAACTATGAGACAAATACTTATTTAATAGACACACTAACTTCCATAAGACTCTTAACATAAAGACACTTAGACTTATGAACCGACACTTACTTAATACTAGATACATTGACTCATGACTCTTTATTTTTCTCATTCCCAATAGCAATTAAAGTTTACCCAACAAGGTATTCTCGAAACATTACAAATTATGATCAATGGTCAGTTTTTTACAAAGCTATTCAAGTTAGGTTTAATAGTGATGATTTAGACAGATCATATGACACATTCTCTTCTTTGAAACAAACCACAACGGTAATCAATTTGAGCAACTGGAAGTAATGATATAACATGTTTCACCCACACATTTTTTCAAAAATTCATAAGGTGGTTTAAAGAAGAAATCAAATTTAAGGTTATAACTGCAAAACTAGCTGATTTTGATGCAACAGTGACTTTAGCCAAAACATTTGAAGCAAGTTAGCTTTTTGGATAAAAATCAAAAAAAGAAATATCCTACAAAGTTTCATGAAAATAATCAAACATATGATCATAAGTTTTCTACGAATTCCGAAAAAGTAGCTAAAATAAAAACTATCTCCTCCAGAATTATTAGAAAAGAAAAGAAATAACATTTGTTATGGTTTTAATGAAAAGTACTTTTATGGTAATAAAAGTAAGACAAAGCAAATTCGTATTATGGAGGGGTTTATCAATTTAGATTGTAGTGACACTGATTTTGATTCCGCTGATAATAAACTTCAATTAATAGAGAAAGAACCTATTGATAAACACGATAAAGCTATATTTTTCAATTCTATTAGTGCACTACTGGTTATCCCCACGCTACATACTATTAAAATAAAGGTAACATAAATGGCAAGGCAGTGATACTACTCATAGATTCAGGGTCTACTCATAGTTTTATAGATAGTGTATTAGCACACAAACTGCAGCTGCCAAAGCTACAGACTAAGACTTATGAAGTCCAAGTTGCAAATGGATAATAAGCTACAAGGTAATGAATTTTGTACCGAAATTTTGCTTAAATGTCAAGGTTGCAAGATGTAACAACCCGCAAATCCGTACTTTCTGAGTTGACTAATATCATTGCACGTCCAACCCAAATTGCACAGAAATACGAATCATTATTAGAAAGAAGTTAGAGGATGAGAAATAGAAAGAAAGAAATATTAGAATAGAAGAAAACAAAGAAGACAAATCTCACAGCGGAACGAATAAAATATATTATATAACATAACTTTTGAAATACAAATCAGTAACTTTATATACATACCATCATCAGAGCACAACAGTTATTCCTGGAACAGTTATAACACCTGCTTCCAGATACAACATAGTACACAGCGGACATATGATATTCTATAGCTAACTGGTGAAGCCTCCTGCTTTCAGCTCCTCCAAATGAATCTGAAAAACCCGACTACTTGACTACCCGTACAAATTTGGGCACCCAAGAGTTTAGGGAAAACAAACAAAATAAACTCTGGGTCAGTCATGGGACTGGTGTGAGTAAACTCCAACCACTTGTTTAACTTTGAAAATCCTTCGAAAGAAAAGATAATAATAAGACCAACACACACATACACATGGACGGTTTTTACCTTACTATAACCCAAAATACTTTGATACGAAAATCCAATGATATTATAATAATGTCTACATCAAATAAATAACCATAGCAGAACGCTTGCCTCTTACGTTCCACATATATAGTATAAAATCAAAAACCGCAGTGCGCTTATTGGAGATTGGATTCCAACTATGACAAGGTATGGAACCACCTTCTGATCAGTGTACTCTAGAGGCGATACACTGGGGTTCAACAAGAATATCTTGCAACCCGGCCCACACATGACCGACCACTCATTTCGCTTGAGTGTATCGAATGTATATCACCAACGGTTGGGATCAACAACCGTTTTCCGATTGGGACAACATCGAATAGAATAAGGAATTAAATGAATCTTTAGATAGGTGATAATACACCCTAATGGGAGCGACCTACATAGCCATGCTGCCTGCCCGATTTCTGTCATTTCCCGGTTGTTGAGGCCTGAGGCTACGATTACGTTCTATTCATTGATAGCACAATCACTTTGAATGCCACATTGTCAGATCCGTTAATCACTAGTTGATTTGCACAAATATTCTGGATGTTATGCTAAGGGAATAAATTCGTTGCAACCATATATATTTATACAGACCAACCCATTAGATCATTGGAAATACTTTGTCAGACATTCGTCCATTTACGTTCGTTCTGGGATTGAACGAAACCGAAGGCACAATTTCTAAAAATAGAAAAAAGCCCTTGCACTTTACTCCGTCTTCGATTATCTTCATATAATCCGATTCGCAACGCTACTGTCAATACAGAGTGGTTCACGGATAATAATCCAACCGGTCTCTCCATATTGACAACGATGGTCAAAAACTTCGATAGTCTGTGATTTAACTATCGAATAAAAACAAGTGTTTCGATAGTCGATGATTTAACTATCGAAGAAAAAAAAACAAGTGTTCATCCAACATATCAAACAAACCACTGGCTCTTTAATTAATATTTCATTAATTAAATCTCTTCTCCATTTCCCTATCAATATTTGTTAAACAAATATTTTCAATAACCATATTGGCACCTCCTTTTATTTTCTACACTTAAGAAAATATATTCTATTTAAAATTGAAAACCATTTTTAATAACTTATCTCTTCCCGACTACTTTAATTATACTCAGGAATATTTACTTATATTTTTTCAAAGTTCCACCACTTGGGTTAAAACGAATGTTGTGTAAAACATCGTTACAACAACCCAAAATATTTTATTTAACTAACTATTATTCAAACACTTCTCTTCAAGGCTGGATCTTGATATTTATCAATTAAAAATGAAATAAATCAATTTGGGGTATTATTACCTCTCAGACCTTGACTGAAAACATCATTAACTTCAAAACAGACAAAACCACTTACCTCGAATAAACACACTATAAAACCCAATTATTCATTTTTAAAACATGTACATGGTTCGCTTTCTATTCTAATTTAAAGATTTCCGTTTTTATTTAAAATATTCTATTTTCAATTTCGTTTCCTTATCGAATTCAATATATATCCTTGCATTGATTTCTAACTATCAAATTATCTTAAAAGTATTCTAACTCCTTAAATTCCCGGAAAATTTCGCCATAACCTCCCCCGCACCGGGAGCTTCGGGATATTTCAAATAGCCTCCCATGGCCCTCACCAATCCAAAAGAAAAAGAAAAAGCCAAGCGGGTTGCCGATACGGCGCATAAAATCTCATATATGAAATTTAAACATGTACCTTTTTGTCGGGCACATAAATTAAAATCTTCATATACTTCATCCTATACCTGTCTAACACTTGCTCGCCTGGTTTCAACTAAATTCATCTCGAACCAATCATTGAATTCAGTTTTCGCTCATTTATTCTTTAATTAGCTATTTCGCCTATTTCACTTCTTTGTTTGAACATAACATGTTCAAACAAAACATTTAACTTGATCATAAACAAATTGAATTCCAATTTCAATTCTAGTTTCCTGTTCGATTTCGAATATAAATTTTCAAATCGAATTCACTTATTCGAAGCCCCATATCCATTCAAAATCTCATTAATTAATTTCTATTCAAATTAGTTAATTCAATTCAATAAATCAAAAATCTGATTTTTGTTTCAAAAATCATATTCATTTACACAACTTGAATTCGCATATATTTTACAACTCAATTTTGAAATTTTCTAAATAGAAATTCGGATTTTTTTCGCTTAAAAGCCTTTTATAAATTTAAATAAACCGTTATGGTTTTTAAATGGATATGGCGCTGCTTTTCTAAAAATTTGATTTTGATATAACTCAAAATCTATACGATGAAATTCAGATTTTTCTCTTTCAATAGAAAACTATTATCAAATCGGTCCTGACGTTTCTTGTTTCAAAGAATTCCGACTTCAATTGAGCTCTGTATATTCAATTGAAGTTCGAATCGCCAATTTACGAACTGCAGCGCTGCAGCGAGTTCGTTTTTAATTATATTTATAAATATAACTTTTAAACCTTGTTTAAAATAAATTCTACCCCATTCTGATATATTTTAAATTCCATTTGAATTCTATATTCAAATTCCATATTCAAATCCCATTTGAATTTCTATATTCAAATCTATTTCAAACTTCATTTGAATTCAAATTTGAATTTCCTATATTCAAATCTATTTCAATTCTATTTGAATCCTATATTTAAATTCCATTTTAACTCTATTCAAATCTATATTCAAAGTCTATTTCAAATTCTATATTCAATTTCTATTTGAATTTCTTTTATTCAAATTCTACTTGAATCTCTATATTCAAATTCCATTTGAATTCCTATATTCAAATTCTATATTTGAATTCATATTTGAATTTTCTATATCCAAACTCCATTAGATTTCTATAAACAAATTCCATTTATATTTCTGTATTCAAATTTTAAATTTGAATTCCCTTTGTTTAAATTCCATTTGAATTCTATTTGAGTTCCATATTCAAATGTCACTTGAATTTATATATTTAACTCCATTTGAATTATATTTTCAAATTCTATATTTTAAATTTCATTTGAACTTTCTTTATTCAAATCCATTTGAATTCCTTTAAATTCAAATTCTATTTCAATTTCTTTGAACTCAAATCCTATATTTAAACTCCTTTGAATTCAAATATTCAATTTATCTCGTGGTAATTTATTCATTATATTTATCAACATTTTTTTATAAATATCCCTGTTTTATTTAAACAAGCCTATTTCGAAATCCATTTAAAACCAAAATCTTACTTTTGAAAATTCTCTTTGCATTTTCTATATTCAAATTCCATTGAATTTCTCGTATTCAAAATTCTATTTGGATTACTCATATTCAAATTCTAAATTCTATTTGAATTCCTCGCTTGAAATTTCAAATTCTATTTTAGAAAAATAGAATTTTCTTTTGAATCTACGAAATTCCTTTTCATGATATTTTTAAATATTAATATCTGGGCCCAGTGATATTTAAACACCAAACAACCAATTATTTATTTTTTGACTCATCATATATGACAGTATATATGCAAACAAATAAACAAACAGATAATATATTTTTGAGGAATCCAGTTGGATCCCTCCAACCTGTTTTCCTGCATCCACAAACGTTAGCCAACAGAAATAATACCCATCCTGCTTCGAGGCAGGATATCGCGGTATAAAGGGGATCAACTTATATACGTGGGCGTAGGGTCATCCGCTAATGATACTGCGGGCATCCGCTAATGAAACTGCGGGAATCCAACCACCAAACCAATATATATATATAATAGTCACCCTAAATAACTAATATATTTAAAACAACCAGAAAACATTCAAACAAGCAACAACCAATTATTTTTAACTGATAAAAATAATTATAAATAAAAGGTGAGTGAGATTTACTCACCGTGATTTTATTTCCGCTGGATACCCGATGAAGTCTATTATGTAGATTGTACAGTGGTTCCTCCATTTCACTGTTTTTCAATGTAAAACAAATAAAATTTCAATTACCGAAGTATACTAATTTAATTAATTAATTAGTTTCTGACATGTAAACCAATTCCAAGTTAACCTTAATTTCATATTCAAACAATCGACTAGTCAACAATTTATATCTTACCAACTAATTTCTTTTATATACACTAATTATATAAACTAATTTATTTTAATCAAATACCAATTATATAAAATAATTTCCATGTATTTAAATTATAATTATTTCACAGTAGTAAAATACCTAAGTTAATTTCCTATCTTGAAATAAATTTCATACCTAGATCGCTTGGATTAAGTGATTAAATTACACCTTACTAAGCCTAAAATTCCTTGACGGAAATAAATAAATAACTAAATTAGGATAATTACCTTAATTATATTACCACTTACCCTTTCTTCCCAACATATATTCATGTAGTTGCTCTAGTCAGAAGAGAACAAGACTGTGGCTTTCCTTTTCTACTGCATGGATTTTTGTTCCAATACCCAATTCGATCTACTGTTGAACTCCATTAAATTCCCAAACATTGCATTACCTCATTCAATCCAGACTTTGACTGTTCCTTCTTCACGAGTTACAAAGACGCAAAATCCTAACTTAGCTGTCCTGGAATCGAATTCCCATTTTACCCAGTCGCCTTAACCCCTCCTGTACGTGGACTTCGATCCTATTTCCTACCAATTTATCCCCTCGATGTCACGTTCATACCCGGTATATCCTCAACCAATTCAAACTTCAATTGCGGTACCTGATTTTGATCCTCCCCAAAGTTGCGAGCTTCTAGAAATCAAAACAACTCCACTTGCAACATTGCTGATGTATCGCTCAAACTTATTCATGTCGATTCCCCAAATTTAAACCCAAATCGACATAAATGTCGAACTCAAAAGCTGCTGAGACTGATCGTGCATCGCTCCAGAATTTGGGGCCGCCTGGGTACTTTACGATGATCAAGGCTATGCGTTCGATTGGATTAAAACGGTGGAATTCGATTTTTTTTCTCTTATTAATTCACGAATTCCTGAAAGAAGAAATTAAAAAGAATGGGATGGTTCATGGTTTGAGATTGGAGAATAAATGATGCGCGATTTGTTAATATATAGGGTGCGAGTAGAACAACGTACATAAGCCATTACATCAGTGTTTAACTTTGCGGTGAAGGTAGGAAACAAAACGTACATGATTAGAAAGGAGAAGATGGTATAGATAGGGTAGGTGTGCAGTGTATTTTGCTTAACAATGAAGGAATTATATTTTATAATAAATTTTATTATTATATTTTATTTTAGTTTTGATTAAAAATTGTTTTCCTTTGATTTAAATTATCCCGTTGATTTTAACTTTTATTTGAGCCCAACAACATGCTTCCTAGGGTTATATCACTATCCCGAACACACTAGACAAGTTTTCGAAGCCTCAATTTATCATATGGAGAAGATATTAATTTAAATCAATATAAATTGAATTAAAAACAATTAATTCTTCGATAATAAATTAATATTATTATTCTAATTCAAACAGAAGTTTGTATTGATTTTCTGAACCGTTTTTCAATTCAGTTTTGACTTTGAATTCAAATAAATTCAATTTCATATTTCGATAATTACATATATTCGAAATAAATCATATTTCGATTATTCAGTTGATAACTCAATATAAATATCCATTTATATTATTAATTAAATATTCAAAACAATATTAAATATTTAAAATAAATCGATCAAAACTGGGTCGTTACATTCTTCCCCCCTTAAAAGAATTTCGTCCCCGAAATTGCTAAGGTAAGAAAAATGCTACAAACCTACATACTTTTCAAAACATACTTATGCTGAAACTCAACTCTTTATATATTTCTATGTCCTACCAAAACTTTTGGTTTTTCATTCATTTAATTCGAGTGTTCTACGATCAATCCATTTATATCCAATCAATATTCCAAAAAAAAAAACTATTCAAATTGATTCAAGTTGATTGATTCACTTCAATCCATTTAACTAGCTTAAGTTAAATTCCAATTCCAGAATTCCAAATCCCATGGTTTTCATTTCAAATCCTTTTGAAATCACTTAAACATGTACATATATTTATAATCTTTTCAAATTCAAAATAATTGAAATTTTCAACTAAACTTGTTTTCTTTCAAACAAATTCCCATCAAAAAATTTCAAAGGTAGCAATCCATCACTTAGAAACTCGAAAATGAACACTAATGAAGCTGCAATCATCATCAGAATTATTTTCTAGCCACTGAAGTGAGTTTAGTGCTTAAACAATTTCAAAATCCATTCAAAATCCTTTTAAAACAAAGCTATATTGTTCTAATATACTTCCAAAAATATTTCAAACTTCCCAGGATTTAAATTTCAAATTCTGGTTTGAATTCAATTTCAATTCATCTCAATTGTATCTTATTCATATACAAGTTCTATTCGGTTCTATATAACCATTTCATTTCTTATAATATCAACGGATTATAATAACAACCAACACATCCATATATAATAATTTCATGAAATTATTCCTTTTCTATCAAAATAGAATTTTGGGTAAAATTATTTCATTTACCCACTTTAAAACAATACTGTGTCGAATTTCTCTTTTAAGTGTTTAGAAATTCCTATCGACTTCGTCGCGTCCCACGATTCGACCAGAATTCATAATCCACTCAACAGACTAGCCAACACAATATAAAACAGTTTTTATATCAAATAACAAATACGCCCTCTCGTATATATATACACTCAACTCATTCTAGGGTACTACTGACCCTATCTCTAATGAGCACATTTCCACAAAGCCTAGGTGTTCGCTCAACCTAAGCTCTGATACCAACTCTAACGACCCGCAAATCCGTACTTTCTGAGTTGACTAATATCACCGCACGTCCAACCCAAATTGCACAGAAATACGAATCATTATTAGAAAGAAGTTAGAGGATGAGAAATAGAAAGAAAGAAATATTAGAATATAAGAAAGCAAAGAAGACAAATCTCACAGCGGAACGAATAAAATATATTATATAACATAACTTTTGAAATACGAATCAGTAACTTTATATACATACCATCATCAGAGCACAATAGTTATTCCTGGAACAGTTATAACACCTGTTTCCAGATACAACATAGTACGCAGCGGACATATGATATTCTATAGCTAACTGGTGAAGCCTCCTGCTTCCAGCTCCTCCAAATGAATCTGAAAAATCCCGACTACTTGACTGCCCGTACAAATTTGGGCACCCAAGAGTTTAGGGAAAACAAACAAAATAAACGCTGGGTCAGTCATGAGACTGATGTGAGTAAACTCCAACCACTTGTTTAACTTTCAAAATCCTTTCGAAAGAAAAGATAATAGTAAGACCAGCCCACACATAAACATGGACGGTTTTTACCTTACTATAACCCAAAACACTTTGATACGAAAATCCAGTGATATTATAATAATGTCTACATCAAATAAATAACCAAATAGCAGAACGCTTGCATCTCACGTTCCACATATATAGTATAAAATCAAAAAACCGTAGTGCGCTTATTAGAGATTGGATTCCAACTATGACAAGGTATGGAACCACCTTCCGATCAGTGTACTCTAGAGGCGATACACTGGGGTTCAACAAGAACATCTTGCAACTCGGCCCACACATGACCGACCACTCATTTCGCTTGAGTGTATCGAATGTATATCACCAACAGTTGGGATCAGCAACCGTTTCCCGATTGGGACAACATCGAATAGAATAAGGAATTAAATGAATCTCTAGGTAGGTGATAATACACCCTAATGGGAGCAACCCACATAACCATGCTGCCTGCCCGATTTCTGTCATTTCCCGGTTGTTGAGGCCTGAGGCTATGATTACGTTCTATTCATTGATAGCATAATCACTTTGAATGCCACATTGTCAAATTCGTTAATCACTAGTTGATTTGCACAAATATTCTAGATGTTATGCTAAGGGAATAAATCCGTTGCAACCATATATATTTATACAGACCAACCCATTAGATCATTGGAAATTCTTTGTCAGACATTCGTCCATTTACGTTCGTTCTGGGATTGAACGAAACCGAAGGCACAATTTCTATAAATAGAAAAAAGCCCTTGCACTTTACTCCGTCTTCGATTATCTTCATACAATCTGATTCGCAACGCTACTGCCAATACAGAGTGGTTCACGGATAATAATCCAACCGGTCTCTCCATATTGACAACGATGGTCAAAAACTTCGATAGTCTGTGATTTAACTATCGAATAAAAACAAGTGTTTCGATAGTCAATGATTTAACTATCGAAGAAAAAAAAAACAAGTGTTCATCCAACATATCAAACAAACCACTGGCTCGTTAATTAATATTTCATTAATTAAATCTCTTCTCCATTTCCCTATCAATATTTGTTAAACAACTATTTTCAATAACCATATTGGCACCTCCTTTTATTTTCTACACTTAGAAAATATATTCTATTTAAAATTGAAAACCATTTTTAATAACTTATCTCTTCCCGACTACTTTAATTATACTCAGGAATATTTACTTATATTTTTTCAAAGTTCCACCACTTGGGTTAAAACGAATGTTGTGTAAAACATTGTTACAACAACCCAAAATATTTTATTCAACTAACTATTATTCAAACACTTCTCTTCGAGGCTGGATCTTGCTATTTATCAATTAAAAATGAAATCAATCAAGTTGGGGTATTATTACCTCTCAGACCTTGATTGAAAACATCATTAACTTCAAAACAGACAAAACCACTTACCTCGAATAAACACACTATAAAACCCAATTAATCATTTTTAAAACATGTACATGGTTCGCTTTCTATTCTAATTTATAGATTTCCCTTTTTATTTAAAATATTCTATTTTCAATTTCGTTTCCTTATCGAATTCAATATATATCCTTACATTGATTTCTAACTATCAAATTATCGTAAAAGTATTCTAACTCCTTAAATTCCCGGAAAATTTCGCCATAACCTACCCTGCACCGGGAGCTTCGGGATATTTCAAATAGCCTCCCATGGCCCTCACCAATCCAAAAGAAAAAGAAAAAGCCAAGCGGCTTGCCGATACGGCGCATAAAATCCCATATATGAAATTTAAACATGTACCTTTTTGTCGGGCACATAAATTAAAATCTTCATATACTTCATCCTATACCTGTCTAACACATGCTCGCCTAGTTTCAACTAAATTCATCTCAAACCAATCATTGAATTCAGTTTTCGCTCTTTTATTCTTTAATTAGCTATTTCGCCTATTTCACTTCTTTGTTTGAACATAACATGTTCAAACAAAACATTTAACTTGCTCATAAACAAATTGAATTTCAATTTCAATTCTAGTTTCCTGTTCGATTTCGAATATAAATTTTCAAATCGAATTCACTTATTCGAAGCCCCATATCCATTCAAAATCTCATTAATTAATTTCTATTCAAATTAGTTAATTCAATTCAATAAATCAAAAATCTGATTTTTGTTTCAAAAATCATATTCATTTACACAACTTGAATTCGCATATATTTTACAACTCAATTCTAAAATTTTCTAAATAGAAATTCGGATTTTTTTCGCTTAAAATCCTTTTATAAATTTAAATAAACCGTTATGGTTTTTAAATGGATATGGCACTGCTTTTCTAAAAATTTGATTTTGATATAACTCAAAATCTATACGACGAAATTCACATTTTTCTCTTTCATTAGAAAACTATTATCAAATCGGTCCTGACGTTTCTTGTTTCAAAGAATTCCGACTTCAATTGAGTTCTGTATATTCAATTGAAGTTCGAATCGCCAATTTACGAACTGCAGCGCTGCAGCGAGTTCGTTTTTAATTATATTTATAAATATAACTTTTAAACCTTGTTTAAAATAAATTCTACCTCATTCTGATATATTTTAAATTCCATTTGAATTCTATATTCAAATTCCATATTCAAATCCCATTTGAATTTCTATATTCAAACCTATTTCAAACTTCATTTGAATTCAAAATTGAATTTCCTATATTCATATCTATTTCAATTTTATTTGAATCCTATATTTAAATTCCATTTTAACTCTATTCAAATCTATATTCAAAGTCTATTTCAAATTCTATATTCAATTTCTATTTGAATTTCCTTTATTCAAATTCTACTTGAATCTCTATATTCAAATTCCATTTGAATTCCTATATTCAAATTCTATATTTGAATTCATATTTGAATTTTCTATATCCAAACTCCATTCAATTTCTATAAACAAATTCCATTTAAATTTCTGTATTCAAATTCGAAATTTGAATTCCCTTTGTTTAAATTCCATTTGAATTCTATTTGAGTTCCATATTCAAATGTCACTTGAATTTCTACACTTAACTCCATTTGAATTCTATTTTCAAATTCTATATTTTAAATTTCATTTGAACTTTCTTTATTCAAATCCATTTGAATTTCTTTAAATTCAAATTCTATTTCAATTTCTTTGAATTCAAATCTATTTCAATTTCTTTGAACTCAAATCCTATATTTAAACTCCTTTGAATTCAAATATTCAATTTATCTCTTGGTAATTTATTCATTATATTTATCAACATTATTTTATAAATTTCCCTGTTTTATTTAAACAAGCCTATTTCGAAATCCATTTAAAACCAAAATCTTACTTTTGAAAATTCTCTTTGCATTTTCTATATTCAAATTCCATTGAATTTCTCGTATTCAAAATTCTATTTGGATTACTCATATTCAAATTCTAAATTCTATTTGAATTCCTCACTTGAAATTTCAAATTCTATTTTAGAAAAATAGAATTTTCTTTTGAATCTACGAAATTCCTTTTCATGATATTTTTAAATATCAATATCTGGGCCCAGTGATATTTAAACACCAAACAACCAATTATGACACGACCCGAACTTCCCCGTGAAGGAAAGCACGGATGGCGTTGAGGACAAGACAAAATAGAACGTAGACGGAAGAACATTTCATTGTTATTACAACAAGTCCATCAGAATACAAGAATATACAGAGTGTGAATAAATATTATACAACAAAGAATATCAGAGATTTAAATACAGTATTGCAGCGGAAAAATAATACAAAACACAACTGAAAGTAATACATGGATACAGAGCTTTCCGAGCATCATTCCAGCTGTAAACCAGGATCCTGTGAATATAAATCTGCAAAACCAAAACTACTAGCAGCCCGTGTCGAAAATAGGGGCACCCAGAGTTTAGGTTAAAACAATAAACTCCAGGTCAGTCATGTGACTAGTGTGAGAACTAAAGCAGTTATTTAAAACTTTACTTTAAAAGAGACTAATTCAGGGGACCACGCCGTATAACATGGAACGAGTTTCCTCCCAAGAATACCAGTGCATATCAATAAACAACGCAATGCTTTTTCGAAAAATGAAGCTATTATAAGACCCAGGTCCCATCACACAATGCAACGCAAGCCGGAGGATAGGGTTTTCCCTTATAATAGCCAAACATGCTTGGTACGTTTAAAACAAACCATTTGATACTATAATAAGTGTATAGTGTCAAAACAATTTCAATTATAAATATCAATCATAGACAGCATAGCATCCCATGCTACTATGTCGCCATACTAGGCTCTACAAATAAAGCCGAAATATCTCGTATTGGAAATTGGATTCCATCATGAGTCGAGGCAAGGGGCAAGCTCCTCTTTGCTTCGAGACACTCTAGCAAATGCCTCAGGACTACACACTCTGGGTAACCCTTGGATCTTCAGGGTCGGTCCTCTCTTACGTTTGAGGATTGGCAATTCCTGAACACACGTTTCCCGGTCCTTACAGACCTAAAATCGAGGCACCTCATCCAACAACCACATAAATGAAAAGTATATAAATGTCAGGGTTGGTAAGTCACTGACACCACCAAAGCTAGAAAGAAACGTCGTTGTAATAACCCGGAAATCTGGGCCAGTTTAAAATTTTTGTTTTGGCAATTTTAGTGAATTTTGAACATTTAAAATAGATTATTTTAAATAATATCAACGAGAAATTTATTTTGAATAGAATTCGACGTATATATTTATATACGGCGTCGTTTGAATATAAATAATTATATATAACTATAAATAGAATTGAAAATGGCGCGGTAGTTCGATAATTCGATTTCAAACTTCAATTGAATGTACCGGGTGCAAAACAATCCGGATTTTAGTGAAACTAAAAATATTAGAATCTATTCGTGAATATCTTTCCAACGAATCCGAAAAATCGAAATTTCATAGCGGGAATCAAAAGTTATGCCCAGTTGAAAATTCAGAATAGTCGCTATGTAAATTATACATGGCCCGAAAAGTCAAATTTTGCGTACGGATGAATTTAGACTCGAAACCACTTCCATTGAGTTCAAAATGCTGTTTAGAACTCCGAAAAGTATAAGCTTCGATATATTCCGATATTCGGAATAGTGGCTATGGGCTGGAGTTGTTCGGTTAACAAAACATAGCCCTTAAAAAGTGAAATTTTGCATACGAGCTCAGAATTCGACGAGATAAATTTTTATGGATTCATAATGACAAATCATTGTTGAGTTCCAAATGGCGCGTCGAACGGAGTCAGTATGTGGCCGTGCGAGCTAAAACAGTTCAGGGTAAAGCGAGCAGTCATTTTACAAAGGAACATTATTGATACGACCTCGGAATTCAATTCTACTTTTTTTTCTAGATTCGTATCATCTAATAATGGTTAAATCCAAGAGGGCTTGATTTTTTGAGTTACCATGTGAGCGTGCGAGAAGAAAAGGTGCGCCAAAATCGCATTTTTAGAGCTTATCTGAGCATTTTTGTGATTTTTTTTGAATGGTCAAACGAACTCGGAATTCGACGAAACTTGTTTCGTTGGACTCGTCTTCACGTCTACTATCCCGTGTCCGAAATCCGCGGCCTTCGGAGATCGTTTGTGTTCGGACGATACGCGAGAAACTAGCATATAAACACTTTTACTTCCTTTTCTTCTTCACTTTCTTCCTCTTCCTCTTTCTTCACAAAAACTCAAAAATGGAGTCCCACCCCAAACCGCCGCTGCCCTCCTCAACCACCGCCACCGCCGGCCTCCCTCCGGGCGCCGCACCCCCTCCTCTTCCTCCCCTCCTCCTCCTCTTCCTCCTCCTCTTCCTCCTCCTCTCTCCATTTGCAAACCCTAAGCCCCAAATCACCAACCACCACCACCGCGACCACCACGGGCCCCACCACCGCCACCCACACCCTCCCCCACGTCCATCAGGCCCGCGCCACCCTCCAGCCCCCTCAATTCCGGCCGTGGGCCCCGCTACACCCAAAAACCCATTTTCACCAAATCGCCCGTTTTGCAAATAAGTCCCTGACCGTATTTCGCGAATAACTCCCAAACCGTGCGTTTCTAGCCAAAGTTCCTCAAAACCAAAGTTGTAGAGCACGAAATTCTCTTCGATTTGGTATATGATAAGTCCTATTTTGCATTGCGGAGTTGTCGGGAAAACGCGTCCGAAGTCTGCTGATCAAACACTGTCAAAATGCTGTCTTTTCGCGATTTCCGGCGAAATGGCACATTTTCGGCAAGAAGACCACTAGGCAAAAGTTATTCAGAATGGCGTGCTTGTGCTAGAAAAAAAGATGGTGTGAAGGTTGAAGATCGTTTGCAAATTCTAGGACCCAAACAGCGAATCCGGGCGTTAGAAAAAAAGTGAGTTTTCTCCGTTTTAAAGCTTCTACAGTTTTGACATATGAAATAAATAAAAATATGATCTTTATATTATAGAGAGGATAAAAATCCGATTTTTAGCTTATAGAAGATATAAAGGTAAGATTTTTATATAATGTAGATAATAAAAATGTGATTTTTATATATGTAGTGACTACGGGCAGTGAAATTGGCAAAAGGCGAGAACGACAAGATTTTCTACATAAGAAGAGTCGAGATGATTGGATTAGCTAGTTGGTGAGAACTTCTCACTCAAAATCTCTTTTTCTAGATATATATATATATATATATATATATATATATATATACTAGGATGTAGACGGTGTTTAGTAGCACCCGACACCCGTCATCCACAGACCATGGATGGCTTGTTTGTTTAATTGTTTGGTTGTGTAGTTGGTTAGATTATTTGGTTTGAATTGAATTGTTTGGCGAATTGAATGAACTTGATTGATGTGTGAATGGCGTGGGCCTTCACTAGACCGGGGATAAGGCTAGGCCTCGTCCCGTTTCTAGTATCGTGCCGTTATGCCGCCGAAATTTTGAAAAATAAAAAGTGTTAGTTAAAAATAGTAAAGTGTTGAAATAAATATTTTTGACGTTAAAAATATAATTTTTAACGTATTAAGAAACGGCATAAAACTCTTCTGAAAAGAAATCAATATTTATAAACAAATCGACCGATTTGTTTATATACACTGATTTGACTGATATTGATTGGGTCGATAAATTTTACACATCGCCCAACTGCACAAATAAAAATATGTGTTTGTTGATTTGAAACCCCACACGGGTGTTGGGATGATATTTGGCGTACACTAATCCCAATTATTTAATTATTGTCGATCGATTGGTCGACAGACTGTGTAAGCGTCGATTATTTATATTTGATGCTTATGTAGTTGTGTGGTGCACTTTGGATGATGTTTGATTGTTTATTATTGCTATTATATACATGTGTTGTATGGAATCCATATAATTAACATTATATGGTGATTGATTGGGCCTCATTCCAATCGGGAAAATAAGGAATATTATAAAAGAAAATTCATGTGTTGAATATAAAAATAGTCATGTGTTGACGATGTTCATGTGTTGAGTGAAATATTTTATACGATGAAATTTACATCTTTATCATATTTAAAATTAGAACTACTTCCCAGTAGAAGTCTAATTGAAAATCAAACGATAGATACCATAGTTTTATAAAATATTTTACATAACAAAAATAGTGATGTGTTGACAGTACTCATGTGTTGAGATTAGTCAGGTGTTGGAAGAAATATAGATTCATGTGTTGAATGGAATAAATATTCATTTGTTGAATAGAATAACGGATTTATTGAAATATATAAAGCCGTGTTGATTAAAGTTGCGCTATTTTGACGTGAACGATATTTATATCGATTATATTCGTTTTTATAATGAATATAGAAAAGAAGTGATTTCAAAATATAACATTTTGAAAATATTATCATTTGTATAGTAATGATGTGAAATATCCAATTTTGATTTGAAATTGAATATAGAGTTGAAGTGGTTTTGAAAACGAAGTTAAAACGATTTATAAAATACGTTTTAAAAGGAAATCGACGAAATATATATAATATATATATATATATATATTATATATAATGGCTTGAATAGAACGCGCCGCTCCGCGGCAGTTCGTGAATTTCGACCATTGACTTCGAATTGACGCTGCGGGAGATCCGACCGTCGGATTCTCCTAAAACCGGAACCGTTGGGTTCGTATCGAAAAGAGCTTTCCAATGAATATTAGAAATTTGAAATCTAACGGTTGGATTTCAAATTTCTAATATTCATTGGAAAGCTCTTTTCGATACGAACCCAACGGTTCCGGTTTTAGGGAGATTGGATTTGGAATTATGTCCAAATCAATTTTGAAAAAGGTCGTTGTAAGTGCAGTTCGATAGCCGTTGATGGAAATCGACTGTACGGGCCTTGATAAAATTATTAAAAATATTAATAATTTGTGTAAAATCATAATATGTGAATTGGAAAGAACTGGGATGAAGAATTCCACATTTGAAATGATAAAAATAGATTTTTATCGAAATGAACCAGTTGTGAACTAGAATTAAAACCAATTTATTTGTGAAATGAATAAATTGAATTTGAAAGTGATTTTAAAAATAATCAATATTCCCAATACGTGGATTGGACTGGAGTTGAATCGAAATTATCTTCGGGATATTTCGATGTTGGATTTCGTGACTATACAGATATTGTTATGGGAATTTGAAAGATATATTTTGTATCGTTATTTCCAATACGATATATGTTGGTTTCAGAATTTGATATTGAATATAAGCCGATATATTTTCTATTCAGAGCCTTGTATTTAATATCAAATGTGATTTGGGTTTATCGTGGATCGTGTTTTAGATGACATTGGTTCTTTAACCCAGTTAAAGGCAAGATGTTGATTTTTGAAAAGATTAAAACTAAGTGGAGTTTTAATGAATCTTTAATTAGATTGAAAAGTGAATTGATAATTTAAATTATCAAATCTGAAATGTGATCGAGATTGGAGTATCACCAGTTTTGCTCCAAAGCGATAGTTAAATCTTTAATTAGATTTGAACGTGAAATGGTAATTAGTTTTACCGATAACACCGTGGTGTTAGATATGGAGTATTACCAGTTTTCTCCATGGGATATATAGGTTGGGATTGGGAAATAAAATAAATAATTACTTCGGTGTGGTTCGTTAATCCCGACTAGTTTGAAATGATATCCAAAGGAGGATTAAAGAATAAATTTAGAAGAATTTATCTTGGATAAAATTAATGGGAACCTTTCCCTAAGAATGTGATTTTGTGAATAAGAGAATATTCTGAATTGGAATGAGGCGTTCGTTGTGTTTGTGTAACATTTTTTTATTATATACGTGGGTTATTCAGAAAGGCCGGGTTATACCCATTCTGAATAACCGATTCGACGAGATGTCGAAGATGAAGACGGTGGTTGAAGACCGGAAGTCTTCACATCGTTTGGGTGATTACTGATGATCTTGATTGGGCTGTACACCCAGGATGAGGGAATCAGTTGGTGATCGTCCAGACGTACTTGGAGATGGATGGATATGCGAGGAAAGTGCCTCCGGTTTCGTTCAGACCCAGAACGAACTTGTAAATGGATTGTGTGTCTGACATTGGATTTTATTCTGTGTTGATTGATCTCTATTAAATATACATCTGTTTGGCGGCGGAGAATTTATTCTCTTGCTTAACGCCCTTCTCTGAGACATACGAGCTCAGAGGTTGTATATCGATGGACATCAGTCGCATGGAGTGAATTGCCTGTGTGGCATGCGTAAGTGGCAATTGATCAAGGCTTCTGTTGAAAAGCAAAGTCTTGTGGTTGATGATCAAAGCACGGCCTGTGTGGCGTAGCTTTGTGTATAACGTGAATTCGCGAGCCTCACACCTCGGTATGAGCCAAAAACGGGAGACGGACCGCTGGGAGAGCACGACGTTTCTTTCTAGCTAGGGTGGTGTCAGTGACCTACCAGCCCTGACATTTATATACTTTTCACCTGTGTGGTTGTTGGAATGCGAGGCGCCTCGGATATAGGTCTGTAAGGACCGGGAAACGTGTGTTCAGGAATAACTAATCCTCAAAAGTAAGAGAGGACCGGCCCAGCCGATTCCAAGGATCAAAGTGGGGTCCTGGGACATTTGCTAGAGTGTCTCGAACGCGGAGAGGAGCTTGCCCCTTGCCTCGACTCATGATGGAATCCAATTTCCAATACGTGATAGTGCGGTTTTATTTGTAGAACCTAGTATGGCGACATAGTGGTATGGGTCATTCATGCCGCCTATGATTGATATTTATAATTGAAATTGTTTTGACACTATACACTTATAGTAATATCAAAATAATGTGTTTTAAACGTATCAAGCATGCTTTGGCTGTTATAAGGTAAAAACCCTATCCTCCGGCTTGCGTTGCATTGTGTGATGGGACCTGGGTCTTATAACAGCTTCATTTTTCCTTTATTTAGCATTGCGCTGTTTGTTTTATGCACTGGTATTCTTGGGAGGAAACCCGTTCCGTGTTATATGGCGTGGTCCCTTGATTTACCTAACTTTAAAACCAATATTAATAACTGTTTTAGTTCTCACACCAGTCACATGACTGACCTGGAGTTTATTGTTTTTAACCTAAACTCTGGGTGCCCCTATTTTCCACATGGGCAGCTAGTAGTTTTGGTTTTGCAGATTTATATTCACAGGGTCCTGATTTACAGCTGGAACGATGCTCGGAAAGCTCTGTATCCGTGTATCACTTCTAGTTGTGTTTTGTATATTTTTCCGCTGCTATGTAATTTATTGTAATCTCTGATATTTATCGAATGTAATTTATTCATTTATACTCTGTATATTCTTGTATCTGATGGAATCGTTGAAATAACAATGAAATGTTCTTCCGTATGCGTTCTATTTTGTCTTGTCCTCAAAGTATCCACTCTTTCCTTCACGGGGAAGTTACGGGTTCTTACAGTGGTATCAGAGCTTTGGTTTACAGAGCTCGAGAACAAGACACATTAGAACCATATGAAAGAATTCATCAGATATTGGATTAGTAATATCCAATTAGAATTACTCGTTAGAGATAGGACCAGTAGTATCCTAGAACGAGTGTGAAGAGTATATTTTTCAAATGTAAACAATTTTGTTTTGAAAATTTAAACCATTTTATACGTATTTGATTATTTATTTATTTTGAATTTGGACAATCGAGTATATAAAGATTTCGCGTATACGCGTCATGAACGTATAGTCGAAGTTTTAATATACTGGATAGATATAGAGTCACATTCTAGACACCCGAAGATGATTCTGATGATTGTAGCTACATCATCAGTAATTATGTTCGTGTTTCGAAGGTGTGATTTCTATATATTTCCATTAGACTAGTGTGAGAACCAAACTTATATAGCTAGAACACATTGTTGTGAATTGGCATCAAAAATGTGATTTTCTGTATATGTATCAAAATTATGAATTTGAAACGTTAAATCCACTAATTGATTGATGTTTGTGTTGTTTGTTCATTAGTTTGCTAATTTTGAACCATTATGCCTAATTGAACCAAATATTGAATTGTATTGAAAATTGGTCGCATTTGCTTGCATATACATATACTTACATTGAACAGGTCATAGCAAGGAGGCTAGAGCCGAAGAATAAAATTTGTTTGCCCGACAAATAGGTACATGTTTACTACATAATTTACTGTTTTGTTTGGGTGATGATGATTTTATGAGCCTATTGGCTAGCCGCTTGGCTTTTTCTTTTTCTTTTTGAGATCAGAAGGCCTATATGGCAATTTAGGGATTTTCCCGTGCTCCCCGTACAAAGGAGGTTATGGCGAAATTTTTCGAAAATTTAGGGTGTTAGCCAAATTTTTGAAAATTTGAAAATTCTCAGAAACTGAAAAGTTGGAGAATGCAAGCCAGATCGAACGTAGAGTAGATTAATCAAACCACTTTCGACTTTGTTCCTTTTCGGGGACGAAAAGTTTTAAGTGGGGGAGATTGTAATAACCCGGAAATCTGGGCCAATTTAAAATTTTTGTTTTGGCAATTTTAGTGAATTTTGAACATTTAAAATAGATTATTTTAAATAATATCAACGAGAAATTTATTTTGAATAGAATTCGACGTATATATTTATATACGGCGTCGTTTGAATATAAATAATTATATATAACTATAAATAGAATTGAAAATGGCGCGGTAGTTCGATAATTCGATTTCAAACTTCAATTGAATGTACCGGGTGCAAAACAATCCGGATTTTAGTGAAACCAAAAATATTAGAATCTATTCGTGAATATCTTTCCAACGAATCCGGAAAATCGAAATTTCATAGCGGGAATCAAAAGTTATGCCCAGTTGAAAATTCAGAATAGTCGCTATGTAAATTATACATGGCCCGAAAAGTCAAATTTTGCGTACGGATGAATTTGGACTCGAAACCACTTCCATTGAGTTCAAAATGCCGTTTAGAACTCCGAAAAGTATAATCTTCGATATATTCCGATATCCGGAATAGTGGCTATGGGCTGGAGTTGTTCGGTTAACAAAACATAGCCCTTAAAAAGTGAAATTTTGCATACGAGCTCAGAATTCGACGAGATAAATTTTTATGGATTCATAATGACAAATCATTGTTGAGTTCCAAATGGCGCGTCGAACGGAGTCAGTATGTGGCCGTTCGAGCTAAAACAGTTCAGGGTAAAGCGAGCAGTCATTTTACAAAGGAACATTATTGATACGACCTCGGAATTCAATTCTACTTTTTTTTCTAGATTCGTATCATCTAATAATGGTTAAATCCAAGAGGGCTTGATTTTTTGAGTTAGCATGTGAGCGTGCGAGAAGAAAAGGTGCGCCAAAATCGCATTTTTAGAGTTTATCTGAGCATTTTTGTGATTTTTTTTGAATGGTCAAACGAACTCGGAATTCGACGAAACTTGTTTCGTTGGACTCGTCTTCACGTCTACAATCCCGTGTCCGAAATCCGCGGCCTTCGGAGATCGTTTGTGTTCGGACGATACGCGAGAAACTAGCATATAAACACTTTTACTTCCTTTTCTTCTTCACTTTCTTCCTCTTCCTCTTTCTTCACAAAAACTCAAAAATGGAGTCCCACCCCAAACCGCCGCTGCCCTTCTCCACCACCGCCACCGCCGGCCTCCCTCCGGGCGCCGCACCCCCTCCTCCTCCTCCCCTCCTCCTCCTCTTCCTCCTCCTCTCTCCATTTGCAAACCCTAAGCCCCAAATCACCAACCACCACCACCGCGACCACCACGGGCCCCACCACCGCCACCCACACCCTCCCCCACGTCCATCAGGCCCGCGCCCCCCTCCAGCCCCCTCAATTCCGGCCGTGGGCCCCGCTACACCCAAAAACCCATTTTCACCAAATCGCCCGTTTTGCAAATAAGTCACTGACCGTATTTCGCGAATAACTCCCAAACCGTGCGTTTCTAGCCAAAGTTCCTCAAGGCCAAAGTTGTAGAGCACGAAATTCTCTTCGATTTGGTATATGATTAGTCCTATTTTGCATTGCGGAGTTGTGGGGAAAACGCGTCCGAAGTCTGCTGATCAAACACTGTCAAAATGCTGTCTTTTCGTGATTTCCGGCGAAATGGCACATTTTCGGCAAGAAGACCACTAGGCAAAAGTTGTTCAGAATGGCGTGCTTGTGCTAGAAAAAAAGATGGTGTGAAGATTGAAGCTCGTTTGCAAATTCTAGGACCCAAACAGCGAATCCGGGCGTTAGAAAAAAAGTGAGTTTTCTCCGTTTTAAAACTTCTACAGTTTTGACATATGAAATAAATAAAAATATGATCTTTATATTATAGAGAGGATAAAAATCCGATTTTTAGCTTATAGAAGATATAAATGTAAGATTTTTATATAATGTAGATAATAAAAATGTGATTTTTATATATGTAGTGACTACGGGCAGTGAAATTGGCAAAAGGCGAGAACGACAAGATTTTCTACATAAGAAGAGTCGAGATGATTGGATTAGCTAGTTGGTGAGAACTTCTCACTCAAAATCTCTTTTTCTAGATATATATATATACTAGGATGTAGACGGTGTTTAGTAGCACCCGACACCCGTCATCCACAGACCATGGATGACTTGTTTGTTTAATTGTTTGGTTGTGTAGTTGGTTAGAATATTTGGTTTGAATTGAATTGTTTGGCGAATTGAATGGACTTGATTGATGTGTGAATGGCGTGGGCCTTCACTAGACCGGGGATAAGGCTAGGCCTCGTCCCGTTTCTAGTATCGTGCCGTTATGCCGCCGAAATTTTGAAAAATAAAAAGTGTTAGTTAAAAATAGTAAAGTTTTGAAATAAATATTTTTGACGTTAAAAATATAATTTTTAACGTATTAAGAAACGGCATAAAACTCTTCTGAAAAGAAATCAATATTTATAAACAAATCGACCGATTTGTTTATATACACTGATTTGACTGATATTGATTGGGTCGATAAATTTTACACATCGCCCAACTGCACAAACAAAAATATGTGTTTGTTGATTTGAAACCCCACACGGGTGTTGGGATGATATTTGGCGTACACTAATCCCAATTATTTAATTATTGTCGATCGATTGGTCGACAGACTGTGTAAGCGTCGATTATTTATATTTGATGCTTATGTAGTTGTGTGGTGCACTTTGGATGATGTTTGATTGTTAATTATTGCTATTATATACATGTGTTGTATGGAATCCATATAATTAACATTATATGGTGATTGATTGGGCCTCATTCCAATCGGGAAAATAAGGAATATTATAAAAGAAAATTCATGTGTTGAATATAAAAATAGTCATGTGTTGACGATGTTCATGTGTTGAGTGAAATATTTTATACGATGAAATTTACATCTTTATCATATTTAAAATTAGAACTACTTCCCAGTAGAAGTCTAATTGAAAATCAAACGATAGATACCATAGTTTTATAAAATATTTTACATAACAAAAATAGTGATGTGTTGACAGTACTCATGTGTTGAGATTAGTCAGGTGTTGGAAGAAATATAGATTCATGTGTTGAATGGAATAAATATTCATTTGTTGAATAGAATAACGGATTTATTGAAATATATAAAGCCGTGTTGATTAAAGTTGCGCTATTTTGACGTGAACGATATTTATATCGATTATATTCGTTTTTATAATGAATATAGAAAAGAAGTGATTTCAAAATATAACATTTTGAAAATATTATCATTTGTATAGTAATGATGTGAAATATCCAATTTTGATTTGAAATTGAATATAGAGTTGAAGTGGTTTTGAAAACGAAGTTAAAACGATTTATAAAATACGTTTTAAAAGGAAATCGACGAAATATATAATATATATATATATATATATATTATATATATAATGGCTTGAATAGAACGCGCCGCTCCGCGGCAGTTCGTGAATTTCGACCATTGACTTCGAATTGACGCTGCGGGAGATCCGACCGTCGGATTCTCCTAAAACCGAAACCGTTGGGTTCGTATCGAAAAGAGCTTTCCAATGAATATTAGAAATTTGAAATCTAACGGTTGGATTTGGAATTATGTCCAAATCAATTTTGAAAAAGGTCGTTGTAAGTGCAGTTCGATAGCCGTTGATGGAAATCGACTGTACGGGCCTTGATAAAATTATTAAAAATATTAATAATTTGTGTAAAATCATAATATGTGAATTGGAAAGAACTGGGATGAAGAATTCCACATTTGAAATGATAAAAATAGATTTTTATCGAAATGAACCAGTTGTGAACTAGAATTAAAACCAATTTATTTGTGAAATGAATAAATTGAATTTGAAAGTGATTTTAAAAATAATCAATATTCCCAATACGTGGATTGGACTGGAGTTGAATCGAAATTATCTTCGGGATATTTCGATGTTGGATTTCGTGACTATACAGATATTGTTATGGGAATTTGAAAGATATATTTTGTATCGTTATTTCCAATACGATATATGTTGGTTTCAGAATTTGATATTGAATATAAGCCGACATATTTTCTATTCAGAGCCTTGTATTTAATATCAAATGTGATTTGGGTTTATCGTGGATCGTGTTTTAGATGACATTGGTTCTTTAACCCAGTTAAAGGCAAGATGTTGATTTTTGAAAAGATTAAAACTAAGTGGAGTTTTAATGAATCTTTAATTAGATTGAAAAGTGAATTGATAATTTAAATTATCAAATCTGAAATGTGATCGAGAGTGGAGTATCACCAGTTTTTCTCCAAAGCGATAGTTAAATCTTTAATTAGATTTGAACGTGAAATGGTAATTAATTTTACCGATAACACCGTGGTGTTAGATATGGAGTATTACCAGTTTTCTCCATGGGATATATAGGTTGGGATTGGGAAATAAAATAAATAATTACTTCGGTGTGGTTCGTTAATCCCGACTAGTTTGAAATGATATCCAAAGGAGGATTAAAGAATAAATTTAGAAGAATTTATCTTGGATAAAATTAATGGGAACCTTTCCCTAAGAATGTGATTTTGTGAATAAGAGAATATTCTGAATTGGAATGAGGCGTTCGTTGTGTTTGTGTAACATTTGTTTATTATATACGTGGGTTATTCAGAAAGGCCGGGTTATACCCATTCTGAATAACCGATTCGACGAGATGTCGAAGATGAAGACGGTGGTTGAAGACCGGAAGTCTTCACATCGTTTGGGTGATTACTGATGATCTTGATTGGGCTGTACACCCAGGATGAGGGAATCAGTTGGTGATCGTCCAGACGTACTTGGAGATGGATGGATATGCGAGGAAAGTGCCTCCGGTTTCGTTCAGACCCAGAACGAACTTGTAAATGGATTGTGTGTCTGACATTGGATTTTATTCTGTGTTGATTGATCTCTATTAAATATACATCTGTTTGGCGGCGGAGAATTTATTCTCTTGCTTAACGCCCTTCTCTGAGACATACGAGCTCAGAGGTTGTATATCGATGGACATCAGTCGCATGGAGTGAATTGCCTGTGTGGCATGCGTAAGTGGCAATTGATCAAGGCTTCTGTTGAAAAGCAAAGTCTTGTGGTTGATGATCAAAGCACGGCCTGTGTGGCGTAGCTTTGTGTATAACGTGAATTCACGAGCCTCACACCTCGGTATGAGCCAAAAACGGGAGACGGACCGCTGGGAGAGCACGACGTTTCTTTCTAGCTAGGGTGGTGTCAGTGACCTACCAGCCCTGACATTTATATACTTTTCACCTGTGTGGTTGTTGGAATGCGAGGCGCCTCGGATATAGGTCTGTAAGGACCGGGAAACGTGTGTTCAGGAATAACTAATCCTCAAAAGTAAGAGAGGACCGGCCCAGCCGATTCCAAGGATCAAAGTGGGGTCCTGGGACATTTGCTAGAGTGTCTCGAACGCGGAGAGGAGCTTGCCCCTTGCCTCGACTCATGATGGAATCCAATTTCCAATACGTGATAGTGCGGTTTTATTTGTAGAACCTAGTATGGCGACATAGTGGTATGGGTCATTCATGCCGCCTATGATCGATATTTATGATTGAAATTGTTTTGACACTATACACTTATAGTAATATCAAAATAATGTGTTTTAAACGTATCAAGCATGCTTTGGCTGTTATAAGGTAAAAACCCTATCCTCCGGCTTGCGTTGCATTGTGTGATGGGACCTGGGTCTTATAACAGCTTCATTTTTCCTTTATTTAGCATTGCGCTGTTTGTTTTATGCACTGGTATTCTTGGGAGGAAACCCGTTCCGTGTTATATGGCGTGGTCCCTTGATTTACCTAACTTTAAAACCAATATTAATAACTGTTTTAGTTCTCACACCAGTCACATGACTGACCTGGAGTTTATTGTTTTTAACCTAAACTCTGGGTGCCCCTATTTTCCACACGGGCAGCTAGTAGTTTTGGTTTTGCAGATTTATATTCACAGGGTCCTGATTTACAGCTGGAACGATGCTCGGAAAGCTCTGTATCCGTGTATCACTTCTAGTTGTGTTTTGTATATTTTTCCGCTGCTATGTAATTTATTGTAATCTCTGATATTTATCGAAGGTAATTTATTCATTTATACTCTGTATATTCTTGTATCTGATGGAATCGTTGAAATAACAATGAAATGTTCTTCCGTATGCGTTCTATTTTGTCTTGTCCTCAAAGTATCCGCTCTTTCCTTCACGGGGAAGTTACGGGTTCTTACAGTCGTGCTCTCCCCGCAGTCCTTATCCCGTTTTTAACTCATACCGAGGTGTGAGGCTCGCGAATTCACGTTATACACAAAGCTGCCACGTAGGCTGTGCTTTCATCATCAACCACAAGACTTTGCTTTTCAACAGAAGCCTTGATCATTGCATCTCAGCGTGCCATACAGGCAATTCATGCCATACGATTGATATCTATCGATATATAACCTCTAAGCTCGTACGTCTCAGAGAAGGGCGTTAAGCAAGATAATAAATTCTCCGCCGCCAAACAGATATATATTTAACAGAAATCAATCAACACAGAATAAAATCCAATGTCAGACACACAATCCATTTACAAGTTCGTTCTGGGTCTGAACGAAACCGGAGGCACTTTCCTCGCATATCGATCCATCTCCAAGTACGTCTGGACGACAACCAACTGATTCCCTCATCTTGGGTGTACAACCCAATCAAGATCATCAGTAATCACCCAAACGATGTGAAGACTTCCGGTCTTCAACCACCGTCTTCATCTTCGACATATCGTGGAATCAGTTATTCAGAATGGGTATAAACCCGGCCTTTCCGAACAACCCGCGTATATTAAAAACAAATGTTACACAAACACAACATATGCCTCATTCCAATTCACCAGCCACTAACCGTAAATCAACAAGAGAACAATTTCCCAAATATTAACCCCGAAGGCCGAAACCAACATCAGATCAATACCCAGGAAACCATTCTTCTTAGCTAACTTACAACTAGTTTCTAAATTTCATATTCTTAGGGAAAGGTTCCCATTAATTTTATCCAAGATAAATTCTTTAAAATTTATCCTTTAATCTTCCTTTGGATGTCATTTCAAACCAAATTATGGTTTTTCCAAACTAGTCGAGATTAGCGAACCGTACCGAAGTAATTATTTATTTTATTTCCCAATCCCAACCTATTCATCCCATGAAGCAAAACTGGTAATACTCCATATCTAACACCACGGTGTTATCGGTAAAATTAATTACCATTTCACTTTCAAATCTAATTAAATATTTAACTATCGCTTTGGAGCAAATCTGGTAATACTCCATTCTCGCTCAATTTCTAAATTTGATAATTTAGATTATCAATTCACATTTCAATTTAATTGCAGATTCATTAAAAACTCCTTTTACTAGGTTAAAGAACTAACGTCATTTAAAACACAGTTCACGACAAACCCAAATCACATTCTATTTATTTACCGGGTTAAAGAACAAGTGTCATGTAAAACACCCTTCACGATAAACTCACAAATCAATTCTATTTACAACCCATTTCAAATCCAATCTATTTATTTAAAAATAAATGGGTTTTAATTTTAGTTCAAAACTAGTTCATTTCGATAAAAATCTATTTTTATCTTTTCAAATATGGGGTTTTTCATCCTAATTTTTCCCAAATCATTTCTTATGATTCTACACAAAATATTTCTATTTTTAATAATTTCATCAAGGCCCGTACAGTCGATTTCCATCAACGGCCATCGAACTGCACTTACAACGACCTTTTCCAAATTTGATTTGGACGTATCTCCAAATCCAACCGTTAGATTTCAAATTTCCAATATTCGTTAGAAATCTCTTTTCGATACGAACCCAACGGTTCCGGTTTTAGGAGAATCTGATGGTCGGATCTCCCGTAATATCCGTTCGAAGTCAATGGTCGAAATGCGCGAACTGCCCGGCGCGTTCTATTCAGGCCATTATATTATGTATATAATATATATAATATATATTTCGTCGATTACTATTTAAGACGAAGTTTATAAATAGTTTTAAATTCGTTTCAAAAACATTTCAACTTCCATTTGCAATTCAATTCAAATCTCGATTCATTCTATATTCAATTCAATTCGAATTAGTTTTCTATTCCATTCAATTCAAATTCGTTTTCTATTCAATTAAATTTGAATTCGTTTGCTATTCAATTAAATTCGAATTCGTTTTCTATTCAATTAAATTCGAATTCGTTTTCTATTCAATTCAATTCGAATTCGTATATAATCAATATGAATATCTTTCGCGTCAAAATAGCGCATCTCTAATCAACACGACTTTATATATTTCAATAATTCCGTTATTCTATTCAACAAATGAATATTCATCCTATTCAATACGTGAATCTATATTTTTGTCAACACATGACTAATCTCAACGAATGAGTACTGTCCACATGTGACTATTTTTGTTATTTAATATATTTTATAAAAATTACGGTATCTATCGTTTGATTTTAAATCAGACTCCAACCGTAAATTAGTAAGAGAACGATTCCCTGAATATTAACCCCGAAGGCCGAAACCAACATCAGATCAATATCCAAGAGACCGCTCATCTTATCTATTTTCCAGTTAGTTTCTAATTTTATATATGATAAAGATGTAAATTTTATTGTTAAAATATTTCGTTCAACACATGACTAATCTCAACGGATGAGTACTGTCAACACATGAACCTTTATTTTTATAGTGATAAAGATACAAATTTTATTGTTAAAATATTTCGTTCAACACATGATTAATCTCAACGGATAAGTACAGTCAACACATGAACCTTTATTATTATAGTGATAAAGATATAAATTTTATTGTTAAAATATTTCGTTCAACACATAACTAATCTCAACGGATGAGTACTGTCAACACATGAACCTTTATTATTATAATATTCTTTATTTTCTAAATTGGAATGAGGCCCAATCCATTACCATATAAAGTTAATTATATGGATTCCATTCAACACATGTACATAATAGCAACGATACATAATCAACCATCATCCAAAGTGCACTACACTGTATAAGCATCAAATATAGATATCTAACGTTTATAATAGCCCGTCAATCAATCGATCGACATACAACTAATTATTGGGATTGGTGTATGCTGTATTTTATCCCAATACCCGTGTGGGGTTTCAAACAATCAAACACAGATTTTTATTTGTGCAGTTGGGCGATGTGTAAGATTTATCGTCCCAATCAATGTCCTTCAAATCGGTGTACATAAACAAACCGTCTGGTTTGTAAATGAATATTTATTTATTCACATTCACGTTAAAAATTATATTTTTAACGACCAAATTATTTTATTCAACCTATGAATATTCTATTCAGTTCATTTATCAAATAAAATGATATCTTTATTTTTCTAACTTGTTTTAGAAAATTTCGGTGGCATAACGGCATGATACTAGAAACGGGACGAGGCCTAGCCTTATCCCCGGTCTAGTGATGGCCCACGCCATACACATATCAATCAAATCAAATTCAATTCACCAAACAATTCAATTCAAACCAAATAATCTAACCAACTACACAACCAAATAAATAAGTCCATGGTCTGTGGACGATGGTGTCGGGTGCTACTAAACACCGTCTGCATCCTAGTATATATATAACTAGAAAAAGAGATTTTGAGTGAGAAGTTCTCACCAACTAGCTAATCCAATCATCTCGACTCTTCTTATGTAGAAAATCTTGTCGTTCTCGCCTTTTGTCACTTTCGTCGCCCGTAGCCACTACATGTATAAAAATCACATTTTTATTATCTACATTATATAAAAATCTTATCTTTATATCTTCTATAAGTTAAAAATCGGATTTTTATCCTCTCTATAATATAAAGATCATATTTTTATTTACTTCATATGTCAAAAACTGTAGAAGCTTTAAAATGGAGAAACTCACTTTTTTTCTAACGCCCGGATTCACTGTTCGGGTTCCAGAATTTGCAAACGAGCTTCAATCTTCACTCCATCTTTTTTCTAGCTTAAACACGCCATTCCGGACAACTTTCGCCTAAGGGTCTTTTTGCCAAAAATGCTCCAATTCGCCAGAATTCGCGAAAGTACACGAATTTTTTAGCTTTTGAATAGCAGACTTCGAACGCGTTTTCCGAGCAGCTCCGAACTCCAAAACACAGCTTCCATATAACCAAATCGAAGAGAATTTCATGCTCTACAGCTTTGGTAAAGAGGGACTTTGGCCAAAAGCGCACCGTTTGAGAGTTATTGGCGAAATACGGTCAGGGGCTTATTTGCAAAACGGGCGATTAGTGTAAAATGGATTTTTGGTGACCGGGAGGGCCCACGGCCGGAGGGATGGCCTGAGGGGGGGGGGTGCCAGACTTGATTGAGGTGGGGGAGTCCGCTGATGGGTGGTGGCGGTGGTGGTGGGGCCCGGAGTGGTGGCTTAGGGTTTTGCATTTGAAGAGAGAAAGAGGAGGAGAGAGAGAGGAGGAGGAAGAGGAGGAGGAGGGGAAGAGGAGGAGGGGGTGCGGCGGGTCGCCGGAGGCCGGTGGCGGTGCTGGTGGAGGATGGCAGCGGCGGTGGGAGGAGGAGGCCATTAATGAGATTTTTGAAGAGGAAGAGAGAAGTGAAAATTATGAAGAGAAAAGGAAGTAAAAGTGTTTATATGTTAGTTTCTCCCGTAACGCCTGAACGCTAGCGATCTCCGATGGCCGCGGATTTCGGACACGAGATAGTAGACGTGAAGACGAGTCCAACGAAACAAGTTTCGTTGAATTCCGAGTTCGTTTGACCATTCAAAAAAAATCACAAAAATGCTCAGATAAGCTCTAAAAATGCGATTTTGGCGCACCTTTTCTTCTTGCACGCCCACATGCTAACTTCAAAAATCATGCCTTTTTGGATTTAACCATTTTTAGACGATACGAATCCAAAAAAAAAACGAAATCGAATTCTGAGGTCGTATCAATAATGTTCCTTTGTAAAATGACTGCTCGCTTTACCCGGAACTGTTTCAGCTCGCACGGCCACATACTAACTTCGTTCGACGCGCCATTTGGAACTCAACAATGATTTGTCATTATGAATCCATAAAAATTTATCTCGTCGAATTCTGAGCTCGTATGCAAAATTTCACTTTTTAAGGGCTATGTATTGTTAAGCGAACAACTCCAGCCCATAGCCACTATTCCGGATATCGGAATATATCGAAGCTTATACTTTTCGGAGTTCTAAACGGCATTTTGAACTCAATGAAAGTGGTTCCGAGTCCCAATTCATCCGTATGCAAAATTTGACTTTTTGGGCCATGTATAATTTACATAGCGACTATTCTGAATTTTCAACTGGGCATAACTTTTGATCCCCGCTATGAAATTTCGATTTTTCAGGTTCTTTGGAAAGATATTCTCAACTAGATTCCATTATTTTTGGTTTCACTAAAATCCGGATTATTTTGCACCCGGTATGTTCAATTGAAGTTTGAAATCGAATTATCGAACTACCGCGCCATTTTCTATTCCTTTTATAATTATAAATAATTATTTATATTCTAACGACGATGTATATAGATATATACGTTCGAATTATATTCAAAATAAATTTCTCGTTGTTATTATTTAAAATATTCCATTTTAAATCTTCAAAATTCGTCGAAGTTGCCAAAACAAAAATTTTAAACTGGCTCAGAATTTCCGGGTTATTACAAATTATTTATTTTCTGACTCATCATATATGACAGTATATATGCAAACAAATAAACAAACAGATAATATATTTTTGAGGAATCCAGTTGGATCCCTCCAACCTGTTTTCCTGCATCCACAAACGTTAGTCAACAGAAATAATACCCATCCTGCTTCGAGGCAGGATATCGCGGTATAAAGGGGATCCACTTATATACGTGGGCGTAGGGTCATCCGCTAATGATATTGCGAGCATCCGCTAATGAAACTGCGGGAATCCAACCACCAAACCAATATATATATATATATATATATATTTATATATATATATATAATAGTCACCCTAAATAACTAATATATTTAAAACAACCAGAAAGCATTCAAACAAGCAACAACCAATTATTTTTAACTGATAAAAATAATTATAAATAAAAGGTGAGTGAGATTTACTCACCGCGATTTTATTCGCGCTGAATACCCGATGAAGTCTGTTATGTAGATTGTATAGTGGTTCCTCCATTTCACTGTTTTTCAATGTAAAACAAATAAAATTTCAATTACCGAAGTATACTAATTTAATTAATTAATTAATTTCTGACATGTAAACCAATTCCAAGTTAACCTTAATTTCATATTCAAACAATCGACTGGTCAACAATTTATATCTTACCAACTAATTTCTTTTATATACACTAATTATATAAACTAATTTATTTTAATCAAATATCAATTATATAAAATAATTTCCATGTATTTAAATTATAATTATTTCACAGCAGAAAAATACCTAAGTTAATTTCCTATCTTGAAATAAATTTCATACCTAAATCGCTTGGATTAAATGATTAAATTACACCTTACTAAGTCTAAAATTCCTTGACGGAAATAAATAAATAACTAAATTAGGATAATTACCTTAGTTATATTACCACTTATCCTTTCTTCCCAACATATATTCATGTAGTAGCTCCAGTCAGAAGAGAACAAGACCGTGGCTTTCCTTTTCTACTGCTGGGATTTTTGTTCCAATACCCAATTCGATCTACTGTTGATCTCCAGTAAATTCCCAAACATTGCATTACCTCATTCAATCCAGACTTTGACTCTTCCTTCTTCACGAGTTACACAGACGCAAAATCCTAACTTAGCTGTCCTGGAATCGAATTCCCATTTTACCCAGTCGCCTTAACCCCTCCTATATGTGGACGTCGATCCTATTTCCTACCAATTTATCCCCTCGATGTCACGTTCATACCCGGTATATCCTTAACCAATTCAAACTTCAATTGCGGTACCCGATTTTGATCCTCCCCAAAGTCGCGAGCTTCTAGAAATCAAAACAACTCCACTTGCAACATTGCTGATGTATCGCTCAAACTTATTCATGTCGATTCCCCAAATTTAAACCCAAATCGACATAAATGTCGAACTCAAAAGCTGCTGAAACTCATCGTGCATCGCTCCAGAATTTGGGGCCGCCTGGGTACTTTACGATGATCGAGGCTATGCGTTCGATTGGATTAAAACGGTGGAATTCGATTTTTTTTCTCTCTTATTAATTCACGAATTCCTGAAAGAAGAAATTAAAAAGAATGGGATGGTTCATTGTTTGAGATTGGGGAATAAATGATGCGCGATTTGTTAATATATAGGGTGCGAGTAGAACAACGTACACAAGCCATTACATCAGTGTTTAACTTTGCGGTGAAGGTAGGAAACAAAACGTACATGATTAGAAAGGAGAAGATGGTATAGATAGGGTAGGTGTGCAGTGTATTTTGCTTAACAATGAAGGAATTATATTTTATAATAAATTTTATTATTATATTTTATTTTAGTTTTGATTAAAACTTGTTATCCTTTAATTTAAATTATCCCGTTGATTTTAATTTTTATTTGAGCCCAACAACAGGCTTCCTAGGGTTATATCACTATCCCGAACACACTAGACAAGTTTTCGAAGCCTCAATTTATCATATGGAGAAGATATTAATTTAAATCAATATAAATTGAATTAAAATCAATTAATTCTTCGATAATAAATTAATATTATTATTCTAATTCAAACAGAGGTTTATATTGATTTTCTGAATCGTTTTTCAATTCAGTTTTGACTTTGAATTCAAATAAATTAAATTTCGTATTTCGATAATTATATATATTCGAAATAAATCATATTTCAATTATTCAGTTGATAACTCAATATAAATATCCATTTATATTATTAATTAAATATTCAAAACAATATTAAATATTTAAAATAAATCGATCAAAACCGGGTCATTACATTCTTCCCCCCTTAAAAGAATTTCGTCCCCGAAATTGCTAAGGTAAGAAAAATGCTACAAACCTACATACTTATGCTGAAACTCAACTCTTTTTATATTTCTAAGTCCTACCAAAACATTTGGTTTTTCATTCATTTAATTCGAATGATCTACGATCAATCCATTTATATCCAATCAATATTCCAAAAAAAACTATTCAAATTGATTCAAGTTGATTGATTCACTTCAATCCATTTAACTAGCTTAAGTTAAATTCCAATTCCAGAATTCCAAATCCCAGGGTTTTCATTTCAAATCCTTTTGAAATCACTTAAACATGTACTTATATTTATAATCTTTTCAAATTCAAAATAATTGAATTTTTCAACTAAACTTGTTTTCTTTCAAACAAATTCCCATCAAAAATTTTCTAAGGTAGCAATCCATCACTTAGAAAATCGAAAATGAACAATGATGAAGCTGCAGTCATCATCAGAATTATTTTCTAGCCACTGAAGTGAGTTCAGTGCTTAAACAATTTCAAAATCCATTCAAAATCCTTTTAAAACAAAGCTATATTGTTCTAATATACTTCCAAAAATATTTCAAACTTCCCAGGATTTAAATTTCAAATTCTGGTTTAAATTCAATTTCAATTCATCTCAATTGTATCTTATTCATATACAAGTTCTATTCGGTTCTATATAACCGTTTCATTTCTTATCATCTCAACGGATTATAATAACAACCAACACATCCATATATAATAATTTCATGAAATTATTCATTTTCTATCAAAATAGAATTTTGGGTAAAATTATTTCATTTACCCACTTTAAAACAATAATGTGTCGAATTTCTCTTTTAAGTGTTTAGAAATTCCTATCGACTTCGTCGCGTCCCACGATTCGACCAGAATTCATAATCCACTCAACAGACTAGCCAACACAATATAAAACAGTTTTTATATCAAATAACAAATACGCCCTCTCGTATATATATACACTCAACTCATTCTAGGGTACTACTGACCCTATCTCTAATGAGCACATTTCCACAAAGCCTAGGTGTTCGCTCAACCTAAGCTCTGATACCAGCTGTAACGACCCGCAAATCCGTACTTTTTGAGTTGACTAATATCACCGCACGTCCAACCCAAATTGCACAGAAATACGAATCATTATTAGAAAGAAGTTAGAGGATGAGAAATAGAAAGAAATATTAGAATAGAAGAAAGCAAAGAAGACAAATCCCACAGCGGAACGAATAAAATATATTATATAACATAACTTTTGAAATACAAATCAGTAACTTTATATACATACCATCATCAGAGCACAACAGTTATTCCTGGGACAGTTATAACACCTTTTTCCCGATACAACATAGTACACAGCGGACATATGATATTCTATAGCTAACTGGTAAAGCCTCCTGCTTCCAGCTCCTCCAAATGAATCTGAAAAATCCCGACTACTTGACTGCCCGTACAAATTTGGGCACCCAAGAGTTTAGGGAAAACAAACAAAATAAACGCTGGGTCAGTCATGGGACTGGTGTGAGTAAACTCCAACCACTTGTTTAACTTTCAAAATCCTTTCGAAAGAAAAGATAACAGTAAGACCAGCCCACACATAAACATGGACGGTTTTTACCTTACTATAACCCAAAACACTTTGATACGAAAATCCAGTGATATTATAATAATGTCTACATGAAATAAATAACCAAATAGCAGAACGCTTGCATCTTACGTTCCACATATATAGTATAAAATCAAAAACCGCAGTGCGCTTATTGGAGATTGGATTCCAACTATGACAAGGTATGGAACCACCTTCCGATCAGTGTACTCTAGAGGCGATACACTGGGGTTCAACAAGAACATCTTGCAACCCGGCCCACACATGACCGACCACTCATTTCGCTTGAGTATATCGAATGTATATCACCAACGGTGGGGATCAGCAACCGTTTCTCGATTGGGACAGCATCGAATAGAATAAGGAATTAAATGAATCTCTAGATAGGTGATAATACACCCTAATGGGAGCGACCCACATAGCCATGCTGCCTGCCCGATTTCTGTCATTTCCCGGTTGTTGAGGCCTGAGGCTACGATTACGTTCTATTCATTGATAGCACAATCACTTTGAATGCCACATTGTCAGATCCGTTAATCACTAGTTGATTTGCACAAATATTCTGGATGTTATGCTAAGGGAATAAATCCGTTGCAACCATATATATTTATACAGACCAACCCATTAGATCATTGGAAATACTTTTTCAGACATTCGTCCACTTACGTTCGTTCTGGGATTGAACGAAACCGAAGGCACAATTTCTATAAATAGAAAAAAGCCCTTGCACTTTACTCCGTCTTCGATTATCTTCATATAATTTGATTCGCAACGCTACTGCCAATACAGAGTGGTTCACGGATAATAATACAACCGGTCTCTCCATATTGACAACGATGGTCAAAAACTTCGATAGTCTGTGATTTAACTATTGAATAAAAACAAGTGTTTCGATAGTCGATGATTTAACTATCGAAGAAAAAAAAACAAGTGTTCATCCAACATATAAAACAAATCACTGGCTCTTTAATTAATATTTCATTTATTAAATCTCTTCTCCATTTCCCTATCAATATTTGTTAAACAAATATTTTCAATAACCATATTGGCACTTAAGCGACCCGAACTTCCCCGGTCTCCGAAGAGATGAGAAAGAACGAATTACTGTGAGGACAAGACAAAACAGAACGCAGACGGAAGAACATTTCATTGTTATTACAATAATACCATCAGATACAAGAATATACAGAGTATAAATGAATAAATTACATTCGATAAATATCAGAGATTACAATAAATTACATAGCAGCGGAAAATAATACAAAGCACAACTGAAGGTGATATACGGATACAGAGCTTTCCGGATATCATTCCAGCTGTAAACCAGGATCCTGTGAATATAAATCTGCAAAACCTAAACTACTAGCTGCCCGTGCGGAAAATATGGGCACCCAGAGTTTAGGTTAAAACAATAAACTCCAGGTCAGTCATGTGACTGGTGTGAGAACTAAAACTGTTATTTAAACTTTACTTTAAAAGAGAGTAATTCAAGGGACCACGCCGTATAACACGGAACGGGTTTCCTCCCAAGAATACCAGTGCATAGAATAAACAACGCAATGCTTTTTCGAAAAATGAAGCCATTATAAGACCCAGGTCCCATCACACAATGCAACGCAAGCCGGAGGATAGGGTTTTACCTTATAACAGCCAAACATGCTTGGTACGTTTAAAACAAATCATTTGATATTATAATAAGTGTATAGTGTCAAAACATTTCAATCATAAATATAAATCATAGACGGCATGAGTGCCCCATCCCACTATGACGCCATACTAGGCTCTACAAATAAAGCCGAAATACACGTATTGGAAATTGGATTTCCGTCATGAGTCGAGGCAAGGGGCAAGATCCTCTCCGCGCTCGAGACACTCTAGCAAATGCCTCAGGGCTACGCACTCTGGGCAACCCTGGATGCGGCTGGGCCGGTCCTCACTTACGTTAGAGGATTAGTTATTCCTGAACACACGTTTCCCGGTCCTTACAGACCTATAATTGAGGCGCCTCATTCCAACAACCACAAAGGTGAAAAGTATATAAATGTCAGGGCTGGTAAGTCACTGACACCACCATAGCTAGAAAGAAACGTCGTGCTCTCCCAGCGGTCCGTATCCCGTTTTTAACTCATACCGAGGTGTGAGGCTCGCGAATTCACGTTATACACAAAGCTACGCCACAAAGGCCGTGCTTTGATCATCAACCACAAGACTTTGCTTTTCAACAGAAGCCTTGATCATTGCATCTCAGCGTGCCACACAGGCAATTCATGCCATGCGACTGATGTCCATCGATATACAACCTCTGAGCTCGTACGTCTCAGAGAAGGGCGTTAAGCAAAAGAATAAATTCTCCGCCGCCAAACAGATGTATATTTAATAGAAATCAATCAACACAGAGTAAAATCCAATGTCAGACACATAATCCATTTACAAGTCCGTTCTGGGTCTGAACGAAACCGAAGGCACTTTCGTCGCATATCCATCCATCTCCAAGTACGTCTGGACGACCACCAACTATTTCCATCCTCTTGGGTGTACAGCCCAATCAGGATCGTCAGTAATTACCCAAACGATGTGAAGACTTCCGGTCTTCAACCACCGTCTTCATCTTCGACATATCGTCGAATCGGTTATTCAGAATGGGTATAAACCCGGCCTTTCCGAACAACCCGCGTATATTGAAAACAAATGTTACACAAACACAACATACGCCCCATTCCAATTCAGAATATTCTTTTATTCACAAAATCACATTTTTAGGGAAAGGTTCCCATTAATTTTATCCAAGATAAATTCTTTAAAATTTATCCTTTAATCTTCCTTTGGATGTCGTTTCAAACCAAATTATGGTTTTCTAAACTAGTCGAGATTAGCGAACCGTAACGAAGTAATTATTTATTTTATTTCCCAATCCCAACCTATTCATCCCATGAAGCAAAACTGGTAGTACTTCACATCTAACACCACAGTGTTATCCGGTAAAATTAATTACCATCTCACGTTCAAATCTAATTAAAGATTTAACTATCGCTTTGGAGCAAAACTGGTGATACTCCATTCTCGCTCATTTCTAAATTTGATAATTTAGATTTTAGATTTACATTTCAATCTAATTGCAGATTCGTTAAAACTCCTTTTACTGGGTTAAAGAACTAGGTGTTATTTAAAACACAGTTCACGATAAACCCATGAATCAATTCTATTTAATTTAAGTCAAATATATTAGGAATTCTGATTATTTAAAACCCCTTTTTAAATCTAATTTATTTATTTAAAAACAAATCGGGTTTTAAATTTAGTTCAAACTAGTTCATTTTGATAAAAATCTATTTTTATTTTTTCCAATATGGAGTTTTTCATCCCAAATTTTCCCAAATCATTTCTTATGATTTTACACAAATTATTGATATTTTCAATAATTTTATCAAGGTCCGTACAGTCGATTTCCATCAACGGCTATCGAACTGCACTTATAGCGACCTTTTTCGAATTTGATTTGGACGTATCTCCAAATCCAACTGTTAGATTTCAAATTTCTAATATTCGTTAGAAAGCTCTTTTCGATACGAACCCAACGGTTCCGGTTTAGGAGAATCCGACGGTCGGATCTCCCGTAATGTCCGTTTGAAATAAATGGTCGAAATTCGCAAACGGCCGCGGCGCGGCGCGTTCTATTCAGGCCATTATATTGTATATATAATATATATAATTTATATTTCGTCGATTTCTATTTAAAACGAATTTTATAAATCGTTTTAATTTCGTTTCAAAAACAATTTCAACTTCCATTTCATTTCAAATCAAAATTGAATTCTTCCTTATAGATTCGTTTTAAAATTCATTTCTATTCAATTCAATTTGAATTCATTTCAATTTTTTTCCAATTCAATTCGAATTCGTTTTCAATTCAATTCGAACTGGTTTTATATTCAATTCAATTCAAATTCGTTATCTATTCAATTCAATTCGAATTCATTTCGTTTGCTATTCAATTGAAATCAAATTCGTTTTGTTTTCTATTTGATTCAAATTCAAATTGGTTTTCTATTCGATTCAATTCAAATTGGTTTTCTATTCGATTCAATTCAAATTCGTTTCAAAATATGCGATTTCGAAATCACTTTTCAATATGCATTTTAAAATGAATAAAATCGATATAAATATCGTTCACGTCAAAATGGCGTCAATCTAATCAACCCGGCTTCATATATTTCTATTTTCAAATATTCTATTTCAAATATTTTGGTTTCAAATATTTCGTTTTCAAATATTTCTATTTCAAATATTTCTATTTCAAATATTCTATTTCAAATATTCTATTTCAAATATTTCGATTTCAGATATTTCGTTTTCAAATATTTCTATTTCAAATATTCTATTTCAAATATTTCGATTTCAAATATTTCGTTTTCAAATATTTCTATTTCAAATATTTTGTTCAACACATGACTAATCTCAACGGATGAGTACAGTCAACACATGAACCTTTATCTTCTAAATTGGAATGAGGCCCAATCAATCACCATATAAAATTAATTATATGGATTTTCATACAACACATGTATATAATAGCATTGAAAAATAATCAACCATCAACCAAAGTGCACTACACTGTATAAGCATCAACTATAGATATCTAACGCTTATAACAGCCTGTCAATCAATCGATCGACATATTTAATCAATCAGGATGAGTGAACTTCATATTTCATCCAAACACCCGTGTGGGGTTTCAAATCAACAACCGCGGATTTTTATTTGTGCAGTTGGGCGATGTGTAAAATTTATCATCCCAATCAATGTCATTCAAATTGGTGTACATAAACAAGCCGTCCAGTTTGTAAATGAATATTTATTTATTTATATTCACGTTAAAAATTTATATTTTTAACGATAAAATATTTTATTTCAACACATGAATTTTCATTCAGTTCATTTACAAAATAAAAATGATATTTTTATTTTTCTAACATATTTTAGAAAATTTCGGGGGCATAACGGCACGATACTAGAAACGGGACAAGGCCTAGCCTTATCCCCGGTCTAGTGAAGGCCCACGCCATTCACACATCAATCAATCCATTCCATTTCACCAAACAACTCAAATTTCAACCAAATAATCTAACTAATTTTTGCAATCAAACAAACAAGTCCATGGTCTGTGGACGATTGTGTCGGGTGCTACTAAGCACCGTCTGCATCCTAGTATATATATATAACTAGAAAAAGAAATTGAAGAGTGAGAAATTCTCACCGATAGCTATCCAATACCACGACTCTTCTTTGATAGAAATCTTCGTCGTTCTCGCCTTTTTATCACCTTCGTTGCCCGTATTCTCTACATATGTAAAAATCGAATTTTTACTTCGCTATTCCATATATAAAAATCGAATTTTTACTATGCTATTCAATATATAAAAATCAAATTTTTATCTCGCTATTCAATATATAAAAATCCTATTTTTACATCGTTATTCAATATATAAAAATTCTATTTTTACATCGTTATCTTATATATAAAGATTCTCCTTTTCAACTATAAAGATTTCACCTTTTCAACTATAAAGATTTCACCTTTTCAATTCCATCACTATAAAAATCACATTTTTACTTTGCTACACATATACAGATGATATTTTCAATATCTCTATCATGTAAAAATTATATTTTTAATTCTCTACATAAACAAAAATCACATTTTTATTCTTCTACAATATGAAAGATTATATTTTTATGCCTTCTATATAGTAAAAATTATATTTTTAATACTTTAAAAATATAAAAATCATATTTTTAATTGTTCACTTCACAATGAAGATCATATTTTTATATTGTCTAGTATATAAAAATCATATTTTTATTATCTACCTTATATAAAAATTATATTTTTATTCTCTACGTCTTATAAAAATTATATTTTTATATTCGCTACTTCATTGTAAAAATTATATTTTCACAGCGCTACTTTATATATTAAAAAAAACGAATTTTTATCGCTATCAAAAACCTAATCTTTTTTTTTAACAAATAAAAATTGAACCTTTGCTTATAATAAAAATCATATCTTTTTTTTTCAAAGATCAAATATTTTCTTCATTAAAAATCACGTCTTTACTTCATTAAAAATCTAAACTTTCTTTGTATAAAAATCTATATTTTCCTCATATAAAAATCTATATTTTCCTCATATAAAAATCTATATTTTCTTCCTATAAAAAACCTTTCTTTCTACCTATAAAAATAAATAAGAAAACAAAGCTACATATACCAAAAATAAAATTGAAAAGGACTTACAAGCTTTAACGAAAGGGGGGCTGTTTTCAGCGCTGGAGGAGGGTGGTGCTTGTTGAGGTGGCGCCGGAGCTAGGGTTGGCGATTTGGGGGGGGGGGGGGGGTTTAACAGGCGCGTGAGGCTAGGCAGAACGGAGGAGAGAGAAACGCGATGGGAAGGGGGCGGCCGAGGTGTTCGGTGGTGGCTCGCGGGAAAGGGGGGCGGTGGTCTCGGGTTCCAGACGAAGAAAGGGGGGGTTCGAGAGGGGGTCGGCGGGCGAACGATGGGGAGGGGGCGGCTGGGTGGTGGCGCGGCATCGAGATCGACGGGGGAGGGGGGGGCTGACGATAGTTTAGGGTTTTTTTTCCGAATGAATTTGAAAAAGGGGGGCCAGATGAGTTAAAGAGGAGAGGGGTTATATTTTTTATTATTATTTAATTTTAATTTATATTCTCATAAAGTAACCTTTTCTATCGACTTCAGAATCGAACCCATCGCCTGTCGTCCATAGCGTTTTACCCCCATTCCGAACACAATGGGATATGTATCGTAAGTTGATTTGATCGTTTCGATCAGTTTCCGTTGAATTTACATTTAAATCACTATATTGAATTTTAAACGTACATTTCAAATTACCGGGGTCACATACTAACTAGAAAAATTCCAGAAAAATATTTTCTAGCTTCGTATTGACGATACGGTCCTAACAAAACTAGTTTCGTCGAATTCTGAGACCGTTGGAAAAATGGCCAATTTCCAGTCGATTAAAATCAACTGAAACTGGTCAAAAGCGTTTTCCTTCGCCATGCTCACATATTGATTCGAAAAATTATGAAATTTGGAATCTAGCAATAATTTGACACTGCGGATCCAACAAAAGTGGTTTCGTCGAAATCCGAGGTCGTTTGCAAAATGTATATTTTTAAGGGCCTGAATTCCATAACGACTATTCAGAATTTTCAACTGGACATATCTTTTGATTCCCGCTATGAAATTTTGATTTTTCGGATTCGTTTGAAAGATATCATCAATTAGATTCTAATGTTTTTGGGTTCGCTAAAATCCGGATTGTTTTGCACCCGGTACATTCAATTGAAGTTTGAAATCGAATTATCGAACTACCGCGCCATTTTCAAATTCCTTTTATAATTATATATAATTATTTATATTCTAACGACGACGCGTATAATATATACGTCGAAATTATATTCAAACTAAATTTTTCGTCGTTTTTATTTAAAATAATCTATTTTAAATATACTAAATTCATTAAAATTGCCAAAATAAAAATTTTAAACTGGCTCAGAATTTCCGGGTTATTACAATCTCCCCCACTTAAAACTTTTCGTCCCCGAAAAGGAACAAAGTCGAAAGTGGTTTGATTAATCAACTCTGCGTTCGATCTGGCTTCCATTCTCTAACTTTTCAGTTTATGAGAATTTTCAAATTTTCAAAATTTTGGCTAACACCCTAAATTTTCAAAATTTTTTGCCATAACCTCCCCTGCACCGGGAACCACGGGAAAATCCCGAAATTGCCATATAGGCCTTCTGATCTCAAAAAGAAAAAGAAAAAGCCAAGCGGCTAGCCAATAGGCTCATAAAATCATCATCACCCAAACAAAACAGTAAATTATGTAGTAAACATGTACCTATTTGTCGGGCAAACAAATTTTATTCTCTTCTCTAGCCTCCTTGCTATGACCTATTCAAAAGATATACATATATATGCAAGCAAATGCGGCTAATTTTCAATACAATTCAATATTTGATTCTATTTGGCTAAATGGTTAAAAATTAGGAAACAAATAGACAAGCAACACAAACATCAATCAATTAGTGGATTAGAGTTTCAAATTCATAAATTTGATATATATACAAAAAATCATGTTTTTGATGCCAATTCACAACAATGTGTTCTAGCTATATTAGTTTTGGTTCTCACACCAGTCTAATGGAAATATATAGATATCACACCTTCGAAACTCGAACACACACTACTGATGCTATATAGTCATCAGTAGGATCATCTCCGGGCGACTAGAGTGTGACTCTATATCTATCTAATATATTAAAACTTCGAATATACGTTCATGACGCGTATATGCAAAACCTTTATATACTAGATTGTCCATATTCGAAATAAATAAATAATCAAATACGTAAAATTGATTTAAATTTTCAAAACAAAATTGTTTTCATTTGAGAAATATACTCTTCACACTCGTTCTAGGATACTACTGATCCTATCTCTAACGAGTCATTCTAATTGGATATTTCTAATCCAATATCTGATGAATTCTTTCGTATGGTTCTAATGTGTCTTGTTCTCGAGCTCTGTAAACCAAAGCTCCGATACCAAATGAAGCGACCCGAACTTCCCCGGTCACCGAAGAGATGAGAAAGAACGAATTACTGTGAGGACAAGACAAAACAGAACGCAGACGGAAGAACATTTCATTGTTATTACAACAATACCATCAGATACAAGAATATACACAGTATAAATGAATAAATTACATTCGATAAATATCAGAGATTACAATAAATTACATAGCAGCGGAAAATAATACAAAGCACAACTGAAGGTGATATACGGATACAGAGCTTTCCGGATATCATTCCAGCTGTAAACCAGGATCCTGTGAATATAAATCTGCAAAACCGAAACTACTAGCTGCCCGTGCGGAAAATATGGGCACCCAGAGTTTAGGTTAAAACAATAAACTCCAGGTCAGTCATGTGACTGGTGTGAGAACTAAAACAGTTATTTAAACTTTACTTTAAAAGAGAGTAATTCAAGGGACCACGCCGTATAACACGGAACGGGTTTCCTCCCAAGAATACCAGTGCATAGAATAAACAACGCAATGCTTTTTCGAAAAATGAAGCCATTATAAGACCCAGGTCCCATCACACAATGCAACGCAAGCCGGAGGATAGGGTTTTACCTTATAACAGCCAAACATGCTTGGTACGTTTAAAACAAATCATTTGATACTATAATAAGTGTATAGTGTCAAAACATTTCAATCATAAATATAAATCATAGACGGCATGAGTGCCCCATCCCACTATGTCGCCATACTAGGCTCTACAACTAAAGCCGAAATACACGTATTGGAAATTGGATTTCCGTCATGAGTCGAGGAAAGGGGCAAGATCCTCTCCGCGCTCGTGACACTCTAGCAAATGCCTCAGGGCTACGCACTCTGGGCAACCCTGGATGCGGCTGGGCCGGTCCTCACTTACGTTAGAGGATTAGTTATTCCTGAACACATGTTTCCCGGTCCTTACAGACCTATAATCGAGGCGCCTCATTCCAACAACCACAAAGGTGAAAAGTATATAAATGTCAGGGCTGGTAAGTCACTGACACCACCATAGCTAGAAAGAAACGTCGTGCTCTCCCAACGGTCCGTATCCCGTTTTTAACTCATACCGAGGTGTGAGGCTCGCGAATTCACGTTATACACAAAGCTACGCCACAAAGGCCGTGCTTTGATAATCAACCACAAGACTTTGCTTTTCAACAGAAGCCTTGATCATTGCATCTCAGCGTGCCACACAGGCAATTCATGCCATGCGACTGATGTCCATCGATATACAACCTCTGAGCTCGTACGTCTCAGAGAAGGGCGTTAAGCAAAAGAATAAATTCTCCGCCGCCAAACAGATGTATATTTAATAGAAATCAATCAACACAGAATAAAATCCAATGTCAGACACACAATCCATTTACAAGTCCGTTCTGGGTCTGAACGAAACCGGAGGCACTTTATTCGCATATCCATCCATCTCCAAGTACGTCTGGACGACCACCAACTATTTCCATCCTCTTGGGTGTACAGCCCAATCAGGATCGTCAGTAATTACCCAAACGATGTGAAGACTTCCGGTCTTCAACCACCGTCTTCATCTTCGACATATCGTCGAATCGGTTATTCAGAATGGGTATAAACCCGGCCTTTCCGAACAACCCGCGTATATTGAAAACAAATGTTACACAAACACAACATACGCCCCATTCCAATTCAGAATATTCTTTTATTCACAAAATCACATTTTTAGGGAAAGGTTCCCATTAATTTTATCCAAGATAAATTCTTTAAAATTTATCCTTTAATCTTCCTTTGGATGTCGTTTCAAACCAAATTATGGTTTTCTAAACTAGTCGAGATTAGCGAACCGTAACGAAGTAATTATTTATTTTATTTCCCAATCCCAACCTATTCATCCCATGAAGCAAAACTGGTAGTACTTCACATCTAACACCACAGTGTTATCCGGTAAAATTAATTACCATCTCACGTTCAAATCTAATTAAAGATTTAACTATCGCTTTGGAGCAAAACTGGTGATACTCCATTCTCGCTCATTTCTAAATTTGATAATTTAGATTTTAGATTTACATTTCAATCTAATTGCAGATTCGTTAAAACTCCTTTTACTGGGTTAAAGAACTAGGTGTTATTTAAAACACAGTTCACGATAAACTCATGAATCAGTTCTATTTAATTCAAGTCAAATATATTAGGAATTCCGATTATTTAAAACCCCTTTTTAAATCTAATTTATTTATTTAAAAACAAATCGGGTTTTAAATTTAGTTCAAACTAGTTCATTTTGATAAAAATCTATTTTTAACTTTTCCAATATGGAGTTTTTCATCCCATATTTTCCCAAATCATTTCTTATGATTTTACACAAATTATTGATATTTTCAATAATTTTATCAAGGTCCGTACAGTCGATTTCCATCAACGGCCATCGAACTGCACTTATAGCGACCTTTTTCGAATTAGATTTGGACGTATCTCCAAATCCAACCGTTAGATTTCAAATTTCTAATATTCGTTAGAAAGCTCTTTTCGATACGAACCCAACGGTTCCGGTTTTAGGAGAATCCGACGGTCGGATCTCCCGTAATGTCCGTTTGAAATAAATGGTCGAAATTCGCGAACGGCCGCGGCACGGCGCGTTCTATTCAGGCCATTATATTGTATATATAATATATATAATATATATTTCGTCGATTTCTATTTAAAACGAATTTTATAAATCGTTTTAATTTCATTTCAAAAACAATTTCAACTTCCATTTCATTTCAAATCAAAATTGAATTCTTCCTTATAAATTCGTTTTAAAATTCATTTCTATTCAATTCAATTTGAATTCATTTCAATTTATTTCCAATTCAATTCGAATTCGTTTTCAATTCAATTCGAATTGATTTTATATTCAATTCAATTCAAATTCGTTATCTATTCAATTCAATTCGAATTCGTTTCGTTTGCTATTCAATTGAAATCAAACTCGTTTTGTTTTCTATTTGATTCAAATTCAAATTGGTTTTCTATTCGATTCAATTCAAATTGGTTTTCTATTCGATTCAATTCAAATTCGTTTCAAAATATGCGATTTCGAAATCACTTTTCAATATGCATTTTAAAATGAATAAAATCGATATAAATATCGTTCACGTCAAAATGGCGTCAATCTAATCAACCCGGCTTCATATATTTCTATTTTCAAATATTTCGGTTTCAAATATTTTGTTTTCAAATATTTCTATTTCAAATATTTCTATTTCAAATATTCTATTTCAAATATTTCGATTTCAAATATTTCGTTTTCAAATATTTCTATTTCAAATATTCTATTTCAAATATTTCGATTTCAAATATTTCGTTTTCAAATATTTCTATTTCAAATATTTCGTTCAACACATGACTAATCTCAACGGATGAGTACAGTCAACACATGAACCTTTATCTTCTAAATTGGAATGAGGCCCAATCGATCACCATATAAAATTAATTATATGGATTTTCATACAACACATGTATATAATAGCATTGAAAAATAATCAACCATCAACCAAAGTGCACTACACTGTATAAGCATCAACTATAGATATCTAACGCTTATAACAGCCTGTCAATCAATCGATCGACATATTTAATCAATCAGGATGAGTGAACTTCATATTTCATCCCAACACCCGTGTGGGGTTTCAAATCAACAACCACAGATTTTTATTTGTGCAGTTGGGCGATGTGTAAAATTTATCGTCCCAATCAATGTCATTCAAATAGGTGTACATAAACAAGCCGTCCGGTTTGTAAATGAATATTTATTTATTTATATTCACGATAAAAATTTATATTTTTAACGATAAAATATTTTATTTCAACACATGAATTTTCATTCAGTTCATTTACAAAATAAAAATGATATTTTTATTTTTCTAACATATTTTAGAAAATTTCGGCGGCATAACGGCACGATACTAGAAACGGGACAAGGCCTAGCCTTATCCCCGGTCTAGTGAAGGCCCACGCCATTCACACATCAATCAATCCATTCCATTTCACCAAACAACTCAAATTTCAACCAAATAATCTAACTAATTTTTGCAATCAAACAAACAAGTCCATGGTCTGTGGACGATTGTGTCGGGTGCTACTAAGCACCGTCTGCATCCTAGTATATATATATAACTAGAAAAAGAAATTGAAGAGTGAGAAATTCTCACCGATAGCTATCCAATACAACGACTCTTCTTTGATAGAAATCTTCGTCGTTCTCGCCTTTTTATCACCTTCGTTGCCCGTATTCTCTACATATGTAAAAATCGAATTTTTACTTCGCTATTCCATATATAAAAATCGAATTTTTACTATGCTATTCAATATATAAAAATCAAATTTTTATCTCGCTATTCAATATATAAAAATCCTATTTTTACATCGCTATTCAATATATAAAAATTCTATTTTTACATCGTTATCTTATATATAAAGATTCTCCTTTTCAACTATAAAGATTTCACCTTTTCAACTATAAAGATTTCACCTTTTCAATTCCATCACTATAAAAATCATATTTTTACTTTGCTACACATATACAGATGATATTTTCAATATCTCTATCATGTAAAAATTATATTTTTAATTCTCTACATAAACAAAAATCACATTTTTATTCTTCTACAATATGAAAGATTATATTTTTACGCCTTCTATATAGTAAAAATTATATTTTTAATACTTTAAAAATATAAAAATCATATTTTTAATTGTTCACTTCACAATGAAGATCATATTTTTATATTGTCTAGTATATAAAAATCATATTTTTATTATCTACCTTATATAAAAATTATATTTTTATTCTCTACGTCTTATAAAAATTATATTTTTATATTCGCTACTTCATTGTAAAAATTATATTTTCACAGCGCTACTTTATATATTAAAAAAACGAATTTTTATCGGTATCAAAAACCTAATCTTTTTTTTTTAACAAATAAAAATTGAACCTTTGCTTATAATAAAAATCATCTCTTTTTTTTTCAAAGATCAAATCTTTTCTTCATTAAAAATCACGTCTTTACTTCATTAAAAAATCTAAACTTTCTTTGTATAAAAATCTATATTTTCCTCATATAAAAATCTATATTTTTCTCATATAAAAATCTATAATTTCTTCCTATAAAAAACCTTTCTTTCTACCTATAAAAATAAATAAGAAAACAAAGCTACATATACCAAAAATAAAATTGAAAAGGACTTACAAGCTTTAACGAAAGGGGGGCTGTTTTCAGCGCTGGAGGAGGGTGGTGCTTGTTGAGGTGGCGCCGGAGCTAGGGTTGGCGATTTGGGGGGGGGGGGGGTTTAACAGGCGCGCGAGGCTAGGCAGAACGGAGGAGAGAGAAACGCGATGGGAAGGGGGAGGCCGAGGTGTTCGGTGGTGGCTCGCGGTAAAGGGGGGCGGTGGTCTCGGGTTCCAGACGAAGAAAGGGGGGTTCGAGAGGGGGTCGGCGGGCGAACGATGGGGAGGGGGCGGCAGGGTGGTGGCGCGGCATCGAGATCGACGGGGGTGGGGGGGGGGCTGACGATAGTCTAGGGTTTTTTCGAATGAATTTGAAAACCGGGGGGGGGGGGGGGGCTGATGAGTTAAAGAGGAGAGGGGGTTATATTTTTTATTATTATTTAATTTTAATTTATATTCTCATAAAGTAACCTTTTCTATCGACTTCAGAATCGAACCCATCGCCTGTCGTCCATAGCTTTTTACCCCCATTCCGAACACAATGGGATATGTATAGTAAGATGATTTGATCGTTTCGATCAGTTTCCGTTGAATTTACATTTAAATCACTATATTGAATTTTAAACGTACATTTCAAATTACCCGGGTCACATACTAACTAGAAAAATTCCAGAAAAATATTTTCTAGCTTCGTATTGACGATACGGTCCTAACAAAACTAGTTTCGTCGAATTCTGAGACCGTTGGAAAAATGGCCAATTTCCAGTCGATTAAAATCAACTAAAACTGGTCAAAAGCGTTTTCCTTCGCCACGCTCACATATTGATTCGAAAAATTATGAAATTTGGAATCTAGCAATAATTTGACACTGCGGATCCAACAAAAGTGGTTTCGTCGAAATCCGAGGTCGTTTGCAAAATGTCTATTTTTAAGGGCCTGAATTCCATAACGACTATTCAGAATTTTCAACTGGACATATCTTTTGATTCCCTCTATGAGATTTTGATTTTTCGGATTCGTTGGAAAGATATCATCAATTAGATTCTAATGTTTTTGGTTTCGCTAAAATCTGGATTGTTTTGCACCCGGTACATTCAATTGAGGTTTGAAATCGAATTATCGAACTACTGCGCCATTTTCAAATTCCTTTTATAATTATATATAATTATTTATATTCTAACGGCGACGCGTATAATATATACGTCGAAATTATATTCAAACTAAATTTTTCGTCGTTTTTATTTAAAATAATCTATTTTAAATATACTAAATTCATTAAAATTGCCAAAATAAAAATTTTAAACTGGCTCAGAATTTCCGGGTTATTACAGGCACCTCCTTTTATTTTCTACACTTAGAAAATATATTCTATTTAAAATTGAAAACCATTTTTAATAACTTATCTCTTCCCGACTACTTTAGTTATACTCAGGAATATTTACTTATATTTTTTCAAAGTTCCACCACTTGGGTTAAAACGAATGTTGTGTAAAACATCGTTACAACAACCCAAAATATTTTATTCAACTAACTATTATTCAAACACTTCTCTTCGAGGCTGGATCTTGCTATTTATCAATTAAAAATTAAATCAATCAAGTTGGGGTATTATTACCTCCCAGACCTTGACTGAAAACATCATTAACTTCAAAACAGACAAAACCACTTACCTCGAATAAACACACTATAAAACCCAATTATTCATTTTTAAAACATGTACATGGTTCGCTTTCTATTCTAATTTATAGATTTCCCTTTTTTTTTAAATATTCTATTTTCAATTTCGTTTCCTTATCGAATTCAATATGTATCCTTACATTGATTTCTAACTATCAAATTATCTTAAAATATTCTAACTCCTTAAATTCCCGGAAAATTTCTCCATAACCTCCCCTGCACCGGGAGCTTCGGGATATTTCAAATAGCCTCCCATGGCCCTCACCAATCCAAAAGAAAAAGAAAAAGCCAAGCGGCTTGCCGATACGGCGCGTAAAATCTCATATATGAAATTTAAACATGTACCTTTTTGTGGTACACATAAATTAAAATCTTCATATACTTCATCCCATACCTGTCTAACACATGCTCACTTGGTTTCAACTAAATTCATCTCAAACCAATCGTTGAATTCAGTTTTCGCTCATTTATTCTTTAATTAGCTATTTCGCCTATTTCACTTCTTTGTTTGAACGTAACATGTTCAAACAAAACATTTAACTTGCTTATAACCAAATTGAATTTCAATTTCAATTCTAGTATCCTGTTCGATTTCGAATATAAATTTTCAAATCGAATTCACTTATTCGAAGCCCCATATCCATTCAAAATCTCATTAATTAATTTCTATTCAAATTAGTTAATTCAATTCGATAAATCAAAAATCTGATTTTTGATTCAAAAATCATATTCATTTACACAACTTGAATTCGCATATATTTTACAACTCAATTCTGAAATTTTCTAAATAGAAATTCGGATTTTTTTCGCTTAAAATCCTTTTATAAATTTAAATAAATCGTTATGGTTTTTAAATGGATATGGCGCTGCTTTTATAAAAATTTGATTTTGATATAACTCAAAATCTATATGACGAAATTCAGATTTTTCTCTTTCATTAGAAAACTATTATCAAATCGATCCTGATGTTTCTTGTTTCAAAGAATTCCGACTTCAATTGAGTTTTGTATATTCAATTGAAGTTCGAATCGCCAATTTACGAACTGCAGCGCTGCGGCGAGTTCATTTTTAATTATATTTATAAATATAACTTTTAAACCTTGTTTAAAATAAATTCTACCCCATTCTGATATATTTTAAATTCCATTTGAATTCTATATTCAAATTCCATATTCAAATCCCATTTGAATTTCTATATTCAAATCTATTTCAAACTCATTTGAATTCAAATTTGAATTTCCTATATTCAAATCTATTTCAATTCTATTTGAATCCTATATTTAAATTCCATTTTAACTCTATTCAAATCTATATTCAAAGTCTATTTCAAATTTTATATTCAATTTCTATTTGAATTTCCTTTATTCAAATACTACTTGAATCTCTATATTCAAATTCCATTTGAATTCCTATATTCAAATTCTATATTTGAATTCATATTTGAATTTTCTATATCCAAACTCCATTCAATTTCTATAAACAAATTCCATTTAAATTTCTATATTCAAATTCTAAATTTGAATTCCCTTTGTTTAAATTCCATTTGAATTCTATTTGAATTCCATATTCAAATGTCATTTGAATTCTATTTTCAAATTCTAAATTTTAAATTTCATTTGAACTTTCTTTATTCAAATCCATTTGAATTCCTTTAAATTCAAATTCTATTTCAATTTCTTTGAATTCAAATCTATTTCAATTTCTTTGAATTCAAATCTATTTCAATTTCTTTGAATTCAATTCCTATATTTAAACTCCTTTGAATTCAGATATTCAATTTATCTCTTGGTAATTTATTCATTATATTTATCAACGTTATTTTATAAATTTCCCTGTTTTATTTAAACAAGCCTATTTCGAAATTCATTTAAAACCAAAATCTTACTTTTGAAAATTCTCTTTGCATTTTCTATATTCAAATTCCATTGAATTTCTCGTATTCAAAATTCTATTTGGATTACTCATATTCAAATTCTAAATTCTATTTGAATTCCTCACTTGAAATTTTAAATTCTATTTTAGAAAAATAGAATTTTCTTTTGAATCTACGAAATACCTTTTCAAGATATTTTTAAATATCAATATCTGGGCCCAGTGATATTTAAATACCAAACAACCAATTATTTATTTTCTGACTCATCATATATGACAGTATATATGCAAACAATTAAACAAACAGATAATATATTTTTAAGGAATCCAGTTGGATCCCTCCAGCCTGTTTTCCTGCATCCATAAACGTTAGTCAAGAGAAATAATACCCATCCTGCTTCGAGGCAGGATATCGCGGTATAAAGGGGATCCACTTATATACGTGGGCGTAGGGTCATCCGCTAATGATACTTCGGGCATCCGCTAATGAAACTGCGGGAATCCAACCACCAAACCAATATATATATATAATAGTCACCCTAAATAACTAATATATTTAAAACAACCAGAAAGCATTCAAACAAGCAACAACCAATTATTTTTAACTGATAAAAATAATTATAAATAAAAGGTGAGTGAGATTTACTCACCGTGATTTTATTTGCGCTGAATACCCGATGAAGTCTATTATGTAGATTGTTCAGTGGTTCCTCCATTTCACTGTTTTTCAATGTAAAACAAATAAAATTTCAATTACCGAAGTATACTAATTTAATTAATTAATTAATTTCTGACATGTAAACCAATTCCAAATTAACCTTAATTTCATATTCAAACAATCGACTGGTCAACAATTTATATCTTACCAACTAATTTCTTTTGTATACACTAATTATAGAAACTAATTTATTTTAATCAAATACCAATTATATAAAATAATTTCCATGTATTTAAATTATAATTATTTCACATTAGTAAAATACCTAAGTTAATTTCCTATCTTGAAATAAATTTCATACCTAAATCGCTTGGATTAAGTGATTAAATTACACCTTACTAAGCCTAAAATTCCTTGATGGAAATAGATAAATAACTAAATTAGGATAATTACCTTAATTATATTACCACTTACCCTTTCTTCCCAACATATATTCATGTAGTAGCTCCAGTCAGAAGAGAACAAGACCGTGGCTTTCCTTTTCTACTGCTGGGATTTTTGTTCCAATACCCAATTCGATCTACTATTGAACTCCAGTAAATTCCCAAACATTGCATTACCTCATTCAATCCAGACTTTGACTATTCCTTCTTCACGAGTTACACAGATGCAAAATCCTAACTTAGCTGTCCTGGAATCGAATTCCCATTTTACCCAGTCGCCTTAACCCCTCCTGTATGTGGACTTCGATCCTATTTCCTACCAATTTATCCCCTCGATGTCACGTTCATACCCGGTATATCCTCAACCAATTCAAACTTCAATTGCGGTACCTGATTTTGATCCTCCCCAAAGTCGCGAGCTTCTAGAAATCAAAACAAATCCACTTGCAACATTGCTGATGTATCGCTCAAACTTATTCATGTCGATTCCCCAAATTTAAACCCAAATCGACATAAATGTCGAACTCAAAAGCTGCTGAGTCTAATCGTGCATCGCTCCAGAATTTGGGGCCGCCTGGTTACTTTACGATATCGAGGCTACGCGTTCGATTGGATTAAAACGGTGGAATTCGATTTTTTTCTCTCTTATTAATTCACGAATTCCTGAAAGAATAAATTAAAAAGAATAGGATGGTTCAGGGTTCGAGATAGGAGAATAAATGATGCGCAATTTGTTAATATATAGGGTGCGAGCAGACCAACGTACACAAGCCATTACATCAGTGCTTAACTTTGCGGTGAAGGTAGGAAACAAAACGTATATGATTAGAAAGGAGAAGATGGTATAGATAGGGTAGATGTGCAGTGTATTTTGCTTAACAATGAAGGAATTATAATTTATAATAAATTTTATTATTATATTTTATTTCAGTTTTGATTAAAAATTGTTATCCTTTAATTTAAATTATCCCGTTGATTTTAACTTTTATTTGTGCCCAACAACAGGCTTCCTAGGGTTATATCACTATCCCGAACAAACTAGACAAGTTTTCGAAGCCTCAATTTATCATATGGAGAAGATATTAATTTAAATCAATATAAATTGAATTAAAAACAATTAATTCTTCGATAATAAATTAATATTATTATTCTAATTCAAACAGAAGTTTGTATTGATTTTCTAAACCGTTTTTTAATTCAGTTTTGACTTTGAATTCAAATAAATTCAATTTTGTATTTCGATAATTATATATATTCGAAATAAATCATATTTCGATTATTCAGTTGATAACTCAATATAAATATCCATTTATATTATTAATTAAATATTCAAAACAATATTAAATATTTAAAATAAATCGATCAAAACTGGGTCGTTACACAAGATGCCTATTGATTTACTAGTATTACCCATGGATGGTTGTAATATTGTTTTGGGAACACAATGGATGAGAGAATTCAATGAAATATGCTTCAATTTCGAAAAACTGCGAGTTAGATTTAAATAAAATGGAAAAGAATATATTTGGCAAGGGTTAACAAATACACCAGTTAAACATGTAGATGATAAAACAATATCAAAAGAATTTAACTCTGCAAGTATGAAATTAATGTTACTCTCTGCTTCATTTCTACATGTCTTGCTGATAATATTATTCCTGAAATTAATCAGTTATTAGATAGATTCCCATTAGTCACTTATCCACAAAATAAACTTCCTCCTAAGCGTGAGTATGATCACAAAATTCCACCTTTACAAGGAGAAAAACTAGTATGTTTAAAGCCATATAGACACCCATATCATATCAAAAATGAACTTGAAAAATTGATATAAGAAATGCTAGTTATGGGTGTTATTAGGAACAATAACAATGCATTTTCTGCACTAGTGGTTATGGTTAAGAATAAAGGAGAACATGGAGATTGTGTATTGATTATAGGGGTCCAAATAAATTAACTATTAAAGGCAAATTTCCAATTTCCCTCATTGATGATTTGCTAGATGAATGTATATGGTTCGAAATATTTTGCAAAACTTGATCTCAAATCTGGTTATCATCAAACACGTATGCATGAAGATGATATTCATAAAATAGTTTTTCGAACACATGATGGTCATTATGAATTTTTAGTGATGCCATTTGGCTTAGCTAATGCACCATCAACTTTTCAATCATTAATGAACAAAATATTTAGAAAATTCCTTCGACAATTTATATTAGTGTTTTTTGATGACATCTTAATATTTAGCAAATCATTATATGAGCATTTAAATCACTTGAGACTAAGTTTGCAAATTTACAGGATAATGAGCTTATAATCAAACAATCTTAATGCTCCTTTGCTGAAAGTTCTATACAATACCCGGGCTATATTATATCAGCTGAAGGCATTTCAGTTGATAAAGAGAAAATAAAAGCAGTACTTGAATGGGCACAACCTCAAAATTTCAAATCTCTTAGAGGATTTCTAGGACTATCAGGGTATCACAAAAAATTTATACAAGGACATGGAGCTATTGCAAAGCCACTAACCTTAATGTTGAAGAAAATGCTTTATCTTAGTCCCAAGATGCTACATATGTCTTTTATACATCATCCCACCAATACTAGCAATGCCAAACTTCAATAAGAATTTTTAATTGATTGCGACGCTTAAGGCTCTAGAATTGGTGCAGTATTACTTCAAGACGATACACCAATAGATTATATTAGTCAAGATTTGAGTGGAAAAAATCTTCACCTGTCAACATATGAAAAAGAGCTATTAGCTTTAATCAAATCAACCAAAAAATGGTCACAATATCTACTGGGAAGAAAGTTTATTATTCGAACTGATCACCAAAGTCTTCAACATTTATTATCACATAAATTAACAACAGGAATTCAGGGAAAATGGCTTGCTAAAGTGCATGGTTATAACTATGAAGTACAATATAAAAAGGCAAAGAAAATATCATTGCTGATCAGCTATCTCGAATTCACGATACTGCAAACATTAAAGCAGTTTTTGTAGTTTAACAGGATTAAATCAATGAATTACGACCTACGTAGTTAAATCCCCGCTAAATCCCTGCTAATTCCCCGCAATATCCCCGCTATAGCCCGTTGCGCCCTTCAATCGCTACGCTATTTCAATTTAGCACTGATGAACAGTAGACCCGCTTGTAGCCCCGATATTTCCTGCTGCAACCGCTAAATCAACGCTTTTTACCATCCGCTTTAGCAATATTAATATATGAAGTTTGATTTGACTAATTCTCTTTTAAAAAATATCAATAAAGTTAGTGTAAAGAGCAAATTTTAAGGCATTAGCGTCCAATATATTTCGGAAATCTATTACAATCATCAAATTTAATGTGTGTAACCATGATATTCTTTGATTCTACTATATATAATTAATTAATGTTAGTTTCTTCTACACATATAATGTGAAAATGATAATTAATTAATTTTAAATATTTGGTTTCATATTTTATGAACCTTTTTGCGTCTCCGCTATATCTCCGCTATTTCCCTGCTACACCTTTTTGCACCTCCACCGCTACGGAACCGCTGAGCGCTTTAACTGCCCAGATTACGACAGCAAATATCACAACAACCTTTCAATGAAATCAAGAAGGAAAAAATACTGCAAGGACAACTTTCCAGTGGCAAATACAAAATAGTGGATGGGTTAATTTTTTTACAAAGGTAGAATTCTACTAGACCACAATAAGAATTCACTTCTTTAGACAACACTTTTTGAATTCCGTTCATCACCACTTAGAGGTCATATAGGGGTAAAAAAGACTATAAAAAAAATTAAAAATAGTTTTCTTTTGGAAACATATGAAGAAAACAGTGGAAGCATATATACAACAGTGTGATCCATGTCAAAGAGCTAAATCAGAAAATATATCTCCATCAGGCTTACTTCAACCTTTACCTTTGCCACTTCATGTATGGAAAGATGTGACAATGTATTTTATCACTCATTTACCAAAAAGCAGTGGAGCTATAGTAATTTATGTGGTGGTCGACAGATTGTCAAAATATTCACACTTTTTCCATCTAAAGCATCCCTTCATAGCAAAACACGTGGCACATGTATTCTTCGATGGAAATTTTAAATTATATGGAATGCCTTAATCTATAACAAGTGATCGAGATTCTTTATTTTTAAGTGCCTTCTGGAAAGAGCTATTCGAATTACAAGGCTACACACTAAAATTTAGCTCAGTATACCATCCACAACCGATGGCCAAACAGAGATTACAAATAAATTACTAGAAAATTATCTCGATGCTTTATCTTCCGTCAACCACATGAGTGGATAAAATGGTTGACGCTGGCAGAATATTGGTTCAACACTTCGTGGAAAGAACCAACCCAGCTATCTCCATATGAAACTCTATACGGGAAAAAACCTCCATCACTGCTCTCTTATGTCCCGAATACAACAAAAGTACAAGAGGTAGAAGAACACTTATTCTCTCGAGACATCACTTTGCAATTTATAAAAGACAGTTTAAATTTATCTCAAGAACAAATGAGGAAGTTTGCAAACAAAAAAAGAACAGAATGGCATTTTTCAGTTGGTGATTGGGTATATTTAAAGCTACAACTGTATAGGTTTCTATCACCAGTGTAAATAAGACTACCAAACTCTCTCCCAAATACTATGGTCCATATAAAACAATTCATAAAATCGAAGATGTTGCTTATAAGCTAGAACTGCCACAAACAACACAAATCCACCCTGTATTTCATATCAGTCAACAAAAGAAAAAGTTTGCTCTTATTTAACAATATAACAAGTTCCATCATATACAGAGAAACCATTGGATGAGCTAGAAAAAAATATTGGACAGAAGAATTGTACCTAGAAATAACAAAGCAGTTGTCCAAGTTCTCATCCAGTGGAAGAAGAAGCCATTGATCGATGCAACTTGGGAGGACTACTAGCCACTAGTGCAGAAGTATCCAACTCTTGACCTTGAGACAAGGTCAATTCTTAAGGGGGTTAGGGGAATTGTTACACACAATCATTATGTCAAACACCTGACATGCATTCTGCTTTGTGTGCATTTCCACAAACAGATTCGGTTATTGCAAAGAAGATGCAAACCCAATCTATAAATGATGATCCGATGAAGTCAAAAGCTCTTACAGTCATACAGGAGAAGGACCAAATCATTGGTAGTGATCCAAATGATCATGAAGGTCCAGTAAATTGTTAACAACAGTTACAAGTGGCCAAGAGACGTGTACACGTATTTATTAATAAGTTTGTACATGTATTACCATTTTTCCCTTCATATAATGGCTAGTTTCTGTAGCTATATAATAGGCATCGATGTAATCATTCAGGCAGCGTTGAAATAAAATAAGAATGATTTTCTCTTACCTTTTCTGTATCTTCTAATTCTACCTTCTATCTATGCTCTTCTTCTTGTTATTTACCTCTAAACCCTCTCTCTATATCATCTTCTTTACCATATTCTCCCTTTTACACTCCATTTATTTATTTATTGAAATTCTTGTTTCCTACATTAACTATCTTCTTCATTGATGACTCTTACTTGATCATAATCTACTAAAGCCCAAGATCTTCACATTATCCAAGTCAAAGAAAGAGATAAAGCTTTTAGTGAGATGGGTAAATTTGGTAAATGAAATTAAGAAGAAGAAGGTAGAAAGAAATTGGGCATTTTGGCAGGAGAACGATAATTTGGATTTTTGGATGTGGGGGGGGGGGGGGGGTGGGGGTTGGGCGTTGCGTTAACAGTTCACTTAAAAACAAACCCGCCATTTTTTAACTTATTAAATATTACTATTTTGGAAATTTTGGTAAGGCTGATTCTATTTAAACCCGGTGAATTGCTGAGTTCACCCAACGAAATTGATAACCAAACTAGCCCTGTTTTTTTTTACACTTTTCAGCATACCTCGTAGATCTCCTACGAGGTGCCTTTAGAGCACATCATAAGGGCTCTATGAGGTGTTTTTAGGGCATCTCGTAGGGGCTCTACGAGGTAACCTAAAGTCACCTTGTAGGTGGTGTTGGATCTAGATTAACCCTAGAGTGGGGAGGGGGTAAATAAGGTTTATTGGAGTTTTACAAGATATTAAAAAATATCACAATAGATTGCAGTAGAGAAAATAAATAACACATATGTTACCTAGCTTCGGCAAACCCTGCCTACTGCTACAATCCCAAAGTTTTTTTACTAGAATTAAAACAATCGCTACGCTTACAAAATCCCTGTAAATTCGCGACACCCGCTCACAACTGTTCTAATCGTATGGTCAAAACCCTGCACTGATTTAGAACCCTAAGATCAGATTTTACTCGAATCACAATCCCGTAACTCGTAAACCCTAGTGAAAATCATATAACTAGAAAACCCCGACTTTTTATAAAGAAACTAGAAAACAAATTAAAATGGTTATAATAAAATAAAAACAATTCAAAATGAAAATAAAACAACTAAACCCCCTTTGTATAATAAATAAGATAGGCCAGCCTCCTTTTCTCTTTACTAGCTTTGACTCCAAAGTAATGTCGGCTGTAATAAAATTATGGTTTTCCCCAAAATCAGATCGCGATTCCTGGATGTTATTAAATTATATTCTTTGAAGCCCTGATTAGTTGTTGCTCTTGATCGATTTCTTTGACTTGGGGTTGCAACCGAAACCTCTGTAAAAAGTGATTACTCTTATATGATTTTTCTTTTAGCTTTCAAATTTGTTGCTTGGTTTTTTGATGAGATGTCTGTGATGAATGCGTGAGTTATATAGGGTAAAACAAACCCTTAAACATCTTTGATTTCCTCAATGACTTTATCCGACTTGCTCGTGCTTATTGCCTTGATTTGAATTGCCGTGAATTATTAATTCTTTCCTGGAATGATCGATTTTCTTGGCTTTAGAATCCCACATGCATTTCTGGAAATATTTCGAATTGATATTTTCCCAAAAATGATATCGGGAACTTTATAGTATGACAGGAAACAATCAAATTGATACTTGCCTAAAATATTGTTTGCGCATTCTACGTTATATGCATTTTCACAAGCACATTCGACTACAGCAAAGAAGATGCAAACCCAATATGTAACTGATGAAGTCGAAAGCTCTTACAGTCATACAGGAGAAGGACCGAATCATTGGTAGTGATCCAAATGATTGAGAAGGTCCAGTAAATTGTTAACATCAATTATTAAGTGGCCAAGAGACGTGTACACATATTTATTAATAAGTTTGTACATGTATTACCATTTTACCCTTCATATAACGACTAGTTTCTATAGCTATATAATGGGCATCGATTTAATCATTCAGGCAAGCGTTGAAATACAATTAGAATGATTTTCTCTTATCTTTTCTATGTCTTCTAATTATACCATCTATTTATGCTCTTCTTCTTGTTATTTACCTATAAACCCTCTCTCTATATCATCTTCTTTACCCTATTCTCCCATCTACACTCCATTTACTTATTGACATTCCTGTTTCCTGCATTTACTATCTTCTTCATTGATGACTCTTACTCAATCTCAATCTGCTAAAGCCCAAGATCCTCACATTATCCAAGTCAAAGAAAGAACTAAAGCTTTTTAGTGAGATGGGTAAATTTGGTAAATGAAATTAAGAAGCAGAAGGTAGAAAGAAACAGGGAATTTTGGCAGGAGAATGTTAATCTGGCTTTTTGGATGTGGGGGGTGAGGGCTGCGTTGGCAGTTCACTTGAAAACAAACCAGCCATTTTTTCCTTATTAAATATTATTATTTTGAAGATTTTGGTAATGCTGATTCTATTTAAACTTGGTAAATTTCCGAGTTCATCCAACGAAATTGATAACCAAACTTCCCTTGTTTTGTTATATATATTTTTTAAAATTTCCAGGGTGCCTCATAGAGCCCCTACGTGGTTCCTTTAGAGCACATCATAAGGGCTCTATGAGATGTCTTTAGGGCACCTTGTAGGGGCTCTATGAGGTACCCTAAAGGCATCTCGTAGGTGTTGGATCTCGATAACCCTAGAGGGGGGGGGGGGGGGTGAATAGGGTTTATTAGAGTTTTACAAGATATTAAAAAATATTACAATAGATTGCAACAGAGAAAATAAATGCAGAAAATAAATAACACACATTTTACCCAGCTTCGGCAAACCCTTCCTACTACTGCATTCCCCTAGATTTTTTACTATAATTAAAACAATCCCTACACTTACAAAATCCCTGTAAACTCGCAACACCCGATCACAACTGTTCTAATCCTACGCTCAAAACCCTGCACTGATCTAAAACCCTAAGATCAGATTTTCCCCGAATTACAATCCCGTAACTCATAATCCCTAGTTAAAATCCTATAACTAGAAAACCCCTAGTTTTTACAGAAAAACTGGAAAACAAATTGAAACGGTAACAATAAAATAGAAACAATTCAAAATGAAAATAAAAAACTAAACCGCCTTGTATATTAAATAAGATATGCCGGCCTCCTTTTCTTTTTACTAGCTTTGGATCCAAAGTAATGCCGGCTGTAATAAAATTAAGGTTTCCCCCAAAATCAGATCGTGATTCTTGGATGTTTTCAAATTATATTCTTTGAATCCATGATTAGTTTTTTCTCCTAATCGATTTCTTTGATTTGGGGTTGCAGTCGAAAATCTCTGTAAATCGTGAGTATTCTGATCTGAATTTTCTTTTAGCTTTCAAATTTGATGCTTAATTTTTCGATGAGATATGTTAACGGAAAAATATGTCGTAACACCCAAAGATTCTCTGTTACGTAGAGAATAATGTTTCGTATGGAAATATAAGTGCAGAAAGTAGTAAATAATGTAGAAGATTTATAGTGGTTCTGTCCCGTGAAGGGCCTAAGTCCACTTTGGAAGAGTCGGTGATATTTTATTTATAATAAAGAGTTACAAGCTTGGGACTATCTCATGACATCCCTTTACAAACATTTCTAAATATTTTGATGTCATAATTATTATATATGAATATTAGGAAAAAGTCACTTTTATCCTTCTTCTTCCTCAAAGCAAGGATGCCATTAAGGAGGTCACTTGGAGCTCTCAAGGGGTCTCAAATCAGCCAATTTCCAATCCCTTTGATGTGTGAGCTTAGGGGTATTTATTGTGGAGTGGTTAAGTGGGAGTAGGTAGGATTTGGGGACCACAACAGTACATTTCGTATCCCTGAGTGCAGGCCTCCATAATTCGGATCCCCCTTGACATTCCCAGAAATTTCGAACCCCTCTTTAGGGGTACGAATTTCGTACCTCATGGGGTACGAAATTCGTAACCAAAGGATACCATTTTTGTACCCGGTGGGGTACGAAATTCGTACCCCGTGGGATACGTTAAACGTGTTTGTGCCATGAATGGGTCTGAAGTTATGTGGAGCTGAGGGATTCGAAGTGACTTTGGGGTACGAAGTAGGAAGTCATGAGGGGTACGAAGCTTTGCACATGTGAGGGATTCGTAGCTGAAGGGTTCGAGGAAATGGGGCATATGGCAAAAGGGTACGAAGTGGTGATTGGCACGCTGTTTTGAGGAGTTGTGAGGCTTGTGCTAGCATGACCTCTTCCAAGCTTGCTTCCTTAGTCTTTTGGCGACGCTTCGGACTTTAGCATCACGCAATGTGTTGAGTCGAGTGTATCTTGTATACTTTGGGAATCGGACCAAAAGGCCAGTTAACATTTAACCCCAAAAGCACGCCTTATCTTAACATGATGTCCTTTGAGTTTGGTAGAAGTATTTTGTTGAATCATCGAATTCCTGTAAACTCATGAAAATAAATGCTAGTTATTGACTCTCGTTTACGTCGTAACGTAAACAAATCGTTATTGGTATGATGTCGTGTATACGCTTACATGTCCTCGTGTGGTTTGTTCACGTTCACATATGAACATGCACATTCATGATGTTATGTTGTGAAGTGTATATATATGTAACACATGTACACACACATACACGCATACACACACACACACACACACACACATATATATATATTTGTGATACTCATATCCCCCATTTGGGATATGAGAATTTTGTATCCTAAACGTGGATTCGAAATCCCATACCTGGTGGGGTACGAAATTTCGTACCCCATTGGGGTACAAGAATTCATGTTCCATCGTGGAACACGAAGAGTCAGCAGGCTCAACTCGTTCTCTTTGCTTCCCCTATAAATTCCCACTTCCTCTCCCCCTTCACCTTTTCTTCTCATTTACGCTTCATCTCGATTCGTATTTGAATCTTTGGACTCGTGAAGCTTTTAACAAAACAGATAGGATACAGATTCGAATCTATGACATTGGATTTCCTTCTCAAGCTTGGCCATGGATCTCGAAGCGGATCAGGGTCAGTTATGCCCTTGCTCCTCTGATCGGAGCGCAGGATGCCCAAGGCCGTGCCTCGACTCCTGTTCGGGATTGGTCTTTGGGTCTTTAACATGGGCTAGTCCCAAGTACACAAGCTTAAGACCGAAGAAGAAAAAGAGTTGGGAGAGGAGGAGTTTTACGGGGAAGAAAAAAGGAAGGAACACGAGGATTCGAATCGGGCGAAGGGACGCGAAGTGGCGTATCACAGAAGTCGAGAACTTGGGGTCCGCAATGATGGCCTTCTTCTCTTTAGTACGGGGTACAAAAATTCGTTCCTCAAAGAGACACGAAGTTTCGTATCCTTGGGGGGATACAAGGCTCCATATCCCTAATGGGGTACGAAGTTTTGTACCCTTGAGGGGATAGAGATTTCGTACCCCGTAGTGGGATAAAAAGTTCTTTACTCAGCTCAAGGGTTTCGACTTACTTTCGCACGTTGTGCCCTTTTTCCAATGTCCTGAAAATTTGATCTTCCTTCCTGGGATTCACAATGTTCCCGTAGCGTTCATATGATTAGACCGATGCCTATGTTAGCCGCTGTTTGACTGGCAATTTTTCTTGGAACATAGGTCTAGGATATATAATCGAACTGTGATTGAACTGTCGGATTATAGAGCATGTTTTTCCGATTATAATTGAAGTTCCTTCATGTTTCGACGCGAACCCGAGAACGTCGGTCAACTGCAACGATGGTTACAATCCTTGGGACTTGTGACCATCGTCATGTCCCTAGTTTTCAAATTATAAACTGTATTAGCATGACACTGTACAACACTACACATACATGTTAAGTTGCACCAACACAAGGGGTACATGTTATACAACTGCGATGGCTAATGCTAGTATGTTGAAGGTATATCTAGCAATGAAGAATAGGTCTATGATAGAGCAGACTTCGGAAGCCGAGGCTTCATTGCAATCGTCACACACATTTGATTCAACTAACGATGCCAGCTCGAAGGGCAGCGAGCTTGAGACTTCGGGAGGGTCCACCCCTTCTCAGGTGACATTCGCCGGATGCGTATGATCATGGGGTATAGCCAGAAAGAGAACATTCCCCGGTCGAGCATGAGGAGGTTGAGCACGTAGTTATTGTTGAGGGAGGCGCGTTGGTGAAGTCGGACATGTTGGCGAGCGTAGTTATGCTTGAAAACCCGCCGGATTCGGTACATTGCCTGGAACAGGCAAGTATGTGTTTCTGGGTGCATGCCCCCGATGAACAACCTTATTCGGGATATACTATACTACTTTCGCCTTGCACCATTGCAGCTTCATCCGAATGCGTATGCTTCCCTCCTAGGTACCTACGTTCTCTATAGGGAGTACCTACATTTAGAACTCACTGGAGAGGACATCCAGTGTTTCAGTTGAAGAGGGAAGCTAATATATCGCTATCTCAATATTTCCTGGAAGCTTCACCTAGCCCTAAGTTCTTTAGTGGGACATGGCCTAGCTGACTGTATATAAGCACGATTGGTTCTTCGTGCGCTGTCCTCCCGGATTTGCGAGGAGGAGGTTGGAAGGAAGTATTCTCCACTGCTCTGAGTTTGAAGGCCCCTGAACCGGCAACTTAGTGTTGACTTTGTTCTTGTATGGCAGGGAATCCTGAGGCGTCCACGGACACCATATATCAATAGTGTCTCGATTCTTTGTTGGCCATCCCGACCGAGTCATGCTCCACCGCGAGCGTTATAAAACAGGACCGACTCCGTCGTGCAGGATTACTTCCTGACGATCGAGCGATAATTAGGCCAGTCGTTGCCGGTGACGGAAAGAAAGTGGAGGCCGGAAAAGGAGCAGGTTCTCTGAGTCGGAAAAGGAGGGTGCCCCCTGTCGGGTCTATGCCGCACAAAGCTGTGAAGATTAAGGAGGAAACCAATGAAGATGATATTGGTGATAAGGAGGCAATTTCCAGGATAGGGGACCCATCGAATGTTATTGTTCCACCTATGGCAGATGAAGCAAGGGTAGGAGCATCGACCAGGTCGCAATCTCCTATAACTCCCTCTGAGACCGCTACCTCACTTGAGGAAGAGGGTCAATTTGATGATCTTAACAAACTTCCGCTAGAAACTTTTTCCTAACCTAGCACCACAAATTTGGAAGAACTAGCTTTAGCTACGGGGGATATCACTACTTCGGGCGGACCATCATTTGGTCTGTTGAGAGAACATTTAGGATGCACATTCATAAACACTGCGTGACACATCATTTGTTTGTATGTGTAGGGTGTTTGAGTATAAACTTTAAACTATTTCTTTGGCAGGAGGTATGGCTAGAGGACGAGGACACCGAGGCTATGGGTATGGGTGTCGTCGACCTTCAAGAAACACTTTTCTTGATAGCTTCACAAGAGAGACAAGCTTGTTTGGTGAATCTCCATCTTTACATGATCACAACAGCGAACACCGTCACAGAGAATGACCCCGACTCCCCCACCTTCTATTTGGTCATATGGAGTAGACTCCTGGTTCGACGTAGCGGGTTCCATACATTCCTCATCAATAGATCCTCCTCACGTCGCGCCTTTGGCACCTACCCAAGTCACTAAATGGAAAGAGTCAGTACTTGGCTATTCGAGAAAGAAGGAAATGGCGAAGAAGAAGAAGCAGGAACTGGTGGTGCCCGAGACTCAAGAGCTTACTATTGAGGAGAAAAAGGCCTTGCTGAAGCAGAAATTCCCCCATCACTATCACTAGTGTTCCTTTCCGATATCAGTCCGATCCCTGGGAAGATACCGAAGAGGTGTGGATGTAGGTGAGTGCTGCGTATTTCCAAGCTAAAGTGCTTACTGAGTAATCCTTGCACCTCTCAGATTTGATTAGAAAGAAGAATGTGGAAATCCAGAGTCGGGGGGTTGATTGTTGATGCTGAGCGGACCACCATCCGTAGTCTAGAGAAGGAGATATGTAAATTCGACTCCTGTGGCATATCCATTTCTTTGGTTGTAGTCATACACTTGAATGCTAATCACTTTTTGTTGAAACAGCGGAGCTGAAAGAGGAGCATGCGAAGTTGAAAAGGGAGGCGGAGCATGCATATTCAACTTTCAAGGATACCGTGGCCTCACTAAAAAACAAAAATATTGCCTTAAAGAGGGATAAAGCAAATCCAGTTGAAGTGAACACCCAACTAGAGAACGATAATGAAAGGGTATCCCAGCTTCAGATGGAAAATGATGCCCTGAGGAAGGAGAAGGAGAGGTTGAAAGCTGAGAACGAGGGTACTCAGATGCTTCAGGAAGAGGTTGCCGAGCTGAGGAGGCAACTCGAGGTGGCTAAGATGGAGAAGGCTGAGGCCAGTAGTAAGGATGTATTGAGCCTAGTGGATGTGTTTAAGGCCAAGCACTAGAGGGAGGTGGACAACTTGAGAGAGGAGATCAAGGATGTAGAGGTCAGGGTAGAGGAATCCCTAGAGGAGCATATCCGAAATATGTATGTCAAGGCCATAAAGTTTCGTAGAATCTCGTGGGTTGGAGATTACCCTCGGGTTCCAGCCCAAACATGGTAAAGGTTAGTGCCGTATGAGGCTTGGTTACATCAGGCGGATGCAAGATCTTTAAATGAGAATCAATTGATGATAGATCTCCTGACCGACAAGGAGCGTAATAAACTGGAGGAATGGGGAGAATGCTGCAGGAGGATGCAGAGAGGGAGAGCCTTGCTAAGCATGCCTCCGAGATGGGGAATTTTGTAGCTATAAAGAGCGTGGTAGTCGCTCAGAAATATGGTGAGGGAAGCTCGTATCGGCCACCAACCCCAGCCTCTTCCACAACCAGCGGTCCCACTGTCCCAGTTCAGGTCTCAGCTGAGTATGACCCCGAACATCCAGGATTGGGGGTAACGGGATCTGCTTTTACTGCTACAGCGAGCACCCTTCCTGTCATACCCACACCATTCCTTTCTAGAGGTAAATCATCATTACTGCAAATACCCGAAGGTGATGTGATAACCGAATTCGTGGACTAAATAGTTATGTTTTTACTATGCAGCTCCTCCTCGAGCTGATGTGACACCGGGCTTCACCCCCATGCTTCCTCAAATGATAGAGTCTGGATTGGGGCTTCAAGGAATACAATTTGGAGAGGAAAGTGGCCATTTGGACATGTTCTCGGAAGTCAAGCTGGGATCTCACATTTATAAAGGTCTTTTGGAAGAAGGAGAGGTTGTGGACGACCAAAGTATCCAGGCGTCGGGCCTGGTAGAGGCGAATGTACCGACAATGCAGGCAATATTGGAAGCCCAAAAGGCCTAGATGGTGGTAAAGTACGAAGAGAAGAAGGAGAAGAGGAGGCATGTAACAACCCTTATTTTTTGAATAACATGTTATAACATAAATCAAGGCAGAATTAAACTGTAAAATCAGAATCAAGGGAAACGGGCTGTGCCATTGCGTTCGTCTCGGAAAAATACGCGAAATAGAGTCCGTGTTTTCGAAAATCGGAGTCCGTGTGATCAAGTTATGGCCTGTCAAAGTTTTCAGAAAATTACAAGTTCAAAAACAGTTCAAATTTGAATTTAGAATTCAAATTCAGCCAAAACAGACTGGGCGGGAAAACTCCCGCCCAGACAGGTCGACAGGGGGGTCGACACTAGGGTCGACCTCCCCCCCAACCAGGTCGACACTAGAGTCGACCTGGGGGTTGACCTGGGGGTCGACCTCCCTGGTCGGCCAGGTCGGCCTGGTGCACCCATTTTGGCTGTTTGGACCTGTTTTGGAGGCATGTGACGTGATTTGATGGCTCGGATTGAATCTAGGGTTAATCCTATGGCTAATACTATACTAATCTTCTATAAAAAGACCCCTAAGCCTAGCCTAAATCACCATTATTCAATTCTACAACTAAACTATGCCAAATTTGTTCCTCTCATGGCCTCCACCCTCATGCTAAAATTTCTAAGTTTATTTATATGAGAGATTTTGAGTTCATACAAGTGTATTCAAGCTTGTATGAGTGTTCTTAGTTTGCATTCAAGTCAAGTTGCAACATTTCTATTACAAAGCAAGGGTTTTTATTGATTTGGCTCAAGGGTTTTTCATTTGGAGCTTTCATATTTGGGTTCTTTTGGTGATTGCATAAGGGCTTCGTCTCAATCTTTATAATAAATATTCATTTGTGTCTTCATAGCATTGTAAGCCCTTTTCTACTTTCTTTTTGAACTCTAAAGTTAAATGAATGATGCAAGTTTGGGGTAGATCATTGTGATATGCAAGTTTGGTTGATCATTATGTTATGCAAGTTGGTTTAATCATTATGTATGACACATGTTGCTATGTTATGCAAGTTTGGGTTGATCATTATACATATGTTATCATGTTATGCAAGTTAAACTTGAGTTTGTGAGCTTAAAGCTTCAAGCTTTATATTAAAGGTTGCATTTTGGCAACATGGAGGTTATCATATCCCTTATGATAACTTGCATGTGAGGCTAAATGCGAACTTCTAGCAACTTCTACATGTCATTTATCACCATGTACCACTTATATGCTAACATACTTTTGAAGCCTAATAATGCAATATGCAAGTATATGAACATATGTACATTTCATATGCCACTATGTTAAACTTGTGGCTTCAACACCTTTTTGTCATGATTATGCCAAGTTCCCTATTTTATCCTTTATGCGTTGTTGCGATTGTGTAAACGATGGGATTACATTGGGGTTGGGTAACATTATGACATGAACATGGTTTTTATAACATGACGTGATATGTTAGCTTGTAATTATGTTTTGGAAACATAATGGACATGACACTTAGAAAATATGAGTGTGACCAACTCGAGGTTAGGTTGAGTTTGTAGCATAAATCTACCCGGACCCACGCGGCTTAACTAGTGGCTACAAACAATAGGACCCAATGTGAGAAGTTGGTCATGTTGTGCTCGAACCCGAGGTTAGACCAAGTTGTGGTGTAAAGCTACCCGGACCCGCCCGGCTTAACTAGTAACCACAACAAGGTCTAATGTGAGAGGTTAAAGCGCATTAAGTTAATTAATGCCTCCTGATTAGGGTTAAGTCATGGTCCACTTAATACTTAACCAATTTGGGCTTGATGGGTTAATTGGGGTTAAGTCATGAACCTTGGGTACACTTAACCAATTTAATCCACGTTTGGATCGGGTTAACCACATTTAACCCGTTAAGAAACCCTAGTGGCGTGGTCCTTTTCAGTAGTAACCCTTTTGATAGTATCATAAGACCCTAGGGACTAGGCTAGGGTGGGGCACGATTGCTGGGCTGACATGTAAGCGACCAAAACGACGGCTGAGTAGGTACGTCGGTGTAGGTTCAGGCGGACTATGGTCGTGCACATAGTCCGGAGTTGGAAAATTAGGCACGGGTACCAGTAGATCTAGACTGTGCATACTTGATTGGTGTCCGAGGTTGACACCCTAGGACTTGATACACCCTAGGGTGGACCTAGCGCAGTTTAACTACATTTCATGTTTGGGCCGTATGACACCGACACTTGACGAGTTAGGCTTATAGGGGGCCGATCAACTAGACCGTGTAGTTGGACCTTGATTTAGGTCACCTCATGATATTGGGCCAAGCTTGGGCCAAGGGATCAATTCTTGTTTTTACTTGACATGTTAGAATGCTAGTACACCCGTGGTGCAAAACTTAACCTTGATTATGCGATGACACCTTTATCTATCTTGTTAGTTAACCATCATGCCAGTATGTTGTTATCCTTATGTTCATCTCAGCTTCTCATGCCAGTTAACTTTACTAGTTCATGGACTGATAGTAGTAGGGCTTACCAGTCTTTTTGACTGACCCGTTTTCTTTCGCCTCTTTTCTTCCGTTCCCCCCCCTCAGGTCCTCAGGGTGGGAACATTGGAGCTTAGCTTGGATCTTTGTAGCTTGCTTACGGGGTTTGCTCATGTACGGTTCTGGACATTGAGCTTGCTATGGTTTATCACTTCACTTTGGGGATAGTACTTTATGTTTTTCAGTTTATGCTTAGACTTTGTTTGTTGGAAAATAATGATCAAGTACTTTGTTGTAACGTGACTATGGTTTTGAAATGCTAGTTTGATCCGCTGCTTTATTTACTCTGTTTTACTTACATGTTCTGTTTTGTGATATCTGCATGCATGTTTACCTCGTTTAACGCCCCTCCAAAGCCAATGTACTTGCAAGAGTAGCATTGGCGGAGGTGGGGTGTTACATTTGGTATCAGAGCATAAGGTTTACAAGATTTGAGCAAAAGTGTTTTTAAAAACTTACCTTTTGAAAAACTATTTTCAAAACCAATTAAGTATTTTCCAAGGAAAAGTCTAGTTTATTTTAAAAGGCTATTCCCCAAAATCCATTAGCACTATCCTTCGTTTCTTCGTTTTGAATCTATCTTTTTCTTCGTTTTAGTATGGCCGATCGCTTTAACATCCCGGAAGGCGTACAAGTACCCGTCTGGTTCCGGAGATTTATGGAGGCAAGGGCGAATGAAGCCGGCCCCGTGAACATTCCTCCTCCTTCCCCCGTCGCTAACATCTCTCCTCCTCCCGTAGCTGAGGTTCCTCCTCCCCCTCCTCAGCATCCACAAGCAGATTTCGCAAAAGTTTGCAAGGACTTTAAGGCGATGGGTTGCAAGAATTTTGTCGGAAGGAGACTTATGTGGAGGCAAGAAACTGGTTAAAGGAAACTGAAGACCTCTTTGCTATCTTTGATGTGGAAGATCGTAGGAAAGTTCTGTTGGTGGTATGGCTATTGAAAGTGGAAGCTGCTTATTGGTGGGTAGTCACCACCACTACTAGACCAATTGAGACTTGGGATGACTTTAGGAGAAGGTTTGGACTAAAGTTTCTATCATCGACAGAAGAGAACCTTCAGATGGAGAGGTTCATATCTCTAAAGCAAGGGGACATGACAATTAGGGAATACGTGGATATGTTTAATCAACTTGCTCAGTTCGGTCTAGAATTGGTAAACACAGCTCGGAAGAAGGCCCTACACTTTGCTCTAGGATTGAATGAGCCATTGCGCGGTTTGGCCATGTCTCATATACCCCTGGGGGCGACCTTCGAGAGTTTGGTGAATATGGCCCTACTTCAAGAGGAAGATAAGAGTGGCAAGAAGGAGGTCAAGGCAAATGAGTCCCAAGGCAAGAAAGAAGATACCAAGAAAAGATACAAGAACAACAAGAAGGGGAACAAGGGCAACAACAATCGCAATGACAACAAGACCAGGGAAACAAGGAAGTGCAAGTTCTGTCGGATCGTTGGGCACATAGCCAAAGATTGAAGAAGAAGAGGAAGTTAGACGAGTGTTTTCATTGCGGAGAATCTGGACATTTTAGCAAGGATTGCCCCAAGAAGCAAGGACAAGGGCAAGGACAAACTCAGCAAGTAGGACCCTCTGGAGGGCAGTTGCTGGCTCTCCTCACTCTTCCAGCTTTTGATCGAGGTAGTGTTTCTGTAAAAAGTCATGTTTACATTTATGATTTCCCTGTTCGTACCTTATTTGATTTTGACGCATCGCATAGATTTATTTTTGATCTTGTTGAAAGTTTGCACCTAAGTACTAGTCTAGTTGAGGTCCCGTTAGTGTTTCAAATCCAATTGGGGGTTCCGCCCATCTACCTGTGATTTGTATGGATTTGAAAATCTCTATCTTGAGCATAGAATTCATGTGTAATGCTTAGGTTCTCGGGTTTATGGGATACGGGTTGATTTTGGGCATGGATTGTTTGTCCAGTTACGGAGCCATTCTCGATTGTGAACCTAGGGTGGTGAGGCTCATGACTCGCCTCGGTAATACCCTAGAAATTTCTTGTAACCCTAGAGGTCCCATCATGTTATGTTATCTTGAATCTCTCGACTCGTCCATCGATGATCTGCAATCTGTAAGGGTGGTCCGAGACTATCCTGATGTCTTTGAAGAATTTAAGGGGTTACCCCCTAAACGAGAGATAGATTTCCGCATTTATCTAGTCGATAATGCCAAGCCAGTATCATTGCCCGTTAGGCACATGGCCCCACGAGAAAGAAGGGAGCTCAGTAAGCAAATAAAGGAGCTGCTTGAGAAAATTTTTATTAGGCGAAGCATTTCTGAATGGGGTGCTCCGGTGGTATTCGCTACTAAGGCGGATGGTTCGTTTCGTCTATGTGTTGATTATTGAGAGTTGAACAAGCTGACAAAGAAGAATAGACACCCTTTACCGAGGATTGATGATCTCTTTGACCAGCTTGTAGGTGCTTCTGTTTTCTCTCAACTCGATCTAGTCACCGGATTCCATCAGCTTAGGGTGGCTGAGGATAGTATTCATAAAACCGCGTTTAGGACTCCAGATGGATTCTTTGAATGGCTTGTCATTCCATTCGGATTGACTAATGCACCCGCCTACTTCGTAGACTTGATGAGTAGGGTGTTCAGGGAGTTCCTTAACAAGTTTGTTGTTGTCTTCGTGGATGATATTCTGATCTTCTCAAAGGATGAGGAAGAGCATGCTAGGCATCTGAAGGAAGTGATGGATACGCTTAGAGCGTATCGGTTGAAAGCCAAGTTCTCCAAATGTCATTTCTGGAGAAGGGAAGTTCGGTTTCTTGGACATATAGTTTCTAAGCAAGGCATAGCGGTGGATCCCGCGAAAGTGGTTGTGGTTCAAGACTGGAAGACTCCTAGGAATGCAACCGAAGTAAGAAGCTTTCTCGGTCTGGCGGGCTACTATAGGAAGTTCATCAGGGACTTCGCTAAGATTTCGGCCCCTCTTACTAAGTTGACGAAGAAGAACTTAGTCTTTGCATGGGACTTGGAGTGTGAGCTTGCTTTTCAAAAGCTCAAAAGAGCCCTTACCTCAGCTCCAGTTTTGGCATTACCCGATAGTGGTAAGATGTTTACCGTGTACACAGATGCATGTGGCACGGGGCTAGGAGTTGTTCTGATGCAAGAGGGAAGAGTGATATGTTATGGGGGTAGGCAACTTAAAGTTCATGAGAAGAACTATCCCACTCATGATTTGGAGTTAGCGGCGATCGTCTTTGCACTCAAATCCTGGCGCCACTATCTTCTAGGCGAAAGGTTTGAGTTGTATACTGATCACAAGTCACTCAAGTACCTCTTCTCGCAGAAAGATCTGAATCTGAGACAGCAAAGGTGGATGGAATTCTTGGCATCGTATGACTTCGAGATAGCTTATACCCCAGGCAAGGGTAATGTTGTGGCAGATGCACTAAGCAGAAGGAGGTTAACTTTGAGCCCCTTGTTCATTGAGATGAAGAACTTAGAATTCTTGGCAACCTTTGATTTCACGACGGCTGTTGAGTCGATGACGGGTTCATTAGCATCCCTTGAGCTTAGACCCACACTTCTTGATCAAGTTGGGGCTTCGCAGAAGGAAGATCCATAGAAAGTCGAGGTCATGGACAAGTTGATTCATGGTGAGACGTCTAGTCACCTTGCTAGATATACTATTGATGATAAAGGTTGGCTAAGGCGTGATGGAAGGCTATGTGTTCCACAAGTAGGGGACTTGGTGCATAAAGTTCTTGAAGAAGCACATCACTCGAAGATGACTATACATCCGGGAGGAGATAAGATGTATAGAGATATGAAGCGCATTTTCTTTTGGGCTGGAATGAAGAGGGATGTGGCAGAGTATGTTTCAAAGTGCATGGTGTGCCAACAAGTGAAAGCCGAATCAAAGAAACCAGGTGGGCTATTACATCCATTGGAGGTCCCGCAATGGAAGTGGGAGAGTATTTCTATGGATTTTGTGGATGGATTGCCTAGGTCAAAAAAGGGAACACGAGCATATGGGTCATAGTTGACAGACTTACGAAGAGTGCTCACTTCATTCCAGTAAAAAGCAAGAGGACTGCATCAGGGCTAGCATCTATTTATCTTCGAGAGATAGTGCGGTTGCATGGAGTTCCTTCTAGCATAGTTAGTGATCGTGACCCGATTTTCACTAGCCAGTTCTGGAATAGTTTGCAAGAAGCGATGGGCACGCGATTGAATTTGAGTACAGCCTATCACCCCCAGACGGATGGCCAAACCGAAAGGGTGAATAGAGTGCTAGAAGATCTCTTGAGGCTTTGTGTTCTCGACTTCGGTGGTACTTGGGAAGACCACCTTCCTCTTGTAGAGTTCGCTTATAATAATAGATATCAAGCCAGCAAAGGGATGGCACCATTTGAAGCTTTGTATGGGAGGCCGTGTAGGTCACCATCTTGTTGGTGGGAGACAACAGATAAGCTTATACTTGGACCCGATATGATACGGGATACATCCGAGAGGGTAGAGTTGATTCGAAGAAGGATGAAAGCGGCCCAAGATAGACATAAATCCTATGCTGACAAGCGAAGGGCAGATTTGGAATTCGAAGTGGGAGACATGGTTTTCATGAAGGTTTCTCCTTTGCGTAATGTGGTACGTTTTGGAGTAGTTGGGAAGCTGGCACCAAGGTTCGTGGGACCCTTCCCTATCATAGAAAGAATTGGAAAGATGGCTTATAAGGTGGAATTGCCCGAGAAGCTAGCCGGAGTGCATAATGTCTTTCATGTCTCGCATCTCCGAAAGTGCCTTCATGAGTCCGCTGAGGTGGTTGAACCAAGCATTCTAGAAGACATTGAGGTAGAGAATGAGGCAACCATGAGAAGAGCTCCGATTCGTATCTTGGGAACGGAGATCAAGAAGCTAAGGAATCGAGAAGTCAAGTTGGTGAAGGTTCAGTGGGGTGAAGCCGAAGAGGACGCAACTTGGGAAACCGAGGAGAAGGTGTGTGGGCTTTATCCATTTCTTTTTGAGGGTACATTCTCGATCTCTTTTCCTATATTTCTTTTGCCATCCATGTTTACCTTGTTGTCTAGTTATCTTGTTAATCTTGTCATGAGAACCTTAGGTAGAAACCCTTTGGATGAAACATGTATTTGAAACATGTTATGCTTGATGGTTGCAAGTGGTTGCAAGTGTTTGCACGTGGATACTCGTGGATGCATGATACACATTAGGCACTAAGATCGGCTCACACACTTTCATGTTGCATATGCATGAGTGCTTATACTTATTCATGGATGAAACTTGTTATGCTATCACGTGGATGTTGCATATGGATGAATGTTATGTGCACTCATGTAGAGATTATAAATTATGTTAGGAATTTGCATACATATGGACTCATTTCACTAACATGTTTTGCATTAAGGCGGTTTACTGAATCAGTAACCTCCTGATTTTCGCATTAGATAAGTACATATACACACACCTTTGCATATGATCATACAGCATTTAGAATCCTTTAAGGACAATGACTGCACGTGGATGATGTTTTGAGTAGATGGATGATGGATGGTAGGATACGTTCTTCCTAACTTGGAGATTTCGGGGACGAAATCCTTTAAGGAGGGGAGAATGTAACAACCCGTATTTTTTGAATAACATGTTATAACATAAATCAAGCCAGAATTAAACTGTAAAATCTGAATCAAGGGAAACGGGTTGTGCCATTGCGTTCATCTCGGAAAAATACGCGAAATAGAGTCCGAGTTTTCGAAAATCGGAGTCCGTATGATCAAGTTATGGCCCGTCAAAGTTTTCAGAAAATTACAAGTTCAAAAACAGTTCAAATTTGAATTTAGAATTCAAATTCAGCCAAAACAGACTGGGTGGGAAAACTTCCGCCCAGACAGGTCGACAGGGGGGTCGACACTAGGGTCGACCTCCCCCCCAACCAGGTCGACACTAGAGTCGACCTCCCTGGTCGGCCAGGTCGGCCTGGTGCACCTATTTTGGCTGTTTGGACCTGTTTTGGAGGCATGTGACGTGATTTGATGGCTCGGATTGAATCTAGGGTTAATCCTATGGCTAATACTATCCTAATCTTCTATAAAAAGACCCCTAAGCCTAGACTAAATCACCATTATTCAATTCTACAACTAAACTATGCCAAATTTGTTCCTCTCATGGCCTCTACCCTTATGCTAAAATTTCTAAGTTTATTTATATGAGAGATTTTGAGTTCATACAAGTGTATTCAAGCTTGTATGAGTGTTCTTAGTTTGCATTCAAGTCAAGTTGCAACATTTCTATTACAAAGCAAGGGTTTTTATTGATTTGGCTCAAGGGTTTTTCCTTTGGAGCTTTCATATTTGGGTTCTTTTGGTGATTGCATAAGGGCTTCGTCTCAATCTTTATAATAAATATTCATTTGTGTCTTCATAGCATAGTAAGCCCTTTTCTACTTTCTTTTTGAACTCTAAAGTTAAATGAATGATGCAAGTTTGGGGTTGATCATTGTGATATGCAAGTTTGGTTGATCATTATGTTATGCAAGTTGGTTTAATCATTATGTATGACACATGTTGCTAAGTTATGCAAGTTTGGGTTGATCATTATACATATGTTATCATGTTATGCAAGTTAAACTTGAGTTTGTGAGCTTAAAGCTTCAAGCTTTATATTAAAGGTTGCATTTTGGCAACATGGAAGTTATCGTATCCCTTATGATAACTTGCATGTGAGGCTAAATGCGAACTTCTAGCAACTTCTACATGTCATTTATCACCATGTATCACTTATATGCTAAGTTTGGTTTTATGCATACTTTTGAAGCCTAATAATGCAATATGCAAGTATATGAACATATGTACATTTCATATGCCACCATGTTAAACTTGTGGCTTCAACACCTTTTTGTCATGATTATGCCAAGTTCCCTATTTTATCCTTTATGCGTTGTTGCGATTGTGTAAACGATGGGATTACGTTGGGGTTAGGTAACATTATGACATGACATGGTTTTTATAACATGACGTGATATGTTAGCTTGTAATTATGTTTTGGAAACATAATGGACATGACACTTAGAAAATATGAGCGTGACCAACTCGAGGTTGGGTTGAGTTTGTAGCGTAAATCTACCTGGACCCACCCAACTTAACTAGTGGCTACAAACAATAGGACCCAATGTGAGAAGTTGGTGTGCTCGAACCCAAGGTTAGACCAAGTTGTGGTGTAAAGCTACCCGGACCCGCCCGGCTTAACTAGTAACCACAACAAGGTCTAATGTGAGAGGTTAAAGCGCATTAAGTTAATTAATGCCTCCTGATTAGGGTTAAGTCATGGTCCACTTAATACTTAACCAATTTGGGCTTGATGGGTTAATTGGGGTTAAGTCATGAACCTTGGGTACACTTAACCAATTTAATCCACGTTTGGATCGGGTTAACCACATTTAACCCGTTAAGAAACCCTAGTGGCGTGGTCCTTTTCAGCAGTAACCCTTTTGATAGTATCATAAGACCCTAGGGACTAGGCTAGGGTGGGGCACGATTACTGGGCTGACATGTAAGCGACCAAAACGACGGCTGAGTAGGTACGTCGGTGTAGGTCCAGGCGGACTATGGTCGTGCACATAGTCCGGAGTTGGAAAATCAGGCACGGGTACCAGTAGGTCTAGACTATGCATACTTGATTGGTGTCCGAGGTTGACACCCTAGGACTTGATACACCCTAGGGTGGACCTAGCGCAGTTTAACTACATTTCATGTTTGGGCCGTATGACACCGACACTTGACGAGTTAGGCTTATAGGGAGCCGATCAACTAGACCGTATAGTTGGACCTTGATTTAGGTCACCTCATGATATTGGGCCAAGCTTGGGCCAAGGGATCAATTCTTGTTTTTACTTGACATGTTAGAATGCTAGTACACCCGTGGTGCAAAACTTAACCTTGATTATGCGATGACACCTTTATCTATCTTGTTAGTTAACCATCATGCCAGTATGTTGTTATCCTTATGTTCATCTCAGCTTCTCATGCCAGTTAACTTTACTAGTTCATGGACTGATAGTAGTAGGGCTTACCAGTCTTTTTGACTGACCCGTTTTCTTTCGCCTCTTTTCTTCCGTTATCCCCCCCTCAGGTCCTCAGGGTGGGAACATTGGAGCTTAGCTTGGATCTTTATAGCTTGCTTACGGGGTCTGCTCATGTACGGTTCTGGACATTGAGCTTGCTATGGTTTATCACTTCACTTTGGGGATAGTACTTTATGTTTTTCAGTTTATGCTTAGACTTTGTTTGTTGGAAAATAATGATCAAGTACTTTGTTTTAACGTGACTATGGTTTTGAAATGCTAGTTTGATCCGCTGCTTTATTTACTCTGTTTTACTTACATGTTCTGTCTTGTGATATCTGCATGCATGTTTACCTCGTTTAACGCCCCTCCAAAGCCAATGTACTTGCAAGAGTGGCATTGGCGGAGGTGGGGTGTTACAAGGCGGGATAAGGCTGCCATGCAGGAGGCACAAGTAAAAGCTAGGCAGGATGCCGAGGAGAAAGCGGCCTCTAATGTGGCGAAGAAGTAAGCCGACACCGAGGTAGAGAAAGAAAGAGCCGCCGAAGAGGTCAGGAAGATGAAGGCAGCTGATGAGGATGAGAAGGAGAGAGACACCGAGGAGGCTAGGAAGAGGAAAGTTAACGATGATTCCAAACTGAGAGCCGTTGTGAGCTATGAGAAACTCAAGGCCGATGACATTGTGAAACTCAAATCCAAGAAGCTAGCTGATTGGAGGGCCACCAGGGAGCCAAGAAGAAGGCAGAGCTAGAGGCCAAGAAAGCCCTAGGGGGGTGATGCTGTGTTGGCCCTTGCTTCTGACATTTCCCTTAAGCCATTGCAATGTATTGCCCCCAGGGATGTCATGAAGATTACAAGTGGCAATGATGATGGTGGAAAGCACACCTCGGTTTATCACGAGCCAGTTACTCCCATGAAGGGCAGAGGAGGAATGGTGTAAGCGGCTCCGGAAGGAAGAGGTCCATCTCTAGTGGTGACCTGTCTGGTGCCGAATCTGTATATGAGAATATAGAAAGAAGAAAGACGAGTAGTATCAGTAATTGTAATACATGTTACTGATATTTGGTTGTGTAGGCCGATAGTATACGCGAGTATGACACTTTCTTTTGGTCTTTGGAGGCATGGTGTGGTTTTCATGTACACCCTGTAATTAGAAAGAAAGATATTAGAAATGTAGTTTTCTTATGCATGTGAAATGAAAGTATTAGCTAACATTGTCTAAATTGCATTTCGTGTTGAGTGTTCGATTGTTCGTCTTATGTTTTCCAGTGTCCTGTACTTGCATAAGCGTACTTGTTTTTACGCTTACAGAAATGCAATTGGGGACTTCTCCTTGAGGGTGCACCCAGTTTTGCGGAAGTCATACACTAGTTCCACTCTCGGGATTTCCCTTGTTCAGGAGTCCTAAGTCGGGTGGAATCCAGGTCAAGTGCCTCTCTCTTGGACCTTTCGGAGTTCGTTAGTCTTAAGTCGTGAGACGGCATAGACATCGCGGATTCGTTCTTTTTGGCTCTCCCGTCGTTCCTTCGGGTTTAGAGCGCGAGGGCGTCATTTATTCGCCAAATGGTACCCGGATCCGGACCCATTGGGTCAGACGGTGACTTGGGAACGAAACGATTTATACTCGGTCTGGTCGTTGGTTCGAGGTTCGAGAGGTACCCGGATCCTGATCCGATGGGTCAGATGGAGCCGTGGGAGTGGTCGGTACCTCATAATTTGGCTAGTGGGTTGCCCCAATCGGGGACTTCTGAGCGAATCGATTTATACTTGGTCTCGTTGTTGGTTTGAGATTCGAGTAGTGTTATTAGACTCGGTCGCGTCGCAGGCTTGGGACTCGAGATGTGTTATTTATACTCGGTCTCGTCGTTGGTTCGAGACTTGAGTGGCGGTGCAAGCTCTCGTGCTCAGTTTGCTAATACAACGTTATTTATGCTCAGCCTCGTCGTTGGTTCAAGGCTCGAGTGGTGGTACAGGCTCCCGTTCTCACGGTGCCGATCCAGTGTTTGTGTGTTTGTGTGTGCACGCTAGTTATGGTGATCAATCATACATGTCATGCAGAAAGTACACACATCGAAGACACAAAGAATTCGAATATCATTTTTACTAATAACTTTGGCAGTAATAGCCTTTACAATGCCTTGAACTTAAGGAAAACAAAACATTGTTGGAAAGTGGGAAAATTGCACACTAATTTATGTGAAATAACGATGAATATTTTCACTCTTCCATGCCCTTGGGAGCTCGGTTCCGTCGACCATCTCTAATTTAAAGGTTCCATCATTGAGCCTTCGTTGTATGACGTATGGACCTTCCCAACGAGTACTAATAACGTCGATGTGGGAAAGACCCATTTCAAGACGAGGTCGCCGACATTGAGGTCCTTGTGGCGGACTTTAGAATTGAACTACTGGGCAACTCGTTCACGTTGAGCGGCAGCTTTGAGTTCGGCTTCATTCCTTTTCTCTTCGAGTAAGTAGAGTGATTCGAAAAACAAGTCTTGGTTGGCTTTGGATCGTAATAGGTAACTCGATGAGGTTGAAGCTTTAGCTCGATGGGAATGATGACTTCAGATCCATAGGTAAGGGAAAATGGGGTGTGGCAGTTGTTGACTTATGGGTGGTCCAGTAGGTCCAGAGGGAGCTCATCTTCCCATAAGCTTCCGGCCTTTTCCAGACGCTTCTTGATAATGGATTTGATCACTTTGTTAACAACCTCAACTTGCCCATTTTCCTGAGGGTGAGTCACCGTTGAGAACCTCTTTTCGATGTTGTGCCATTGGAAAAAGTCTTGAATTATGCGCTCTCAAATTGGGTTCCTTTGTCTGAGATGATGGCCTGGGGAACGCCATGGCGTATGATGATATCATGGACGACAAAGTTGATTACTTTCTTGGTGGTGATTGTAGCGAGGGCTTCCGCTTCTGCTTCCGCCCATTTGGTTAAGTAATCAACTACGACGATGGCATAATGTGTTAAAAGAGTCCCAATGATATATATTCCCCACATGAAACAACCAAGGACTGACCATTTGTGTTAGCTCGGTAGACGGGTCTTTAGGAATCTTGGAGAACCTCTGGCATTTTTCACACTTGCGGGCATAGTTTGCGGTGTCTTGGTTGAGTGTGGGCCAGAAATTACCATATCTCAAAATTTTCTTTGCCAGAGTTTGCCCCCAGTGTGGTCATCACACTCGCCTTCATGTACGTCTTGCAATACACGATTGGCGTCGTTATGGGATACACACCAGAGTAATGGAATAGAGAATCCTCTTCGGTAGAGCACTCCATCCAGGATTATATAGCGAGATAATTTGCAAGTGAGTGCTCGTGTTTCTTTGTAGCATTTCAGTAGGATCCCATGTAGCAGGTAGATCTTTATTTGTTTCATCCAGCACTTGGATCCGGTTTCGGTCTCTGTTGCCACCATTAAATCGGTCTGCATATGGCCAATGCTTGGAGAGTCGAGTACTTTGACCGAGGAAATAACTGTAAGCTGCGCATCCCCGGAGCTTGCCAGTTTAACTAGTGAGTCAGCCTTTTCGTTTTATTCTCAAGGGATGTGCATGGTGACATATTGGTCGAAGTTGGTGCGAAGTTCGTGAACCAGAGCGAGATAGGGAGCAAACCGTGCCCCCTTGGCTTAGTACTCTCCCTTTACTTGACGTACGATGAGCTGCGAGTTAGAATAAATTTGGATGGCCTTGATGTTAAGGTCGATTGGGATTCTAAGTCCAGCGATCAAGGCCTTGTATTATGCATCATTGTTGGTAGCGGGGAAGTTGAGTTTCAAAGCGTAGCATATTGGGCGTTCCTCTAGAGTGATGAGTACTACTCCGCGCTAGAGCACTTGTTGTTGGAGGACCCATCCACGAACAGCTTCCATTGAATGTCTGGAGTCTTGATATCTTCTAGAGAAGGCTCTTCCAGGATGGTGAATTCCATAATGAAATCGGCGAGGGCTTGTCCGAGGATGGCTCGGCAAGGGATGAATGTGATTTCGGATTGACTCAGCTCTATATTCCATTTTAGTAGTCGTCCAGATGCCTCAGGTCGCTACAGGACCTATCGTAGTGGCTGGTCAGTGTAGACTTTGATGGGGTGAGACTAAAAGTATGGCCACAGCTTCCGAGAGGAGATTAACAAGCAGTAGGCTAGCATCTTGAGCTTTAGGTAGTTCTTTTCTGCCCCCGTTAATCTCTTGCCGATGTAGTAAACGAGTCATTGGACACGGTCTTCAATGCGCGTAAGCGCTGAGCTAATTACCTGCATAGAAACAACTAAATAAACATATAAGTTCTCATAATGCGTAGGTTTGGACAAGATAGCTAGTCGCTCTATGTGATTTAGGAGGTCCTTGAATGCGGCGACACATTCTGAGGTCCATGCGAAGTTGCACTTCCCCTTTTGGAGTAAGTCGAAGAAGGGAATTCATTTGTTGGTGGATTTAGAGATGAATCGACTTAAAGCAGCGACCTTCCCGTTTAAACTTTGAACATCCTTGATGCTCTAAGGGGCTTGAATATCCCGAATAGCTTTGATCTAATCTGGATTGGCTTAAATGCCTCAGAATTGACAATAAAACCCAAGAATTTTCCTGACGCAATGCCAAAAGTGCATTTCAAGGGATTGAGTTTCATTTCATAACGGCAGAGGACGTCGAACATCTAGGAGAGGTCATGGACATAGTTGTTCGACATTTTTGATTTTACAAGCATATCGTTCACGTATACCTCCATGGATCTTCTGGTCTGGTCTTTAAAAACGAAGTTGACCATTCATTGATAAGTGGCTCCCGCATTCTTAAGACCGAGGGGAATGACGCAATAGCAGTAGAGCCCGAGGTCGGTTATGAAAGAAGTATGATCTTGGTCGGGAAGGTACATCAAAATCTGGTTGTAGCCTGAGCAGGCACCCATAAAGGATAAAAGATGGTATCAGGCGGTTGAATCAACGAGCTGGTCGATCTTCGAACGTGGGAATCTATCTTTGGGACATGCCTTATTTAAGTATGAGAAGTCGACACACATTCGCCACTTGCCGTTTTCTTTCTTGACTAAGACAGGATTGATATCCATTCGGGGTATTCGACCTCATGAATGAATTCGTTATTTAGTAGCCTATCTACCACTTTCTTGAGTGCGTTCGATCTTTAGGTTCTCAAGAATCGGTGTTTCTATTTGAACGGAGGTTGCAAGGGGTTGAGAGCTAGCCTATGACAAGCGATCATAGGGTCGATGCACGCATATTAGAGTGGGTCCAAGCGAACACGTTGAGATTGGCCCTTAAGAATTCCACAAGATCCTCTTTTATTGCAGGGTGGAGTCACGATCCAACTTTCGAGAACTTCGTCGGGCCATCGGGGTCGACCGGAATATCCACTGTTGGCTCGATTGGGGTAGCCCTTTCGGAATTGGGCTCTTCGTTCTCTCTTGGATCGAGATCGTCGGAAAGATGTTGCACCCGAGCTAAGGCTCAAATGCCTTTGATTGCTATGCGGAGATGGTTTTGGCGCAAGAAGGAGGAGGCACGTCCTTGCCTTTGTCCTTATTGTGTATGTTCTTTCATTCTATTACGTAACAATCTCGAGAGGTTGCTTAGTCACCTTTGACTGTACCGATCCCATTTTCCGTTAGGAACTTCATTAGGAGGGACCATGGCGACATGTAGACTTAGAATTCTGCAAGAAAGGGGCATCAAAAGAAGACGTTGTATGGAGATATGACGTCGATAACCATAAAGGTGGGGATTCGGACCAGGCTCCGATCCGCGTCTCCAAGTTCTACAGGTAGGTCGACCATGCCTACTGGGTGATTGGAAGATCCGTTGAAGCTGTGGATCGTGGCATGGCAAGGTTTCAAGTCTTTGATCTCCAACTTCTTCTTCTCGCTGGCCGCTTTGAAGATAATGTTGATCGAGCTCCCCGAGTCGATCTGGATCCTTCGGACAGAGGCAAGGCCAATCTGAGCTGTGATCCCGAGTGGGTCTATGGTTGGATCTCAATCCCCATAGATTCTCTTTTGCGAAAGACGATGTCTTCCCGCATTGTTTTCTGAATCTTGGCGGAGACAAATTCGTCCAGAGTGGAGCAAGCCTTGTAAGTGGCATGTTTTATAGAGTTTGTATACTCTTCCATCTTTTGGAAGCTTTCATGCATGGGGTGAGGCTCGCCACAAATACTTTTGATCACGATGCCCTGCCTTTGTTTGGACGGACCCAGGGCCACATTTACAGGTGCTGGGAGTGCGGGAGATGGAAGACCCATAGATGTTTCTGGAGGAGTGGGCTCCTAATTGTACCGTTCCAGGCGTCTTTCGCGGATGAGTTTCCAAATTGCATCCTTGATGTGATGACAATCATTAGTGTTGTGCCCATACATGTCATGAAATCTGCAGTATTTGTCGGAGTTTTTATCTTGGTCGGTGGATTCCCTAGTGTTGGGATTCTTATACTGGAGCATGTTACAGGTTTCCAAGTAGATTGTCTCCATATCTTAATTAAGTGGATTGTAGGTCCCGTAATTCTGGTAGCGACCGTGCTTCTTTGGATCTACCGGAACCTAGTTGTTGTTGCGACCACCTTGCTTACCATTATACAGATTTGGCTTGTAAGGAGATGCTTCTCTACCCTTTTCGGAGGGTTCTCAAGCTTGTTTTCCTTTGACGCTGTCGTCAATGGTGTCGGTGTGTGGATTGTTGGAGTGGTTGCTGCGAGAAGCTCGATTATGTTTCGCCTCTTCTTGGCCCAAGAACTGTCTAGCCTTTTCGTAGAAAGCCTCAAGGCTCTTAGGTTGTTTTATGTCTATCCATGCTCCAAATTCATAAGTAGGGAGGACACCTTTTGCGAGTTGGAAAATTACAGTGCGAGGCTATGGGTCGTCGACCTCGGCGAGGGCAGTACTTAATCGCGAAGGGTAGCTTTTGAGCGAATCTGTAAGCCCTTCTTAAAGATTAGATAGGGTGAGGGTGCTCTTTGGGTTTGGAACGTGCATCCTAAACTACTTAACCAATTCCATGGCCAACTGGGCGAAGTTGTTGACAAAATGGAGTGGAAGGCGAGAGAACCAAAGCAGAGCGGTGCCTGACATAAAGAACATGAAACACTTCCATTTGACCGCGTCGGTGGCTCGGTTAGAATCCATTTGCCATTCATGGCGGTTTAGGACGGCACAAGGGTCGGTCTCCACCATAAAAAGCCAGCTGTGGCATATTGAAGCTTCGGGGCCACTCGGCCTCTTGAACAATTCTAATAAAGGGATTGCACCTCAGGTAGGTTTCCCACGAGTCATTGGCGTTCCCACGCATATCTCTCATGATCCTTCAGACCATGTCGGGGAGACACGCCTGATGTGGATCTTCACGCAGAATTCATTGTTTTTTATGAGCTTTGGGAGTTCTATTCCGTGGGCACCTTCTGTGATGCACATCGGAATCATCCTCATCCATGTCGTCGACATCAATGGTTTGGTTTTGGTACGGATGGCGAGGTTGAGCAGGCTGGTGTCCATCCTAACCCGGAGAGATCTGGGCTTCTCGGGTTGCCGAAAGCATAGGTCTCAGGTTCTAACCGGCGACAGTTGGGTTCCATCAAGGAGGGGTCGGTTACTCGAGCTTGGTTCATGGTTGATAACCAACCGGGGGCGGTAGTTGTATTGTGTCCCCCTGTCGTAAGTAACGGTGGTTCGATCACCATTTCCATTTCCATTGTCACTTCCTTTAGTGTAAGCATTGGAGAAGATGACAACGTTATTAATGAGGCTGAACCTCCTTCTTTAACGTGGGCCCCTTGATTCAGAAGAAGAACATTCTGATATGGTACGCTGTGGTCAGGCGCTCTTTTGAGCAAGCTGAAGTCGAGCGATGATGCATTGACTTTCTTGAAGTTGGCACATAAGGTCGATGTTATTCTTCAATGCCTGGTTGAGTTTAAGAGCTGTATTCTCATACTTATTAAGCACGTGAATCTGCTCTTGAGTCGTAGGAACTTCGGGGTCCACAGGAGGAAGAAGACCCGTTTCAGTCGAGTTCTTTACCGCTTCGGCTTACTGAGAAGTACCAACTTCATTTGTGGTAGACTGAAGGAGCGTTTGATTCTTTGGTCACTTAGCCATCATAACCATACTCGGTGGCAGGTTATAGAACGAACCTAAAGCATGCCAAAGTCGAGATGGGAATTTTCTACAAAGAAATAAATCCGAGTTCTCTCAATGAAAGCACAAGAATGTTGACGGAAAAATATGTCATAACACCCAAGAATTCTCTGTTACTTAGAGAATTACGTTTTGCGTGGAAATATAAGTGCAGAAAGTAGTAAATAACGCAGAAGATTTATAGTGGTTTGGTCCCGTGAGGGGCCTTCGTCCACTTTGGAAGAGTCGACGATATTTTATTAATAATAAAGGGTTACAAGCTTGAGACTATCTCCTGACATCCCTTTACAAACATTTCTAAGTATTTTGATGTCATAATTATCATATAAGAAAATTAGGAAAAAGTCACTTTTATCCTTCTTCCTCAAAGCAAGGATGCTATTAAAGAGGTCATTTGGAGCTCTCAAGAGGACTCAAATCAACCAATTTCCAACCCCTTTGAAGTGTGAGCTTGGGGGTATTTATAGTGGAGTGGTTAGGTGGGAGTAGGTAGGATTTTAGGACCACAAAAGTGCATTTCGGATCCCTCAGTGCAAGCCTCCAGAATTCAGATCCCCCTTGACATTCCCAGAAACTCGTACCCCTCTCTAGGGGTACGAATTTCGTACCCCATGAGGTACGGAATTCTTACCCAAGGGATACAAGTTTTGCACCCAGTGGGGTACAAAATTCGTACCCCGTGGGGTACATCAAACGTGTTGGTGACATAAAGGGATCCGAAGTTATGTTGAGCTGAGGGATTCGAAGTGACTTTGGGGTACGAAGCAGGAAGTCGTGGAGAGGTCCGAAGCTTTGCGCATGTGAGGGATTCGAAGCCGAGGGGATCGAGGAAATGGGGAACATGGGAGAGGGGTACGAAGTGGTGGTTAGCACGCAGTTTTAAGGAGTTGTGAGGCTTGTGATAGCATGACCTCTTCCAAGTGTGTTTCCTTAGCCTTTTGGTGACACTTCAGACTAGCATAAGCAATGTGTTGAGTCGAGCATGTCTTGAATACTTTTGGTAATCGGACCAAAATGCCAGTTAACAAGATGCCTGTGATGAATTGCATGAGTTATATAGGGTAAAACTAACCCTTAAACGTATCTTATTTCCTCAATGACTTTGTCTGATTAGCTCGTGATTATTGCCTTGATTTGAATTATCGTGAATTGTTAATTGTTTCCCGGAATGATCGATTTTCTTGGCTTTAAAATCACACATGCATTTCTAAAAATATTTCAAAATGATATTTTCCCAAAAATAATTTCGGCAATTTTGTAGCATGACTGGAAATAATCAAATTGATATTTTGCTTAAAATATTGTTTGTTGAAATGTCGTGATTCCACTGTTGTTTTCTGGAAAATTTCCTTTGTCAAATATTTTCACGATTAAATTGGAGATTTCTCACCTAAAATTATTTGCGTGATTGTTGCGATGCCATGTAAAAAATGATTGAATTCTGGAAACAAAATTTGAACATAAGAACTAAAACGTGATTTCAGGAAATAGTTCGAATTGTTGCCAGGTTCTTTCCCACTGTAAATTAGGAAAAATATTTGCCAAATTGTCCATGCCTAAGTGATTTTGTTGAAACAAAATAATTTGTTTCTTATCCAAAAGTGTAGCTTGCTGAATTCGGGAAACAAATCATTGAATCCATTTTTGCCTAAAAATATAACCAGTTTTAGTCTTTTAAAAACATTCTTCATTTTTCTTGCATACTAAATACAAACTGTCCAAAATTAAGGAAGGCTTGCTTGAACAATTCCAATTTCACCTATGACTAGACATGAGTAACTCAGTACATTCATTTGGTACACATATGCATAAATATATGCTAGTTGATTTATGTTCTTGCACTGTGTACACGAATTCATGTATATTTGACCACTCTTGCAATTTTGGTCAAGCTTATGCACTTGAAAACTTGGTCTTGTCCGCTTCCCTAAATTTCTTGTACATGTGCACATCTGCCATATCATGTATTATAGAATTGTCCTTCACCACTGTTTGATGCTTACAGTCTTGTGTTTTCATGTTGCACGTATCACTTTGGAGCTGATATGAATTGCTCCCATACTTGCATGTAATTGAGTTTCCTTTTGCTTCAGCCTTGCTGACTCACCTTGCCATATATGTATGTATATATATGTGTCTTGCTGTGTGTGTTTCTTCATTGATGTTGCCTTATGCACATTCTGAAATGCTTCATGCATTTTGTTGCTCATTGCTGAATTGATCTTGTTCATGTACATTCTTCACTTGACCATTCGGTTTCCAGGGCATTGCACTTCATTGCATTATGTTGCACCATTTAATTTCTGTTGCATGCATTTGGTTTTTTTGTGTCACTACATGCAGCACCAACCACCTTTGTTCATATGAGTCCAGACTTGGCTGTTGAGTTTGTACTGACATAAATATTTGCTTTCCCTATGTGTATCATGTATATTTTTAGTAGCAGCTGTGTGTACATGGATTTGCTGTGCGTTGACTTATGCACTATTTTCTTTGAACTGTTGCATTGTGGCTTATTTTGTTGCATGGGCCATTTGACAATTTCTGTGCATTCTTTGCACACTTGACCTGTGTTGTTTGTTGACTTGCTCAAACTTGCTTCGACAAGTAATGGTTGCTTCGATCATGTTGCATATTTTCATGTTACCATGTATACATATATGTATATATACACATATATGTATATATATATGTTTATCTATACGTGTAGTTTCATATGTGCATTTTCACCTGTGTTTTCATGGATACTTGCAGCACACCTGTGTTGTCAAGCTTCACCTGAACACCGCACCTGATATATTTTTCCTTGACAGACCATATTGTCTCTGCACAAAATATATGTGTATATACATACACATGTATGTGTATACATGTATGTTCAATATATATATATATATATGTGTGTGTGTGTGTGTGTGTGTGTGAGCATTAGAGACTCTGTCAACCTTGTGGTATTTATAGGGAAACACTGTTAATATCAAAGCTGTCCAGACACAGATGAATGAATATGCATATCAGATCAAGTCATGAAATATGATAAGAAACATACCAAAATTCTGAGGCAAATAAATTTTAAAATAAAATTATTTCTGCTAGAATTTTAAAATATTTTGTTTCAGTTTACTGTGTGTTTCTGTGATAGGTTTGCAGATAACTGGTCTGACTGAGAAGCAGGCTGATGATAAAAGACAAGACTTAGACAGAGTGTGAGTCAGTGGGTGTGTCTGTATATATATGAGAGTGTGTGAAATGAGTGTGTCAATGTATGTATAAACTAAGTGACTGAGAGTTGTAGTGAGCAACAAATGTAACACAAAAAATAGAATGTATTGTATTACAATGAGATGTACAAATAGTGTAGTTATAAATTTGTACTATTCAAATTTAGAAATAAAATATTATATTTAAATAAAATACTGTTTGAATATTTAAATTCTTGTGCAGAGTATTCTATTAAATATAAATATTTAACTCTACCGGTGATGAAGTAGAATAGTACAATTGTAAACACATTTATAATAATATATATGTTTGTTATCATCAAACAAAAATCATAGAATTGTTATAAAACAGTCTCCCCCTTTTGATGATGACAAACATATAATAAGATTTTGAGTATAGTAAATGTGTTTGACAATGAATTGTGGAACTCCCGCTATATGCATGCTCCCCCTACAACAGAACTTCCCTTAGCTCCGATACCGTGACTGAAAAAGAAAAACAATAATTGAAAATTCAATATTAAAATATTCAATTAATATTCACTCTTCTTTTAGCCATTCTCCCCCTTCTGTTATCATCAAAAGAGTATAGTAATAAAAATAGTGATGAGAAACAGACTAGAAATATAAACTTAGCTCTGGAAAGAGAACGATCATCATAAATCTCATTCAATCAAACAAAAATCATAATAATTTAAGAAGCAAAGGCAAATTTCACATTCTAGAATGATGGATTTACGATGAGTTTTATATAAATGGAGAGAGTTTTTAAAACAATGAATTTAATTATTTTCAAATAAATGCTTTAAAAATTAAGCATAAACAGTGATGGATTTGGACTATGATTATAAGTTCAAATCAAGTGATAAAATCAATTAATCTCAATTCCCAATGACTATCAATCAACAAATCATAATATATCGTAAAATATTAACACATTTCACATATTAGAAAATAGATTGACAGGCTGGTTTTACATACCAAGGACAATTTCCAATAAATTTTTATCTACTTTCCTTTTTCTTTTCTTTTTATTTTAAAAGCACATTGACCACGCATAACTAGATCTTGGATTTTTAAATGAGGTCAGTTGCAGCTTAAATTATAAGTAATCTCATAACCATGCATGACCAGATCTTGGATTTTTAAATGAGGTTAGAGAAACACTTATGTATATTATATATATATCATTTTATTTTTCAAAATCTCCTTGGTATTTAAAAACCAATATGGATGATAGAAATATGGTAGATACAAAAATGATTGTGAAATAAATTTCTAAATTAATCATATTATGAAGTATGCTCAACTATACTGGGATTTTTGAAAATTTTCAATTATCTCTTTTAAAAAATAAATATAATCACATTTCCATCACAAAATTTGAAGCAGTAAGCTTAAGATGATTTTGAAAACTCTCCACATTAATATAAAATCATGATGGATGGAAGAAGGATGAGAGTAAAAGAAGATGTTTGTAAAATAAGAGCCAATTCGAGGATATTATAAAAACTGTTCAATCATCATGAATATTTAAATAGAAATTTCTCTTGTTGTGAAATATGTTGTAGTCACAACTCATCACAATTTCAAAAAACTGATGATAATTTTAATGAATTCTAAATACAATTCAATTTGGTTATTGATGTCAATTTCTGAATAAATAATTAATAAATTATTTTAAATAGAAAATCGATTACAAGAGGGATTTAGAAGGATCTATACAAAAGAAGAGAATCAGTTTAAGAACAATTCAAACACTTGAATAAGAAAATTTCCAAACACTTCTAATACTGATACCACTTGGAGCTCCTAATCATCCATAGTGGCATTCCAATGAATTCCAAACAAAAAATCTAATCATCAAGCCCAAGCAAGCATATTAATCCCATCTATCAGAGCAGCAGACAATTTTTACCAAAACAAGCAGTCATCAAAACATTTCCTAAACGATTCCTTTTATCAGAGCAACTATATCAATTTCAAATCAGAGATGCACAAGAGAATTTTTTTAGAATGATTTCTAACAAGCACAAGAGAGATAATTCATGATCAAATATTAAAAAAATCAGTTTATTTGAAATAACTTGAAGAGATGTGCAAATTTCAAGATTCAATGAATCAATCACACAAGATTATTAATTTTAAATCCAAGATGTGTTTGACATTCATGATATCAAAAATTTCAAATGATTTCAAACAAATCAATTATTCAAGCCACAAAATCATGAATTATAGAAATGACTTTGAAGATGTAACACAAGAATGCATATAAACTGATTTTTAATTCAGAATATCAAGCCAATCCGAAAACCTTCACAATTGAAAAAATAGTAGTGTGATGTAATGGTATATTTTTTCTAGTCTTTCCAAAAACGAATTTGAATAAACTCAAAACAGCAAAGGTGTGCGAAATTTCATTAGTTTGTCAGATCTTCAAAAATTTAGAATTCAATTTAACTGTGTTCAAGACATGATAAGAATGCTTCAGCACTATTGGGAACTCAGAAATAAAAAAAATAAACTTCAAAGAATTTCAGAAATTTGCAAATTTGAATTCAAGATCTGGAAATCATTAAAACATGAGAGTTTTATACAAATGAAGCGAATTTCCAAAAAACCAAGAATTCTGCAATTGGAAGTCAAGAAGCTCAAGAAGTGAAAAAGAAATGTGGCAATGACAAAACAAATAGGGAAAAAATAGAAGGGGAGAAAGAGGAATGGAATGAAAATATAAAAAGAGAATGTAAACATACAATGTGAGTCTATAGATAATACCTGATTTTCAATAGACGTTGCGGATCTCAAACTCAACAAACTTGGCTGAGGAACCCTGAATAATTCAATGATATGAAGAAGTCTGAATTCAGTTCTCTTTTGCAAAGCAGTTCCTCAGCCATCTCCCGTACTTAAGAATTTATAGGATCAAGTGGTCTAACAAAGTTTGTAAAAGCACTCACAGTTTCATTCACACGTTTTAGTATCTAAACTTGTTTGTACAACAATCCATCAGAATTTACCAAAGTGCCTTTAGGGACCCAAATCTGTTTGAATTTAGACAAATTCATTCTATTTCCTTTAGGGGTCTAAAATGGATTGTTTCTAAAAAAAAAAATTTGTTTACGATTTAAAAATTCTTTGAAATTATTTGAATTCACATTCTCAAAATGAACATTTCTAATGCGATTTGAAGGATTTTTAAAATCGTTAGAATTCAGCCTTTCAAACCCATTGATTTTCCCGAAGCCAAGACCATATTTATTTCCATCAGAAACTTGGTTTTGCAACCACATATTTAAAGATTTTCCCCATTAGAAAATTTATCCAAAGTTGATTCTAATCGTTGGATTTTAAATTTGAGATTGCTATTTCCTTTTATCGAATTTGAACAACAATTTATAGTGATATTCTTTTCAGCATCAGATTGTTTCAAAACCAAATTTTCATTTTCAAGTAACTTAATTTCTGCTTGGGATTCAGAAATTTAAAATTCAAAATGTTTTTGCTTTTCAGATTCATGTTTTTCAAAAAAGTAGAAATTTTCATTCTCGTTTTGAGGCTCTTACCAAATCAAATCAGTTTTCAACAAACTTTCTTTTTCAGCAATTTCATGTTTGGAATTTTTGATAGTCTTAAAATTTTCAAATTCCTTTTGCAAAAAGTTATTTGTACTTTTTAGCTCAATCTCATTTTTTTTAAAGCAGAATTTCCTCTTCAAGCCTCTGAATAATTCTATTGAGATGAATGATATCAGTTTTCAATTTCAGACAATTTTTGCAATCAGAATTTTCAAATTTCCTAACATTTTTAAATTTCCTTTCCAAAGCATTATTTTTGCTGATCAACTCAAGTTTCTCATATTTTAGAGATTTATTTTTAGATTTTAGACTCTCAACAGATTTACCTAAACCATTTAAAAGATGAATCAAATACCCATAAGAAAATTTTATTGTTGAGTCTCCATCGCTATCATCATCTGTTGAGTCTACATCTATGACTCCTATTAAGCACACATTTGAGCTTGAGCTGGCAATTGAGGGTTTTGAGCAATTGTCCATTTTTTCATACAATACGTCGGGAATTTTCAAGATATCCTGCAAAGTTAATCAACGAGAGATAAATTTTAATTGATCATTACTAAGATAGGAATAAATAATATGCATAGCATGAGCATTGAAAACCTTATTCCTCTTATCTAACATATCTCCCATGTTTTCGATAACATTTCAATATTCAAAATTAACATATTTTAAATAGAATTCGATTTTCGATTTCCAAATTAAAAAATCTATCCCATTGAAAATAATTGAAATATTATTGGATTGACTCTCGCTAATATAACAACTAGAATGACCCATGACTCTTATTAACGATATTTTTCGTCAACACCAGAGATAGGTTAACGGAAGTGGACCTAGGGGAAAAATAGGTTGTTTAGCCATCACAAGTTTGAGTTAGTTCACCGTCTCCTAGATATCAAGGTTTAGAATCCAAAAGAATAGTTACTCTTCTCTCAATGGGGTGAGTATCACACTTAAGTGATTCAAGAACCAACAGTTATCTTGGGATGAAGGATCCCTAAGCGCAATCCTTAGCGAATGACTTAACGGTTTGTAAAAGGGTTCTGTACTGAGCTTGCGGAAGTGTCTAAATTTGTAGAAAGAGGGGTGTTTCACCTGGCCTGTGAAAAGGTTTGGATACTGGTTCATATACATGTAGAAAGAAAACAGTAAATTGCGACAACAATGACTGGGAAATCACATGGCAAACCCACAAGGAAATACTCTTAGTATTGATTCACACTTTATTGATCTTTGATTTAGAATACATAAATAGAATAGAAGAAATCCCCAAATCGATCTAAGAATTAGGGTTTACTCTAGAGAAAAAGGAATACAAGAGTAAGAATGAGAAAATCGTCCCTTAAAATGTGACCCCTGGGGTTTTATTTATAGAGAATTCGGGGCCCCTTCTATTGGTCCATTATGCCTGCAGAAGCTTCTATCCGCCGCTTTTCTCCTTGGTCTTGGATGTTTAGCTTCCGGCCGCCTTTGTGGTGCTAATCATAGCTTCCGGAGTGAGGGTCCCGGTCAGTTGAGGATTCTTCGAGATTGATATAAGTTTGTCAATGTAATTGGCTTTCGGAAGACATTTATGCTCTTGGTTGTGGAATTTGGACGTAGGCTTCCAGTTTTCTCATGAATACTTTGAGGAGCTTGCCCTCGTGATGTATGTAGATAGCTGTCGGTTCGGAACCCCTGTCGGTGTCACCTTTAGGGTTCCGGTTTGCCTTCCGTTGGAGCCTTCGGATATAGCCTGGTCTTCCGGAAGGTAGCTCCTGGTGACTTGTTTGTTGTTTATCAATGCAGGACCTTTCGTTGTTTATGTAGTGGAAGTTTCGGAAGCTAGTTCCAGATAACCCCTACATGCTTTCACCTTGGTATCTTTAATGTCTATCTTCCAATGTATCAGTGTTAAGCAGGTTAATACCGACTTCCCTTCTGCCTTTCTTGGTTTTGATTAACGGAGCTCTTGCCTCCCTCTTTCTTAGCTTCTGACTTAGATGACCTTTTGTTATAGAACCCCTCTGCTGTATACCCCCTACCGGATAGACCCTGCCGGATAAACCCTGTCAGATACACCCTGCCGGATAGACCCTGTCAGTAATCTGTAGCTTTTGAGTTCTCTCTAGCATTTGGCTTTTTCTTTTGGAGAATTCTTTCGTGCTTGTGTTTATCCGATACCCCTTCACCGTCAGCCTGTTTCAGAGTTAATTTTGGTAGTAACATTTTCCCCTAGTGAAGGGGTATTCTTGACTTCTCATGTCCAACGTTTTGTCTTACCTGAGTGTCAGCTCTGCTTCTTTTGATCTTCCTCGATCAGAAGCGTTTATTGGTCTTCGTTTGTACAATTCATATTTGTTTTGAAACCTTAATATAAATTCTTCATCTCCCTTGTTACCGCCTTTCACCTGCAAACCAAATTCTCGAGCAAGATTATCATTCCTCTTTTTTTTTATAAAAAAGCTACTCAAATTTTCTCTTCAAAAATCAAAGCTTGATTCTTTGTTAGTTTCTTTATTCCTACTATAAGTTGTAATCTAAATAATGTACTGAAATTGATTTGGGGGATCAACTAAGATTATGTCAAATGTAAAACAGGTTTAAGCAATAACAATCTTCTTTCCCCATAATTAATGTCCAACATGAGAGGCCACTTATTTCATAGATTACTCTTTTAAGGAGTGCGGTACGTAAAACAAAATACGTAGGAAGAAAGCGACTTTCTTATTGGCTAGGATTCTATGCCATCGATGTGAAATGATTCCAACGTAATTAGGGCTAAACCATTCTCCTCCCAGACTTACCGATACCCATCGTTTGTTTTTGTCTAGCTTCCGTTTGAGGGGTGTCGGTAAATCCTGCTAGCATAATGTTTGAGACATTTTGTTCTTGCGTTAGATCATATCGAGTTTTAGAGTCTAATTAAGTTTTTGGTGATAATGTTGAATTATCTGGTTCTGACGGAATTCCCATCGGAATATTAGTTATGTTTTAGATGTGCATTTCCCATCCTTTAAATTTCGATGTTAGGATATCTGCTTTCCTTTTCACCAAAAGCTTAGCTGTCCACAAACTAATGTACATTATATGAAATCCTTTTTATGTTCAATATCTGGGTTCAGTTTGTTTTTTGACAAATCAAACTTTTATGCTAACAAGATATAATGATACTCATTCTATTTATAAGTGTTATGCATGTATTTATGTAAGAAGAATGTATGTTAATTGCATTGTTATGGAATGATGTCACCTAAAAGCATCATGTTTGATAAAAGTCCTGGTAAGGCGAAGACCAAAAATTCTAAGGTTCTACGACCTAAGAAAGAATTTTCTCCAAGGCCATCCTTAATCACTCCCTCAAATTCAATGAAGGCTATATTAGACAGTTTCGGTATATCAGGTATTGATGCCATTGTAGTTTCTTCTCCAGATTTCCTCCAAAATCATCCAGAAGGGTATTTTGCGTACTCACCGATTCATATTTAGCACGGAGGCTTTCTTCCTTTCCCACTGTTTTTTGCACAGGCTTTTATATGATCTTGGAGTTGCTCCTATTCAACTCTCGCCCAATACATACACAACTCTTTTATGCTTGGAAGCTTTAGTGCTTGCATAAGGTCAATATTCTTTAACCCCAAGCTCATTCGTTATATGGTCCGATTTTCCAAAAGTTCGGAGTCGCCAGTATATCAGGAAAATTCGTTGATCATGGTAGGATTCTTGTTTCAAAAAGTAATTGTTTTTCATTTTTAGCTTTCGTTTATATGTATCCTCCTTTTATCACAGAGTCCCCTTCTAAAGATATAGCTTTATCGATGGAGGTAGCCCAGGTTGTCGAGGCCAACAGTGGAGAATATTTGCCTGTCATTTCTTTTAACCGCTGACAGGCTTCGTTAATATGGCTTGATCCCCCCCAGGGCAGAAGATACTAGGGCAACCTCTTATCCAATTTTCTGGTTCTAAAGGACTGTCGCTGAATTCTAGCACGTTCAACGCAGACTCTCCCATATTTCCAGGTGACTTAGATGAGATCATACCTTTGATTGGACAACATTTGTCACTCTTTCTCTCGTTTCCTTGTTGTTATTTTTCTAATTTAACTCTTCTTTGTTTAGTATCTACAATTTCTCAAGTTACATCTTCTCTAGAAGCTTTTGACCGGTCTAGCGCCAAAGCTTTAAAGAAGGTTGCCCATCACAACATTGAATCATTGTCAAAAAAGTTCAAACATGATAAGCTAGTTAGATTTTCTGACGATATTGTTGATACCCCAAAAACAAGGATGACTTTCGATCCTACTACTATTGATGACGACCAGGTTGTTGATGTTGACGCTTCTCCCGATATTTCTTTGAAAAATAAGTCTGCAATTAGCCCTGTCTTCTCCGATACCCTTGGTGAGCCAGGTGTGGAAAGGCATGGTCTCTCAATATCTTCCTTTCCTCAGCCTGCTATTTCTCCCGTTCCTCCTCCGTCAGCCTTGGACTTCAATAGACTTGTGAATCTTGCTCTTTCATCTCCTGAAGTCGCTAACATTACACCGACTTCTTCACCCTTGGATTCAGAAGATTTCTACTGACAATAAATCAAAGATCAACTTTTGGTATTAGCTTATCTTTCTAATGCTTTTGTATTTATGTTGTTTTTGTTAGGAACGTAATCCATTTCTTTTCCTCAGGTGATGAAAACTTGGTTTTTATCCAGAGGGATAGCTTCCTCTTCAGCGACCGAGGTTAATGCCCTTAAGGGGTAAATATGGATGCTAGTGGATAAGGTCAACACTCCGTTGTGGGAGAAGGCGGAGGGTGACAATGAACATAGGGAGTTGGTGACCCTGCTGGAGGAGGAGAGAAAGGCCAAAGATGTGTTGGTGAAGCAAGTTGAAGATCTTAAGGAAGAAAAATCTAGGATAGAGATTGATTATGCCGCCGAGATGGATAGGATGAACACTCAGCTTTCTACCGCAAAAAGAATATTTACGAGGCTAATAACTGAAACTACGATTTCCTGAAAGTTCATCTTAATGATATAGTTGTGGAGTATTACGAAGATGCCCGTATCCTTGCTTTTTCTGACAATTATAAGTTCTCGAAATTTTATTTTTCTCCAATTGAACCCTTTGTCAGAGGTAGAGTTTTAGAGAATATTGCGTAGGTGAGGCGAGAAAATAAGGTTCCCTCAATGGAAAAGATAAATCTCGTGTCCCTTTTATTCATTGAAGAGTTTCCCGAAGATTATGAGGAAGAGGAAGAGGAAGAAGCCATTGCTGAAGGGGAGATAGGAGGAGATGTGAACCGGCAAGGTAGGTTTGGAAAGGGTGATGGAATCTCCTCTTCCACAACGAGGGAGTTACTTATAACGAAGGGAATATTACTGATTCTATGAGCATTTCACTTACTCATAGCCTGACTGCACCACCTTCTAAGTGATGTGGTTCTCCGGTTTCTAAGAATAAAGGGACTCTTGACCAATCTGATGTCAATGTTACACAGGTATAGCTTTCGCTCTTGAAATATTTTCCTTTTTCCTGAATTTTGTTAATAACTAGTCTTTTCATGTCGCAGCAGTCCTTTGCTCCTTCAAAGATGTAAGCTACATTAATGCTTTAGATTCTATGTTTGAAAACATGAAGGATTTTCAAGGAACTCGTCCAACAAAAACAATCTAGTAGGGAGTTTAAAATATTTTTTTACGAAGTATCTTTAACTACTCCATGAATGGTGTAGACTTCATAACATTTGGTGGTTTGTGGTGTTGTATTAATATGTCAATGTGGGTGTTATACGCACATTTGTATGAATTGATAAAAATCATGTGATTATCCCTCCTTGGAATTCATGATGTTATTAGTGTATACTTTATGTTAATTTATTATGATATCTCAACCTATCCATGACTAGGAGGACCAATTCAAGATCCCTCCTTCATAGTTTAGAGAGGAAACTTTGAACGTCGCTGGCTACAAAAATATTTTTGAGAGTGCTCCCCTTTCGGGATATAAAAGGATGTATTATCTTCAAAAGATATCTGTCACAAATTTCAAGGAACAGGTGTACCATCTGGACAAACAACTAAAGGAGAAAGAGGGGATTATTTATAATTTGTAACATAGGCTAACAGTAAAATCCTCTGATAGCTCTGACGCGGAGGTAGGTAGGCTATACCAACCAATTGACAAGTTGGAAAATGAACTAAAGAAAGCTAAGGACGATTACGCTTCCTTGGAATTCGCTTTACGAAATCCTGACTCAGGATGATAGACTTCTCACATGTGGTTGTAATGTAAATGCTTATAAAACATCGATTGTGTTTGTGTAACGGTTTATGCCATGACTTTAGTAGGCAGGTCTGTGTATTGTGTGGTTATATGACGTATTGCTTTTGTTAGAAACAATGTTATCGTAACATAGAATGTTGTAACAACAGAAGACCTACTTGTGTATCATGTGTTAGTAAAAACTTCCTAATGTAACAAGTATTTCAGGGAAAACCCCTGTTATAGGATTTTCGAGAAAAGGTGTAGCCCTAGTTATAGGATTATATTAGGAATGTTTGGGATCTTTTCCCTAGTTCTTTTTCGAACTTATGTTTTACTGTGATGCTATTACATGTACCGTGCAAGCAACTGGTATATTGGTCAATAAGTTAATGAATGTGCAAGTTAAAGACACTTCCTTGAGCAAGTGAGAAAGCCACGAGTTTATCCGTAGTAATAATAGAAGTGTAGTTCCGAGCCATATTTGGATTACTGAGAAGGCTGAATGACTCCTTGTTTAGATTTAAGATTCTGAATCGATCCAGATTTGGATATTTGTGATGAGACCAGAACTCCTCATCCAGTTGTGATTTACGCTTGAATCAAACCAGACTTGGGTATTGAGATAGGAGACCAAAAACCCACTTCTGGCCTTCGTTGAAAGTCAAATCAACCTAGATTCGGTATTGAGATAAGACGGGGATTCCACTTCCGGGATTTGTGAAGATCTAAACCAACCCAGATTCGGGTTATTAAAGATTGAGTCCTAGAAATCCACTTCTGGTATTAATATTCTGGGTATTACCCATGGACTTGATTTGTGAAGCAGAGGTTGTATGTACTTCTCGATCCAATCTCTGGGCTTTTGATGTCAATGCAGAGGATGTACGTGCTTTGTTGGCCACTCTCTGGGCCTATGCATCCAGTGCGCTTGGCTAGCTTATCCAAAAGCAGGGCCCAAGGACTTACCTGACCTCCCTTTAAGAGGCGCCTTATCCTGACCATCGTAGGCGATGATAAGGTCTTAGAAACTTAAACCAGGACACCGTAGATACAGAATTAAGGTTTACTCTTTTGATGCTCTATACTGAACATCATAGGTACCGCTATAAAGGCTTACACACCACCCCCTCCGCAGGGTACCCTATCCTGACCATCGTAGGCGATGATAGGGGTTGGTGTTCCCTTCTGTGGGTAACATGGAACAATAGCATAGGTAAGACGTGCTCTTCTACGAGCAGAGGTAGGACGTGCTAAGTTCATAGCAGAGGCAAGGCATGCTAATTTTAGATGCTCCGCCACAACCATTTCTAGTGTGAAACGGAGGCTTACGCTTTTAATGCTTTAACCAAGCCTTCTGTGATTTGGGAATGGAAAAATACTAACACACCACACCCCTCCAGGGGATTCCTTGCCCTGATCAATTTGGCGATGACAAGGGATTTGATCCATTTGTGGTTTGACCCATCTTAGTTTTTTTTACGCTTTGAAAGAGGGTTTTCCGTACCCTTGGTTGTGTTTGATAATCCTTTTCCTAAGGGTTTTTATTGAACTTGATCTGATCTTTTTACAAACTCTTGTAATTGGCCTTGGTTGATGAATTTGATGACCATTTCCTTGAGGATTCTGCAATGGTTAGTTTCATGTCCATTCATCATGTGGTAACTCGTATTTGGGTCTTTCCTTTGTGAATGGCTAATAGTTAAGTTAGTGTTTGGTTAAGAAGTAGATGTTTTCCATCGAAGTGGTAAAGCAGTATCTCTTGGGTAATCTTGGCGTAAACCTCTCTCCTCGCCGCTGGGATTTAACCCTTTTGTTACCAAGTTTTGTTGTTTCACCTATATTTTTGTTTCTACTTCCCAAGATATACTAAGATTGTGGTGCTATCCTTTCAGACCATTTTTTGGTGAAGTGGTTAAAATCATCCATTACTTCTTGTTCAAACACCATTCCTCTGATTTGCTTGTGGAGAGTTCTTCTTATGTGAGAGAAAATGTTAATAACCTTTGATGTAGAGCCACATAGAGGAGATGTTAGGGTTTGTCCTATGTAGGAAAGGCTATTATCCCGAGCATTGGAAGCATATTGTTCTATTTCCCTTTTCCGCTTAATTATTCGCAAGTCTTCCACTCTCAGCCTTTGTCCTTCCGCCACTCTTGAGTCGGTGATTTCTGACTTATCCATTCGAGATTCAAAAGACTGTTGCCAGGACCTCTTACCCATAAATTTACTTCTTCAAAGCCTTAGTCCAATCCGGGACGGAACAACCCAGGTAGATATGTGGTTGTTAACCACAAGGTAGGAAGTTCAAGCCCTCGTTCTAGCACCAAAATGTTAATGATATTTTTCGTCAACACTAGAGATAGGTCTATGGAAGTGGACCTAGGGGAAAAATAGGTTGTCCAGCCTTCACAAGTTTGAGTTAGTTCACCGTCTCCTAGATATCAAGGTTTAGAATCCAAAAGAATAGTTACTCTTCCCTCAATGGGGTGAGTATCACGCTTAAATGATTCAAGAACCAACAGTTATCTTGGGATGAAGGATCCCTAAGCGCAACCCTTAGCGAATGACTTAACGGTTTGTAGAAAGGGGTTCTGCACTGAGCTTGCGGAAGGGTCTAAATTTGTAGAAAGAGGGGTGTTTCACCTGGATTGTGAAAAGGTTTGGATATAGGTTCATATACATGTAGAAAGAAAACAATAAGTTGCGGCAACAGTTACTGAGAAATCACATGGAAAACCCATAAGGGAATAATCTAGGTATTGATTCACACTCTATTGATCTTTGATTTAAAATACATGAATAGAATAGGAGATATCCACAAATCGATCTAAAAATTAGGGTTTACTCTAGAGAAAAAGGAATACAAGAGTAAGAATGAGAAAATCGTCCCCCAAAATGTGACCCCTAGGGTCTTATTTATAAAGAATTCGGGGCCCCTTCTGTTGTTGGGCCATTGGGTTTGCAAAAGCCTCATTCGCCCGCTTTTCTCCTTGGTCTCGGATGTTTAGCTCTTGGCCGCCTTTGTGGTGCTGATTATAGCTTCCGGAGTGAGGTTCCCGATCATTTGAGTTTGTCGATGTAAATGGCTTTCAGAAGACATTTATCCCCCTGGTTGTGGTTTCCGGGTGTAGGCTTTCGTGTGTTGGCTTCCGAGTGTAGGCTTCCGGTTTTCTCTTGAATACATTGAGGAGCTTGCCCTCGTGATGTATGTAGACAGATGTCGGTTCGGAACCCCTGTCGGTGTCGGTACAGAGCAGATTAGTACGGATAGCCGGTATCCCCTTTAGGGTTCCGATTGGCCTTCCGATGGAGCCTTCTGATATAGCCTGGTCTTTCAAAAGGTAGCTCCCGGTGACTTGTTTGTTGTTTATCAATGTGGTTTTTTGGTGTTTATGCAGTGGATGTTTCGGAAGCTGGTTTCAGATAACCCCTACGTGCTTTCTGCTTGGTATCTTTAATGACTATTGCTCTAGATGTATCGGTGTTAAGTAGGTTAATACCGACAACCCTTCCGCCTTTCTGGGTTTTGATTAGCAGAGCTCTTTCCCCTCTCTTTCTTAGCTTCTGACTTAGATGACGTTTCGTTATGGAACCACCTCCCGGATACACCCAGCCGGATAGACCAAGTCGGATAAACCCTGTCTGATACACCCTACATGATAGACCCTGTCGGTGATCTGTAGGTTTGAGTTCTCTCTAGTGTTCAGCTTTTGCTTTTGGAGAATTCTTCTGTGCTTGTGTTCATCCGATACCCCTTCAACGTCAGCCTATTCTAGAGTTAATTTTGGTAGTAACAACTCTAGAATTTATGAAAATACCAGGCTCCGATACACTTGTTGGATCTAGATTAACCCTAGAGGGGTGAATAAGGTTTATTGGAGTTTTACGAGATATTAAAAAATATCACAATCGATTGTAGTAGAGAAGATAAATGCAGAAAATAAATAACACAGATTTTACCCAACTTTGGCAAACCGTGCCTACTGCTGCATTCCCCAAGGTTTTTTTACTAGAATTAAAACAATCCCTATGCTTACAAAATTCCCGTAAACTCGCGACACCCTCTCACAATTGTTCTAATCCTACGTTCAAAAACCTGCACTGGTCTAGAACTGTAACACCCCTAAGTCCCACATCGTGGAAGACTGTGTGAAGTGGGTACTTATATAGTAGAGCCCATCTCTTACTAACGACGAGGCCTTTTGAGGAACAAAACCCCACACCTATACGGTGGCTAAGTTGGGAACAATATCTTGCGTGAACGGAGGTGCGGGCTGTTACAGTGGTATCAGAGCCAATACCCAGCTGGAATTGTGGCTCCTGTGCGGACCACAACGCCTGGGTGAGGTGTTTGTGAGCCAACGGGGATGTTGGTCTCTGTAGGAGGGGAGAATGTAACACCCCTAAGTCCCACATCGTGGAAGACTATGTGAAGTGGGTACTTATATAGTAGAGCCCATCTCTTACTAACGCCGATGCCTTTTGAGGATCAAAACCCCACACCTATACGGTGGCTAAGTTGGGGACAATACCTTGCGTGAACGGAGGTGCGGGCTGTTACAAGAACCATAAGATCGAATTTTCCCCGAATTACAATCCGTAACTCATAAACTCTAGTTAAAATCCTATAACTAGAAAACCCTAGTTTTTACAGAAAACCAGAAAACAAATTGAAACGGTTATAATATAATAAAAAAAATCAAAATGAAAATAAAACAACTAAACCCCCTTTGTATAATAAATAAGATAGGTCGGTCTCCTTTTCGTTTTACTAGCTTTGACTCCAAATTAATGTCAGTCGTAATAAAATTTGGGTTTTCCCCAGAATTAGTTTGTAATTCTTGGATGCTCTCAAATTATATTCTCTGAAGCCCTGATTAGTTAATGATCCTGATCAGTTTCTTAAACTTGGGTCTGCGATCGAAAACCTCTGTAAATATTGCGTACTATGATCTGGTTTTTCTTTTAGCTTTCAAATTCGATGCCTGGTTTTTTGTTGAGATGCCTATGGTGAATTGCATGAGTTATATAGGGTAAAACAAACCCTTAAACATCTTTGATTTCCTCAATGACTTTGTCTGATTTGCTCATGGTTATTGCCTTGATTTGAATTGCCATGAATTGTTAATTTTTTCCAGTAATGATCAATTTTCTTGGCTTTAAAATCATCACATGCATTTTTGGAAATATTTCAGATTGGTATTTTCCCAAAATGATTTCGGGAAATTTTTAGCATGACTGGAAACAATCAAAATAATATCTTACCTAAAATATTGTTTGTTGAAATGTCATGACTCCACTGTTGTTTTCTAGAAATCTTTCCTTGTCAAATATTTACATGATTAAATTGGAGATTTCTTACTTAAAATTATTTGCATTATTGTTGCCATGCCATGAAAAAAATGATTGAATTATAGAAACAACTCTTTGAACACGTGAACTAAAACTTCATTTCAGGAAACAGTTCGAATTGTTGCCATGTTATTTCCCATTGTAAATTAAGAAAAATATTTACCAAATTGTCCATGCCTAAGTGATTTTTTGGAAACAAAATATTTTGTTTCTTGTCCAAAAGTAGAGCTTGCCGAATTATGGAAACAAATCAGTGAATCCATTTTTTCCTAAAAATGTTACCAGTTTTAGTCATGCAAAAAATAAACATTCTTCATTTTTCTTGCATGCTAAACCGAATCCAAACTGTCCAAAATTAAGGAAGACTTGCCCGACCATTTCCAATTTCACCTGTGACTAGACATGAGTAACTCAGTACATCCATTTGGTACACATATCCATACATATATGCTAGGTAATTTATGTTCTCGTACTATGTACACGAACTCATGTATATTTGACCACTCTTGCAATTTTGGTCTGGCTTGTGCACTTGGAAACCTGGTCTGGTCCACTTCGCTGAATTTCTTGTTCATGTGCACATCTGCCATATCATGTATTAGAGCATTGTGCTTCACCACTGTTTGATGCCTACCGTCTTGTGTTTCATGTTGCATATATCATTTTGGAGCTGATATGAATTGCTCCCATACTTGCATGTAATTGAGTTGCCTTTTTCTTCAGCCTTGCTGACTCACCTTTTCTTATATATATATATATGTGTGTGTGTGTGTGTGTGTGTGTCTCTGTGTGTGTGTGTGTGTGTGTAAGTCTTGCTGTGTGTGTTTCTTCATTGCTGTTGCCATATGTACATTCTGAAATGCTTCATGCAGTTTGTTGCTCATTGCTGAATTGGGCTTGTTCATGTACATTCTTCCCTTGACCATTATGTTTCCTTGGCATTGCACTTCATTGTGTTATGCTGCACCATTTAATTTCTGTTTCATGCATTTGTTTTTTTTTTTTTTGTGTCACTTCATGCAACACCAACCACCTTTTATCATATGAGTCCAGACTTGGTTGTTGAGTTTGTACTGACATGAATATTTTCTTTGAACCTGAGTGTATCATGTATATTTGTACATAGCAGTTGTGTGTACATGGCTTTGCTGTGCATTGACTTGTGCACTATTTTCGTTGAACTGTTGCATTATGGTTTTTTTTGTTACATGGACCATTTAAGAATTTCTGCGCGTTCTTTGCACACTTGACCTGTGTTGTTTGTTGACTTGCTCGAACTTACTTCGACATGTAATTGTTGCTTCGATCATGTTGCATATTTTCATGTTGCCATGTATACATACATGTATATATACACATATGTGTGTGTGTTTATATGTTTGTCTATTGTCACTTGTGTGTTCATGGATACTTGCAGCACACCTGTGTTGTCAAGGTTCACCTGAACACACCACACTTAATATATTTGTCTCTTGCTGACCATATTGCCCTTGCACAAAATATATGTGTATGAACATACACATGTATGTGTATACATGCATGTGCAGAATATATGTATGTATGTATGTGAGCACTAGAGTGACTGTCTACCTTGTGGTATTTACAGTGAAACATTGTGAATATCACAAGCTGTCTAGACACAGATGAATGAATATGCAAATCAGACCAAGTCACGAAATATGATGAGAAACACACCAAAATTCGAAGGCAAATAAATTTTAAAATAAAATTATATCTTCTAGAATTTAAAAATATTTTATTCCAGTTTACCGTGTGTTTCTGTGACAGGTTTGCAGATGACTGGTCTGACTGAGAAGAAGGCTTAAGATAGAAGACAAGACTGAGATAGAGTGTGAGTTAGTGAGTGTCTGTATATATATAAGAGAGTGTGAACTGAGTGTGTCAGTGTATGTATAAACTAAGCGACTAAGAGTTGTAGTGAGGAATAGATGTAACAAAAGAAATATAATGTATTATATTACAGTGAGATGCACAAATAGCAGAGTTATAAATTTGTATTATTCAAATATAGAAATAAAATATTATATTTAAATAAAATACTGTTTGAATACTTAAATTCTTGTGCAGAGTATTCTATTAAATATAAAAAATTAATTTTGTGTGTGATGAAGGAGAATAGTACAATAACACATTTATAATAATATATATATTTGTTTGTTATCATCAAACAAAAAACATAGAATTGTTATATACAATAGTAGAGGATATACGAGGTGCCTTTAGGGAACCACGTAGGGTTCCTATGAGTGAAAGTAAAGTTGGATTTTTGTTTTTTTAATACTACATTAGTGAACTCAACAAAACGCTAGGTTTCTCCCTTTTTTGGGTTTTGCTGGGTAAACTCGGCACTTCATCGGGTTTAAATATAATTAGCCTTTTATTGAATCATTTAGTAAATATTAGTTATTTAGAATTAATTGTAGGATGTTAGATGTTACTCTTATTTACTAATTATAATGCATATTAAGTTGAAAATGTTAATTAGGGGTTCAGAATAACATCCGACTACATTAATCTCTAGTTAACATCCAAGTCGTACTATAGCAATATTGTAGCAATACACTAAAACAACCATGATAAAACAACTATACTACGTGGATGGATTTATCGTATTCTTCCTGAACTTTACCAACGTATTTTAGTTTTGGTTTCAGAGTCATGGTGTATATGTATAGAATATTGAAATTCAACACATACATATTAAGATTGAATATGATTAATAATTGAGATAATGTTAGAAACAATATTAAACAAGAATATGAATTCCTTGAAATTCTGGTTTACTAAATAAATGGACGATTCCTAATATTGAACTAAGGTAATACGCCAATTAGGTACTTATGTAAAACTTGGATTAAAGAAGTGCTTTGTTATTGACACTCCAAATATTGTTAAGGGGAGGTCGAATTTTAAAAACACTCCAATCATAAAAATAATGCTAAGGGGGGTCACGCGCTTAATTTTTTACGTTCTCTTTTACCCTCGTAATAACGTCTGGTAATAACATCAGTTACCATCCCATATCCAAATCAATTTCAAATGCAAAAAATAAAATCAAATCCCTAAATTATTTGAAAACAAAAAAGCGATTGTTTGAGGAGAAATAATGGTATAAGCAAAGAATGTAATACCGTATTAAATAAATAATTGTTCGATATATGTATATCGATTTCCTATCAATGATATTTTTTCATCTAATCTGACAAATGAAATTATTAATAATTTGATATAAAAATATGATGTAGTTGACTAATATACCATATTAATTTTTTTGATTAACAAATAAAAAAGAGTTTATTGTAAATATGACTAATTTGGTAAAATAAAGTTTATTTGTTAAGGGGGTGCTCTCTCCATTGGTACTCCCCATAAAAAAATTTATTTAAAAATAAATTGACCTTCCCTTAACAATATTTGGAGTGTCAATAACAACTCCCTTAAAGAAAGTGGTTAAGGCTACTGAAGAATCAATTTTATGCAATGATTATTAAGTTGTTAACTAATAAAGATTTACATCCTTATAGACATGCACATTAATTTATTCGTATAAAGGTGAACATGTACTGATACCTAAATATCACGATTGCGATTTTGCAATTTCTTACGTTTTTCTAGTTCTAGGCTTCATGTTTCCAAGGTTGTTTTGCATAGTCATCTAGGTATTTTTTGGTCCAAAAGACTGATATACATAAGGTTAAATTTTTTGCTTTGGACCATACATTGAGACTGTCAATTTAATGTAGTAGAACTTTAAAACAACACTTGAACCAGGCTCCAAGTAGATAGAGTATTAAGTCCTAGGAGTAGGGACTACTCTAGATGTGCCCGTAGGGATCTGTGTCAAAATCTCCTATGCAATGTGAAGCACCAATCTTTACCCGATGTATTTCAATGTATTGCTCTTTTGAGTTCCCTCAACCATCATTTCGTCTTGTTTTCTGCACTTGTAGTTTGGACCATAGAATCCTTTATCTGAGTTGCTCATCTTGATAATGGTTGAGTCTAACTTGTCTAGTTAGTTTGGATAAAACTTACACCCTAAAGTGCATCTTTTTTCAGACTTAGACACATAACATGTTAGTATTTCCAAAAAGTATTTCACTTTGTTCCTCGAATGATCCTTATCCTTCAGTTTGTTTTGCCATTACAAAGAGCTGTATCTCTAGTTGTACTATAACTACAATCACAAGATTTTCATTATGGAAGTGTTCGATACTGGAGACACTTAAGCACGTTCCAGGATATATGAGTAAATGACTACGCCACTTTCTTCTCCCTCCTTTATTAACATACATTTTCTCCGACATAAGCTGCCATTAGAATTGAGCTCGAGAACGCATTCAATCCATTCAGATCCTCGACCAACTCGATCAATCCTCCCTCTTAAAGCTCACATCTCCACCCTAGGCCAGTTCTCCTTCTTATTAAAGGGGCTGGCTATTTGCACCCCATTATTTGCTCTTCACCCCCCGAATGAAATTTTAAAATTTCATTTCCAGATTTGCCCTTTAACAACCGATTAAATAGTTTGTCTAGTGTTGTAAAATGATTAAAAAATAATAATTACAACTATATACTTGAGTGATCGATGGTAAATTGCAAACTATAATTAAATTGAAAATCAGCATTGTACATGATCTTTATTAAAAAAATAGAAATTACAAATATTGAATAAAAAAATTTAAACAATTATTAAAAATTTAAAAAATGTACAATCAACGATGTGTATCGTTATGCATTTTGAGATCGGGTATGTTAGTAGTAACGGAAATTGCAAAGATCTAAACATTAAATAAATAAATTATTAATATAGATGATTTTGTTCAAATAAATCGACGCTGAAATAATAAGCAATAAGGGCATTTTTGGATTAAACGGGGTGGGAAGAGCAAATTATGGGGTGCATATTTTATTTTCAAGTTAGCGGGAGGTGAAGAGCAGTTAACGGGGTGTTAATAGATGCACCCCTTATTAAAATGATCCATCCCAAAATCAATCACACGTGATCCTATTTTTAACATTAAGCAACCTTGATTTTATATTATTGGATTCAATTATGTTTAAGAATATATATAGATCTCGAGCTTAGTTAAATGGTGAATGGGAGTTTGCTGGAGCCAAGAATGGATTGGGGAGTTGTTTAAATTGGTGTGTTCAGGTTTGGGTTGAGTTGTTGGCGTGGAGGTGACGAAATTCGCATAAAAGGCAAACTTGTTAAGTATGGGATCAATGCGGATTCCATACACAGGAAGATTTTTGACTTCGGACTTTGACATTTTGGATGATATAAATTCTCATCTCATGGTTGCGAGCTTGAATCATGAGCACATATTCCCAAACATGTTTAGTGTTGATATCAAAATTTGATCTTATGACAATCAACCCCCAAAGTGCATTATCCGCACAGAAATCACAATGGAAATAAAGAAATAATAGGGAACACACAATATTTTATGGTGGTTCAATTTAATCCAAGTATACGTCCACTATATAATATCCATTTATGTTGTCGATTACAAGTTTAAATTGCTTGATTGAATGAAAGTAGAGAAAGAACTGATTTATAAACAAAATCCTTGTGTTACAATACGTTTTGATCAGCTAATAGGGCAAGCTATTTTTGGAAACTGAACCATAAACTTTTCAGAAAACGAATCCTCCTTTTCCATTTTAGGAATGGGGTATTTACTGGCAGAAATTTGGTTCGTACGACATGCCATGTGGTGACTATCCGAGGTCGGGTCGGCCACGTGTCGTCCGATCCAGATAATTGGCTGAAGGCGGCAAGACTTGGTCTCTATATAGGGAATAGTTCTCCTCGATATTCGCAGCACACATGTAGCTTGAAGCTTAATGCTAAGGAATAGAGTAGGTCAGAGCTGACCTATAAAGTTGCCTCGAGAATCGGACTTTGTTAGGTAGCGCATTGTTCAGGTCGGTGCAACTGGGATCGACTTGCTCGATCGATCGACCTGATCCATGAAGCTTAATCCAGGCTCGAAAGAGGGTGCTTCCCTATAAAGCACGACTGGTTTGGATTGAACCATTTTTAATCAACTCGAAATGAAGTTAAACCGAGATACAATGTTATGTTAATTCCATAGTTCTGAGAGCTTATCTTGGAAAAATTCGAGTTGTGATGGCCTTGCTAAAAGGCTGGTCAACACTTTGCCCTCCTAATGATATCTTTCTTGAAAAGGGAAATTGTGTTCTGGATCTTTCGATGATATATAATGCATGTGAGTCCAATATATTGAAATCTAGAAAGCCACGATCATGCCAGATCGCATTATATGATAAGAGAAAGCCAGAAAACCCACGATTGTTAGAGTTCGTATTATTAAAAAGTCGACGACCACATCTGACCATATTATAAATAATTCCCGAGAAAGCTAAGGCCTCGTCGGGCCCATCTGATTGAGAGCAAAATATGAACTTGTAAAGAGATGAGGCAAACAGACGAGTCAAATCCTGACAAAATCCCTTAAACCTTTCAAGCATAAACCATGTTTAACCATTCATTTTGAGTATAAACCATACTTGGTGATGATCGAATCGTCTTGCCAAATTCTGACAAGGTAACCAACCCCCCGGGCAAAACCATACCTAGAAATCCAACCAGAGCACAAACCATACTCAGGGTATAATCCATACCATGAGGTCCAAATTGAGCATAAGCCATACTCAAATTTGGGTTGAGTTTTCTTTTAATATCCTGACAAGTAGAGTTTATTCCTAGGTATAAGCCATACCTAAGGTGCGGAGATGAGTATAAGCCATACTCTGGTTATGATTGAGAACCTTGCTAAGTCCTAACAAGATACTTATATTTGTCAAACATTACCATGCTTGAAAATAGGGTTTATTAATTCCATAAATTATTACAGAACCAAAACAAATCCTAATTGGTTTATGACTGAATCCAGAGCACGCCTTGGGATTAAATCCTAATCCTGCACGTGTGTACTTCAACTTAAACATTTATTCTTTTGATGATTTTATCGTCGAGATCGTAATATGTACGAGGAGTAAAGCAAAACCTCCGTGCATATGTGAGTCGACGTAGCCACCCGGAAATCTTAAAGCAACAAAGATACCATCTTATATCCTAAGAAATCCAATAAATCCACAGTAATTGACTTCATTTCAGGTCAATTAAAAATGGATCGATGTGGAGCTTTCATTCAATCCAGTAAAGCTCTCCATATTTAACACGTTTTTCGATGAGATCACGTAAGTTTATGCAGTCACTGGTGCCATGACCTGCCATATCATGAAACATGTAGTGCTTTCTAGACTCATGCTCTTTTTGGGTGGCTCCCTCTTAGGAAAAGGAACGGTTCCATAAGTGAGGAATTGATTTTGGTATATCTGTCATATTTGGGCTCTCTCCGGATCCGTACATTCTTGTCAGTCTTTTCCAGGGCCGTCCCCTTATTCTGGTCAGTAGTGGATGGTCCTTCATGCTTCACAGAAAGTACATCGAGATTATCCATCTCGATGTTAGCATCCTCTTGTCGGAGGAACCTGTCCACCTTAGAGGAAAAATCACTAAGATCTCTAAGGGGATTCCACTGGAGGGAGATTTTGAAGTTTGTTCTATCCAAAGTACCGACCATAGCTACCATGAGTACCATAGATGGCTCCGGCCGATCTACCAATGCTAAAGCCACATTAAATATTCCCAGAAAAGAGCGCAGGGTCTCAACGGACTGCTGCTTAATAGATGTGAGGAAAATAATGCTCTTGGGCCGAGCTAGGTGGACCCTGAATTGCTCAATGAAGCATGTGACCAACACGTTCCAGTTGTTGATCGATTCAGATGTTAGATGCCGAATCCACCTGGCAGCGATGTCAGTCAAATAAAGAGGGAAGCATTTAGCCATGATATTAGCCAATGCCGATAGTACTTCCATGTGGCACATGTAGCGCATAAGATGTGTATACGGTCTGTCCTATTGTTGTACGGCTCCAAAGCTGGCAGCTTGAAATCAGGTGGGTTGCGAGAGTTTCTGATTTCCAGCGTGAAAGGGCTGTGATGGATGTCATCTACGTCACGCTGTGAAGTGGATCCTCAGGTGAAGTGTTTAATACTGTTGATAATCTGATTCCCGTCTATGAGAAGCCATTGCCACGAATCCAATTCTACGCCAGTGGCTTCAGTGCATAGCTCAGTTGATTGTGGAAGCATGCCTCGGGCATTCGGGTTTGGCCTGTTGTGGCTCCAAGTGATGGGAGAAGGTGGTTCCAAGCCTCGGTTGTTGGTTCCAGATTGATACGAGGTCCTTTGGTCGGCATGTGTATTAGTCTGAGTCATACCTAATTCGGTAGTATTGAATCGACCTAGAATAGCATTTCCTGTTCTTGGCTCGGTGTTGCCCATGTCCGGGGTGATATGAGAGCGGTCTATAGTAGTGTTTCCCTTCGTTGCATTGGGAGCTGATGTGGTATTGCGATTTTGGAGAAATGGACCCCGGTAGTGTTCGGATCGACGTGCTGGCAAGGTCGAGCCAGAGGCTACATAAGTACAATCTATGGTAAGATATTGGGTCGAACCGAAGGTTTCACCGAACCATGATCTGGTCGACACGGAGGTTGCATCGAACTGAAATTCGATCGACCCGGAGGTTGGGTTAAACCGGATGGTGGGAAGGTTGGTGGACTGATCTGGAGCTTTAATTTCATCGACTCGAAACTCACTAGCTACCCTAGCTTCACGTGTTGCATGGAGTGATGCTTGATTGCTCGGCCTTCCTTCCATCCAAGCGAAAAAACTATCCATCATCTCTTGCTATTTTTTGAGGAGTTTATTCGAATGCGCCATTTTTTCCTAGAGCTTGGCTAGAACTCCATCCATCTCATCCCTGGTCAGGTAAACGGAAGGATCTCTGTAGGAGGAAGCATTCTAGCTTACCCCGCCTGCTTCGCCTATGGTGTCAGCGCTTGCATATGGGAAGATGTTCCATCTTTCTTTCGCTTCACCATTGTTTTTTTCCAGAGAATAGCTATCCAAATCCTTTCAAGCTTAGAAATTGCTGAAGGTGGTCGTGTGCTCCACCTAGCGCGACAAATGTGTTGATGTCAAAAGTTGTTCATGTGATAATCAACCTATAAAGTGCATAATCCACACACAAACCACAAAGGAAACAAAGAAATAAAAGAGGGCACAATATTTTATAGTGGTTCGACTTAATCCAAGTCTATTTCCACTTTGTAATCTATGTTTATACTATCGATTGCAGGTTATAGTTGCTTGATTGAATGAAAGTATAAAATGAAGTGATTTATAAACAAAATCCTTGTGTTACAGTATGGTCCGATCAGCTAATAGGGTGAGCTATTTTTGGAAACCAAACCATAAAATTTTCAGAAAATAAATCCTTCTTTTCCATTTCGAGAATGAGGTATTTATAGGTAGAAATTTGGTTCGATCGACGGACCACGTGGCATCTATCAGAGGTTGGGTCGGTCATGTGTCGTCTGATCCAAATAATTTGTTGCAGATGGCGGGACCTGGTCTCTTTATAAGGAAAAGTTCTCCTCGATATTCGCAACGCACATGTAGCTTAAAGCTTGATGCTAGGAAATAGAGTAGGTAAGAGCTGACCGGTAAAGTTGCCCTGAGAATCTGACTTTGTTGGGTAGCACATGGTTCGGGTAGGTGCAACTGGGGTCGACTTGCTCGATCGATCAACCCGATCCATGAAGCTTAATGCAGTCTCAAAAGAGGGTGCTTCCATATAAAGCATGGCTGGTTTGGATCAAAACATTTTTAATCGACCCGAAATGAAGTCGAACCAAGATAAAAAGTCGTGTTAATTCCATAGTTCCGAGAGCATGTCTTGGAAAAATACGAGTTGTGACAGCATTGCCAAATGGTTGGTTAACAGTTAGAATACATGAACATGAGATACACATATGCCTACAACGACAAGAATATGGACAAGGAACCTCATGTATGTCGGAAACAACCCGAAATTTGTCAAATTTAGTTTAGGGTATTTAAATTATTTTAAATATCCAAATATGGATTAATTCCGACTAATAATGATGTTTAAGCTAAAAATCAATGATTATAAACTGATTCTTGGGAAACTAGTTTGGAAAATTTTACCCTTGGGAAATAATCTCAAAATGACCGAAATTGTTTTATCAATAAAACTGATTTGTATCCATAAGGATCGCAAATAGTTCTGGATACATCGCTTATTTCTCAAAAAGGAATAAGTATATGAAATAAGATGTTACAGTTTTTATTTTTGGAAATTTAACGAATTGATGACATCATCAATAAAGGATATTCTATTAAATAATTGAATTATGGATTTAAATGGAGAATTTAGCAATTTGATAATTATTATAATTATTCCAATTAGGACATAAATGATAAGAAATCATTTTAGACATGTTATATCGTCATAACAAATCATTTAGAAACAAGACGTATGAAGAAATATACTTGACTTGGAAATATAGGAAAAATCGATATCATTTTATCAGAAATATCACGAACTTCATAAATAGTAGATAAATATTATTTAATATTGTTTTAATGACTAAATAATCATGTTTTGATTATTTAAAAATAATAAAGAAGTCATTTTTGAAATTTGTTCACCCAGGCAAATATTTCAAGTGAAAATAGAAAATTTGATCAATAAACGAGTTCCGGATTCTCAACAGTTTGACGAAAGGAAGATTAAAATGTCCGTGAACACATAAATGATTATGATAACACAACCATAAGATGCTAGTGAGGTAACTAATTAAGCTAAGAAGTGATTGGAAATGGTAAATATAACAAAAAAGAGGTTACTTTAATAAATTAATATCACTCCCTATCATCATTGCTCTTCACCATCATTACACTTACACAACATCACCATCACCATTGACTATTTACGTCACAAGGGAGTTGCGATCTTGTAGGGGAAGGTAGGACAAAGAAGCGTTATTTTTTTAATTTTCCATTAGATATTTTATTCCAAATTCTTTTCTACAAATACCCATCCATTTCTCTTTATTTCTTCATATCATTTCTTCTTCTTCTCTTCCTAAACCCCTTTAATGGCTTCCACAACCTAAGAAAGATATAAGAAAAAAATAGAAAATTACTCACTAGTTAAACCCATATCAAAAGGCGTTGAAACTATCGTCAAACCACTTCTAATATCCTTCCAAAAGTCACCACCACTCGACAAAGATCCAAAGACCAAACCTAAATAAAACCTACCTTGGTCGTGAGCATTTAAGAGAGGAGAGGGAGGCCAAGCACATCAAGTAAGGAAGAAGCCATTTCGAGAAGCTTCAGTGCGACTGTAGCGGAGCTATAACAAATTTTAGGAACTTATATAACGATGAAGGTGAGAAACTTAACCTTAAACAACACTAACTAAGCACAAGCTAAATTTTTTTATGTGAATGCTAATCTATTGTCATATGAATGTTAAATTATGCTTATGAATGCTATAATTGTCGGAACGAACTCAAATTTTGGATAGATGATAATATATATGTGAATGAACGTCTACAAAATCTTGTTGGATTTGGATTAATGTAGCTCACGGTAGGGTATGGATGCTAAAGGGATTCCCTGGAACACTCCTCTCTATCTCTATACATGCTTGCGCACACACACACACACACACACACACACACACATATATATATATATATACATATGGAGTAGCTACTGGGACACAAAATCAAACGCACAAATGGGGATGCAAACTTTGCACCATTGGATTTGTTTGTCTTTATGTAGAAGGTTAAATTTTGGAGGAGATCTAGTAGTCGAGATTATTTGTGTTTATATTTGTGTCACCATTGTGTGTCTGAATAGACTTTCCTATATATATATATGTATATAGTTTTGTAGCATCCCTTTAGTACCCCTACCCGTTCATGAGCTACAAAAATCCAAATCCAACAAGAATTTTTAGATGTGCAATCCACATATATATTATCATCTATTCAAAATTTGAGCTCGTTATGACATTCATAACATTTTCAAAATATTAACTCAAATATTCACCGTTCAAACATTTATTTGAACCGCTAAATTTAAACATTAAATATATTATTCTATGAATATCGGAAGAAGCTCAAATTTTGGATAAATGATAATATATATGTGGATTGAACATCTACAAATTATATACACACACACACAGACATATATATATATATATATATAAGGAGCGTTTCGGAGAACCCTTGCTTTGTATCACCCCAACCCTTTCGTGAGCTACTCCAATCCAAATCCAACGAGAATTTGTAGATGTTTAATCCACATAAATATTATGTCTATCAAAAATTTGAGCTCGTTTTGACATTTGTAACATTTATAGAATATTAACTCAATTATTCACCGCTCAAATATTTATTCGAACTGTTAAATTTAAACATGAAATATATTATTCTACGAATATCGAAAGGAGCTAAAAATTTGGATATATGATAATATATATGTGGATTGAACATATACAAATTTTTGTTGGATTTGGATTGATGATGTAGCTCATAAAATGGGTAAAGGTGCTAAAGTGGTGCTATAATAGGGGTTCCCCGCAATGCTGACAGAAAGATCATTAGTAAGTTTAGACTTGAGTCCAACATCAATTTTTCAATGGTTAGATGTTTTTGCTTCATGAGGTCATATGGTCAAATTTGCATACTACATGATTTTAACCACTAGTTATTGATTAGTAAATAGAATATCACTGTCTAAGTTTTTGTGGTACAAAAAATAACATTAGACATTGATTATCCTTATAGAAAAGAAAAAAGCTTTGTAGCCATGACTGCCTTGAAAAAAAAACAATCCTACTTTTGATGATAATCCTGATTAGAATGGGGGTTCTTCTTCTCTCCCATCTTTCTCTCCCCCTCTACCTAATATCATTTCTCATTCACCACAATCATCTCCAAACTTTATTGCAGATGAGGATGTCTTTGTAACGGTTATTAATCGCAAGAAAGGCATTAGAGACGATCAAAGACGTAGCGAATCCGCTCAAACTCACAAAGGAGCAGGCAAATCTCAGATCCATAATTTTAAATCCAATCAGAGAGTTAATTTACCGGCAAGGGTTAACTATAAATAATTCGAGAATCATGCCAGATTAGATGCCGGCAATGGATCATCAGCAAATAATGGCATGTCTAATGCCAATAATGCAAATAGATCCTCCACCTGAGATGAAATGATGAAAAAGGAGGTACAAGTTTCGACTTTGACCTTAGTTTTATAGTGCCATCCACCATCAACAATAGAAAAATGATATTGGTAAAGGAAGAGACGACCAAAGGAACAGAGAATAAATAGGATTTTTCAGTTATTGCTTACGTCTATGGCAAACTACTACCCTATCATCATTTCATGGACTATGTATCGCCCACTTGGAAACCTACACGTACATTTGATATTTACACAAGGGATAATGGGTTCTTTATCATTCAGTTTTTTAAGCTGGAAGATGGTGAAAGCCCTTTAAAAGTAGGGCCTTACTTCATTAATGGAAAACTTATCATTCTCAAAAAATGGACAAAAGACTCGTTCTTGATAGGGATTTACTTAGCGCCATGCCTATTTGGATTAGGCTACCTGAGTTGAATGTCAGGTTGTGGGATAATGAGGTTTTTAGTGCAGTAGCAAGTATAATGGATATTCCTTTGAGGTTTGATGAGCCAACTGCATTGGAAACAAGACTTAGCTATGATCGTATCCTTGTGTAGATTAATGTAGATGCTGACTTACCCAATGAAGCATATATATCAATGCATGACGGTGAAATCATTATACAACAGATTATATATGAATGGATTCCTAGTCGCTGCAAAGATTGTAAATGTTTTGGGCATTCATTAGAAAACTGTTTTTGCAAAAAAGAAAGGAGGGAAAAACAATTCATAAATTCAGGCCAAGAAAATATGGTTAATAGTGAATCAGGTACCATTACAGAGAATATCACTTAAAGTAAATTAAATTCAGAAAGTGATATCCCAGTAAAAACTGAGGAAGTTAGGAATATCGATGTCGCTACTAATCATATAAGCATTCTAGGTAATTCAGAACCTCAAGAAGATCATTGTCTTTTTCAAGGTTTTGCAAGCATTTCAGTAGGCTTGCAAGATGAACAACGACAAGCTATAGTTGAGGGAATTCATCATTTAGAAATTCCCTCAGCTATGCCTGACTAGATATCTGGAGTTGTTCATCAGAAGGGGCTATTATTTCATAGGTCATTAATCCCTCTGCCCCCATTAGAGGACTCAAGAAATATTACAATTATCAGTGACATGAATATAAATGGTGTTGCTACTGATCACCACTCCTCTCTCCTTTCTACCGACCCCATTTCCATTGATTCTTCCCTTCTTGCTTGTGGACTTACCCTTCTCATCACTCGGTTTTTTTGAAAGAAATATACAGGATGAAATTAACTCTACTACAACTGCTTCTCAATTTGTAATCAATAATAAAAGTAAATTGAAGGGCAAGACTAAAAGCATTACCGACATTGTTTCAGTAGAAGATGCAGAGGATGCTAATGATCATAAATTCAGAAACAAATATATAAAGAAAAATTCTAAATGGGAGAATCATTTGAAAGCCAATGATAATAAAAGCTTCAAAAAATGTGGAAAGAAATTAGAGTTGAAATTGGATAACAACAAAAATAGTGCTTCATGGTAGCGGTTTGTATCCTCTGTTTGTATCCTTTATATAGTTTATCAATATTATTATATATGGATATCATTGCATGGAACATTAGAGGGCTTAGTTCCCCTTAAACGAAATTAGACCTCCTTGATTTTTTAACCAAGTATAAAACCAGCATTATTGGTCTGCTTGAGGATAGGCTCAACGATAACAAAATATCTGATTTTTTGAATGTGAGTTTAGCAAATTGGAATATTGTTAGTAATAATCAAATGGGTGGAAATGGTAGAATTATGGTTCTACACAATCCTAACATTTGGTATCTTGTTAACTACTTTATTGACTTTCAATACATTCACTGCAGCTTTAAGAGTAAAGGTTTTTTTTACTAAAAATCACCTTTATCCATGCCTCTATATTTGACGATGATAGATTGAAGCTGTGGAGTCGTATTGAACAACTTAGTCGAAGTATAAGTCATAACGACCCGCATTCTACGCATTGGAGAATTTAAGAATATTTATTTTATTTCCATATGAGGTCGTATAGTCGTATAACTTTGTGGAACGACTATTGGGGTCATTTCCCATGTTCACGATTTTTACCGATTTTTAAATGACCGTTTTGCCCCAAGTTGATCTTGTTTTGGACATAACTTTTGATTGGAAAGGAGTTTTGACCTGAAACCACTTCCGTTAGATCCGGATGATGGTTTACCTTTCCATAGAGTGGTCATACGTGAAAAATGTACTTACCGTTTGGGAGATATGGCTGAAATAAGGTTTAGAAGGTGAAAACTGCTTAACCGGGCCAAATGAGGTGATTAGTGAATTGGCCCATAACCCATTTCGGGATTAGGATTATGGGGAGGTTGAAATGAGTTAGATTTTCATTTCATTTCAGTTTTCTAGCCGCCATTTACCTCCTAGGAACCCTAACAATGGCCTTCACCATCTAATTTCATCCCAATTCGTTCTCTAATCAAGGATTAAGCATAGCAACGTCAAATCAAGCCAAATCAACACCTAATCTAGGTTGGAGCTTCTGTGTAGCCTTGGGAACAGTGCCAAACATAGGATAATTTCAGATTTGGTATTTTATTGTGGCTAAGGAGAGTGATTAGCATTGTTTTTACACTAATTACAATTAATTAGGGTGATTAGTGTTAATTAACGAAATTATGCATGTTAAAAATCTGGAAAACTACTTATAAATGTTGAAATATTGTTTTAGACCTCTGTTAGAAGTTTGGGTTGATTTGGTTAAGTTTTGTTAATCCTATCATTAGATTTGCTTAAACATGCTTAAGGGGAAAATATGGGTTTTGGGTATGTTTGATCCTTTTTGACATATCAAATTGTTGTTTTGGTGTTTGTGGTGAATTCTATATGTTGCTATAACTATATGGTAAGCTTTGTGATTGATTAGAACAGTTAGAATAGTCGAAAACGCCGTCGTATGACGTAAAACAGTCGCTGGAAAAGTTGCAGGAAATGTGCAGGGTTTCGGATCAGATCGGATATGGCGCTCGGATCGTATATGGGGCTCGGATCGGATAGGTGAACCAGGCAAGGGATATGATTCGGATCAGAACTTGACACCAGAGGAGGCTTGGCAAGAAGGAAGGCCACTTGCAAAGAGTTGGAGTTGGGTTGAGGATCGGATCGGGTCGGAATGGAACGTGGGATCGGATCGGAATGAGCAAGCTGAAGCAAGAGGGACGAACTGAACTGATGTGACGTGGAGGACCTCATATACCGAACCGAACCGGACTAAGACCGGGAGTGTCGAACCGAACCAATGTGACATAGAGGACCTCATATATCGAACCGAACCAGATTGATGGCCAGGAACTGGAGCAAGCCGAACCGAACCAGGGAAGGACAACCGAACCGAACTGCATAAGGAAGTCGAACTGAACAGGATTGGGGTTGCGATTACGCGATGACTCTTTTGAGGACCAACTCCAATTCGACTAAAACCCGAGATGTAAGGGAAGTCCAAATAGGAAGTAGAACTCAAGATCTAGATGGGAACCAAAGAGTTAACTTCATGAGTTGGGCTTTGCTACGGGACGTGTGCTAAGGGGTTATCGATGTCCATAACTTTGATTCACCACCAAGACGGATGTTAGGCTACGGATCAGTGCAGTGGGGGTAGATGTTACACTATGGGGCAGAGTGATCGTAGCATGGCTATGAGCCAATGCAGTGGAGTCGCCATGACTTCATAGGGCAGAGTGGACATAGCAAGGACTAGTGGCTATGGATCAGTGCAATGGGGTTGCCATGACTCCATGGGGCATAGTAATCAAAGCAAGGAATAGGGTGATCAAAGTGGTGGATATCGTATGCTTTATGCACTTAGTGAGAGATTTGAGGATGGTTGCTATGATTGATTGTTTGCCATCACTATGTCATGCACACCCCCAACCTCGTATTCTTTACACCATATGTTAGTGGCACCCTAGATTATTGTACAGTATGTAGTGCTAACTCTTTGGTTGCAGGTCCAGGTTCAGGTATGGTTTAGTATACCTGTTATCGTTCTGTTTTGATGCTTATCGCTCATACCAGACTTTTTTCTGAACCAGAGTTTTATGTCTCTTCTTATTATTCTGGGTGCTCTTAAACGGGCAGACTAGAGACAGGTTAGGTGGTATGCACGAGTAGTTGTACCGGAGACGAGCATGAGGCTTCCACGTATGATATATATAGATATTCTCCCTGTGTCACTGCTGGTCACTACTCTGGGCAATAGTAGTGTACCTTTCCTTTCTTTTTCTTTAGAGACAGTTTTAAAGTTGTAATAATGATGAAGTGAAATATAAGCTGTATTTGGATTTTCCGCTGCTACGATGTTTAGTTTTCAGCTTATGCACTGTCTCACATGTTTTATGTGAAGTATGTTATTATTATATTTGATTCCATATGCTGTGAGACATTCTACAGGTTCCTTTGGTAGTTCTAGCTTCAAAATCCATTCTTTTCCTTTCTTTGGCGACCGTCCCATGCTGGTTGGACATTGACACAATGCACTTTCATTTAAATGTCGGCTGGTGCGGGGCGGGCCGTCACATTTGGTATCAGAGCTCTAGGTTGCGTAGTTAACCTAGGGAAAGACACCAAGGAGAGATAGTACGTATATGAGAGCGGATATTTGTTATATTTTGGTTTTCAAAAGTTATATATATATATACACTATTAGTATATTTAAAGATGAAGTCGCATTGCACTGGCACCACCGAAGAGACGGTTAATCGTTTTCTCCTTACAGATTGAACGATGAGCCGATATACTAGGGGTACTAGTAGAGGAGCTAATAATGGAAATGCTCCTGATATGAGGACGATGTTCACTGACTTCATGAGAGAGATGCTTAGAAATGTGCAAGGAGCAGTTCCCAATGTTGCAAATGGTGGTGGTGCAGTGGTGCAGGAACCTAGAGCCGATTTCGCCAAGCTTTGCAAGGATTACACTAGTCTTGGTGGAAAGCCGTTCCACGGAATGGAATCGGCTACAGAAGTTCAGGATTGGTTGGATAGCTGTGAGTGTATCTTCGAAGACTTGGGTATTGAGGATGCGATGAAGAGGAAGCTAGCATCCCGTCAGCTACACGGATGGCGATGAATTGGTGGAATGCTATTAAGGCGGCTACTCCAGAGGATCAAGTTACATGGGATCAGTTTAAGACCTGATTCAGTGATAAGTTTATCCCGGCTGCTCAGAAGTCAGAGTTGTTTAGGAAGTTCTTGGAGCTTAAGCAGAATGGTAGGGCAGTCTCGGAGTATATTGCTGAGTTCGATACTTTATCAAAGTATGGATTATCTCTTATCGACACTCCCGAGAAGAAGAATGAGAAGTTCATAACAGGCTTAGATCAGTACTTGGGGGAAAGGCTTATAAACCATATCGATGAGACGTTGGAATCGATTGTGGAGAATGCTTTGAGATCATAGAGTCTTTACCCTAAGACGAAGACTGAGGTTGCATCTGTAGAGGAGCCAAAACCCCAAGCAAGCGGTGGGGCCAAGAATGGTTCTAAGAATAAGAGAAAGCAGAATCAGACCAAGGATGGACAGAAGAAGAAGAATAAGAAATATGTTGAGTGCTTTAGTTGTGGCAAGAAGGGCCACTATGCTAAAGAATGTCGAGCAAAGCCAGCGGATAGGAAGTGTTTCAATTGCGACCAAGTGGGATATCACAAGGATAAGTGTCTGCAACCCCTAAAGAGAAGCAGATTGTGAAAGCATATGCTCTTAATGTTGTTCCTTCTTCGTCGAATGCCCCAACTGCGGCGGAGAAAAGAAAGAATGTCGTCATTCAAGGTATGCTTTCTGTTTATGATGTTCCTGTTCGAGTATTGTTTAATACTGGAGCTTCCCGTTCCTTCATATCTAGTGACCTGGTAGATAGGTTGGGATTGGAACCCGAGACAGTCGATAGACCTTTAGTAGTGACGAACCCGATTGGTGGTTCGACTAGCCTTTGTATGATTTGTCGTAATGTGGTCTTATCGAGTCATGGATGCATGTTTGTTTGTGATTGCTTTGTTTTGGGCTTTACTGGGTTTGGCATTATTTTGGGAGTCGATTGGTTCCAAAGGTACGGGGTGGTGGTAGACTGTGAGGGCTTTTTGGTGACAGTTAGAGCGAATGATGGGTGAAGCGTAGTGTTTGTTGGTCTACCTAGTGATGGGGTAATGGCTAGTTTTCTAAATTCCCTCGACATCCCGCATGATGAGTTGTCAGATGTGCCCGTGGCTGGCCAATATCCGGACATCTTCGAGGAAGTGACCGGACTTCCACCACACCGAGAGATTGAGTTCCTTATTGATTTAGTGAAAGATGCCAGACCTATAGTGATGCCACTTCGTCGTATGGTGCCAAGGGAGCAGCGAGAGCTCGGGGTGCAAGTATGCGATCTTCTGAAGAAGGGATTTATCAGAAGAAGTGTTTCTGAGTGGGGAGCACCCGTTGTGTTTGCTACCAAGGCAGATGATTCCCTTCGATTGTGTGTGGACTACCACGAATTGAATAAGGTGACGAGGAAGAATAATTATCCTCTACCACGGATAGATGATTTGTTTTATCAGTTGAGTGGCGCGAGAGTGTTCTCCCAGTTGGATCTCGCGACAGGTTTTCATCAGTTTAGAGTTGAAGCTGAGAGTATAGCTAAAACGGCCTTTCGGACACCGTCTGGATTTTATGAGTGGTTAGTCATGCCATTCGGGTTGACCAATGCACCAGCATATTTTGTGGATCTTATGAAAAGGGTATTCAGAGATCAGTTGAATAAGTTTGTTCTTTTGTTCGTGGACGATATACTTGTTTATTTGAGGATAGAGGAAGAACACAAGGAACACTTGAGGATAGTGATGGAGGTGTTGAGAAAACACCAATTGAAAGCAAAGTTTTCTAAGTTTCATTTCTGGAGGAGGGAAGTGAGATTCTTGGGCCATGTTATTTCAGAGAATGGTATTGCCGTGGACCTTGCGATGGTGGCTACGGTACAAGATTGGTCTACGCCCAAGAATGCAATAGATGTAAGAAGTTTCTTGGGATTAGCTAGATATTATCGTAAGTTTATCCAAGACTTATCCAAGATACCAGCACCATTGACTCAGTTGACAAAGAAGAATCAAGATTTCGTTTGGGACGAAAAGTGCGAGAATGCATTTAAGAGTCTAAAGGAAATGTTGACATGTGCACCAGTGTTAGTCATTCCTAAAGGGAATGAAGAGATGACGGTATACACAGATGCCTGTGGTACCGGGCTAGGTGCTGTATTGATGCAAGGAGGTAGGGTTGTAGATTATGCAAGTCGGCAACTAAAACCGCATGAGAAAAGGTACCCTACCCACAATTTGGAATTGGCAGCGATCGTGTTCGAGTTGAAGATGTGGAGACATTATCTCTTGGGAGAAAGATTCGAGTTGTTTACCGATCATAAATCGTTAAAGTATCTTTTCTCTCAGAAGGATCTAAATCTCCGACAGAAAAGATGGTTAGAATTCTTGGCTTCCTACGATTTCGATATCGCATACACACCAGGAAAGGACAATGCGGTAGCTAATGCATTGAGTAGAAGACATGCCAGTTTAGGGGCTATGTTTCTTGAGTGGAAGCAACTGGAGTACATCGCTGGGTATGATTTCAGACCAAAGTGCGAATTGAATCCAGAAGTATTAGCAAGTTTGACGGTCAGACCCACTTTGATTGAGCGGATTGGTTCCAGTCAGAAGAACGATCCTAACTAATTGGAAGTCATCTCCAAGTTAGAGATGGGTATCGACGAGGAGATGAACAAGTATGGGCTTGATCGAGATGGATGGCTTAGAAAGGATGGAAGATTAGTTGTGCCTAATGTCAATGGATTGAGAGATGAAGTGCTTAGAGAATGTCATCACTCAAAACTGACCATACACCCCGGTGGTAACAAGATGTATCGAGACATGAAGCAGGCCTACTACTGGGAAGGGGTGAAAAGAGACAATGGGAAGTTTATATCCAAATGCATGAATTGTCAGCTAGTTAAAGTTGAGCAAAAGAAGCCTAGTGGTTTGTTGCAACCATTAGAAATTCCAGAATGGAAATGGGAACAAGTCTCAATGGATTTCATTGATGGGTTACCAAGAAATAGATCGGGCCATGATGGCATTTGGTTGATTGTGGACCGATTAACTAAGAGTGCCAGGTTTATACCCGTCATGTCGAATAGAACGACAGCTAAGTTAGCGGAACTATATATGAAATGGGTAGTGAGATTTCATGGAGTACCTAAAAGCATTATGAGTGACCGAGACCAGTTATTTACTAGTGGGTTTTGGAGGAGCCTACAAGAGGCTCTAGGGTCAGAAATACACCTCAGTACCGCGTATAATCCTCAAACCGACGGTCAGACAGAGAGGGTGAATCGAGTGTTAGAAGATCTCTTGAGAGCTTGCATATTAGATTTTGGTGGATCATGGGATGACCATTTGCATCTAGTAGAGTTTGCATATAATAATAGTTATCAATCCAGTATTGGTATGTCTCCATTTGAAGCTTTGTATGGAAGACCGTGCAACTCACCATCATATTGGTTAGAAACTAGTGAGAAGTTTGTGCTTGGACCAGATGTGATAATAGAAACTTCAGATAAGATTAAGGTTGTCTAACAGCGAATGAAGGCTGCTCAAGATAGACAAAAGAGTTATGCTGATAAGAGGAGAAGAGATCTAAAATTCTCCATTGGCGACTTGGTGTTTGTCAAGATTTCTCCGTTAAAGAGCGTGATTCGATTTGGCAGGAGAGGCAAGTTAGCACCAAGATTTGTTGGACCATTCCCAGTTCTCGAACAAGTTGGTAATTTAGCATATAAAGTTGAGTTGCCAGACAAGATGGCGGGAGTTTATAACGTATTTCATGTTTCCTAGTTAAGGAAATTCATGCACGACCCCGATGTGGCTATTTCACTTGATCAGTTGGATGATATCGAAGTAGAACCCGAGGCGGTTGGGAACCGCAAGCCGATTCGTAATGTCGAGCACGATACGAAGCAACTTCGAAGGAAAGCGGTGAATCTAGTCAAAGTTCAGTGGGGCGAGAATGAGAATGACTGTACTTGGGAGACAGAGGAGAGCATTAGGAAGACGTATCCAGAACTCTTTGCCTGGTAAGATTTTAATTGCGACTTAGTTTTCCGCATGCTAGGATAGACTTGTTTGTTGTTTTATATGTTTGATTGTTGTGAATGGTTGGTAAGCATGCGGGATCCTTTACTTGTTTCTTAGTTAAGGAATTTCGGGGCAAAATTTCTTACCGAGGGGGGGGGGGGGAATGTAACGACCCCCATTCTACGCATCGGAGGATCATAGAATATTTATTTTATTTTCATATGAGGTCGTATAGTCGTGTAACTTTGGGGAACGACTATTGGGGTCATTTCCCATGTTCACGAAATTTTTAAATGACCGTTTTGCCCCTAGCTAATCTTGTTTCGGCCATAACTTTTGATTGGAAAGGAGTTTTGACCTGAAACCACTTCCATTAGATCTGGATGATGGTTTAACTTTCCGTAGAGTGGTCATATGTGAAAAACGTACTTACCGTTTGGGAGATATAGCTGAAATAAGGTTTAGATGGTGAAAAACTGCTTAACCGGGCCAAATGAGGTGATTAGTGAATGGGCCCCTAACCCATTTCCGGATTAGGGTTATGGGGAGACTGAAATGAGTTAGGTTTTCATTTTAGTTTTCTAGCCACCATTTACCTCCTAGGAACCCTAACAATGGCCTCCATCTTCTAATTTCATCCCAAATCGTTCTCTAATCAAGGATTAAGCTTAGCAACGTCAAATCAAGCCAAATCAACACCCATTCTAGGTTGGAGCTGCTGTGTAGCCTTGGGAACAGCGCCAAACAGAGGATAATTTCAGATTTGGTATTTTATTGTGGCTAAGGTGAGTGATTAGCATTGTTTTTACACTAATTACAGTTAAGTAGGGTGATTAGTGTTAATTAGCGAAATTATGCATGTTAAAAATCTGGAAAAATACTTATAAATTTCGAAATATTGTTTTAGACCTTTGTTAGAAGTTTGGGTTGATTTAGTTAAGTTTTGCTAGTCCTATCATTAGATTTTCTTAAACATGCTTAAGGGGAAAATATGGGTTTTGGGTATGTTTGATCCTTTTTGACATATCAAATTGTTGTTTTGGTGTTTGTGGTCAATTCTATATGTTGCTATAACTATATGGTGTGCTTTGTGATTGATTAGAATGGTTAGAATAGTCGAAAACACCATCGTATGGCGTAAAAAAGTCGCTGGAAAAGTTGCAGGAAATGTGCAGGGTTACGGATCGGATCGGATTAGATATGGGGCTCGGATCAGATGGGAGAACTGGGCAACGGATTTGATTCGGATCGGAACTTGACACCTGAGGAGGCTTGGCAAGAAGGAAGGCCACTTGCAAAGAGTTGGAGTTGGGTTGAGGATCGGATCGGGTCGGAATGGAACGTGGGGTCGGATCGGAATGAGCAAGCTGGAGCAAAAGGGACGAACTGAACCAATGTGACGTGGAGGACCTCATATACCGAACCGAACCGGACTAAGACCAAGAGTGCCGAACCGAACCAATGTGACGTGGAGGACCTCATATATCGAACCGAACCAGATTGATGGCCAGGAACTGGAGCAAGCCGAACCGAACCAGGGAAGGACAACCGAATCGAACCGCATAAGGAAGCCGAACCGAACCGGATTGAGGCTGCGATTACGCGACGACTCTTCTGAAGACCAACTCCAATTCGACCAAAACCCGAGATGCAAAGGAAGTCCAAATAAGAAGTAGAACTCAGGATCCAGATGGGAACCAAAGAGTTAACTTCATGAGTTGGGCTTTGCTGCGGGATGTGTGCTAAGGGGTTATCGATGTCCATAACTTTGATTCACCACCACGACGGATGTTAGGCTACAGATCAGTGCAGTAGGGTAGATGTTACTACATGGGGCAGAGTGATCGTAGCATGGCTATGAGCTAGTGCAGTGGAGTCGCCATGACTTCACGGGGGCAGAGTGGACATAGCAAGGACTAGTGGCTATGGATCAGTGTAGTGGGGTTGCCATGACTCCATGGGGTAGAGTGATCATAGCAAGGAATAGGGTGATTAAAGTGGTGAATATAGTATGCTTTACACACTGAGTGAGAGACGTGAGGATGGTTGCTATGATTGATTGTTTGCCATCACTATGTCATGCACACCCCCACCCCCCATATTCTTTACACCATATGTTAGTGGCACTCCAGAGTATTGTACAGTATGTAGTGCTAACTCTTTGGTTGCAGGTCCAGGTTTAGGTATGGTTTAGTATACCTGTTATCATTCTGTTTTGATGCTTATCGCTCATACCAGACTTTTGTCTGACTCAGAGTTTTATGTCTCTTCTTATTACTCTGGGTGCTCTTAAACGGGCAGACAAGAGACAGGTTAGGTGGTATGCACAAGTAGCTGTACCGGAGACGAGCAGGAGGCTTCCACGTATGATATATATAGATATTCACCCTATGTCACTGCTGGTCACTACTCTGGGCATTAGTCGTGTACCTTTCCTTTCTTTTGCTTTAGAGACAGTTTTAAAGATGTAATAATGATGAAGTGGAATATAAGCTGTATTTGGATTTTCCGCTGCTACGATGTTTAGTTTTCAGCTTATGCACTGTCTCACCTGTTTTATGTCAAGTATGTTATTATTATATTTTATTCCATGCGCTGTGAGACATTCTACAGGTTCCTTTGGTAGTTCTAGCTTCAAATTCCATTCTTTTCCTTTCTTTGGCGACCGTCCCGTGCTGGTTGGACATTGACACGACGCACTTTCATTGAAATGTCGGCTGGTGCGGGGCAGGCCGTCACATTAGCAGTCCTTGAATTATTATTGGGGACTTTACTACTATTTTTCATGGTTTTAAGAAAAAAGGTTTCCTATATCTTTTAGAAAACTCGAAAGACTTGCAAATTTTATTATAACCTCTGGTTTAATAGAGCCTCCTATCACTAGTAATAAATTCAGCTTGAAATCAGGTTAATTTGGAAACATTCATTGTAAATTAGATAGGGTTCACTATAAGAAAAATGATTTTTTTGTGGCAAAAATCAGTGGCGTTTATTTGCAAATGCAAGAAAAGTTATTTTCACTCACAATATAAACACAAAAAAAAAATCACTTTCCTGCCTAAGAAAAAATAGTCTGCGTGGTCTAAAATAAACGTGGCCACCTATTTTCTATTCCTCTCCCGCTCATACTTAGAATTTTTAACACTCGTTCCCTTTCCCACAAATCCCGCTACCGAAGAAATTCCCTTTCCCCGAAATTGCTCTGCCAAAGAAATCGCACCGATTAACTTTTCTTGTGTCATCGTCAACTCCGTCGTACTCCACTCGACAACGTCGAGGAAGACAGCGAAAATCTCCGCTCATGGTATAGGTAAATTTAAATATGAATTCTTTAACTCGATTTTGTGATTCTATTTGGATTATGTATGAAATATTTGAATGCATACTATTTTCTCATCTCCTATCTTACTAGGTTTGGATACTGTTCTAATTAACCCTAATCGCAATCCTTTATTCTATTTTATTCCATCGTTTTTTATTTTCTCATCTCCTTTCTTGCTAGGGCTCGGTTATGGTATAACCGCTTGATTTTCATGTTTTATTTGGATGCTTTTCTGATAGGCTATTTTGATCTGATAGGCTATTTTGATGATTGTTATTATTATAGATCATATGACAGTTTTCGTTGTATGCTGAACTATATTTTGGTACAATTTGTTGAATTTTTGTGGTTTTTATACCATTTGAAGATGGTTGCCGACTTTGTTCTAAAAAAACAATTTGTATGTGCATGCTTACGTTTTCAATAGTATAATGCACCCCCATTTATGGATCAAATCAATCTGACTGGTGCTGGTATTCAGACTAAAAAAAGGATAAAGTATCTGAATTAGTGATAGGAGACGTGGCATATATCATATACTCTCATTTACATGAGTTTTATCAAGTCTTTGTTAATTGAGTTTAAGGTTGTTAATAAATATCTATGTTTATTAGTATCCAAACTTTGTTAATTGAGTTCAGGTTAAGGTGAACAAATTATCTATGCATACCAATAGTCAGTGGCCTCAACTGAATGATACAGTACTAGTACACAAGGTTCAGTGCTAAGTTGAGAACAATTCATTAAGAAGCATGGGTTCATCTAGCATTGAATTTTAAAATATAATTGACAACTCTCCAAAGATAATAGTAGTGTTGGACATTATTAGTTCATCCATCTTTCTATAATTGATCATGATGCTCATAATTAAATATCCACCTTGCAGTTTGGTATTTTGAAGACTTCGAATGAACTATGAAGTTTGAACTGCACTGTCGACATCTATCAAACCAACATTTTACTTAGTAACCGTTGCACTTACTTTCCTTCTCTCTTATAATTGTTCCTGGCGGATTTGTATTTGAACATATAATCAGATTTGCTAAACTAGAGTTAGCTAGTTAGTGCATCATTTATAAGATGCTTGGATGTCTTTTTGGGTAATAACTTCAACGTGTAATTATTTTTTTTGCTAACAATAGATAACCAATTTATACGTGAAAGATTGCAAACTTATTTTCCTTTTTATGTCTATGACAGAAAAATATTGGGTTTTCTTAAACAATTGATAAAAATATGCTTAACTTAATACATATTTTGAGAATTAGAACGTATAATCTAAATATTAAAACTGAATTTTTTATGTTTTTTTACTTTTGTCATAGAACCTTTATAGAGTACCAACATTGGGCAATGAATTTTGTGCATGCTGCAAAGAGGAACGTAGGAAATATAGAAAAAAAATTATGCCCTTGCATAGAGTATCAGAATCTTAGTCACCATGATGACCAAATTATTGTTGATCATCTAATCATAAAAGTAATGGAACCTAGATACATTGATGGTGAATTGTTTAATCATGGTGAAGAGATAAATGTGGAGAAGAAAACAAATACGTTTGACGTATATGATCTATTCAAGATGTTTCACTATGAAGATAGAGATTTTCTGAATAATGATTTTTTTGATGATGATAAGGATAATTTTGATTCTCGAAGAAAAGAGGATGAGTTACTCAAGAACTTGGAAGATGGAGAAACTCCATTATATCTTGGTTGCATAGATCACATAAAATTATCTACCATCACCATCTTGTATAATCTTAAATGCGAGACTGGCTTGTCTAATAGTGGGTTTGAAAATCTTTTAGTTGTGCAACATCTATTTCTGCCGAAGGATAACGTGCATCCCAAAACCTTATATGAAGTCAGGAAATTTCTTAGAGCATTCGACATGGATTTTGAAAAGATACATGCTTGTGAGAATGATTATTTCATTTTTAGAAAAGAATATATTGTTGCTTTTTCAGAAAAGAACACAAAATTTTAGAAAATTGTCCAAAATGCGATTCTTCGAGATGGAAGAAAAATCATGATACTGAAGTGGTTATGCAAGGTGTTCCTGTTAAAGTATTGAGATATTTCCCAATCATTCCGAGATTTAGAAGAATGTATAGATCACAAAAGATGGAAGAAGATTTAAGATGGCATTTTAATAATAAAAGTAACGATGGAAAAATGCATTATCTCGTGGATTCTATGACATGGAAAATGGTGGATGAAAAGAACAAATCTTTTTCATCCGATCCACACATTCTTAGGCTTGGTCTTGCTACAGATGGATTCAATCCATTTTCCATATGGAGTTCGAAATATTGTTGCTGGCCAGTAATGCTTGGTACATACAATCTCTCGCCTATATTGTGTATGAAGAAGGAAAATATTATGTTGACTTTACTTATTCTAGGCCCGAAGCAACCCGGGAATGATTTGGCGCCTTTGGTGGAAGATGTGCATCACTTATGGTCTAACGGAGTTGATGCTTATGAGGCGTTTAGCAAAACTTTATTAAAATTGAATGCAATTTTGATATGGACGATTAATGATTTTCTGGCTTATGGAAATCCTGCTGGATGTCGTGTGAAAGGGAAAAAAGCTTGCTCATTATGTGGTGTCAATACCCATTCTCGTTGGTTGAATCATAGTCGAAAGTTTGCCTACTTGGGTCATAGAAGATTTCTACTTCCTTCCGATTCACGGAGGAAACAAAAGGCATTGTTTGATAATACTATAGAGAAAGATAGTGCTCCCATAATGCTTACTGGGAGAAACATCTATGCATGTTGAAGGATTATACAAGTGCTTTCGAAAAAGGAAAATAAGAGAAAGTGTGTTTATGATGAAGTAGATGAATATGATACTAACACATCCACGAAAATGGAGATATCAAGGTGGAAAAAAAGATCAAATTTCTTTTGATTTGCCTTATTAGGAGGTTACTGGTTAATTTAATTATTTTTCCCTGTTTTAGTGTAAGAAAAACCCAATTATGCATTATAGTTATGGTTTTCACAGGAACTTCCATTATGTCACAATATAGATGTGATGCATATGGAGAAGAACATTGGTGAAAGCCTATTGGACATGATGTTGCATGGTAATAAATCCAAAGATGGAACCAATTATAGGAAGGATCTAGAGGATTGGGGAATTCAACGTGAGCTTCATATAGAACCTCGTGGGAATAAAACATATCTTCCACTGGCTCCATATTTGTTGTCAAAATCAGAGAGAAAAATATTTTGCAAAATATTGTATGATTTCAAAGGACTGGATGGCTACTGTTCAAATTTAAAAAATCAGATTCGTTGTCGGATTGTAAAATTACATATTAAAATGCGACCTTACTTTCGGAAACACATACCAAAATTTTTGCCGATTGGATTAAAAGGAAGGTTAGTTAGATTTCAAATATATTCTCATATGACTATTAATATTACTATAAAATTTACATGCTAAATGAAATTCATTGTAGATACCTATTACCTCCAAGGATCGTAAAGACATGCTAAAATAGATTGCTTACGGTACGAAGGATGATGTCATGTCTTACAAAAGATATATCATCAATGATCAACATTTTCATGTAAAAGATTTAGGGAGACAAACTCATAATTGTGGGGTGACTTTTGATGCGACTAGTACGTGTTGAGCAAGTGCAAAAGATACGTCCCAAGTGATTGATGTGGTCACTTATTATGGAATATTGACAAATATAATTTTATTAGATTATCATTTGTTTTATATTCTAGTTTTTAAGTGTCGTTGGGCGTATAAAGGAAATGGAGCAAAAGTTGATGATGGGTTCAGTCTTGTTAATTTACATCAAGCATCATTTTCACAAGATCCATACATACTCGCATTTCAAGCAAAGCATGTATTTTATTCAAGAGAGAACGATGATTCTAATTAGTATGTTGTAATGAAAGAACCATCAAGAAATTTTACTGATTTAGAGGATCTCGATTGCATCGAGGAAGATATCCAAGTGGTGGAAGATGAAATAACTGAAGTGGATGATGAAGATGTTAGCAATGTTAGAAAGATTGAGAGGGCATACTTGAGTAGATTATATGTCCTACTTGAGCATCGTTGTTCATTTGCTTTAATGACGGTTGAACTTATAAATTAAATCCAGGCTATTTGGAAAGTTTATTGTACTTGTATTGATTTTCTTTCATTTTGGTTGTTCATTTGCAAAACACTTGAAACTTGGCATTTGTGTTGCACCTGAAACTATGTTATATACATTATTTGTGTTGTACTAGAATTTCTGGCATTTCTTGGCCATGCGGTCTAACCTGTTTTTCATATTACATGAACATGCACTAGTACATTGTTCTGCCTTGTCTGTTCTTGCCATTAAACCTGAGATTTGTCTGGCCTGGTCTTGCATTTCTTTATATGTGTATACTTTATATACATATATGTGTATATACATATACATTGTGTTGCCTTTCTGGTCTTGCTTTTCTTTACATCAAACCACACAATTTAAATTATATATGTATTTACGACTGTGTGTACAATTTAAATTATGTATGTATTTAGATTATATACGTATATGCAATTCTCTCGACCTGTGCCATTGAAATTTGTATTTATGACTGTATATATGTGTGTGTGTGTCAATGCGTGTATGCATATACATATATTGATCACATTTAAGTGCCAGCTGCTTATTTATACTGTATTTTGTTTCATTTGTAGAAAAGATGTCGACAAGCAATGTACGTACTCGCAACACTACACCAAAAATGCCAATTTGGCAGTGCTCATAGCCATATCAAAATGGATTTGATACGGTTTTAAGCCGTATCAAAAAATGGTGTCTTTGTTGCTTTGATACGGCTTAAAACCGTATTAATTGATTAATTTGATACGGTTTTAAGCCGTATCAAGTTAATAATTTGATACGGCTTAGCCGTATCAAATTAATATGCTGACACTGTCAACTTCATAGATTGATACGGTTTAAAGCCGTATCAATTTAGTAGATGGATACGGCTTTTAACCGTATCAATCTCGGTACATCATATATGCAATATGCAGAAACACTGTACCCATTGATATATATATATATATGTGTGTGTGTGTGTGTGTATGTATATATTTATGCACACTAAAGAAGATACGCTACACCCATATAACGGTATATAAAGAAGATACACAAACCATAATTCGATTAATATATAAACCACAGTTTGAGTTAATAAAAACCACATAACACAATATATACAAAGCATAATGTTCACAGTTCTTGCTTTAAAAAAACTGCAGTTGTCGAGCCCATGCAACTCATGCATGTTTCAAAAGCCTGAAAAGAAATTAAAATAACAAACATTAGTTTAGTTCCGCCTACACAACAACATCAAGAAGACAACAACAACAAGCATCATTTTGCCGCGGATTAACATGGACTCAATTTGCGATTTTTGTTGCAAACTGATCCAAGTCGCAAACTGATCGCGACTTCAGCCGCAGACTGGACTCCAAACCGAGTAAATAGTATAGAAAGCTGATTACAATACTGATGGTGATTGTTGTCTACAAGCATAAATCTGATTTGTACATCTCTTCTATGATATGAACTTCCCCTGGGTATGTCCCTTCTACCACGATCATTTGATTTATGATTCTGAGTGCTCATTCAGAAGTTGTCTACAAGCGTAAATATAGAAGTTATACGAGGAAAGAAAAAGAAAACAATGCATATTTGGGTCAGGTTAAGTACATAAAGTTTGATACATTAACAACCTCACAGTACATGTTCTCCAAAACCTTTATGATATTCAAATGCACAACAAAATAACAGAAAGGCCATATATAACAGTTTATTTTTAATAGGCTATGCCAAAAAAATGTTTTTATTATGTTAAATTTCAAGTGACATCAACTATCGAAGTCATTTTTTCTTCCTATGTTTGATTTAGCTTGATATCAATGATCAAAGCCACTTTTCTTCCTATAGATTGAAATCAACAAGAACAAAAAGGCAATTTAGTAAGAACTCCCAAAATCAAATGATATCACTGAAGAAATGGAGTTATAATGTTAAATTCAGCTTGATATCGTCGATTACAGCCAGGTTTTCCTTCTTACAGATCAAAATCAAAATTAAAAAAAAAAAATTGGGGAAAAAACCGCCTCCTGAAGTCATATAATACAACTAAAGAATTAGTGTCTTTAGAGCCTCTCAGAGGAAAATTATCAGAAGAAGAAAATAACTTGTAGAAAATGGCAAGGATTTCTAGACTTTTTAATAAACAAGAATATAATCCCAGTAATTACAATGAATTAAATTTGGTTTTAGCACTGAATAAAAGATACGATCAGCTGAAACTAGATCCAATTATAAAAATTATATTCATTATTTTGCATTATACAGCAAATACTTATTCAAATCGGTTGAAGTGAAGTCTTTTTGACATTCTCCAAAATGACCTTTCCTATTCTTTCCACATATAAACAAGCAAGGATATTTATATTTTCGTTCCATGTTGCGTTTATTGTGTCTACAAAGAAAGCATCATGTTTTGAACTTTATATTTGATTATATATTATTTGATTGAATACAAAGGAATATTTGCCTTGACTCAGTCATAATGAATACAGTTTAAGTACCGATATAGCTACATTTGATTCTATACTTTCAAAATTTCAATTGTTAAACACTTGATACATATCTGCATTTTTCATGGTTACATTGTTTAGTTGAAACTGTACTTTGTAAAACTAGTCAGATTGTGTACATGAGATGTTAGAGAGTAATGCAACCACCATAGTTTTTTACACTGAAGAGAAGTATAACACTTTGTTTTAATAGTAAGTGAAAAGGTTAAAAGAAAAATGAATGTAGTTTGCATGAGCAACTACATAACTATCAATCCGTACTTCTGACATTATGGAAGTGAAGCGCACTCTAAGCGGGTATGTAGTTACATAGGATCATATATCAAAATGGGATACTTTCTAAACCTTATTTCATTTTTAAATCAGTTTCAAAATTATTTACTAATACATGCCATGTTCCGTCAGAATGATCAAAATATCAAATTCATCTCTGAAAGAACACTATTATTAACGACGATACATTCATTTGATAAATATTCTAGTTATATGTTGTGGAAATAGTATGTATATCAAATATTCTAGTTAAATGTTTGCGAACTCAGTTCCAGACCGAGTTTGCGAACTCAGTTCCGGAACTGAGTTAGCAAAATCCGGAAAAAAAAACTTCAATATGTTGACATCCTCCTATTGGTATACAACAAACGTTTTGAAATAGAGAATGAAATTACATATGTATTAATTGTATAATGTATGGATATGCATATCTAAATGACATGGTAATACTTAAGTCAATTACAATTACCTGCTTTCCACCTTTACGTCCCCTTGGTATCATGGGTTGGCACTTTGGTTTTTCCTTGTTACCAGGGATGTCCGCTTCCTGATTTATCAGTAACTAGAAAAAGAAAAATGAAATATTTGTTAACCCAATTATTTTCGTAGTTTGCAAACTCAGTTCAGTTCCGAACTGAGTTTGAACTCAGTTTCGAAACTGAGTTTGCAAACTCAGTTCAGTTCCAAACTGAGTTTGAACTCAGTTTTGAAACCGAGTTTGCAAACTCAGTTCGAAACTGAGTTCGAACTGAGTTTGCAAACTCAGTTCCGAACTGAGTTTGCAAATGCAGTTCTGAATTTATGAATGTGCACTAAATCAATCCGTGAACCTGCATTTGAGGCTTAGCACCTGTATTGCGTTATAAACATGATTTAATTTCCGCACCCACTAGCAATTAAAAAAGAAACCCGACATATGTATGTATCTACACCTGCGTGTGTACACATGCAGATGTAAGAGCATTTATTACAACAACTGGATCAACCAATGAAATAGTAAGATGCAGAAGATATAACTAAATAAAAGTAAGAACTAAAATGCATCGGTTCATCTGGAATGGGAGAATACCATTGTACAAATGCTGCTAACACTACACCAAAACAGCCAATTTGGCGCACCAGGATGCAGATATTTGATACGGCTTTAAGCCGTATCAAATTTGATAGGGATCTTGGCCGTATCAAATTTGATAAGCCGTATCATATTTCCTTTTGCAATCCGCGCCACCTCCAATACTTAAAATCTCACCCTAGATCTTGAAGAGTTCGGATCGTTTCTTTTTGATTATGCTTAGACCCGTATCAAATCCTTCGTCATTTTTTTTGGTTCCTCCCTCTCCAATTTTCCATTTCGGCCGTAAAAAAGGAATTCCCAACCGGAAAAAAAATGACGAATCCCTAAAATTTCCATTCTTGGATCCAAATTTTATTACAGTTCTTTCGTTTCTCTCGCCGCCATGGCAACACCTTCGATTATAAAAGACAGCTTCGATGCCCTCGAGAAGCAACGCGAGCTAATTGCAAACCGCACTCTCTTATGGAAAGACCTAACCGACCACTTCTCCTCCATCGAGAAAGACCTACAAGTCAAATCCCAGAACCTCAGATCCAAGCGCCAGTCTCTCGATTTCCAAACTCAGCAGTCCCTTCTTGCCCTGAATGGGTGTTCTATATATCAAAATTTCTTCTCTATTATCGATCGTCAACTGATTTTCATAGTGTACTTTGATTTTGTGTTAACCTGTTATGTCTGATATCCTCTCTTTGGCCATAATTTTTTTATGTTTAAAACTATAAATGTCATTTATGTATCTGTTGACTGAAAAAGAATGGATTCTAGGTACCTTTGAATTTGGTTTAATATATTTGTTTATTATCCAGTCTTTTGCTTGTCTATGCCAATTGGGATGGCTTCATTCTCTTAGAATTGATGCCACTTAAAATAAGTGAAGTACTAAAACATGATACAGTTTATAGAAAAAATTGAATCTGCGAATATTTACTCACTGTTATGTTATTAAGTTTTCATGTATATGTAGAAATGAATTTTGTCCCTTCCGGACATCCAATAAATTTGGAACATCTGTAAAATTGGGTCGGTACTGCTTGAAAATATGTCACACTCCATTTACTAAACAAAATTTGTACATAAGCCAGTTAAAATAAAACTATTTATTAGGAATATCTTACCTTTTATTGTTTAAGGCAACATTGTTTTAAATTAGCAACCTTAAGCTATGCCTCAAAATCACTCATAATGCGATGCAGACATGATATAAGAACTAATTCGGATGGGACAAAAACTTGATGTGATTAATTTTTCATACGAAGCTGGTCTTCAAGACAAGTTCATGCCCGTTCCTCTATTGAAATCATTTTTGAAAGATTCAAACGAGGCTTCAGCTTTAAAAGATGGAAATAACTCTGCCCAAGCCATGGTAAGTCATTTGCTTTTACAGTATTTTTTATATGGCCTAATATTAGTTCATTTGAAAAATAGTTTACATCTGGCCATTGACCAGAGATCATGCCAAGACATTCACTTGCGCATTAGTATTCATTAGCTTCGACGAGTGAAGTCCAGTTTCATTGTACCGTGCTGAAGTTCATTTAATCTTATTTGTCATATAATCTCGTTTAGGACAAGTTGTAGTAGATGTACTTTGTCTTTATAGAGATTAAAGCTTGTTTCTCTATAGAATTAACACATTACCCTATGTTGAATATTTTTTCTGAACGGCATTAGCACTAAATAAAATCTTAACCATTTCAAGAGTCAATTATTAGCAACTGGAATCCTATATGGACTCAAATTCAGGACCGTGCTACATGGTTATATTTGCTTCGGCCTCTAAAATGTAGCTATAGCTTAATCAATTTTCTCTCTCTTTATTTAGCCAAATATAACATCAAGTTCCAGCCTGTCATAGCTGATGTTGTGTGTATTGAATAATCTACATGTTTGTACTGACAGTTTAACAATTTTATAGGTGCTAGTCTTCTTATTTATCAGCTATTTCTCTATCCATCCATTTCTAAGCTTATGGGGCCTATCACATCAGCTCGGGTGGGAGCGGTCTACATTAATTTTACCTGTCTTTTTTTCCAACATTGTCATTAGTATTAAGGCTAGTCTTAATGTGTTTGGTATATGATGTGCAGGTTATGTCCATACCACTATTGACCAGCTATCCATTTATGTCCAAATTATCATGAATCAAACTTTCTTTGATACTCAACTGCTCATCTGTGTTGAAAAATGTTCTTAGTGCGAGTACATGAAAATTTTGAGTATCTGTTTATTTGGGTTATAGTTTAGAATAACACTACAACAAAAACATCATATTACAACTTTAATTTTACAACTGTGCAAAAAGCACAGTTGTAATATATGCTTTTTTACAACTGTGCAAAACGCACTATTGTAATAAATGTTTTTTGCAAATGTGAAAATATCACCGTTGTAATAAACATATATATCACAACTTTTCTTTTTTGTCTGTTGTAATAACTAATATATACTAATTAATTTCTGATAATTAATAGTTAAATTAGAAAGTTGTTTAAACTTATTTTTAGTAACTCTTTTTTCTATTTCTTGTATTAGAGACCTATTAAATATTAATAACACCTTATATTTAATAATTAGTAATATTAACATTTAAGAATAATTCATATTCAATAATAAATTTACAAATTAATACCAGTTACTATTAATTACTATTTGATTAGATAAAAACTGCATAATTGATGATTAACAAATAATAGTTACTTTTGATAATTAACAATTATAGTTTGTTTATTCGAAAGTTGTCTAAACTTATTTTCATTCGCTCTTTTTTTAAGTTGTATTAGAGGCCTATTAAATAATAATATTAATTAGTAATATTTTACAAATGATATTTAATAATCGATCACTAATAATATTAACATTTAAGAATAATTAATAATTTATATTTAATAATAACCTTATAAATTAACAATAATCAATCAATAATATTTGATTACCAATAATTACAATTATATATTTAATAATCAGTAATTTGTAGTATATATATACATAATAATTATAATTAACTTTTAAAAGTAAATATTCAGTTATAACTAAGAAGAAGTAATAAGAAATTATTAATAAAAATTAAGAAGTAATACTAGTTTTTTTTATTGAAAAAACAGTTTTCTAGAAATTCATATCATTTTTGGTATAAATTTTCACTTATTATTTCTAACTTATAACATGTATGTTTACAAGTTCTGGTATGTGGTCCGTGAAAAATTGGCGACATGGCACAAAACGTTAATGCACAAGCATGAAACCTGCTAATTACAGTCGAAACAAAATTTTTGGCTCCAAAACGAAACTTTTGGGCTCTAAGATTTTTTATTTTTGCATATAATCACCCCTTTCTCTCCCCTCTCACCTGATAATTACAGCCGCAATCCAACATTCTTTGCTCCAAACCCTAACAAAAATTCAATAAGAAACCTGCTAGCATCCTCCAATCCCGAACCGATAGCACGGATCTATCTTCTATCATGAATATATTTAGTGGAAATGCTGCTTTCTATTGAGATTCGGAGGTGAACCCTTATCGGGTCCGGAGTCTAACTTCAGTTTGATGTAATTGGATTTCGGCTGCTTGCTTGGCTTCAAATGATGACCTCGGCATCCTTCCTATAGATTGTGATTAAACCCAGAACTAAGCCCTTCATCTGCTCTTGGCGGAAACTAAGATGAACACCAAATGGCGGTCCAATCATTCGTCTCCCTTGCAAACCATATGCGGTATTACTTTTGTGCTTTAATACATGCTACTGATACACTATCTTTGTGAGTTTTCTTGCAATCGTAAGTTACGATTCTGTGGCTAGCCACTAATTTAAACATTCCATGGCCAGATAGGGCTAACTGTTGATTGGTTAATACTTAGGTTAGCAAAAATTGTTTAGAAGTAAGATTGAAACACGTTTTGGGTTTGCCTTTCAGATTTGGGATATAGGGATTCAGCTATGGATGGACTAATGTTTGCTGAACCATTGAAGAAATTCAGTCATTAGCTCGAAGTTATTGCTGCTGAATTCATCAGGTGTGATTTTATAACTCCTCTGGGGATTCACTCATCAATGTGTGACCTTGTGTTTATTAATTAAAACTATTTCAGCTCATTAATTAGAGTCAAGGATCTTAATTCAGTCGATGCACAATGAAAAATTATTTTAAAACACAAGTTTCACCATGACAGGTAAAACACTGATTCCGAATATCAAACATTGGGCTCAAAACCAATGCAAACAATCTATGTTTTCAGTCCGACGCCATGAAACTAATGGAAGCTGATGGCTCCCACGCTCTGCAGAACACACTCTCCCTTATCTTCACGTGGTAGATTCAATTATCTTCAGCTGTCAGGTAATGATGTGATTTTCTTAGTGATATTATCATTTGTTTGTCTATAAAAATTATGTTTGTAAACATGTGCAAACAAATGATGCAAGAAAAGAAAAACACTTATTATTCAAAAGACATTATGTGTAGAAAATGAAAGCTGAAAATTGAGGCTAACGGTAGAGGTTTCTAAGTTTATAACCCAAGTCCAATTTGATTTTTCAAATTAATTCATGTATGTGTCCACTTTGCCTCACAGTGTGAGAACAGTAAAAAGTATGGATGTGCGTCTAGACAGTAAAAAGTATGCTTTCATTTTTATCTGGACAAAAATAGTAAACATTAACATTGAAAATCAATAGTAATAAATATGCTTTTTGCAGATGGAAGAGGGCCTGTAAATCCCAAAGGTTTACGACACAACAATGATCTGATTGATGCACTTGTTAGCTATGGTATTAACGGCTGGAATTTTCAAGTAATCCTGTCTCTTTGAAATTTGTAAATTAGAATAAGGGATTTCAATACTTGCAGGTATTGAGGCTCATGTTACATTGTATAACTTTAGTCTTCCACAAGCATTACAAGTTGAGTATGAAGGTCTCACAAGCCAAAGGATCATGTATATTTCCGGTTCTTATAAAAATCGTAGCGCTTGTTGAAGATTTTGAATTATTGTTTGTAATACAACGTTGTTGTCTAAAACTTATTGTTTGTAATACTGAATATTTGAGTATTTTAATAAAATAGTTTGCAAATAATTGTAATATCGGATTTGTTTGTCTGTAGTATCGGATTTGTTTATGGAGTATTGCTATATTTAATGTATTTTTCTTTTCAGTTGCAAAAGATGTTTATTTTTTTTAAAACCCAAATGTCAATCACAACGGTGCATAACAGTTGTAGTAGATTTTATTACAACGGTGCAAAACTGTTGTAATAAAGTTTATTACAACGGTGGAAAAAAGTTGTAAAATATACATATTACAACGGTGGTGCAACAGTGCAAAAAAGTTGTAAAAGATATTAGTCTATTACAACTTCTTAATACACGACGGTTTGTCCACCGTTGTAATAGGGTCATTTTGTTGTAGTGTAAATACATGCTAGGTTTAGTATTTTATTATGCAGTAGATTTCATTTACTAATGTTGTATTTGAGTTTACATATGGTTTGACAATTTTTTTTCTGCATTACGAAATATAGAGAACAAGATCTAGGAGGAGTTTGTATGAAATAAAGTATTTGCAAATCATATCCTTAATAACATGGAAGCTTATTCGAAACGTGTTTGACATGTATCTTAGCAATGGATATGTTCCTCATAATTTTAGCTAAGAGGTTTTGCAATTGTGTAAAGTGACGGACCTCCCAAATTTGTCGAATAAAATTTAGAGAATTTTGTGTAGCAATAAACTTACCATAAAACAGTGATGTTTGCATCAACTCAATGTACATCCTAAAAAGGTTGATTACTAATTTGAGATTGCATACTCTGAAATAGTATTAAAAGTAAAATATATTTATAGTTTTGTTTTCCTCTTTCGTATGGAATGATTTTGAAAAGTATTAATTTTAAATAACTAAGATAACCTATGGCAACAATGTGTGTAATTATAATTTACTTATTTATAATGGCTCACTTGCCCTGTGGTTGGGGGTTAGCGAACTTGACCAACTTTAGAACTTTCAATATATTTTATTCATTTAGAAATTCATGTTTGTTTGATGGATTAGTAGAACACCAGAAATGTAATAAAGTGTTTTCTCCCCGTCTTTTATCCATATTTTCCTTTTTAAGAAAAAACCCGTAATTGCTAATCAACGTTGGCAGTAAAACTATGATACCTGGATCTACTGCCTGATTCTTATCAATGGACAAGTGGTTTTAAATAGATAAGTAGACCTTTGTTAGTACTCGATATTGTGGAAGAATCGAGTTTATTAGTTCCCATGTGAGCCTTCCCTTCTTCTTTTTTCCTGCAAATTATATTTACATGTTCTGTCATTTGCGTTATTCCTATGTTGAATCTGATCGTAATTTTTCTTCTTCTTTCCCTATAATAGGTAACAATCATCACAGGCTTATTCATTTTGCAGAACAATACTATGGTAAGTTTTTGCTAATTTACTTTATTTAACATCGGTATATCCGTAAGTGTTATTGGCTTTCTTTTATTTCTAGCGATGGCATTTCTTTTGGGTTTACTTGGACTTCTATCATCTACTAATACAGAGGACGTGCCCATGTATTGTTTGTACTTTATAATTAGCTTTTACCTCACGTAAAATAAATCGGATGTGAATGAATTTACATGTGCGGTGCATGGTCGAAGCCCATGTGAGATGTATTTGCTGACATGTTTTTCTCGTCTGAATAATTATGTTATTCTCTCCTTTGTCCTTCTCCTCTGAGCTCGGCTTTTCTTCCCTCTTGCTTTACACCTGCTCATCCATTTTATAGAAGTGTAATTTTGCAGGGGTTTGTTCATTATAGTAGAAAATTTGTGTGTGTGTGTCTCACTAACAGTTCCTCTAGGAATAATACATCATCTATGTATCTCATAATTATAGTGTCAGCATCAAAGAGGAGCTGCAAATGGAATTGCAATGACTGGGCAAACTCTTTTTAAAGCTGTTGCTCCTACTGGTGCAGGTACTATGTGAGTATCTTTTATATTATTTTTTAATCCTATTATTTGTCTTACTTTAAATATGTCTCGTATAAACCATTTAGTTTTAACTAGTGTAACACCCGTAATTTTGAATATTAAAATTAACAAATTAAAGAATACTTAATTTCAAATGTGGGAATTAAGGGAAACGGGTTAAGCCATTGCGTTCGTCTCGGAATTCTGCTTGAGATAGAGTCTGAGTTTGTGTGAATTGGACTTCGTATGAAGAAGTTATGGCCTTCAGAAATTTCAGAATTTAAATAAACTAAAAACATCTCGAATCTGAAATTCAAATTCAAAGCAGGGAAGCGGGCTGGGCGGGAAAATTCCCGCCCAAAGGCCAGGTCGACCAAGGGGTCGACCTACCCTACAAGTCGACCAGGGGGTCAACCTGGGGGTCGACCAGGGTGTCGACCTGCCCTCCCCCCCCCCCGGGCAGATCTGAAAGATGATGCTTTTCTGACTTGATGCTGAGTCATTAGGGCTGAGGTGTCATTTTATCTTGACTGGATGGTCTTGATTGATTCTAGGTTAATCCGTTGGCTCTTAATTAATTAATCTTCTATAAAAACACTCCCAAACCCTCAACTCTAATCACAATAATTCATACCAAGAGCCACCATGCCGTCAATGGAGAACCTAGAGTAGCCGCCATTCTCGTTCAACCCTAAAGCAAGATAGAAGCTTGAATAAAAAATCAAATCAAATCTAAGATTAGAATAACGATTAGTCTACATCAAAGGCGAGCAATTCAGTTTCAGAATACAGATCCTAGAAAGACAAGATTATTCTTTTTGTTTGTGAGTATAATAGCTATCACAAAATAATTAATTAATTTAATTATGATAAGCTATATTTGGGATTATGAGAATATGATTTTGAATCATGTGATGTAAATTATATGCATATTTGTGATGTTGAATCATATGTTAGTTCTTATGTAAATCTTATGCAAGTTGAATCATATGCAAGTTTGTGATATTGGATCATATGTTCTTATATGAATCTTATGCAAGTTTGTGATATTGGATCATATGTTCTTATATGAATTTTATGCAAGTTTGTGATGTTGGATTACATGTTCTTATGTGAATCTTATGCAAGTTTGGGATGTTAAAACATATGTGAATCATGTAGATACATATGCTAGTTTATATGCAAACATGTGACATAAATCGTTTATGTTTAGATCCATATGCAAGTTCACACCTTTATGTTTTGATCCATATGCAAGTTCACACCTTTATGTTTAGATCCATATGCAAGTTCACATCTTTATGTTTAGATCTATATTTAGATCCATGGCAGTACATAGTTATGAAAGCTTATGCCCATTGTCTATGCTAGTTTTGTATATGAATCATATGCTAGAAATTCATATGCAAGTTATAGGAAAAACCATATCCATATACGCAAGTTATTGGCTATGTAAACTTATGTCATGATTCTTAGATCTATTTTATGTGTTATGCAAGTTGTGATGTTGCTTTTCTTTTTATAAGTTAGACTATTGCGAGTCTAACATATGTCATATCAAAACGTACGAATAGCGTGGGGACAATGGGAAAATATTGAATATACATAAATTGTGAATTGGCATAAAATGGCCTTAAAAGGCATATAATTAATTTGAGGTATTAATTGGTATAAATTAGATACTTGAAATTATGGACATAAATAAATTTGGAATTTATTGAAAAATTTGAATAGGGATATTTATCCAATTTAGGGTTAAATAATTATGTAATAATTAGCTGCCTAAGACACGAGGTTAGACTCCTTTATGGTGTAAGACTGCCCGGACCCGCCCGGCAAATCCAGTAGCCACAAATGTCAGTCTAATGTGAGAGGTCAAAGGCACGAATTAAATGCGTAACAATTGTAAAGACACAAGGTTAGGCTCGTTTGCGGTATAAGACTGCCCGGACCCGCCCAGCAAATCCAGCAACCGCAAATGTCAGTCTAATGTGGGAGGTCTTTACAAGGTTACAATTCTGATGAATTAAGTAACACTTAACCAGATAAACATGTGGTGGGACATGGGGGTTAAGTGGGTGGCCTTTGGTGGCTTGTGAAATACGATTAGAAATACTTAACCAAGTTGAAACATGTAAGAAGACATGAATAAGAATGGGGTTAAGTGGGAAACCTGAGTGGGGACCAAGCACAGTTGGAAGGCTTGTGTCAAGCATAGGGACCCTTTTCAAACCGGTAACCCATTAAGTATCTTTGTGAGATCGACCCAAGTCGAGGACGGGACACGCTTACTGGGTTTGATTGTAAGAGGTCAAAACGAGTTAGCGGTGGCAACACAAGTCCAACGGGGTCATGTGCGTGCGTGGGCTCGGGCTGGTAGGTAAGACGTTGTTGCATCGTGTAGATATAAGTTGTGCATATCTGGTGGTATCAGTTTGCCACTTTGGGGAGTGATACATTCCACTGTGGGACCAACACAGGTATCTACGAGTTAGGGAGCCGATCGCATGGGGGTAATGGGTGCAACTAGTGGAGATAGGGGCAGACGGCACCTAAGAAGGCAGCTAGGGGTACACGAAACTACCATTATCATTATTAAGTTATGTAGGCGGGATCAACTTTTAGGTTGACTAGTGGTGGTGCAGTATAGTAATTATCCTATAGTGATTAGGAACGAGATTAACGCCAGAATATTCCTCTTATTTGCTTTGTCATGCCCACTTGTTTCATGGTCATATCTTATCTTACCAGTTTATGCCTTATCCTAGTTACTTTAATAATCATATTGTTAAAGTTATTATACTCGCCAGACTTTATGTTTGACCCCCTTGTTTTCGCCTCTTTTCTTCCTTCCCCCCTAGGTTCTCAGGGTGGGACTAGTACTAGTGGAGCTTGATCTTGGATCTCTTTCTCTCTTTTGGAAGTGCTTGGATTGCTGAAAGTAAAGTTCAGCTCATCTCTTTTATGGCTACTTGTGTTTGGGGTTATGCTTTTTTACTTTATGTACTCTGAAACAATTTGTCATGATGGATATTAAGTGTACTTGGTTTATGAAGTTGTTGTAATCAAACTATTTCTCCGCTGCAATAAAAGTTGTTTTAAAATTTTCAAGTACCAATATATGTATCTGTCTTGTTATATTATGTTCTATACACTAATAATGCTCCATGGAAGTTAATGCATTCCCTTTGTGAGTGACATTAATGGATGTGGGGTGTTACAACTAGTCCCTAGTTACATAGAATTTTGTCCCTAAAATTCAATTACTTTTAGTCGGTCCACTCTTGTTGATTTCACGTATCTTTGCTGGTAATAATTTACAACTCCTGTGGTGTTCATGGAACAAAATACATTGTTAACTGCAACATAATTTTATCAAACCAGTGTATGAATAGACAATGTAAAATTAAACGCATGATCCTTCTCTTAGGCATGACAAACATGATGGCTATTTCTATTTTCCAAATTTATGGGTGACAACACAATTTTTCCAGCATTGACATGATATTATGCTAAACCATGATAAAACCTTACTTTCAAGTACTATGGTCTGTTAGCCATTTATCTTAGAAAAGTAGAAGGGTATTTAACTGCTGAATTGTAATGGATTTGTTATGATAACACTAGAATCAAAATTCCGATATATATTTTGATATTACAATAAAAGTCACCCTTATGACAAATTTGCATCATAAATCTTCGTATGATGTACGGATACATATTATTTTCTTTATGTATTTTACCATAAAGAAGTAATACCCTCTAGATACAAGCAGCATTTGCATGTTAGCAAAATATTGATTTAGTTTAAGGTTAAACGTTTTACCTTGGCTCTGTAGTGTGACCCGGTAGAGATAGGGTTAGTAATACCCTAGATTGAGTTGAGTGTTTATATACGAGTGAACGTATTTGTTATTGATATAAAAATTTGTTTTATATTATGGAGATTTATTAGTTGAGTGGTTATGAGTTCTGGTCGATCTATTTGATCCATTGTATCAGTAGGGATTTTGTAAACACTCGAATACGATGAACCGTTATGGTATGTTTTGAAAAGAGGGTAAACGAAATAATTTTACCCAAATTATATTTTGATACAAAGGATTTATATCAGAGTGATTATAATATATTGGATATATTGGTTGTTATTATAACCGAGTAAGATTATAATGGATATGGTTATATATATATATATAACCAAATAAAATTCGTATAAGTATTACGAAGTGAATTAAATCTGAAATTTAAATCAGAATTGAAAGTACAACCCTGGAAAATTTGGAAAGGTGTTTGTAAATGGATTTGGATTAAATATATGAGAATTTTAAAATCCTGGGAGGTTTTAAATTTGTTTTACAAGCAGTGTGAATTGTATTTTGAAATTGATTTCAAAATGGGAAGTGTTTAAATATGAGGTTTGAAAAGTGATATAGTATTGAACTCATTTCGATAGCTGGAAAATCGATTTCGATGATGATCTAGACATCATCGGTGTTCGTTTTCGAGTTGTAAGTGACGGATTACTACCAAAGATTTTGTTTTCAAATATGTTTTACGAAAACAAGGTGTTTAGAAATTCAAGGGTTTTGAATTGTTATTGTGATTTCAAATTGATTTGAAATAAAAACCCAGGAATTTAAATTCTAGAATTTAAATTTATCTTGTGAAGTTAATTCGAATGGGATGATGAAAGTAAATAATAAACTAGAATTTAACTTGAGATGATAAGTTAAGAAAAACTGAAATGGATTAGAGGATAATCTGGAATGGAATTGAGTTGATGAGTTCAGAGTTTGAAATTTGATATTGGAGTTTGAATGGAATTTGGCTTAGGTAGAACCAAATGTTTGAGTTGAGGAGTTTGATTAAGATGATATTGGTATATGTTCAATTGGTAACAGATGCAAAGGATATAATGATATGCCCGACAAAAAGGTACAAGTTTATATTTATATTGGGTGTAGATTTATGAGTCGATTTGGCCAGCCGCTTGGCTGTTTGATTTTCTTTTGGGTTGGAGAAGGCCTAGAGAGGCGAGTTGTGGTTTTACCGATAAGGTTGTACAAAGGAGGTTATGGCGAAATTTTCCGAAAAATTAAGGCATTAGAAGATTTTCAGAATTTTTGAAAATTTTAGTTAGTCGGAATAAATTAATATTTTAGTCGATATTAATTGGTTCAGTAGAAACCGAAGTTAAGGGGTAAACTGATAAATATTTACCCAGTAGATATGGTCGTCTTCTAGCTTAGCAATTTCGAGGACGAAATTATTTTAAGGGGGAAAGAATATAATGACCTGGGTTTTTAGCGTCTGAATATTTAATTTATTTTAAATACGAAAGTGGTTGAATTAAAAGTTGAATAACTTAAATTCAGAGTATACGAGTTATAAAAAAAATTAATTTAATCGAATATGGAATTTAATATGGAATTAAACTGAATTAGAAGCGTATGAAATTCTAATTAAATATGAATGATAATATTTATTTATTATCGAAGGATTGGAGTGATTTGAAATCGATTAAATATTATGTTGATTTTTAAATAACACGTAAAAATAGTGTTTTTACGAACAGTGTCGGAATTCGCCAAAATCAGTCTTATAGAGTCCGTAGTATTGAAATATAGCAGAATAACAAATTTCGTGGTGATCGGAGTTTAGATGTAGTCGTGGTAGCATAAAACGTTCGGTGGAAATACGCTTCAATTTAAATGAATATTATAATAGAAAATACCTACCAAAATATCTAGATATTTATATCCCTATAAATACTCCTACCTAAACGTTATAACCTAAACTACTCCATCTGTAAATTAGAAAACAAGCCGCCACTTCAGTAATTCTTCAAGTAATTAAATCGATCAATTTACTCTACAAAAATTGGATAAGCTTATATCCGTTGAAACCGTTAGCTCGAGAGCATCGCGCTAGTGTGAATAACTTAGGGTTCGATGTTGATTGCCGAGGCTTGATTTTGGGGCATCGGTGGTTAGGGCTCGTGTTCATATGCAATTCAGGGGACGTGAGTTCAAGGTGAGGGGTGAGATGGCTTTCTGGTGACAAGGCGCGTCTTTTGACGTGGATGAGTGGTGCTCCGATCGCCAGAGGAGGAATGTATCACCTGACCGTGGCATGAAGAGGCACAGGTTCGGTTTTTGGAAGTGGCGTCGAGTTGAGGGCGATGGTGGCATTTGAGTAGAGGAGGGAAGGCCGAGGTGTTTGGCGGTGGTTGCAGGTAGGGCCGATGGTCGTGGAGGTTGTGAAGGACGGTCAAAGGTTGGTCAAAGGAGGATTGGGAGTAGTCGGTTTTCTGAGTTTCAATGTGGGAGAAGGGTTAGAGGATTTAGCTGCTGATAACGAAATTGTTAAGTATTAATGTTGGGTTAGTGGAGTTAGCAAAAGAGATTTGGGTTCATGGTATTGTTTGGGTAAGGAGGTGGAACAGATTTGAATGGTTACGGGAATAGGAGTGAAGAAAGTTACTTGATGAAGGGGGACGAGTTTTGGTTTGTTAAGGAGAGGAGCAAGGGCGTGTACCAGTATTTATGGTTCATTCATTTATGAAGTATGAATGCACAAACTTTAGGGAATCAGGCTAAACCAAAAGGTATTAAATTAAACTTCACAGATTCTATAACATAACATACTGATCAAACCCTGTTATCTCTGCCCATTAATTGAAGTGGCAGGTTAATTTTTCGTTGGTAACTGATGACATTTTCACTGGAGTGTTGTTGGGAAGCACGCGAGTTGAATGATGGAAGGTGGAGTTGATGGAGTTTCGAAGAGGTCGAGACGGTGATTGAACGATGTGACGGTTTTTAAATCTATAGAGAAACATGGGAGATTAAAGTCTTCAAAGTATTAGAAATGGTGGAGGAAAAGGTTAAGACTTAGAAGAATAGCAGCAGTATATCGAGGAAGAAATATGCAGTGCGAGTTGGGTGTGTTGTGTATGTGAAGGAGTTGTGTGGGAAGGCATTCAAAGTTTAGGCGCATGGAGTAATTTTTATACAGGAAGTTTTCAACATTAGGGAAGATGAAGAGGGACACGCGGGTTTGGGCTTGCGCAAGGGTGTTGGGCCGGAATTGTTTGGGTAAGGGCCCGAGTTGATTTTAAATTCAAGTAAAGTTAATTCAAAATGCTAGTTCAAGCTTAGAAAATGTATAACTTTCATATACGGTATCAGCATTCAGCGAAACGAGATCCGTTGGGATCGTACGGACGGGAGCAACACAAATGGAGCTGACTGGGAGTGAATTGAAGCTCGTTACAATTTATTGTGAAATTAATTGTCCGTCTGAATCAAGCGATGGTTATCGTTATTAACGATGATCGTCCAATGTGAGTAAAACATCACTAACTCTGAACAGTTATATTTTTATAACGTATTCTTAGAACTGATAATTATCTGTTGATTGCGGTGTGTTAACTGTTTGGTTGAATTGCTTGTGTATTGGTTGAAATCATAGATAACGATATATATATATATATATAAATCGTTAGTCAAATATTGATTCTGTTTAGCAGAACATTTCATATTGAAATGAATTAGATGTTAACTATATTGTTTAACATCTGTGATGCAGGGGAACAGGTTGGAGGGACCCAACTGGGTTCCTCAATATATAAAATATTGTTTTGTTTCATATATTGTGATATATGATGTGTTATATAATCTGTGCTGATTATGTGTGCTTGGTTGATAGTAATCATGGTTATACGCTATTTTAAATACCATGCGAAATACGAAATTGTAAAAAGGGAATTTTCAAAGTTATATTGAAAATGAACATAAAATCGAAGGATTTTATAGAAGGAATATTTATTTAGAAAATAAATAGAATTAGCAAGGGAATATTTATTTAGAAAATAAATAGAATTGAAAAGGAAAAATATTTATAACGGAATAGGATGTTGTAAAAAGGAAATTTATTTATAATGGAATAGGATGTTATAAAAAGGAAATCATTTATAAAGGAAACCGTTACGAAAAGGAAAAACGTTATTAAAAGGAAATCTTTTTAAGTGGAGAAACGTTATTAAAAGAACATTTATAAAGTGAAGAACCGTTACTAAAAGTAAATCTTTATAAATGAATAAACGCTGTTAAAAGGAAATCTTTTTAAATGGATAAACGTTATAAAAAGGGAAATCTTTATAAAGCCAATAAAGTAAATCGAATATAGTTTATTCGAAAGGAGTTAATCGAATATAGTTTATCTGAAAGGAGTTAAGTGATAAGAGTTAATGAATTAAAGTTAATCGAGTTAAAGTTAATGGAGTTAGGGTTAATTGATTTGAGTTAATCAAGTTAAATTTTAAGTTAGATATTTCAGAAGTAGGGATTATAACGTTATCGTTATAACCAATGTTTTTATAAAAGAATAGGATTCGTAAACTGAATCCGAGAGTTTCGTAAGAAATGATTTGATAAGAAACGAAGTTATAGGAAATTAGAAACTGACTAGAGATTAGGCAAGTTGAACGGTTTCCAGAGTACCGATCTGATGTTGGTTTCGGCCTTCGGGATTTATACTTAGGGAATTGTTCACTTACTAGTTTACAGTTAGGGACTGATGATTTTGAAAAGTTAATGAAGCGTAAATGAGGATTGGAAATGTTTTCCAATGTCAAAAAAAACATATATTTTCTAATTATAGAAAATAAGGAAATATGAATATATATATATATATAAATACACACATATATATGGTTGATTGGATCGATAATTCCATTTGGAAATAAGATCGTTGTGTGTACACAGACATGTTTTCATTTGATATTTAAATCACAGACTATCAAAGTTTTGACCATTTTAACGTTGTTAATATGGAGAGACCGGTTGGATTTATATCCAAAGAACCACTCCGTATTGGCATGAGCGTTGCGAATCATATATGCCAAAGAAAATTGAAGACGGAGTAAAGTGCAAGGGTTGTTGTATAAGTCCTAGGTAGAGATTGCCTAGGATGGGTGTACTGAATAGTGCCTTCAGTTTCGTTCAGTCCCAAAACGAACGTATATGGACGAGTGTCTGACAGAGTATTTCCAATGATCGAATATGATTGGACTGTACAAATATATATATATATATATATATATATATGGTGGCAACGAATTTATTCCCTTAGCATAATATCCAGAATATTTGTGCAAATCAATTAGTGATTAACGGATCTGACAATGTGGCATTCAAAGTGATCGTGTTATCAATGAACGGAAAGTAGTCGTAGCCTCTGGCCTCAACATCCGGTAAATGACAAAAATCGGGCAGGCAGCATGGTTAAGTCGGTCGCTCCGAAGTAGGGTGTATAATCACCTGATCTAGAGTTTCATTTACTTCTAAAAATCTATTGTCGATGCTGTCCCATTCGGGAAACGGTTGCTGATCCCAACCGTTGGTGATATACATTCGATACACTCAAGCGAAATGAGTGGTCGGTCATGTGTTGCCGGGTTGCAAGATGTTCTTGTTGAACCTAGTGTATTCCTCTCTAGAGGTACACTAGTGAAAGGTGGTTCCATACCTTGTCATAGTTGGAAATCCATTACCCAATACGTGCTTGTGGTTTTGATTTGTATACTATATATGTAGAACGTGAGATGAAAGCGTTTCTGCTAGATGATTATTATATTGTGGTTGATAGACATTATTATAATATCAAAAGGTTTTTGATATAAAGATATTTTGGATTCTCATAAGGGAAAAACCCGTTCCGTTATACGGCGTGATCTTATGAGATATCGTTTAATGGCTCAAACTGTTTTAAACTGTTTTACTCATACCAGTCCCATGACTGACCCGGAATTTATTTTGTTTTGTTTTCCCTAAACTCTTGGGTGCCTAATTTTGTACGGGCAGTCAAGTAGTCGGGATTTACAGATATACTGGAAGAGCTTGGAGCAGGAGGCTTCAGGATTATATAGCTATAGTTATTTCTGCTGTGTTGTAAGTGTTGTACTCTGATAATGTTATTGTATACATATACTGATTTTATTTCAAGGATATGTTATCTATTATATGTTATTCGTTCCGCTGTGAGGTTCGTGTTACTCTGATGTTGTGTTGTTCTTCTTCTTCTATTCGAAGTTTCTATCTTATCTATTCTCACCCTCTAATTTCTTTCATAACTGCCGGTATTTTTCGATGTTTGGTTAGTCGTCATTGAGTTTATGTCGATAACCAAAGTCGTCAAAATCCGGGTCGTTACAAATATGCTAGCAAAGCACACAGTTCCGACAAAGTGATGAGACCAAGAATTCTTCAAAATCTAAGGTCACGTTACGTAGATTGTTTGAATTTTACTTTTAAATTATGTATTTGATCGTATGTATCGTACTTGTGGTCTATTTGAAGAATTGGTATGATATGTAGAATATTTTGGATGGTTTGAATGTGATGAATGTTTTAGATGAGTATATTTTGTGTACAAAACCAGTACCGCAGAATTTGTAATTACAGCGTTGTATTTGCCTTCTTCCAATGTAACATTTTCCTTCTTTACTGTTGCATTTGATTTTTTTTCTGATGTTGCATTTCAAAATAATGGGGTTGCATTACATAGTGTAGTGGTGTTGCATTAAATAAAATTTTATTAATTCCACATGGCACGTGGGCCCCACAACTGACGTGGTAGTTGACACGTGAGCATCTGATGTGGAAAGCTGACGTGGCATGTGACACATGTGCAGCTGACGTGGAAAGTTCGTGTGGGCCCCACAACCATTAGCTGGAAGCCAGGCTCTGGCTTCTGCATAAGGCAACGCTGTATGTTGTTGCATTACTTGCATATACTGTTACAATATGGTTATAATGCAACACTTTCTTCCCATGGCCGTAGATGGACAAAAGCATTGCCTTAAAGGGCTAATGCAATGGCCGCGAATGTCACGCCCCTTAGGTGTTGCCTATTTGAAAAAATGGCCTACGGCAACGCTTTTTTTTATCTATGGCCACAGAAAAATAGTGTCGAATATGCCCACTTTTGTAGTAGTAAAGCCAAATAAATTAGTAAACATGTACCTATTGGTCGGGCATACAATTTTATTCCTCTGCTCTAGCCTCTTTGCAATGACCTGTTCTCACATATATATGTACATGCATGCAATTTCAAACAATTTTCAATTCAGTTCAATATTCTGATTCGATTTGGCTAATGGTTCAAAATTTTAATTAATCAAACCAATAATCATACAACACAACCAGCAATCAATTGTTGATAAATTTTCAAATTCATAACTTTGGTATCTACATATAGAAAATCATGTTTTTGGTGCCAAATCACAACAATACCCCTATATAGTTTTGGTTCTCACACCAGTCAATGGGGAAATACATAGATATCCCACTTTTCGAAACTCGAACACAAGTGCTGTTGATGACATGCCATCATCAGAACGATCTCCGGGCGACTAGAGTGTGATTCTATATCTATCCAGTATATTAAAACTTCGAATATACGTTTGCAAGGCGTATATGCAAAATCTTTATATATTGGATTGTCCAAATTCAATACAAAGTAAACAATCAAATACGTATTATAAGATTTAAATTTTCAAAAAAAAAATTGATTTCATTTTTATTTTAAAAACACTACTCTTCACATTCGTTCTAGGATACTACTGATCCCATCTCTAACGAGTCATTCTCATTGGATATTGCTAATCCAATCTCTAATGAATTCTTTCGTTTGGTTCTAATATGCCTTGTTCTCGAGCTCTGTAAACCAAAGCTCTGATACCAAACTGTGACGACTCAAACTTCCCCGTAAAGGAAAGCCCGGATTGTAATGAGAACACGACAAATCCAAACACAAACAGAAGAACATTTCATTGCTTATTACAACAATTTACATCAGAGTACAAGAATGTACAGAGTATGAATAAATAGTATACATTTGATAAATATCAGAGATTAAAATACATTACATAGCAGCGGAAAAATAATACAAAACACAACTGAAGGTAATATACGGATACAGAGCTTTCCGAATATCGCTTCAGCTGTAAATTAGGATCCTGTGAATATAATATTTGCAAAACCCAACTACTAGCTGCCCGTGTGGAAAATAAGGGCACCCAGAGTTTAGGTTAAAACAATAAACTCCAGGTCAGTCATGTGAATGGTATGAGAACTAAAACAGTTATTTAATCTTTACTTTAAAAATAAAATAAATCAAGGGACCACGCCGTATAACATGGAACAGGTTCCCTCCCAAGAATACATGTGCATAGACAGCGCAATGTTTTTTGAAAAAAATGAAGCTATTATAAGACCTAGGTCCCATCACACAATGCAACGCAAGCCGGAGGATAGGGTTTTACCTTATAATAGCCAAACATGCTTGGTACATTTAAAACAAATCATTTGATACTATTATAAGTGCATAGTATATAAAACAACTTCAAATATAAATGTATCAATCACAGATGGCATGGGTACCATATATCATGTCGCCAATACTAGGCTCTACAACCAAAACCGAAATATCATGTATTGAAAATTGGATTTCCGTCATGAGTCGAGGCAAGGGATGTACTCCTCGCCGGCTTCGAGACACTCTAGCAAATGCCTCAGGATCTCCCGCAGTAGACCCTTGGATCCTCCAAGGCCGGTCCTCCCTTATGTTTGAGGATTAGTATTCCTGAACACACGTTTCCCGGTCCTATAGGACCTATATCCATCGGCTCCGTAGAGACCGATATAACCGAGGTGTCTCGCATCCCAACAACCACAAAGGTAAAAATAATATAAATGTCCGGACTTGCAAAACCCTAACACCACCCATAGCTAGAAAGAAACGTCATGTCCTCCTTGGGTCCCTTATCCCATTTTTGACTCATACCGAGGTGTGAGGCTCGCGAATTAACGCTATACACAAAGCTATGCTATATTAAAGCTACGCTTTGATCATCAACCACAAGACTCTGCTTTTCAACAGAAGCCTTGATCATTTGCATCTCAGCATGCCACATAGGCAATTCATGCCATGCGACTGATATCTATCGATATATAACCTCTGCGCTCGTACGTCTCAGAGAAGGGCGTTAAGCAAGAGAATAAATTATACGCCGCCAAACATATATATATTTAATAGAGATCAATCAACACAGAATAAAATCCAATGTAAGACATACATCCATTTACAAGTTCGTTCTGGGTCTGAACGAAACCGGAGGCACCTTATTCCTCATCCCATATGTCCAATACAGGAGAGAGGTCCTCGCATATCCGGTCGATCTCCAAGTATGTCTGGACGATCACCACTTATTACCTTGTCTTGGGTGTACAGCCCAATCAAGACATCAATAATCATCCAAACGATGTGAAGACCTCCGGTCTTCAACCACCGTCTTGATCGTCGACTTATCGTCGAATCAATTGCCCAGTATGGGTATAAACCCGGCCTTTCCGAATAAGTCACGTATATAATAAACAAGTGTTATAAAAACACAACATACGCCTCATTCCAATTCTGAATATTCTTTTATTTAAATATTCATATCCTTTGGGAAAGGTTCCCATTAATTTTATCAAAGATAAATTCTTTAAATTTATTCTTCAATCTTCCTTTGGATATCAATTCAAACCATGTTACGGTTTTCCAAACTAGTCGGGATTAGCGCACCTTACCAAAGTAATCATTTGTTTTATCCCCCAATCCCAACCTATTCATACCATGGAGCAAAACTGGTAATACTCCATATCTAACACTACGGTGTTATTGGTAAATTTAATTACCATTCCACGTTCAAATCTAATTAAAGATTTAACTATCGCTAGGATCAAAACTGGCGATACTCCGTTCTCGATCATCTCCCAAATTTGATAATTTAAATTATCAATTCCCATTTCAATCTACTTAAAGATTCATTAAAACCCCACTTAGTTTTAATCTTCCCAAAAATCAATGTTAATGATTATTTAACTTTGGAAACACAAACATATCGCATTGACAATCTACAACGTACTATTGATTCCTGCCGATATATAACCTCTGAGCTCGTACGTCTCAGAGAAGGGTGTTAAGCAAAAGAATAAATTCTCCGCCACCAAACAGATATATATTTAGCAGAGATCAACCATACAGTTCGAAATACAATGACCGACATGTAATCCTGCCTTTAACTGGGTTAAAAAACTAATGTCATTTAAAACACAGTTTACGATAAACCCAAATCATATTCCATTAATTATGGAATCTTCACGGAAAAACTAATCAATATATATTCGATATCAATTTCCGTATCCGACTAATAATATAAATGGAATAATGGCAAAGCCTTTTAAATTCCATATGTATTAACAGTCTTCCTCCACAGAAGTTCACTTCAATTATTATCAATCGAATTCCATTCAATTCCAATTTAATATATTAAATTGGAAGATTTTACTTTGGAAAATTCCCGTTAAATCTTAATAAAAAGATTTATAAATTCCAAATCACATTTCATTATAAATCGGGTTAAAGAACGAATGTCGTTAAAAACACAATTCACAATAAACCCAATTCACATTCCATTTTCAGTTCCAATTAAATGTTAATTAATTGGTAATTCTTCTTTAAATCTTAATTAAAAGATTTATTCTTTTCACACTGGGTTTAAGAACAGTGTCATTTAAAACACATTTCACGACAAACCCAAAATCCAATTCAATATTAAATACAAGGCACCGAATAGAAATTATATCGGCTTATATTCAATATCAAATTCTTAAATCAATAAATATCGTAATGGAGTAACGATATATATATCTTCCAAATTCCTCCACAATATCCGCATAATCACGAAATCCAATATCGAAATATTTTGAAGATAATTTCGATTCAAATCCATTCCAATTCATATATTGGAAATTCTGGTTATTTTTAAAACCATTCAAAAATCCAATTTATTTATTTTAAAAATTACTGGATTTCAAATCTAGTTTATAACTAGTTCATTTCGATAAAAATATATTTTTATCTTTTCAAATATGGAATTTTTCATCCCAATTCTTCCAAAATCATCTATTATGATTTTACACAAATAATCGATATTTTTAATAATTTTATCAGGGCTCGTATAGTCGATTTCCATAAACGGCCATCGAACTGCACTTACAGCGACCTTTTCCAAATTTGATTTGGACATGATTCCAAATCCAACCATTAGATTTCAAATCTCTTGTATTCGTTGGAAAGATCTTTTCGATACGAACCCAACGGTTCAGGTTTTAGGAGAATCCGACTGTCAAATCTCCCGTAATGTCAATTCGAACTCAATAGTCGAAATTTACGAACTGCCGCAGCGCGGCGCGTTCTATTCAGGCCATTAAATATATATAACAAGTGTGAACCCGTGCTTCGCATACGGGGATTATAAAAATATTTTATATGTATGGTAAACTGTGAAAAAAGGTAAACTGGTGCGATAAGGGAAAAAAAGAATTTTGGTTAATCTAAGTAAACTACAACGGTAAAAAGTTTTTTTTTTTATTATTGAGAAACCGTCTATTCGATCTATTCAGCGACATATTCGTTTGTCGCATAATGAGCCGCTCTCCTCTGAGGTAAGCTGAGCTCCCAAGCGCAATCAAAAGGCCGAATGAGAGAAAGCTAATGGTTAAATTTATATGTAATGACCAATGGTATATAAAGTGTACGCTTTCAAATCTAATTATAAATACTGGATTGGTTAGACAAATAAGAAGGAAGTTACTAAATTATGAACATAGATTTTGTAGTGTAGGAGATTTGTAGTCAAACCAGTACATGTTTAAATTTCAGGAATGGATGTAGAGCAATAAGTAGAAGACGATGGAGATACATGTAATGCAACGAAATTACTGTTTTATTTAATTGTATTTTCCTATTAGTTAAAATGGAGTAAAAGCAAATTGAAGCTGCAAATATTTGTTGCGTTCAAGACAACTCATGTGCCTATGTTAAATTTTCCAACATATAAATTTTATTATATGCAAGCCCAGCTGTAGGGTGGTTTTCATAAAAACATGCAATCAGTTGATACTCAAAGAGCTTGGCTCACCGCAAAAAAATACACATTGTCATCATTTACTCACCGCAAGCAAAAATAAACTAAAATACATTACAGTGCAGAACTTGAATATGCAATGATCTATTAGATGTACTCAGTGTATGTGAAAATATATTTGGTTCTCAGTTAGGAGACCAAAATCATATTGAAAAATCACATGGATAACCTAAAATAACAATCCAACCTTCATGCAAATATAGCTTAAAATAACCATTACTGCTAATAAACGAAACTATCAAAACAGTACAAAAGCAAAACAGCAAGCACTGTGTGCAAACTGCAAAACCATCAATGAATCAGTTTTTATCCTAAAGCTCCGTCCATACAAATGAATGTTCCTTCACTACACAGTTTGTGTATTGTTTTTGACCTATCTTGGTGGGAGGCATCTTTTCTAGCAAAATTGGTCAAGCATTTGTTGCATGCAATACGTGTAGCCTTACAAGCCTCACTTGAGATACTCTAACTAACTTACCAGGTGAATGGAGAAGAGAAGCTCATTCGGTCTTTTTTCATGACACCACCTTTGATATAGATTACTGGATTTGGCAAATCTGCAGAATAGAACTTTAGGGGTTTCATGATTTGGGCGATAGCATTCTGCTGGCCTACTTCCCATTAGTAAAGACAGGTGTAGTTCCAACCCTAAACCAAAGTATTTTTTATTTTTTAAATTCTTTGAAGCAACACTTCAAAATATGTATACAAATAAAAAAACTGGATATAGGAAAAAACCAACAAACTTGTAAAATACCGGCAAAGATCATTACTAAACCTTAGGCTACTTCATATTTTAATTTTATGGTTGACCTCTACAAAAGGAATGATAATGTTGGTGCCTTTCCATAGTTAGAAGGGAAAATCAGTGTTGATATAATGAGTAATTACAAAAATCAATTAGCCAGCTATATGCCAGAAAGTTTAAGTTTCTGCTCATGATGTTTAACATAATTTTTCCTTCTTCCTTTATTAGCTAAATGCTACCTAACAGGCTTCCAAAAAAACCAAACACAATCTTGCTAAAACACTAAAATAAATTGGAATTCTAAATAATCAATAAATGTAGCAGTATAATTAATTATACATATGACTATGTTTGAACATTCGCCGCTGTTTCATGCTAAAAAATCATATGCATCTTATTTGTCATGGAAACAGAAGTACAGTTAACTGTAGGATAGACTGTCACTGGTATCAATTAAAAATAAGCGAATCAGTATTGAGGAAAAAATTACATATAAATATCACATTATCCAACTCAAAAACTATGCAAAAAAGAATATACTTTGCTCCAATGTGAATAGTCAGTTTCTCTAAATTCTTAATTACGCTCAAAACTTCTAATCCTGTGCACCCATCATACAAATTAAGGATAAGTACACCAATATGAAGATGAGCTATCTTTATTTACACAGAGTTAAAGATGAACACTTTACCTGAAGACTTGGTATCCAAATTATCCAAAACTCTTGAAACTTCTACAAATTTTCATAATTTGATTTCAATGCAAGTAAGTAGCTATAATTTAGGTTTCCATAATTTTTCTTACATGATTGATCCTCCATTTTTTTCTTATATTCCAAGAGTATTTTATTGTTTTAGTCAATTAATTATTTTCTTTCCTTTAAATAATTTATTCAGTTAATTATTATTGTTTATATTCATTACATAACTCCACTCACACACAACACACATACAAAAAAAAAGTACAAACGATACACATAAGTTGCACATTAAAACATTCCATATGAACTCAAGTTAATGAAAATCTTTATAAGTCTTCTCTATTTACAAATTTAGAAATCTATTGGATAAGCCAAAGCCTTCATTGGCTATGATTCAACGCGTCATTAAACGGAAATTATGTTATTAAAAATGCAATATAAAATGAAAAGAATTAGCTAATATGAATTTATGACTGTAATAAGCATGTTCATTACATCATAGATTTTCCCTATTGCATCATATGGTATATTGCTAAATAATATGCAGGAAAGAGTTGGAGTACACCTTGACATATTTTTTTGCAAAACATACCACACCATAAGCGGTTTAAGAACCATAAAAAACCAAAACATATAAAACTTGCTTTAATGAATACTCTTGACCATTGTGAAGGTATCTGTGAATCCTCCTTCATGACTGATCTCGATTATTTAGTATATCTTGACCAATATAAAGAACAATGCTGGCTATTTTCTTGTGCCCAAAGATTGATAAGAAACATTGTTTTCAAGTTTATATTTTTCCTGTTAATATTAGTTTTCCTTTTTTTTGTCATATTCATTTAACGACATCAATTGGTTTTTTTACTTTCAGATATTAATTTGATGTCTCAACAAAGTACAAATTTTAAAATTCAGTTTTTAATTATTATTATTTTAAATTAGGTTCCTATTGCTTTTGGGAATCTGCTTTTTATTAAATGGATGCTCATGAACAATACATTATATTGTTTTAATAGTATTGAATATTTGTGTTATAATTTGGGGACGAATATTGTCCTTCATGCTCATTCAACTATGTTTAGTTTAGCTACCTATAGACTACATATTTAACTTTATAAATTGTTTGAGATAACGTACTATTTTGTCTCCTGTCATAAGGTCCATAACTGTACAAAATTCAAATTTCTTTCTTTTAAATCTTATAATATGATTTAACTTTGGTGCAGTTAAAGTAGTGAAATGTATGGTTTAGGCTTGGAAAGTATTCCTTTGTCACTCCTCTTATATGGCAAATAAGAAAATAGTATAAATTGTTAAAAATTAAATAGAAACGTTGGACAAAAATGTGGTACACAGGACAAACTCTAAGGAGATATACCCAAGATTATGTATTAGTACCACTTACTTACTATACTTTGATTCATGCATTAAATCAATGTACTCGCACAATACAATATATTATCAAAATTCATACCAAAGAAAGTCAACTACATACATGTTAGAAGGAACTCGGTATAGGTAAATATATTGCTGAAATAGGCATGTAGCATTAAAGTCAGACTTATAATGATATTCGGGTCTCCTATTAACCATAATTTACTCAAGAGAATTGAAATTAGTGTAAAAAGATTGGCTCTCCACAATGAACAATTAGATCAGTGAACCCAAACCATTTATGTTAGACCTGGATTATAGTTATTTTTATAAGCTAAACAGGAAATACAGGTACTTGCTAAACACTTGTGTGAAACTCAATTTATTTTGGCAAAAGCAATAAAAATACAAACTTCTATTGTTGCAGAAAGTAAGTGGTTTGCCTAATAGAACAACAATTTTTTGTTCATTGATGTATTAAATGTTAGTGGATATTTGTTTCAAGGACGCATTTTAAAAAAAATAATAGATCAAAGGACAAAAGACTTTTGCTATGTAAATTAAGGACTACTTTCATGTTTTAATTGGAAAAAGTCCAAATATTTTAAACTAAGGACATGTGTTGGCATTTCACAAATAATAAAAATAAATATAAAAATATTTTTCTGTGATTATAAGATTAAAAAATAATAAAAATTAATTATGAAATGTTTTTTTGCTGTAACTATGGAAGAAAAAGCAATATTAGAAAATTATGGACGGAAAGCTAAATGCATATAGCTTCGTTATTTACGGTATAGCTTTTTTCTGGTATAAATGAGCTTAGCTTTAAAATGACTTAATTCTGTATTTGGATGATACAATATAAATCTATATTTTTAAGTTATAAAGCTATATTCATTTAGCTTTCCGAACTGATTATTTTTATATGTTTATAATAACATAAATTGACTAAAATAGTTTCAAAATCATATATTTTTCTTTCATTTTTGAGGGTTGTTTTTTATTTTATAATTTAATTCGTTAATAATGAGAGTTAGAGTGAATTTTATGTTGCATGATAAAATTTGGCCTTTGTCCTTAATTTAATTATGAAACTTAGTTGTCCTTTAATCTAATTTTTTTTGAAACTTGTCCTTCAAACTAAATACCCCTAAATGTTATTCGTAAATGTAGTTTTGGGATGCCCTAAATGTTATCATTTACTTTAATATCAATGTCCGGGACAAATTGAAATGATATTAAATGCAGAAGTTATATAATTGTTGTAGTTTGAAAATGCATTAGCTGTAACTTCATTTCAAATGTACTGCTCGTCAATGGATGGAATAATTAAACAAATACTTCATTTATTCATGGTAAACTTATTGATTTAGGTTGACACTTATCAACTCATAAATGAGCATATAACTTTTACATTATTTTCATCCTAACATGGTACAACAAAAATATTAACTAAAAAAATCATTTTTTATGTGAAAGCTGACCGAAATAAATAAATCATTAGAAGCAATATTAATAAATTTTCTAAATCTACAATACAAATGTACTTTGGTTATCTGCAATCCTTCGTAAGTCTATTTGCAAAAACTCATTAGACCATCTTCATCTACACCTAATCAAATGAGTAATGACTTTAGGTGATATGAAATATATTACAAAAAATAAGCGAGTTCTAAAAGATATATATTTGATATATATTACAAAATTAAGTTATTAGAGTAAACTACTAGAAAATTAGTATGAAATATAGAGAAAATAATTGCTTAGCAATCCAATAAACCCAATTTCTTTGGGCATTTTGAATACATCAGGCATCAAATGTAGTAAATATCTCAAAAAGTAGGAACAAATGAAAAAAAATTGTTTCACTGCATATAGTTATTTTGAAAAGGAAAAAAAAGTATTTAAAAACAAATCAAATAGAAAAAAGAATTAAAATAAAGTGAAAGCTAACAGATAAGCAAGAAGTGCTAACCTTACATATATCATGGAGGCGGAACGCTAAGTACTACATAAGTGTATGGATAAACATCTAGACCTGCAGTAGTAAAATACTTCATAATTATAGTTCTCTCATATTTTAGTCTATGATTTTTAAATTTTCAACTTAAATGCCTTACTCAACCAACATAAAAGTAGATGGAACCAAGGATAAAAGTCGTTGTTAACGAAATTAGAGAATTTAATCTTTCCTTCATGTTATTTTTTAACATTTTGTAGAATAGCTATGGAGATGTTGTGATAAAGATGAAATAGCAGATATGTAATGTCCCAGTTTTTTTGCTAGTCTTCGTCAATGATAAATATTGATTTAATAAGATAATTAAATCTTGAAATATGTTTATTAAACAAAGTAAAAACAATTGTAATTATATGTGAGTATGTGTACACTAGTAATATATATACATTTAGTATGTTTAAACTTGAATTCAAAGTAAAACATTTAAATAAGGAACTTATTTTATAATGCATGAAAGGACAAGCATTTAATGAACACTACCTTAAATAGTAAACTAAGATGCTACATATAGTAAGGCTAGGATTTCAAAAACCATTCCCTAAAAACATTTAAATAATTCTCACATGAACTTGCATGTGCACCACTTGCACTAAGAAGAAATATCAGCAAGAAGAGACAAAGGAAAACAATTGTTTAATGCCTTAAAATCTAAAGGAATGATCCATGCATTTAATGAAGGTAAGGCTCAATCTTCTAGAAGGGGCAACCTAGTATCCTCTCATTGACTAGGATCCTTAATAAAACAAAAGTTCCATACATGTGCTCCCTCAAAATATGGCCGTAGGGACTAGAGAGTAAAGGGTTAAGGCCTAGAAATGCACTGTTGAAACATGTGCAGAAAATTCTTTCTTTAAACCTTGAACTTGCCTATAAATACACTTCAAACTCTCACATTCTTCCTCACAAACAAATCTGAAACTCTTCTCTGAAATCTGAAGCATTCTTTCTGGATCTTGGATAGCTTTTTAGGTGAGTAAATCTCGGTTTAAACACTTCCTTGGTTGAACTGAATAATGCAGGAATGCTTGTTTGCTTTGCCTCATATATGAGATATAGATGTTGATTTGTTATTAACTAAATACTGTAATATTCATGATCTGAAAATACAAAGAAAAACAGTGCTCAAATGGGTGAGAAAACCATTTACTGTATAGTTTAGAATCTTTGATCAAATTTTGTATACTTTGTAAAAATCCTGTTATGACCATTATATGTTCACTGTCAACACACCATGTTTAAATGCTAGAACACCTTCATTCACGTCTGTACAAACTGATAGCTCATATAGTGATGAACTAAGCATCTTGTTTCAAGTCTGGACTGTGTTCTGTGGAAACACAGAATGACTGATCATGGTTTCTTAGAAGAAAATACCATCAAACCCCATTCTAGTAGTTTTGAATTCAATTGTATTAAGTATATATGTATGAGATATGGCAAAGAAGAAAACACAGTAATAAAAACATTGGCAAGAATCAGCTCAACAACTTTTTACAGTAAACTCTCTGTATAGGTGGATTTTCAAATCCAACGAAACATGGTTTTGATTACATAAATCGAATCAGAGTAGAAAACCATGATTTTTAAAATAAATTTCATGATTTTTAAACCAGTATTGAACGAGAATTTTGGGGTTGGTCGGAAAGTTCTTCTTGGCCAAATTCCGGCAAGAAAATTGATTTCGGATGTCGGCATCGAAGCCAGAGGAGTAGGGGGAATCGGGAAGTATGAGAAAAATACAAGTTTATTTTTTTATTGAGTAATTTGTGAGAATCAGATCGATTTAGGGTTTTAGTTTTAAATTGGGTAGCCTCGGTTCAGAGGGAAACTGCGCCGTCGTGGGTGAGCTGGACGGGATCGCACCGAGGGGGATAGAGGCTGGGGGTCGTCACCAAGGTGTGACCGGAGTTTGGCGAAGACTGGCGAACTGTGGTGGTGTTTGGAGGCGGTTCCTTTGAGCGAGGTACAGAAGTGTATTTGGTGAGTGCTATCGAAATCCGCTACAGGGGTTTGTCAGGCTTTTGGGTGGTGTCATCGCGGTGAGGAGGTGAAGCTGGGTTTGCGGGGACGGTCACGGTGAACTCACGGTGGCCGGGGTTCGTGTGCATGTGCACATGCATAATACTGTGCACCATTGGTTTTTCTAGTAAGCTTTGGAGGAGAAGCTGCTTCGATTGTGATAAAATGCTAAGGCGCGAGATAAGTTTAGTGTTAAAAGTTTGGTTAATACATCGTATAGGGTGAAACAGAGAATACCAAGAACTAAATAAATAAATAAATAAATAAATAAAAAGAGAATTTTTATTTAAACAGTCAGAGGCAAGTGGAAAGGAAGAAGCAGAAGATCGAAATGAAGAATTCGACTGTAGAAGTTCGATCAGGTTTGAATTATAAATAATAAATGAATAAATAATTTAAATTAATTATTTAAATTATTTAAATATATTTTAATCATAGTGAAATAAATAAAAAGGGAAGTAGCGTATGAAAAACATCGCCCGAACAGCGATGATAAAAGAAGGAAAAGTGTCGTGTGCGTAGCACGTGCATTATCTACTCATTCGCAAATAACGATTAAAACTGAACCAAACACTAGTGTGAAACACATACACCAGGATAATTAAAATTATTCTGTTAAGAACCAAGTAAACAAACACTGTTCGTTATAAATCTGTAAACTAAATAATAATCAGGATTTAGCCTATAAACATTCACCGACTGTAAAGACATCCGTACATCGTTTCGAAGAGACCGGGATAAATATTCCACTTCGACTCGAGGTATATGACGCATGTCAGAATACTGAAGACAACGATGTGCAAGAGCAGTTTTGAAGAGTATCTTCGGTCTGTTCAGTCCCAGAACAAACCCGAATGGACGAGTGTCTGACAACGTATATCAGTTAGCTTCTACCCATCGATTTACATAAGTATATTACGTTGGTGGCAGAGGAATTCGTTTCTCTTAGCTTTATTGCCCGTAATATATTTGGGTAATCGAATGAGTATTTCTGACAGATATGACGATGTGGCATTCAAAGTAATTGAAGAAATAATCTGTCAGAAGGATTAACGTGACCTCGAAGTCTCACAACCCGGAAGAACAAAAGTTGGGCTAGGCAGCATGGCTAGTTGGGTCATTCCCAAGCAGGGTGTATTGTCACCGATCTAGAGAAAATTCATATTTGTTCTTCTTTTCGATTCTGTATCTTCGGATTTCGGTTGTACGGCCAAACAACCGTGGTGGCAATATATTCGCTACACTCAAGCTAAATGAGTGGGCGGTCATGTGTGGCCGGGTTGCAAGACGTTCTTGTTGAACCTGCAGTGTATACCCTCTAGAGTACACTGATCGGTAGGTGCTCCCATACCTTGTGTGTTGGAATCCAATCTCCAATAAGCGCTCTGCGGTTATCGATTTTATACTATATATGTGAACGTGAGATGCAAGCGTTTCACTAGATGGTTATCTATTTGATAAAAACTTTCGTAATATCAAACGTTTATTTTGATATAAAATACTTAGATCATTATCCAGATATTAGACATGGATTGATCTATGATTTCTAAAGTAAATAAACCTGTCAACGTGAAAACCTAAATCCTTATTCCTTGTTTACATCTCTTATCTGTGTTTACTCACACCAGTCCCCCCGACTGACCCAGAGTTTATTTTATGTGTTTCTTAAACTCTTGGGTACTCATAATATTTATTATGAGTAGACAAGTAGTCCAGGTAGGCAAGTGGAATCTATGAAGTTCAAGACCAAGACCAGTATTATACCTAGTTCTATGTATCCAGTTTAAGTATCTGTTTATTTCAGTCATGATGTATAATTATATTGTTGTAAGATGATGTACTCTGATGTAACAAACTCTGTTATGTAATATATTATGTATTTTGGTAAATTTCGCTGTGAGATTGAATCCGCTGTGTAATTCTGATGTCTTCTTATTCTTCTATTCTATAAGTTCTATCTTTTCTATCTCATCTTCTAAATTCTTTCAATAATGACACGACTTTCGAGGTATCGAAAATCGCGCCGTTACAGTTGGTATCAGAGCTTAGGATTTCTGAACACCTAGGCTTAGAGTTAGTGCTGAGAGAGCGTATTTTTATAAAACCATATAGTATAGGATGACCCTAGTTATTTGGTTAAGTCATCCCTAAAGACTGATTTCCAAATGAGTATTAACTCTCGAATCATATACTCAGAAAGTTGACAATGAGTTCTCAAGCAAGGCGAGGCCGAGGAGCAAGTAGGGCGACTACAACCAATGGGCACACTGTTAATCAAACCCAAGTGGATACGACTGAAGTAGTCCAAGCTCCAACGCAGCCAAATTTCGCAATGATCTGCAAAAACTACACTACTCTGGGAGGAAAGACTTTTAAGGGAACAGAATCACTGGTTGACGTCCAAGCATGGATTAGATCGTGTGAAAAGATTTTTAAAGGACTGAAGTTGGATGACGAGTACAAACGTCTCTTAGCTTCATGGAATCTAGAGAGAGCTGCAGCAATCTGGTGGGACGCCCAAACTGCAAACACTCCGGAGGAAGATTTTACTTGGGAGAAGTTCAAAGAAGCTTTTGAAGCCCAGTACCTGCCAGCGACTGGGAAGACCAGGATGTACCGAGATTTTATTGACTTAAAGCAAGGAGACCTGTCCGTGACTGAGTACGAGAACAAGTTCAATGCACTGTCAAGCTTTGGACCAGAGTTGGTAAATACTTCACTGAAGAAGAACGAAATGTTCGTAGCTGGATTAAAGGATAGTCTCCAAGGCCGTATGATGGGGCATCTGAAAGACCCATTTGTGGAACTAGTGGACTTAGCACTCAGGTATGAAGCCTTGGATGCGAGGAAACCCACAGCAGCGAAGGGTCAGACTGGAGAAATTAGTGGAGAAAACTCCCGAAAGAGGAAATTCAATCCAAACTGGGAGAACAAGGAAAAGGGAGATACAGGGGAGGAGAAGTATGAAAATCGTTTCAAGAATGTTTTGTGTCACAACTGCAAACAGAAGGGACATATAGCTAAATTTTGTAAGGAGCCAAAGGGTAAGGAACCTGAACAAACCCAACAACAACCTCAACAGCAGCAGCAGAACCATAATCAAAGAAATGAAATGATGATAAAGAACCTTTGTTTCAATTGCCATCAGCCTGGACACATGATCAGGAACTGCCCACTGATGAAGAAGGCACCACAGCCTAATGTTTACGCTATCATGAATGAGCCGTCAACTTCTGGGGACACGAAGGAAAAAGGAATCATGAAAAGCACCTACACAGTGTCAGAGGAGTAGGATGGAGGAATGAGTTGAACTATATATATATATATATGATATGATAGTCTACAACTTGAATCAGTAAAGTGTAGCACTAGTATGGTAATATGATATGGATGCCTAGGTGGTAATATGATATGTATGCCTAGTACGAGTTTGAGTCTAATGTATAATTAGAGTGTACTAAGTGATTATGATATGGAATATCACCTTTGGGAAAATCTTTCTATCTTTCTTACTTTAATTTCGAGGACGAAATTCTTATAAGGGGGGTGGACTGTAATGTCCCAGTTTTTTTGCTAGTCTTCATCAATGATAAATATTGATTTAATAAGATAATTAAATCTTGAAATATGTTTATTAAACAAAGTAAAAACAATTGTAATTATATGTGAGTATGTGTACACTAGTAATATATATACATTTAGTATGTTTAAACTTGAATTCAAAGTAAAACATTTAAATAAGGAACTTATTTTATAATGCATGAAAGGACAAGCATTTAATGAACACTACCTTAAATAGTAAACTAAGATGCTACATATAGTAAGGCTAGGATTTCAAAAACCATTCCCTAAAAACATTTAAATAATTCTCACATGAACTTGCATGTGCACCACTTGCACTAAGAAGAAATATCAGCAAGAAGAGACAAAGGAAAACAATTGTTTAATGCCTTAAAATCTAAAGGAATGATCCATGCATTTAATGAAGGTAAGGCTCAATCTTCTAGAAGGGGCAACCTAGTATCCTCTCATTGACTAGGATCCTTAATAAAACAAAAGTTCCATACATGTGCTCCCTCAAAATATGGCCGTAGGGACTAGAGAGTAAAGGGTTAAGGCCTAGAAATGCACTGTTGAAACATGTGCAGAAAATTCTTTCTTTAAACCTTGAACTTGCCTATAAATACACTTCAAACTCTCACATTCTTCCTCACAAACAAATCTGAAACTCTTCTCTGAAATCTGAAGCATTCTTTCTGGATCTTGGATAGCTTTTTAGGTGAGTAAATCTCGGTTTAAACACTTCCTTGGTTGAACTGAATAATGCAGGAATGCTTGTTTGCTTTGCCTCATATATGAGATATAGATGTTGATTTGTTATTAACTAAATACTGTAATATTCATGATCTGAAAATACAAAGAAAAACAGTGCTCAAATGGGTGAGAAAACCATTTACTGTATAGTTTAGAATCTTTGATCAAATTTTGTATACTTTGTAAAAATCCTGTTATGACCATTATATGTTCACTGTCAACACACCATGTTTAAATGCTAGAACACCTTCATTCACGTCTGTACAAACTGATAGCTCATATAGTGATGAACTAAGCATCTTGTTTCAAGTCTGGACTGTGTTCTGTGGAAACACAGAATGACTGATCATGGTTTCTTAGAAGAAAATACCATCAAACCCCATTCTAGTAGTTTTGAATTCAATTGTATTAAGTATATATGTATGAGATATGGCAAAGAAGAAAACACAGTAATAAAAACATTGGCAAGAATCAGCTCAACAACTTTTTACAGTAAACTCTCTGTATAGGTGGATTTTCAAATCCAACGAAACATGGTTTTGATTACATAAATCGAATCAGAGTAGAAAACCATGATTTTTAAAATAAATTTCATGATTTTTAAACCAGTATTGAACGAGAATTTTGGGGTTGGTCGGAAAGTTCTTCTTGGCCAAATTCCGGCAAGAAAATTGATTTCGGATGTCGGCATCGAAGCCAGAGGAGTAGGGGGAATCGGGAAGTATGAGAAAAATACAAGTTTATTTTTTTATTGAGTAATTTGTGAGAATCAGATCGATTTAGGGTTTTAGTTTTAAATTGGGTAGCCTCGGTTCAGAGGGAAACTGCGCCGTCGTGGGTGAGCTGGACGGGATCGCACCGAGGGGGATAGAGGCTGGGGTTCGTCACCAAGGTGTGCCGGAGTTTGGCGAAGACTGGCGAACTGTGGTGGTGTTTGGAGGCGGTTTCTTTGAGCGAGGTACAGAAGTGTATTTGGTGAGTGCTATCGAAATCCGCTACAGGGGTTTGTCAGGCTTTTGGGTGGTGTCATCGCGGTGAGGAGGTGAAGCTGGGTTTGCGGGGACGGTCACGGTGAACTCACGGTGGCCGGGGTTCGTGTGCATGTGCACATGCATAATACTGTGCACCATTGGTTTTTCTAGTAAGCTTTGGAGGAGAAGCTGCTTCGATTGTGATAAAATGCTAAGGCGCGAGATAAGTTTAGTGTTAAAAGTTTGGTTAATACATCGTATAGGGTGAAACAGAGAATACCAAGAACTAAATAAATAAATAAATAAATAAAAAGAGAATTTTTATTTAAATAGTCAGAGGCAAGTGGAAAGGAAGAAGTAGAAGATCGAAATGAAGAATTCGACTGTAGAAGTTCGATCAGGTTTGAATTATAAATAATAAATGAATAAATAATTTAAATTAATTATTTAAATTATTTAAATATATTTTAATCATAATGAAATAAATAAAAAGGGAAGTAGCGTATGAAAAATATCGCCCGAACAGCGATGATAAAAGAAGGAAAAGTGTCGTGTGCGTAGCACGTGCATTATCTACTCATTCGCAAATAACGATTAAAACTGAACCAAACACTAGTGTGAAACACATACACCAGGATAATTAAAATTATTCTGTTAAGAACCAAGTAAACAAACACTGTTCGTTATAAATCTGTAAACTAAATAATAATCAGGATTTAGCCTATAAACATTCACCGACTGTAAAGACATCCGTACATCGTTTCGAAGAGACCGGGATAAATATTCCACTTCGACTCGAGGTATACGACGCATGTCAGAATACTGAAGACAACGATGTGCAAGAGCAGTTTTGAAGAGTATCTTCGGTCTGTTCAGTCCCAGAACAAACCCGAATGGACGAGTGTCTGACAACGTATATCAGTTAGCTTCTACCCATCGATTTACATAAGTATATTACGTTGGTGGCAGAGGAATTCGTTTCTCTTAGCTTTATTGCCCGTAATATATTTGGGTAATCGAATGAGTATTTCTGACGGATATGACGATGTGGCATTCAAAGTAATTGAAGAAATAATCTGTCAGAAGGATTAACGTGACCTCAAAGTCTCACAACCCGGAAGAACAAAAGTTGGGCTAGGCAGCATGGCTAGTTGGGTCATTCCCAAGCAGGGTGTATTGTCACCGATCTAGAGAAAATTCATATTTGTTCTTCTTTTCGATTCTGTATCTTCGGATTTCGGTTGTACGGCCAAACAACCGTGGTGGCAATATATTCGCTACACTCAAGCTAAATGAGTGGGCGGTCATGTGTGGCCGGGTTGCAAGACGTTCTTGTTGAACCTGCAGTGTATACCCTCTAGAGTACACTGATCGGTAGGTGCTCCCATACCTTGTGTGTTGGAATCCAATCTCCAATAAGCGCTCTGCGGTTATCGATTTTATACTATATATGTGAACGTGAGATGCAAGCGTTTCACTAGATGGTTATCTATTTGATAAAAACTTTCGTAATATCAAACGTTTATTTTGATATAAAATACTTAGATCATTATCCAGATATTAGACATGGATTGATCTATGATTTCTAAAGTAAATAAACCTGTCAACGTGAAAACCTAAATCCTTATTCCTTGTTTACATCTCTTATCTGTGTTTACTCACACCAGTCCCCCCGACTGACCCAGAGTTTATTTTATGTGTTTCTTAAACTCTTGGGTACTCATAATATTTATTATGAGTAGACAAGTAGTCCAGGTAGGCAAGTGGAATCTATGAAGTTCAAGACCAAGACCAGTATTATACCTAGTTCTATGTATCCAGTTTAAGTATCTGTTTATTTCAGTCATGATGTATAATTATATTGTTGTAAGATGATGTACTCTGATGTAACAAACTCTGTTATGTAATATATTATGTATTTTGGTAAATTTCGCTGTGAGATTGAATCCGCTGTGTAATTCTGATGTCTTCTTATTCTTCTATTCTATAAGTTCTATCTTTTCTATCTCATCTTCTAAATTCTTTCAATAATGACACGACTTTCGAGGTATCGAAAATCGCGCCGTTACAAGATAAAGACGCATGCGGCAAAATAATACATGATAACATGCCAAATGCAAAATCTATCGATAGTTATAACTATAACATACCTTGAGGAACAGAGCAGTATATGAGACATTGCATATAAATGAAACCCCTTGCATTTTTATCTACTATGCGTGTGTAACGATGCAATATAGTTAAGGTTTAGGATAAGAGGTATGCTATTTGGTCTTGCCATAAGTTTGTTCTATCAATATCATTTTCAGGACAAAGTTTTTAAATAAGACCAAGAAAGATTTTGAATCCAATGGAATAAAAAAACAAAAATCTAGATACAGCTAAAAAAAATCATAAACTAAGTCATGAAATGGAAATATGAAACAAAATAAACATAGGAAGCCACATTAACATACTTGGTTTGCATTCACATGTAGGAAATAAATTTAATATTCAAAACTTCGTTATACATGACTAAAAAAGCAAAAAGTTTTGTTACTTACATCAAGATAACACACAATACTTACTAAATAACCATTATGATTGCCTTATAGAAAAGAGAAAACCACAGTCACACTTAGACCATTATTCAGACTATTTTTCAAAGATATGCTACATTATGGAAATAATAGATAGAGGTGTGATGCAAAGGAAGTTATATTAGGCTAAGACAACAGTTGAAAATTCGTGGAATGATTGAAAGGCAAAGACATTTTTGAATCTTATCATAACTGAAATTATTGCCTTGCCCGACCTAGCTAAAGCTGTCTTGGAAATAGTCTAGAAATTAGATTTCTTTTCCTATCGGTTTATTGCTAATATCATGTTATTATCACAATCTTAATGTATAATCTTTCTTTGCAAAACATTTGTTTATGTCCCAACGGATCTTCTGTTGACATCTAATAAACAATGTTTGAAGGGGATCTTCTAATATAAATTGAAATTTATTTCGAATGCATAAACGTATGCCTATCTAAATTCATATTATATTGGTTTATATTATATTTTTTTTCATGGAATAAAGGAAAAGTATGGAGTTTTGAAAGGAACGGAGCAGTTTTGTCCCCTTTCGTCATTATATGTATATATATCCGAGGAGCTGAAAATTTTTGGGAAGAAAACAAAGGCTATTGGTATACAAAAAGAAAAGATGAAAGGATACATTTTGGGAAGAAAATAATAAAAGTCGTTCCGGTAGAATATATGAATATTGCGACATAGTCAAACATTACAACAAATGTTTAACTAACCTTTAGATTAGTTCTGTTGAATGCATATTCAGTGTTCCATTAATCTCTTTGGCAAAGAAGAGTTTCTTGTGCAAGCTAATCAAACCTTAACATATAAAAATTTCCTCAGTAATAAAATTTATAATTGTATAAATTTCTTGTATATGCTAACTAAGACTAATGCTAATAAGAGTGCATGAATTTTCTACTTAATTCCTAATCAACAGATAGTAATTGCAGAATATTGTTATGTTGCTCTAAAGTAACATAAAGGACTAATTAATCGCATGTAACATAAGCAGCGTGAACAACACCTTCGTCGTCATATTATTACTGGATCGCTTGAAACACGTAATCTAGAGTTAAAGACTACCATCTAATATAAACCACTATGTTGTATTCTCACTAACATATACACCGTCGAGATAAAATATTTTAAGTAGGCTAAATTTTTTTAATTGAAAAACTGGCCACAACAATGCTTGCTAACTACGAACTATATTAATAAGAAGGCATCCAATTTATACTTAAATCTCAGTCAACATCTAATATTAGGAGTTTCTTTACTATGCTTATCAAATTAATGTTCTGTAACATAAGTCGCTTATGTATCTCCTTCTTTCTATCACTTTATTATTAATGGATCGACTTTAATGGCATCACTTTAAATCAAAGACTACCATTTGATATAAACCATTATGTTGTAATCTCAGAAAACTTGCACTATCGATATAAATTATCTTTAGTAAGGCAAAAATAAATATTTAAATAGAAAAACTGACTGCAACAATGCGTAAACTGTCACATATATATAGCTTACAATATCACCAAAAAATGAATAATGTACATTTTACATATACAATCAAATTAATCGTTTAATGTTATTAAGTTGGAGACCAATGTATTTTTTGGAGTAAATAGTATAACAAAAATGAAACATACAATTAAATAAGTTTCATAAAGCTGTGGAAACTAAATATCTATTCTAAACAAAATTTTCCACTTATAGTGGAATTTCAACATGTTTATAAGGTCGGTAATTTTGAGTAAAAGCGTGTATACTCAACTTAATAAACCTAAAAATATGATCATTTCATCCTAAGAAGGTAGAAAATAAAATCATAAGTTAAAACATGTAATGCAAGCACGGTGTAATTAGTTGAGTCAACTGATTCCTACATCAAAATCTGAACAATAACAAAAAAAATTCTTCATTTTTAACTGACAATGACATAAAATTTAAGATAAGCATGCAAAATATAATTACCTGTTCAATACAGTTCTGAAGGAAGTAAATGTCGATGGAAAGAATTCCAAATCCATATCTTCTTGCAAAATCTTTTGATCTTAAATTGCACTCCCAATCTGCAAGCAAATTTATTTTTATCATTTTAAATCAAAGACAACCATTTAAAATGAGGTGCAAGCAAATTAATGGATGTGTTACGATTTGGGAAACTGAGACGCGAACTTATTAAATTGAAATAAAGCAGACAAACGGTAATGCGCATGAAATGTACAAACGGTAATACGATTATACCTGGTATTCCCAGTTGAACATTGAGACAGCCCAGAGGAAGCTATAATTTTTACAGGGTTAGGGTTTGCCGATTTGCGAAAAAGGGGAAGAGAAGTCCTAAAAAGAAAACGAATTGAATGAATAGCACGGGGTTACAGGCATGTGGACCTGTGGTGGTGGAGTAACAGAGGGGAATAACGATGATTTATTGGGGAGAGAAGGGCACAGGACTGAGCAGCGCTGGAGGGAAAGGGGATGGTTTCGGATAGGAGATGGGGAAGGAGAAGAGGAAGGGCGGTTCAGATTTATTTTGGGGTAAAAGGGATTATGAAGGTTTCGGGTAGGATATGGGGAAGGGGAACAGGGAACTTACGAAAAGTAGAATCGGAGACGGTTCAGCTTTAACTAACAGGGACTGCTGTGAGCGCTAATATAGTGTGTGTGTATATATATATATATATATATATATATCGTCGATTTTCATTTAAAACGTATTTTATAAATCGTTTTAAATTCATTTTCAAAACGATTTTAACGTCATATTCAATTTCAAATCAAAATTAAATATTCCATATCATTAATATATAAATGATAATATTTTCAAAACATTAGATTTTGAAATCACTTCTTTTTCAATATTCATAATAAAAATGAATAAAATCGATATATATATATATATATATATATATATCGTTCACGTCAAATTGACGCTAATCTAATCAACACGGCTTTAATATTTAAATATATTCGTGTCCATCCCAAATCGGACATCAAAATCAGATTTTGATCCATTACTGAATATTATTTTAAAATATTAGTTATTTTAAAATATTCCTTATTCGCCTTTTTAAAATATTCGTTATTTTAAAATATTCATTCCTTCCGAAGTGGAATCAAACACAGCCAATTACCATATAATTTTATTTATATGGATTTTATACACACATGTACACAGCAATAATTAAACATAGTCAACCATCATCCAAAGTGCATTATACAACTTCATAAGCGTTAAATATAAATAACTAACGCTTACAACAGCCTATCAACCCATCGATTGACATACAACTAAACAATTGGGATTAGTGTATGTCCAATATCATCCCAATACCCGTGTGGGGTTTTCAAACAACAAACACTGATTATTATTTGTGCAGTTGGGCGATGTGTAAAATATATCGTCTCAATCAATATCCGTCAAATGTGTGTACATAAACAAATCGTCCGATTTGTTTATGAGTATTTATTTTATTCATGTACACGTTAAAAATTATATTTTTAACTATAAAATATTTATTTCAACACATGAATATTATTTTTCCATTCATTCCACATCATAATCACAATCAATTTTTCACAACACATACAATCGAACATGTCGTCCATGGCTTGTGGATGACGGGGAGCAGTTCATATATGTAGTTATAAAATAAACAACTGTATAAAGATAATTATAGTGAGGAGTTCTCACCTTTGTGATCCACTCCTCCAGTTTTATTTCTGAATTTCTTAACCGTTCAGATTTGGATTGAATTCCAGTCGGTTCCATCGCAGTCTATTTCACACGATTTTTATATTAAAAATAACATTTTTATTTCAATGCTACATATATAAAAATTATATTTTTATAAGGCTACAATATAACTAAAAATCACATTTTTACATCTTAATTATATAAATAAAAATCATATTTTCACATCGCTATTATATAAATAAAAATCATATTTTTATTTATACTTCATATCTATAAAAATCGAATTTTTTCCTTATACAAAAATATAATCGTTCCTGATATAAAAATATAATCTTTTTAATTTCAAAAATTAAATCTTTTTTACTTTCAAAAATCACGTCTTTTTGCTTTTAAAAATCAGTTCGTTTCGCTTTTAAGAATCACATCTTTTTGCTTTCCATATAACAAAAATTATATTTTTTATACGCTATTTATATAAAACCCTAATTTTTTATTTATAAAATCTAATCTTTATATTTATAAAAATCCTATTTTTTACATACCTAAAAATCATATTTTTACATTCATAAAAATCATATTTTTATGTACTAAAAAATCATCTAAACTTTATATTAATAAAGATCTAAACTTTATAGAATTAAAAACAAATGAACTCACAATTTTTTGAAGGTGGAAGGGCCACGATCGGAGATGATGGCGAGGCTTGGTGGCGGGGAGGGTCAGCAGGAGGCGCAGGTGACACTGAGGGGTGTCATGGTCGGCGGCGGCTTAACAGGTTGGGGGCGACGGTTTTTAAATGGGTTTGGGGGGGTTGAAGGGTCATGGGTTCGCGAGGTAAGTGGGAAGGAGAAGAAGGTGGCGCCGCTACTGGGGGGTGGCCCACGGTGGTGTGGCAGCGGCGGATTCCCACCCCCTCTTGTTTTATTTCTTTATATCGATTTGATCTGTGAAGTGAGAGAAGAGGGAAAAAAGGGGAGCCTATATGTAACTACATTATTTTATATTTATTTATTAAATTTTCTCTCCAAAAAGTTGAGATTTCGTCCAAACTCCAAACGAGACCTAACGACTGTTGCCTCTAGCTAATTACCCATATTCCAAGCACAATGAGATATGTGTCGTAAGCCAGTTCGGCTTCTTCGATCAGTTTTCATTAAAATTACAATATAAATCAATATATTTAATTTAAACGTACATTTCAATTTGTTGGGGCCACATACGGACTCCAAAAATTCCAGAAAAATAAATCTGGCTATGTTTTGACGATACGGTCCTAACAAAACTAATTTCGTCGAATTTGGAGACCGTTTGAAAAACGGTCATTTTCCAGTCGATAAAATTCAAACTGAAATAACCAAACACGTTTAAATCCGCCACGCTCACATATTGATTCCAAAAATTATAGAAATCGGAATCAAGCAATAATTTGACATTCCGAATCCAATAAAAGTGGTCTCGTCGAAAACGGAGGTCATTTGCAAAATCGTTATTTTTAAGGGCTATATTTCCATAGCCACTATTCTGAATTTTCAACTGGGAATAACTTTTTATTCCCGCTATGAAATTTCAATTTTTTGGATTCGTTCGAAATATATTTTCAAATAGATTCTAATATTTCTGGTTTCACTAAAATCCAGTTTATTTTGAATCCTGTACATTCATTTGAAATTTGAAATCGAAATTTCAAACTACCGCGCCATTTTCAATTCCTTTATAATTAAAATAAATATTTATATTCTAATTTCGATTCAAATAAATATATACATTAAAAATTCTATTCAAAATAAATTTATTGTCGTTATTATTTAAATATTCAAAATTCATTAAAATTGCCAAAATAAAAATTTTAAATTGGTTCCGATTTTCCGGGTTGTTACAAGAATCAATGTTTAGAATCTCATATATATATATAACTTAATTTCAGAGTTTTTACATATAAGAATTTTGATCTAGAAAGATATAAGAGGGTTGAAGAGAGAAGAGAAACCTAACTTGAAATTCTGGAATTAAGGGATGGAGAGACAAAGTGGAGACATATAAGAATGAGGTGTAGCGTTTAGGGAGTGGTAAGAGGGTCGTATTTATAGTTGCAAGCGTGTATACAGACCTTTAGATTTTTAATTTGGTCAATCCGTTGTTTCGAAATTATAAGAAAACCAATAAAAACGTAGCCATCCTACACCCATACACAAAAGGCAATCAACCACCTATGTAGAAAGGGCGGTCGACCCCATGTGTAGATGAGCAATCGACCCCTAGGTCAACCCCCTTTTGGGGTCGAGGCAGAGAATTTAGTTTCTGTGCATGTTTGATTTTATATTAATTATTCATAAATGAGATTGATTATTCTTGTTGCCTTTGCATATAAATACACACATACAAATTCAAATCCTTGTGGAATATTCCTTTGTGCTAATTGATAAATAATTATATTTCGGATTTATATTTAATCGGTCTGAATTTCAAATATTGTGTGTAAACATTTTACCTATAACTTGTTTTATTAATATTTTCTTCCTTCACACGGACTCAGTTTTCAGTAAATAAAATATGAAAACAGATCAGAATCTTGCCACAAATATAACTATACTATTTTGTGGCCCAGTTCTCAATTCCCCAAAATTCTATTTTTCAGCCTATTAATTTATTACTGATTATTATTATTTATTTTAAATTTAATTATCTTATGTCTATTTAAGGTACATTTTATGGGGTGTTACATTCTTCCCTAAAAGAGATGTTGTTCTAAATTCTTTACAAAAGGGCGAAAACACAACTCGCTCTAACAATCATGTTATACACCCATGTTATTTATAAGCATTCATAAAACATCCATAACTCAAAGTGATTATATACCGAAGAGTTGCAAAAGTGGGTTCAGTCCTAATGTGTACATGTAATAAATTTTGTTGTATGTATGGAAAACATCCTAATATGCATATAATTCTACATGAGTGCACGATGCATTTGTGTTCCAAAAAATTCCTCCCATCCAATCTAGCAACCACAATGCAACCATAAAATCCTATTATTTTCGAGAAAGGCTATAAGATTTATAGTTTTCATGTCTTTCACCGAGTTTTCCTCCTTATATACTCGAACAAATCTAACTAAACATGGCGGAGTCTAGAAATCCCATGCTCCACAAAATATATGGTGGAACGAAACCCCTAAGATTATGTTTTGTCCCCATTTCTTGATTTCCCATACCAAAATTTAGCCATTTTGTGAAGGTATCAAACGGCGTGGTCTCCTATCATCAACGATATCTTTTATATTCCTAATATCGGGAAGGCCCAAAATATAATACCGACTTTCTAACCTTCAAAAGCCGCTAATTCAAATTAGACCTTTTTCCAATGTCTAAATTTGGTTATTGTAGAATTTTGTTAATTGTTATCTCATCAACACTTTGGTAATTTTAGATAGCTTCCTAGAAATACTATAAGAGCGCCTACTAATTACCAAAAAGATAATTACACTACTCCTATAAAGATAAATATTATATTTATTTTCTAAAAGATCCAAGATGTAACTTTTCCTCTCATCCCTGAAGCTCTGGCTGTCTTGAATGCCCTCCAATCTTCAATTGAGGTGTAACCCAAAAATTCAATAATTTCCTAAATCAAAGTTTCTAATTCTAACTAATCTAAGTCTATACTAATAACTAGCATATTTTCCTATGCCCTAATTTGCTGGAACCTAAATTCCAATAGAAGACCTTTTGCTATGATTTCATAAATTTGCCCAAATAATAATATTGACATATTTAAAATTACAAGGAACGGGTATTGTTTTATTTTGAATAGATAGTGTAAATTATGTGTAAACACATAATACACACCTCTCACGTCTTATATTTTATGTATATTTCTGATAATTTAAAATATAGTTTTTTTATTGTAAAAAACAATAAAAAGGCTAAGCTATAAAAATCAAACGAATATCCTTAATCAAATTAAAACATGGTCATATTAAAATTAAAAAACCAATTTGCACAAATATAATATTTAAGCCTATTCCTTAATCTCATGCTTTTTATTCTCAAGGATGACGTTATTAAAAGATAAACTTCTTCTATGCTCACTATTCCATAATTTCTAGACTAACACACTTCCTCCTTGTAGACTGCAGGTCTAATTTTATCATTAACTTCCAAATTCCACATGTGGTAAATCGCTTAGTTATGTGTCCCCATCTATTTTTTCTCTTACTCAATTAACTTAAGAATTACTAAGGGTTTTAAATCCCAAACAACACAGACATAAATATAGATTCATTACTTATATCACTTTACACCCTTATCCAATCAACACAGGGGACCATTAGCAATCACAACCAAAAAAACTTTTGGAAATTTACTCCTATAATTAAGTGGTTTAAATAATACTGAGGTCTTGATATTTTTATTCCAATTACTTCAATTGCCAATCCACAACTTTAAGTTTTCCATCAATTTCTTCTTATAAACATGGTCCATTCATCAATCAAAATTGGACCATTCCATGAATACCTTTAAGCTCCTTCAAGCTTAAAAAATATATCTATTTCTTTCCAAATTAATTTCTCTTTTATATCAGTCCCCCAAAACTAATTGTCTCTTAGTTTCATTAATTACAAATTTATTGCCCATCAAGTTTGTAATTAATATCCATGAATCATAATTTCGAAAATCATGAATTGCGTAAGTTACTAAATTATATATATACACACACACGCGCACATATTGCTAATCATTAGATACAATTATAAACGTACTAATTCCTAAATTGTCTTGGGCAACCTAGTTTACAACCCTTGATTCTAGAAATACTTTTAATTCACCATCTTTTCAAATATAAACTTCGGGACTAAAACCAAAGTTTCTATATTAGGTTGTGCAACTTATTCTTACTTAGTTCAAGCACCTAATTCTAAGTTACCCAATTAGTTATTCCTATTTGCTCCAGATTGTTTCTTTTTATAAAGTGAAATTTTAGAGGTTACATAAAAATATATTTTTAGAACATTGCTATATCATTATTATTTCTCAAATTTGAACAAATTCAAAATAGTGTTTAATACCTTACTAAAACTTGAAATGTTAATTTTTTGCAAAGATTTTAATGCAACTGAACAAAATGTCAACACATGTTCTGTTTTAATAAAACATCCTTTATTAAGAATTTATTTCAAAATGTTTCAATAAGGATTTAGATGTCTCTTTTCAAACGTTTACTAAATGTTTAAAATAAGAGCTGGAGAACTTTCCTTTTTAGACACTTATCTTTATTAACAATTTGAATGTCATCCATTTACACTTTTCAAAATAGTCAATAAAAACTTTTTAATGGCTAGTATAACAAATGCTCATTCTATTTTAGAAAATAAAACCTTAATTAAATATCCAAAATCGAATTAGGTGACAATTAAGTCTCCAAATATGTCTACTGGAATTTTTCTCTTAAAAATGTTCCATTATAAACAGTAAGTACTCCATTTTAAAATTTATGACATTTTATAAACATATATTAAATTATCATAAATCCTTAGATTAAGAGCAAAGTAACCGCTCTCATCTTTCTTTGCATTTTGGATGTTAGTTTTAATAGCCCTCAAAAATGACAAATGTTTTAAGATAAATGATTCTTTTTATTTGAAATCAAAACCCTAATAATTTAATATCAAATTAAGTAGCAATTAAGTCTTTTAACAACATTTATTTCTATATTTTCAAATTTTGTTGTTACTTTTAAAAATATGTTTCAAAACACTAGTCTAAGGCTGCATTCATTTTAGAATAAGGCTTGAAACTTTAACTCCTATGCATGTATACTCCTATCAAATCTCACATTAATGAACATTTGAATTTTGAAAATCCTTAATTATTCATGAATGTTCTTATAAAAAACAGAATTATTCATAACTCTTTTATTTACTCAGTAAGGGTGCTTTACAAAATTTAATTTAATTGTCAAAAATAAATTATGTATTGCCAAATTAATTTATTGGAGTAGTCATTTACCATTTGTGCTACTCCATGTACTATGACCTTCTCATAAATTCATCATTACATAAAAATTTTACTATTTCAATTCTAACCAAGTTCCACCAATTAAATATCCTATCCATTCTCTTTCAAGTAAGTATATCTATTTTGTTTATCCCACAAAACCTTTATATGTCTTCTTTTCTTTATCCTATTTTTCTAATTAAATCTCAAATTTATTCTCATATTTTTTATAAGATTTTGAGGAACAAATCTTTTCGAATTTGTTATTTTTATGTGCAACTTAAGACATGAAATATGGGTAGAATAAAAGTTGGAACCTCTTGAATCATAAACTTTTCTTAATACTCATAAACCCAAACTTTTTTGTTTACCATTAACTATTTATTCCTTTTAATGAACTCATCTTCTTTTTTGTCAAAAAATTATATTTCCAATTTGTTTATCAAAGATAATGGTAAATTTTCCAAGACCTTATAGAAATATCTTTATTTCTAAGTATCTTATTTTTCAACTCTTTCCTGAATAGGAAAAGTTTCACAACTTAAGCTTTTCTACAAAAATATTTCATATTTTCTATAAAATTTCATTTTACAAATAATTTTGTGGTATTATCAAAAATCCATTTTTATAGTTTTCTTAACAATTTTTTATCTTTTTTTAAACTTTATTATTATGACTTTTATCTTTCTCTCACACTAGTATACAAAAGTATGTCTCCTTTATTGAATCCTTTCTTCTGTGTTCTTATTTTTTCCATTTCTTGACATTCCTAATAGTTGACTATGTAAATGTCCTTTATGTCCATCTTATTCATTAAATAACGCTCACTCCAAAGGACATATGATTCATAATTCAAAACCGAATAATCATACCTTCACATAATTGGTCTTAGTTGCCTTATTTATATTTCTCGTTTCTAATTTTTTTTTACTTGTTGACCATTTACTGTTGAATTTTGAATCTCTATATTTACTAATATGGAAGTTTATTCCATTTAACAAGAGATATTCTTCCGTTTTACCTAAAACCTTAACATATCCTTATTTATAGACATTAAATTGTTCTTATCAACGGTTATCCTAATAGACACCTATTCCAAATCCTATCTATTAATTTTTTCCTTATCTTCCCATAAATGATAAATGAGGCACAAAATTAATTCCATTCATTACCTATTAAATAGGGCTTAATCCTTCCCACATTTTCAACTTTGTGGTTCTTGTAGTACTTATGTGCTTACAGGCTTTTAAATTGATAAGGAAGCTACTTGTTGAACAACTTTGTAATGTCCCATATTTTGGTGGTAAAATATTTAATTTAATGTATTTTTTAAAATATTGATTTGGAATTTTAAATGGATTTAATATGTATAATTTGTTCATATAACAAAGTTTAAACGTTCAATTTATAATTAACATAAATCGAGCTCGAAATGGCGCGGTAATTTGTAATATTGAGTTTCGAACTTTGATTGAATATACAGAATCTGGTTTAAGTTGGAATTCCGTGAAACAAGAAATGTTTGAATCTTGTTGATTATAATTTTCATCTGAAAGAGAAAAATCCACATTTCGTGTTATAGATTGTTAGTTATGTCCAAAGCAAATTTTAAAATAGTCGCTATGGAAATCGTTATTAAACAATGACGTTTATTTAATAAATTTAAACGGGCAATTTTGCAAATGGTCTCAGTTTTTGATGAAATTAGTTTCATTGGAATCGCAACGTTAAATTATTGTACAATATTAAATTTCGCGGATAACCGATGTCGTATGTGACAACGGTGGTCATAAACGCCCAGTCATTTTCCATAGCGCGTAGTTAATTTAATTTAATTTAATAGATGGGTTTTTGAGTGTAACTTGAGCAGATGATCAAATTAAGCTACAAAACCGATTTCCTTGAGTTTGTATCGACGTTTAGAGCCAGGATAGGTATATAGATTGTTATTTTTAAAGATCGAGTAATTTGGTGTCCAAAATAGCATTATGGTGCGTATAAAAATAGCGTACCGGGAAACAGTCTCGGAATGCGATGAAACTTGTGCCATTGGATTCATATTAATTAATTATTATAAGATTTCAATTTTCGTGTCAATTGGACTTACCGTTTGATTGTGGCAACGATAAACGCCTTAATCATTAATATTATTTTGGCCAATTCACACAGGGGTAACTTTAAAAGAATAAACGACTAGCCAAACGAACTCCTATTCTAGCGAAACAAATTTCATTGGAGCTATAAGGAAAATGTCTATTAGAATTTCAAAGTTTCATGTTGATTGGATTTATTTTGTCATCGTGGAAAATTTAAACGCGTGGTTTTTAGCCTGTGATTTATAAAGGACATTTTACAAACGACCTCAGAATTCAACGAAACTTGTCCAATCGTGTCCGGAACATTTTTCTATGCTGGGATTAGGAGTTTTATCTCGATTGGAGATCGTATGTGGGTATTTTATCGCGTTACTTTACGATGAAGTATGGTAATAATGTTTTAAATAATTGGATGCCTATATATACCCCCTTATACACAGCTAACCCTAATATTTTGTTTCCCATGGTCAAACTGTATACACGCTGCCTCTCTATATATGAATGACAAAAAATTTCCCTAAACTCTTCCCTCTTGATCTCTAAATTTGTCAATCAAAACCAGGATCTTTCAACTAGAGAATTATCGCGTTCAGTAAGGTCTTGAATTTCAACGGTCAAGATCTATTTTCATATACCAAGGAGGCCTGAATCGCGTCAAGGAGGCGTTGGCTTTAAGGGGAGATTGCCGACGAGAGGATGAACTATGGATGACGATTGTTGGTTTGATCGTGGGGGGAGACAAGGCACATCAGTCAACGTTTTTGATGGCTATCCGGTCGCTAACGTTGGGTGTAAATGTGTCGTTGCGTGGTGAAGTCGAACAGAAGACAGGAGGCGCAGTGGAGCTTTTGTTTGTGTGGTGCGGGTTCTTGAACACTCCGAAGAGCAGGATATAGAAAGAGGAGTAGCGAGGAAAGAGAATTGTGCCTGGGCTTTAGATTTACACTATAAATTATGTGGCCCTAAACGTTTGCATGTTAACATTGTACGCGGGTTTCTTTTGGATATTTTAGAAGACGAGACATGGGAATGAAGACCCCATGATAACAGTTAGTATGCAAATAAGGTAATGATAATCCACCAACAGAACTTTAGCATCAAGATTAATGTACAACATTACCAGCTAGCGATCTTTCTCCCTGACACACTACAAAGTCCCAAATTTTAACAGCAGTGCTCATCAGAGCAGGAACATAATTTCAAATCCGTACTTGAGAATTATATAAGAAAAATTACAAAATTTATAACCATAAATAAATTACTAGTAAGAGATTAAAGAGGTAGGAATAGACAATCATGTACCTTATGTCACAAACACATTGTTCATATTGCTTTGCCAGTACATGCACAAGGCATTAAGGATAAAGGGTTTAAATTTGAGATGAAATTATGTGACATTCAAACAGAGTATGTTGGTTTAATTAGTGGATTGAAAGGCATAAAAAGGTTCCGATTCAATTTTTTTATGTAATTAGATTATTTAAAATATTAATTAGGGAATAATTATATAATTAAACTATATTAACTTTAAATGTTAATAACTCCATCGTATCTTATCAGAAATGGACAAACCAAGTTGCGTTGGGATCGTCTCGACAAACACTACATTATGGAGCTAGATTGGACAAATATTGAATCAACAGAAATTTTTAGTTGAATTAAACACTCGTTTAATTTAACTGAAACCGAACCAGTTCAGAAATAAATCAAATCAAGGTGAGTTAAACTCACTCTATTCTTCCCACTTATATTTTATATAAGTCGGGTTTTATAATTGTGTGCTCTGGTAGCTAATGATTGACTGGTTGTTAATTATATATTCATTTGTTGATTTAATCAATGGAGTTAAACCGTCATTTAATTTCAGTGAAATAGCAAAACGTTATTTTAACGATTGAACCCAATGAAGGTAACTTACCTTGTTGGTCATTGTTTGAATTGTTTAATTAATTAGTTGATGTTAAATAATTGTTGTTTACTGTTATAGAAATTATCAGTTAAATGGAATTGAATGATCTTATTTGAGATAACCAATTTGGATACAGGGAAGAATAGGTTGGAGGGATCCAACCGGATTCCTCAAATATATTTAATGTTATTTATTTTCATATTATCTTTATATGAACTGTATAGATTGGATTATTGATTTGATTGTTGACCCTTAACCTGAAATTCAACAACTGTTTTTTTAACCAATGGGCAATATTGGTTGAGTAATAGGCAGTATATGGCCTATAAATCAACCTGTTTCTAAATATTGATTTACCATTAAGTGAATTGATGGTAATGAAGTTATAAATTTATTTTATAACTGAAAAAGATTTTTAATATATTATTTTGATTAAAAGTTATCAAAAAGGAAATAAATATTTATTATTTATTATTTTAATTTGTAGATAATTATTAAATGATTTTATAAAGCAAATTCTGATGTTAAATCAGGTTTATAAGCAAAAGAATAGAAAATTAACCCAATGGTTAAGAGTTGAATAATTGTTTTCAAGAAAACAATTAAATGGAATTTTTATAAATTAATTATATTATTTGTAACGGCAAGGAATTTTGCTCGATCCAAATCGATCGTTAAACCGACTAAGTCCGTTCGAAAACCCCTGATCGTTTGAGAACAGGACAAATTAGAACGCAAACAGAAGAACATTTCATTGTTATTACAACAATTCCATCAGATACAAGAATATACAGAGTATAAATGAATAAATTACATTCAACAAATATCAGATATTTAAATTACATAGCAGCGGAAAAATATACAAAACACAACTGAAAGTGATACACGGATACAGAGCTTTCCGAGCATCGTTCCAGCTGTAAATCAGGACCTTGTGAATATAAATCAGCAAAACCAAAACAACTAGCTGCCCGTGGAAAACAGGGGCACCCAGAGTATAGGTTAAAACAATAAACTCCAGTTCAGTCATGTGACTGGTGTGAGAACTAAAACAGTTATTTAAAACTTTACTTTAAAAGAGAGTAATTCAAGGGACCACGCCGTATAACACGGAACGGGTTTCCTCCCAAGAACACTAGTGCACATAACAAAACAGCGCAATGCTTTTTGGAAAAATGAAGCTATTATAAGACCCAGGTCCCATCACACAATGCAACGCAAGCCGGAGGATAGGGTTTTCCCTTATAATAGCCAAACATTTTTGGTACGTCAAAACAAATCATTTGATACTATTATAAGTGTATAGTGTCAAAACAATTTCAATCATAACTATCAATCATAGGCGGCATGGGTACCATCTATCATGTCACCATACTAGTTCTGCAATTAAAACCGCAATATCACGTAATGGAAATTGGATTTCCGTCATGAGTCGAGGCAAGGGGAAAGCTCCTCTCCGATTCGAGACACTCTAGCAAATGTCCCAGGACCCCACTCTGATCCTTGGATCTTCAGGGCCGGTCCTCGCCTAACTTTGGAGGATTGATTATTCGTGAACACACGTTTCCCGGTACTTATAGACCTATATCCGAGGTGCCTCGTATCTAACAACCACACAGGTGAAAAGTATATAAATGTCAGGGATGGTAGGTCACTAACACCACCCTAGCTAGAAAGAAACGTCATGCTCTCCCTGCAGTCACTATCCCGTTTTTGACTCATACCGAGGTGTGAGGCTCGCGAATTCACGTTATACACAAAGCTACGCCACACAGGCCGTGCTTTGATCATCAACCACAAGACTTTGCTTTTCAATAGAAGCCTTGATCAATTGCCACTTACGCGTGCCACACTGGCAATTCACTCCATGCGACTGATGTCCATCGATATACAACCTCTGAGCTCGTACGTCTCAGAGAAGGGCGTTAAGAAAGAGAATAAATTCTCTGCCGCCAAACAGATGTATATTTAATAGAGATCAATCAATACAGAATAAAATCCAATGTCAGACACACAATCCATTTACAAGTTCGTTCTGGGTCTGAACGAAACCGGAGGCACTTTCCTCGCATATCCATCGATCTCCAAGTACGTCTGGACGATCACCAACTGTTTCCCTCATCTTGGGTGTACAGCCTAATCAAGATCATCAGTAATCACCCAAACAATGTGAAGACTTTCGGTCTTCAACCACCGTCTTCATCTTCGACATCTCATCGAATCGGTTATTCAGAATGGGTTTAACCCGGCCTTTCTGAATAACCCACGTATATGATAAACAAATGTTACACAAACACAACAGACGCCTCATTCCAATTCTGAATATTCTTTTATTCACAAAATCACATTCTTAGGGAAAGGTTCCCATTAATTTTATCCATGATAAATTCTTCTATATTTATTCTTTAATGTTCCTTTGGATATCATTTCAAACTAGTCGGGATTAGCGAACCACACTGAAGTAATTATTTATTTTATTTCCCAATCCCAACCTATTCATCCCATGGAGCAAAACTAGTAATACTCCATATCTAACACCACGGTGCTATCGGTAAAATTAATTACCATTTCACGTTCAAATCTAATTAAAGATTTAACTATCGCATTGGAGCAAAACTGGTGTTACTCCATTCTCGATCACCTTTCAGATTTGATAATTTAAATTATCAATTCACATTTCAATCTAATTAAAGATTCATTAAAACTCCACCTAGTTTTAATCTTTTCAAATATCAATATCTCGCCTTTAACTGGGTTAAAGAACCCATGTCATCTAAAACACGATTCACGATAAACCCAAATCACATTTGATATTAAATACAAGGCTCTGAATAGAAAATATACCGGCTTATATTCAATATCAAATTCTGAAACCAACAAATATCGTATTGGAAATAACGATATAAAATATATCTTTCAAATTCCCATAACAATATCTGTATAGTCACGAAATCCAACATCGAAATATTCCGAAGATAATTTCGATTCAACTCCAGTCCAATCCACGTATTGGGAATATTGATTATTTTTTAAATCACTTTCAAATTCAATTTATTTATTTCAAAAATAAATTGATTTTAATTCTAGTTCAAAACTAGTTCATTTTGATAAAAATCTATTTTTATCTTTTCAAATATGGAATTTTTCAGCCCAATTTTTCCCAAATCATTTCTTATGATTTTACACAAATAATAGATATTTTTAACAATTTTATCAAGGCCCGTACAATCGATTTCCATCAACGGCCATCGAACTGCACCTACAGCGACCTTTTCTAAATTTGATTTGGACATAATTCCAAATCCAACCATTAGATTTCTAATATTCAGTGGAAAGCTCTTTTCGATACGAACCCAACGGTTCCGATTTTAGGAGAATCCGACGGTCGGATCTCCCGCAACGTCAATTTGAAGTCAATGGTCGAAATTCACGAACTACCGCTGCGCGGCGCGTTCTATTCAGGCCATTATATATATAATATATATATTTCGTCAATTTCCTTTTAAAACGTATTTTATAAATCGTTTTAAATTCGTTTTCAAAACTATTTCAACTCTATATTCAATTTCTAATCAAAATTGAATATTTCTTATCATTACTATATAAATGATAATATTTTCAAAACGTTATATTTTGAAATCACTACCTTTTCTATATTCATTATAAAAACGAATGCAATCGATATAACTATCGTTCACATCAAAATGGCGCAACTCTAATCAACACGGTTTTTTATATATTTCAATAAATTCGTTATTCTATTCAACAAATGAATATTTATTCTATTCAACACATGAATCTATATTTCTTCTATTCAACACATGAATCTATATTTCTTCTATTCAACACATGAATCTATATTTCTTTCAACACACGACTATTTTTGTTATGTAAAATATTTTATAAAATTATGGTATCTATCGTTTGATTTTTAATCAGATTCCACCGTAAAGTAGATTCTAATCTTAAATATTATAAAGATGTAAATTTTATTGTTAAAATATTTTACTCAACACATGAATAGTTTCAATACATGACTATTTTTGTCATGTAAAATATTTTATAAAAGTATGGTATCTATCGTTTGATTTTTAAATCAGACTCCACCGTGAAGTAGTTCTAATTTTAAATATGGTAAAGATGTAAATTTTATTGTTAAAATATTTTACTCAACACATAAATAGTTTCAACACATGAACATCGTCAACACATGAATATTTTTATATTCAACACATGAATTTTCTTTTATAATATTCATTATTTTCCCGATTGGAATGAGGCCCAATCAATTACCATATAACGTTAATTATATGGATTCCATACAACACATGTATATAATAGCACTGATAAACAATCAACCATCATCCAAAGTGCACCACTCAACTGCATAAGCATCAAATATAAATAATTAACGCTTACATAATCTGTCGACCAATCGATCGACATACAATTAAATAATTGGGATTAGTGTACGCTAAATTTCATCCCAACACCCGTGTGGGGTTTCAAATCAACAAACACATATTTTTATTTGTGCAGTTGGTCGATGTGTAAAATTTATCGTCCCAATCAATATCAGTCAAATCAGTGTATATAAACAAATCGGCCGATTTGTTTATAAATATTTATTTATTCACATTCACGTTAAAAATTATATTTTTAATGATAATTAATTTATTTCAACACATCTACATTTTATTATCGATTTCACATCAACATCACAAACAATTTTCACAACACATCAATCAAACAAACAAGCCATCCATGGTCTGTGGACGACGGGTGTCGGGTGCTGGTAAGCACCGTCTGCATCCTAGTATATATATATAACTAGAAAAAGAAATTTAGAGTGAGAAGTTCTCACCGATGCTATCCCAACTTCACGACACTTCAAAAGTAGAAGTCTTCGCCGTTCTCGCCTTTTGTCACTTTCATTGCCCGTAGCTACTACATATATAAAAATCGAATTTTTACTTCGCTATTCAATATATAAAGATCGAATTTTCACTTCGCTATTCAATATATAAAAATCGAATTTTTACTTCGCTATTCAATATATAAAAATCGAATTTTTACTTCGCTATTCAATATATAAAAATCGTATTTTTACTTCGCTATTCAATATATAAAAATCCCATTTTTACACCGCTACTATATAGATAAAAATTCTATTTCAAAAAATTTAATCTTTTCTATTTCAAAAATTAAATCTTTATATAATTAGAAATCTCGTCTTCTCACTTTTAAAAATATCGCCTCTTTTCTATTTTAAAAATCGAATTTCTTCCTAACAAAATCCAAATCTTTTCCTAATAAAAAATGCAAACTTTTTCCTAGTAAAAATCATATCTTTTGCCTAATAAAAATGCAAACTTTTTCACTGTTATTTCATATAAAAAAAACTGATTTTATAAATAAAAATAAAATTAAAACTTATAGGTTTTGCTGTTGGTGGAGGGGCTCGGCAGGGGGTGTCGGCGTGTTTCAAATCAGAAGGGGAGGAGGAGAGAGCAGCAGGGGCCGACGAGAGGAGGGGGGGTTCGGATTTTTAACAGAGGAGAGGGGGAGAAGATCGGAGGGGGATTGGGGAGGTCGACGGCGCCGTGGGGTAGGGCGCGGTGGCGCTGAATCGAGGGGAGGGGGTGACGGAAGGAGAAAATGGAGGAAGCAGCGGAGGGGAAGAAGGGGAATGGAGGACCGAGCGCCGCGGCGGATCTGGCCAGAGGCGGGCGCCTCCTGGCGGCGAGGGCGGCGGACAAGGTCGAGGGGGGGGGTAGTGGTAAATCGCCAGCGACGGTTTTTTTCTTTTCTTTTTTTTTGATCTGAACGAAGATGAAAAAGGGGGGGTCAGCGGTTTTGAAGGGGAGGAGGTTTAGTTTTTTTTTATTTAATTATTTAATTTACAAAAAGTTGACTTCTTCATACGACCTCTAAACGAGGCCCACCGCCTGTCGTCCATAGCTAATTACCCCCATTCCGAACACAATGGGATATGTATCATAAGCTGATTCGATCGTTTCGATCAGTTTTCGTCAAAATCAACATATAACTCTATATATTGAAGTTGAACACGCATTTCAATTTACTGGGGTCACATACTAACTCTAAAAATTCCCAAAAAATATTTTCTAGCTTCGTATTGACGATACGGTCCTAACAAAACTAGTTTCGTCGAATTCTGAGACCGTTGGAAAAATGGCCATTTTCCAGTCGATTAAAATCAACTGAAACTGGTCAAACGCGTTTTCCTTTGCCACGCTCACATATTGATTCGAAAAATTATGAAATTTGGAATCTAGCAATAATTTGACATCACGGACCCAACAAAAGTGGTTTTGTCGAAATCCGAGGTCATTTGCAAAATTCCTATTTTTAAGGGCCTGAATTCCATAGCGACTATTCAGAATTTTCAACTGGACGTATCTTTTGATTCCCGCTATGAAATCTCGATTTTTCGGATTCGTTGGAAAGATATTCTCAATTAGATCCCATTATTTTTGGTTTCACTAAAATCCGGTTTATTTTGCACCCGGTACATTCAATTGAAGTTTGAAATCGAATTATCGAACTACCGCGCCATTTTCAATTCTATTTATATTTATATATAATTATTTATATTCTAACGACGACGTATATAATATATACGTTCGAATTCCATTCAAAATATATTTCTCATCGATATTATTTAAAATAATCCATTTTAAATAATCAAAATTCGCTAAAATTGCCAAAATAAAAATTTTAAACTGGCCCAGATTTTCGGGTTGTTACAATCTCCCCCACTTAAAACTTTTCGTCCCCGAAAAGGAACAAAGTCGAAAGTGGTTTGATTAATTAACTCTACGATCAATCTGGCTTCCATTCTTCAACTTTTCAGTTTCTGAGAATTTTCAAATTCTTCAAAAATTTGGCTAACACCCGGAATTTTTGAAAAACTTCGCCATAACCTCCTTTGTACGGGGAGAGGTTTGGAAATTTATTGGGCCGTATTAGGTACCCAATAAATCCTAATAAGCATACACATATTTATAGTGATATATTCTGGTGTTTACAGGGGAGCGTGTATTGATAATAACTCCAGAGAATAAATTCTCGTCACCCTGTCAAAGCCCGAGGGAGTGTGTATTTTAAATGCTCCAGAGGATTAATCCTTGTCACCTCGTCCCATGTGGGAAATAAATAGTCCATGTGCCGTATCTAATAACTAGAGAGACGTGATTATTGTCAACTCTAGACCCGTGTGGGGTTTTTATTAATCTGGCAATTTTATCGTTACAATTTTATATTGTCCATATCAGTCATCAGTTCAACCTGTAAAATATAGTCATCGCCATTCGCTCGTATGGTAAATCTTCCACCTCGTCACACATGCTCCAAATGCTTATGTGGTATATGATGAAGTATGCCTATCTTCGAGAAGTATGCTATGTAATGTAGTTCAAAATTAATTGTTGCTATCCTATGGCGACATTTATTATTTCACACAGAATAACCAGTACTCCGCATCCAATGGCATTCACAGGAGTTGATATAATAATATTTCGCATCCAACTCATTAAGGTTTACCTATTTGTCGGGCACGCAAATAAAATCTTTACTCAACAGCTATCCAATTTCCAGTTCAAACATATATAATGCACAAGTATATATTTTTGACTATTTTCTAATCAGTTCAATGTGTGATTTAATTGAATAAATTTGTTCTGGTTTTTTTTTTGATGATATTCTAATCTTCTCTACATCAAAGGCCGAAAAGGAACGAAGCCGAAAGTTGTTTAACAAATCAACTCAACTTCCATTATTTTGATTACGGCTTAAGTTCTTCAACTTTTCAGTTTCTAAGAACTTTTCAAATTTTTCAAAAATTTGGCTAACACCCTAAATTTTCGAAAAATTTCGCCATAACCTCCCCTGCACCGGGAGCAACGGGAAAATCCCGAAATTGCCATATAGGCCTTCTGATCTCAAAAAGAAAAAGAAAAAGCCAAGCGGCTAGCCAATCGGCTCATAAAATCATCATCACCCAAACAAAACAGTAAATTATAGTAAACATGTACCTATTTGTCGGGCAAACAAATTTTATTCACTTCTCTAGCCTCCTTGCTATGACCTGTTCAATGTAAGTACTTGTATATGCAAGCAAATGCGACCAATTTTCAATACAATTCAATATGTGATTCAATTAGGCTAAATGGTTCAAAATTATCAAACAAATAAACAAACAACACAAACATCAATCAATTAGTGAATTAGAGTTTCAAATTCAAAATTTTGATACATATATATAGAAAATCATGTTTTTGATGCCAATTCACAACAAATAAATCTATCTATATAAGTTTTGGTTCTCACACTAGTCTAATGGAAATATATAGATATCACACCTTCGTCACTTGAATATAAATACTGATGATGTGGCCACATCATCAGAATTATCCCCGGGTGTCTAGAATGTGACTCTATATCTATCCAGTATATTAAAACTTCGACTATACGTTCATGACGCGTATACGCGAAATCTTTATATACTCGATTGTCCAAATTCAAAATAAATAAATATTCAAATACGTATAAAATGGCTTAAATTTTAAAACAAAATCGTTTTCATTTGAAAAATATACTCTTCACACTCGTTCTAGGATACTACTGATCCTATATCTAACGAGTCATTCTAATTGGATATTACTAATCCAATATCTGATGAATTCTTTCGTTTGGTTCTAATGTGTCTTGTTCTCGAGCTTTGTAAACCAAAGCTCTGATACCAACTGTAACGACAAGGAATTTCGCTCGATCCAAATCGATCGTTAAACCGACTAAGACCGTTCGAAAACCCCTGATCGTTTGAGAACAGGACAAATCAGAACGCAAACAGAAGAACATTTCATTGTTATTACAACAATTCCATCAGATACAAGAATATACAGAGTATAAATGAATAAATTACATTCAACAAATATCAGAGATTTAAATTACATAGCAGCGGAAAAATATACAAAACACAACTGAAAGTGATACACGGATACAGAGCTTTCCGAGCATCGTTCCAGCTGTAAATCAGGACCCTGTGAATATAAATCTGCAAAACCAAAACTACTAGCTGCCCGTGGAAAATAGGGGTACCCAGAGTTTAGGTTAAAACAATAAACTCCAGGTCAGTCATGTGACTGGTGTGAGAACTAAAACAGTTATTTAAAACTTTACTTTAAAAGAGAGTAATTCAAGGGACCACGCCGTATAACACGGAACGGGTTTCCTCCCAAGAACACTAGTGCACATAACAAAACAGCGCAATGCTTTTTGCAAAAATGAAGCTATTATAAGACCCAGGTCCCATCACACAATGCAACGCAAGCCGGAGGATAGGGTTTTCCCTTATAATAGCCAAACATGTTTGGTACGTCAAAACAAATCATTTGATACTATTATAAGTGTATAGTATCAAAACAATTTCAATCATAAATATCAATCATAGGCGGCATGGGTACCATCTATCATGTCGCCATACTAGTTCTACAATTAAAACCGCAATATCACGTATTGGAAATTGGATTTCCGTCATGAGTCGAGGCAAGGGGCAAGCTCCTCTCCGATTCGAGACACTCTAGCAAATGTCCCAGGACCCCACTCTGATCCTTGGATCTTCAGGGCCGGTCCTCACCTAACTTTGGAGGATTAATTATTCCTGAACACACGTTTCCCGGTCCTTACAGACCTATATCCGAGGCGCCTCGTATCCAACAACCACACAGGTGAAAAGTATATAAATGTCAGGGCTGGTAGGTCACTGACACCACCCTAGCTAGAAAGAAATGTCGTGCTCTCCCTGCAGTCACTATCCCGTTTTTGACTCATACCGAGGTGTGAGGCTCGCGAATTCACGTTATACACAAAGCTACACCACACAGGCCGTGCTTCGATCATCAACCACAAGACTTTGCTTTTCAACAGAAGCCTTGATCAATTGCCACTTATGCGTGCCACACTGGCAATTCACTCCATGCGAATGATGTCCATCGATATACAACCTCTGAGCTCGTACGTCTCAGAGAAGGGCGTTAAGCAAGAGAATAAATTCTCTACCGCCAAACAGATGTATATTTAATAGAGATTAATCAACACAGAATAAAGTCCAATGTTAGACACACAATCCATTTACAAGTTCGTTCTGGGTCTGAACGAAACCGGAGGCACTTTCCTCGCATATCCATCGATCTCCAAGTACGTCTGGACGATCACCAACTGTTTCCCTCATCTTGGGTGTACAGCCCAATCAAGATCATCAGTAATCACCCAAACGATGTGAAGACTTCCGGTCTTCAACAACCGTCTTCATCTTCGACATCTCGTCGAATCGGTTATTCAGAATGGGTATAAACCCGGCCTTTCTGAATAACCCACGTATATGATAAACAAATGTTACACAAACACAACAGACGCCTCATTCCAATTCAGAATATTCTTTTATTCACAAAATCACATTCTTAGGGAAAGGTTCCCATTAATTTTATCCAAGATAAATTCTTCTAAATTTATTCTTTAATCTTCCTTTGGATATCATTTCAAACTAGTCGGGATTAGCGAACCACACCAAAGTAATTATTTATTTTATTTCCCAATCCCAACCTATTCATCCCATGGAGCAAAACTGGTAATACTCCATATCTAACACCACGGTGCTATCGATAAAATTAATTACCATTTCACGTTCAAATCTAATTAAATATTTAACTATCGCATTGGAGCAAAACTGGTGGTACTCCATTCTCGATCACCTTTCTGATTTGATAATTTAAATTATCAATTCACATTTCAATCTAATTAAAGATTCATTAAAACTCCACTTAGTTTTAATCTTTTCCAAAATCAATATCTCGCCTTTAACTGGGTTAAAGAACCAATGTCATCTAAAACACGATTCACGATAAACCCAAATCACATTTGATATTAAATACAAGGCTCTGAATAGAAAATATACCGGCTTATATTCAATATCAAATTCTGAAACCAACAAATATCGAATTGGAAATAACGATATAAAATATTTCTTTCAAATTCCCATAACAATATCTGTATAGTCACGAAATCCAACATCGAAATATTCCGAAGATAATTTCGATTCAACTCCAGTCCAATCCACGTATTAGGAACATTGATTATTTTTTAAATCACTTTCAAATTCAATTTATTTATTTCAAAAATAAATTGATTTTAATTCTAGTTCAAAACTAGTTCATTTCGATAAAAATCTATTTTTATCTTTTCAAATATGGAATTTTTCAGCCCAATTTTTCCCAAATCATTTCTTATGATTTTACACAAATTATAGATATTTTTAATAATTTTACCAAGGCCCGTACAGTCGATTTCCATCAACGGCCATCGAACTGCACCTACAGCGACCTTTTCTAAATTTGATTTGGACATAATTCCAAATCCAACCATTAGATTTCAAATTTCTAATGTTCATTGGAAAGCTCTTTTCGATACGAACCCAACGGTTTCGATTTTAGGAGAATCCGACGGTCGGATCTCCCGCAACGTCAATTTGAAGTCAATGGTCGAAATTCACGAACTACCGCGACGCGGCGCGTTCTATTCAGGCCATTATATATATAATATATATATTTCGTCGATTTCCTTTTAAAATGTATTTTATAAATCATTTTAAATTCGTTTTCAAAACTATTTCAACTCTATATTCAATTTCTAATCAAAATTGAATATTTCTTATCATTACTATATAAATGATAATATTTTCAAAACGTTATATTTTGAAATCACTACCTTTTCTATATTCATTATAAAAACGAATGCAATCGGTATAACTATCGTTCAAATTAAAATGGCGCAACTCTAATCAACACAGTTTTATATATATTTCAATAAATTTGTTTTTCTATTCAACAAATGAATATTTATTCTATTCAACACATAAATCTATATTTCTTCTATTTAACACATGAATCTATATTTCTTCTATTCAACACATGAATCTATATTTCTTTCAACACACAACTATTTTTGTTATGTAAAATATTTTATAAAATTATGGTATCTATCGTTTGATTTTTAATCAGATTCCACCGTAAAGTAGATTCTAATCTTAAATATGATAAAGATGTAAATTTTATTGTTAAAATATTTTACTCAACACATGAATAGTTTCAACACACGACTATTTTTGTTATGTAAAATATCGTTTGATTTTTAAATCAGACTCCACCGTGAAGTAGTTCTAATTTTAAATATGATAAAGATGTAAATTTTATTATTAAAATATTTTACTCAACACATAAATAGTTTCAACACATGAACATCGTCAACACATGAACACATGAATTTTCTTTTATAATATTCATTATTTTCCCGATTGGAATGAGGCCCAATCAATTACCATATAACGTTAATTATATGGATTTCATACAACACATGTATATAATAGCACTGATAAACAATCAACCATCATCCAAAGTGCACCACTCAACTGCATAAGCATCAAATATAAATAATTAACGCTTACACAATCTGTCGACCAATCGATCGACATACAATTAAATAATTGGGATTAGTGTACGCCAAATTTCATCCCAACACCCGTGTGGGGTTTCAAATCAACAAACACAGATTTTTATTTGTGCAGTTGGGCGATGTGTAAAATTTATCGTCCCAATCAATATCAGTCAAATCAGTGTACATAAACAAATCGGCTGATTTGTTTATAAATATTTATTTATTCACATTCACGTTAAAAATTATATTTTTAACGATAATTAATTTATTACAACACATCTACATTTTATTATCGATTTCACATCAACATCACAAACAATTTTCACAACACATCAATCAAACAAACAAGCCATCCATGGTCTGTGGACGACGGGTGTCGGGTGCTGCTAAGCACCGTCTGCATCCTAGTATATATATAACTAGAAAAAGAAATTTAGAGTGAGAAGTTCTCACCGATGCTATCCCAACTTCACGACACTTCAAAAGTAGAAGTCTTCGCCGTTCTCGCCTTTTGTCACTTTCATTGCCCGTAGCTACTACATATATAAAAATCGAATTTTTACTTCGCTATTCAATATATAAAGATCGAATTTTCACTTCGCTATTCAATATATAAAAATCGAATTTTTACTTCGCTATTCAATATATAAAAATCGAATTTTTACTTCGCTATTCAATATATAAAAATCCCATTTTTACACCGCTACTATATAGATAAAAATTCTATTTCAAAAAATTTAATCTTTTCTATTTCAAAAATTCAATCTTTATATAGTTAGAAATCTCGTCTTCTCACTTTTAAAAATATCACCTCTTTTCTATTTTAAAAATCGAATTTCTTCCTAACAAAATCCAAATCTTTTCCTAATAAAAAATGCAAACTTTTTCCTAGTAAAAATCATATCTTTTGCCTAATAAAAATGCAAACTTTTTCACTGTTATTTCATATAAAAAAAACTGATTTTATAAATAAAAATAAAATTAAAACTTACAGGTTTTGCTGTTGGTGGAGGGGCTCGGCAGGGGGTGTCGGCGGGTTTCAAATTAGAAGGGGAGGAGGAGAGAGCAGCAGGGGCTGACGAGAGGGGGGGTTCGGATTTTTAACAGAGGAGAGGGTGAGAAGATCGGAGGGGGATTGGGGAGGTCGACGGCGCCGTGGGGTAGGGCGCAGTGGCGCTGAATCGAGGGGAGGGGTGATGGAAGGAGAAAAGGGAGGAATCAGCGGAGGGGAAGAAGGGGAACGGAGGACCGAGCGCCGCGGGGGATCTGGCCAGAGGCGGGCGCCTCCTGGCGGCGAGGGCGGCGGACAAGGTCCAGGGGGGGCGGTGGTAAATCGCCAGCGACGGTTTTTTTTTTGATCTGAACGAAGATGAAAAAGGGGGGGTCAGCGGTTTTGAAGGGGAGGAGGTTTATTATATTTTTTTTATTTATTTAATTATTTAATTTACAAAAAGTTGACTTTTTCATACGACCTCTAAACGAGGCCCACCGCCTGTCGTCCATAGCTAATTACCCCCATTCCGAACACAATGGGATATGTATCATAAGCTGATTCGATCTTTTCGATCAGTTTTCGTCAAAAATCAACATATAACTCTATATATTGAAGTTGAACACGCATTTCAATTTACTGGGGTCACATACTAACTCTAAAAATTCCCGAAAAATATTTTCTAGCTTCGTATTGACGATACGGTCCTAACAAAACTAGTTTCGTCGAATTCTGAGACCGTTGGAAAAATGGCCATTTTCCAGTCGATTAAAATCAACTGAAACTGGTCAAACGCGTTTTCCTTTGCCACGCTCACATATTGATTCGAAAAATTATGAAATTTGGAATCTAGAAATAATTTGACATCACGGACCATCCAAAAGTGGTTTCGTCGAAATCCGAGGTCATTTGCAAAATTCCTATTTTTAAGGGCCTGAATTCCATAGCGACTATTCAGAATTTTCAGCTGGACGTATCTTTTGATTGCCGCTATGAAATCTTGATTTTTCGGATTCGTTGGAAAGATATTCTCAATTAGATCCCATTATTTTTGGTTTCACTAAAATCGGATTTATTTTGCACCCAGTACATTCAATTGAAGTTTGAAATCGAATTATCGAACTACCGCGCCATTTTCAATTCTATTTATATTTATATATAATTATTTATATTCTAACGACGACGTATATAATATATACATTCGAATTCCATTCAAAATATATTTCTCGTCGATATTATTTAAAATAATCCATTTTAAATAATCAAGATTCGCTAAAATTGCCAAAATAAAAATTTTAAACTGGCCCAGATTTTCGGGTTGTTACAATATTATTAATTAATTTAAAGGAAGGAGTAATTAGAATCAGTTAACGAAATAACTATATCTTGGGTTGACTAAGTCAACTGTTTTAAGTGAGAGTGATTATTAATCAGTTTGTTTTGAATTAAGCTGAGGAAAAGATTTAACGTATATTTGATTTAATTTTTATAAGATTGTAAAAAGATAATTAACTACTTCTACAGTAGTTAATGATTAATGTAAATTAGTATTTTAATTAATAATAATTTAGGAGATTACTTTTATTTGAAATTCATTTAAAAAGTAATTGAAGTTGAAATGGAAATGAATTGAATTGTGGAAAGAGTTATGAATGGGTTTTATATTTTAGACCCGAATTTTGATAACAAAGTTATAAAAGGGATTTTAAGCGAATACGATAGCTTAAATTAAATGTTTACTTAATTTTTGAATTAAGAAAATGGGTATTGAGATAAAAGGTTTTATATTAAACCCCAGTTGTATAAACAAAATTTATAAAAGGAGATGAGGTGTTAAAACGTTAATTTTAAATTAACGTTGCTTAATAATAGAATTAAGAGAATGAACAGAGTTGGAATAAGATTTTCAAAGCGAAAAATGGGTGAAATGGATTAGAAAAAGGGATTATTAAAAGTGAATTTGGTAAAGTAGTGAGTGGTAGGATTTTGTAACAAAAATCCGTGTTAAAACGAATTGTTAAAGAAGTAGAAGTTAAAGGTGATATTTTAGTAAGCGATGACTTAATAAGCGAATTAAGGAATAATGATTATATTTGAGAAGAGATTTCCAAAAACAAGAAATTTTATAAAACCATACTTTAAATAAAATAGTTAAATGTGATTTGTTTTGATATTAGAATAAAATATCGATTTTTAGATTACAACTCATTTCTATCTTAAGATAAGAACGTTGTTGATCTAGGTCTGAGAGGTAATTAAAACACCCAAACTAGAACGACTTCAGGATTATCTGAGATGATGTTAGTTGTAATGCTAAAGAGGTGTAATAATTTATTATTTCCATTAGAGAAATAATAATGCAGCATTATTGGTGAAAATATAAAGAATATGTAAAAGAATTCCGAAATAAGGGAAATTAAAAGGATTTGATGATATAAATGATGTCTCCAAAGTTAAAGAAAATTGAAGGGGATTGCGTGAAAATATAACGATATTTTTGAGTAAAGGGAAATATAAAGTTGAGTTTTAAAATAGGTTTATTCTATAAGAATAAGCATTGGTTATTATTTCCAAGTAATGAAACAAAAGGAATTTCGTAACGTTGTTTCACGAGTGATAAGTGAATTAATTTCCCAATTATAGGTAATGAAGAATGATGGAGCAAACGTTTGGAAGAGAGTTAAAAGGAAATTGAATATAGGTTTAATATATTTTCTAAGTGTTATAATGAAATGGTTTGGAAAACATTAGTATATCAAGATAAGACGTAAATATGGTATTTTAATATATTGAAAAATGTAGAAGTTTTAATTAACCATTTGTTAATTATTTTTAAATAAAGAGGCAAGAGATGCTGAATACTGAACCGGTGAACTCATTTTATTTCCATGATTGAAAAACTGTTTATTTTGATAGTTAAATAGCAGACTATCAAATCTGGCCAATATGATGTTGGTATGGAAAGACTGAGATTGAATTTTATATTCGAAAACCATTCCGACCAACAAATACGTAAAGATATCAAAAGATGATCGAGATAGAGCATTGAAGACCGTATATCTTCATAAATGGAAGAACTACTAATAATCTATGGTTTAGCAACCAGAGATATAATGTGATTCTGTCGTAGTTGAAATCTACGAATTGCAAGGACTTCTCTGTTACAACCCGAACTTCCCCATGAAGGAAAGCACAGATTGAATTGAGGACAAGACGAATCAGAACACAAACAGAAGAACATTTCATTATATATTACAATATTTTCATCAGATTACAAGAATAAACAGAGTATGAACAAATAATATACATTTGATAAACATCAGAGATTTAAATACATTATTGTAGCGGAAAATAATACAAAACACACTGAAAAGAATATACGGATACAGAGCTTTCCGAATATCATTCCAGCTGTAAACCAGGATCCTGTGAATATAAATCTGTAAAACCAAAACTACTAGCTGCCCATGGAAAATAGGGGCACCCAGAGTTTAGGTAAAAACAATAAACTCCAGGTCAGTCATGTGACTGGTGTGAGAACTAAAACAGTTATTAATCTTTATTTTAAAGTTAGGTAAATCAAGGGACCACGCCGTATAATACGGAACGAGTTTCCTCCCAAGAATACCAGTGCATAAAACAACAACGCAATGCTAAATAAAGAACAATGAAGCTATTATAAGACCTAGGACCCATCACACAATGCAAAACAAGCCGGAGGATAGGGTTTTACCTTATAATAGCCAAATATGCTTGGTACGTGAAATTTCATCTTTTATTATTACTGTAAGTGTATAGTGTCAAAACAATTTCAATCATAAGTATCAATCATAGACGACATAAGTGCCCCATACCACTATGTCGCCATATATAGGTTTACAATTAAAATCGCAAATGTCTCGTATTGGAAGTTGGATTTCCATCTGTGAAACAAGGCAATGGATCGTCTTTACCGCTTCGAGACTCTCTTGCCCGAGCCTCAGGACCTAGACACAGGTGAACCCTTGAATCATCAGGATCGTTCCACTCGATGTGGATTAAAATCCCTGAACACTGCATTTCCCCACCCTATGGGGTGTAAACTGGTCATATCCGACCAGGCCATGGGCTCCGAAGAGACCGAACTAACAGAGGCGCCTCGCTATCCATCATCCACATAAGTAAAATGCCAGGGCGTGTAAAACCACAAACACCACTCCTAACTAGAAAGAAACGCATGCCTTCCCTGAGGTCCTCTCCCGTTTCTGGTTCACACCGGGGTATGAGGCTCGCGAATTAACGCTACACAAAGCTATGCCACAAAGGTCGTGCTTTGATAATCAACCACAAGACTCTGCTTTTCAACAGAAGCCTTGATCATTTGCATCTCAGCATACCACACAGGCAATTCACGCTATGCAACCGATATCAATCACACAGAATGAAATCCGATGTCAGACACACATCCATTTACAAGTTCGTTCTGGGTCTGAACGTAACCGGAGGAACCTTATTCCTCGCATATCCATCGATCTCTAAGTACGTCTGGACGATCACCAACTGATTCCCTCCTCTTGGGTGTACAACCCAATCAAGGTCATCAGTAATTATCTAAACGATGTGAAGACCTCCGTTCTTCGACCACCGTCTTCATCCTCGACATATCGTCGAATCAGTTATTCAGAATGGGATAAACCCGGTCTTTCTGAATAACTCGCGTATATAATAAACAAGTGTTATATAAACACAACATACGACTCATTCCAGTCCAGAATATTCTTTTATTCAAATATTCTTATCTTTTGGGATAGGTTCCCATTAATTTTATCAAAGATAAATTCTTTCAAATTTATTCGTTAATCTTCCTTTGAATATCAATTCAAACCAAATTATGGTTTATCCAAACTAGTCGGGATTAACGAACCTTATCGAAGTAATCATTTGTTTTAATTTCCTAACCCCAACCTATTCATCCCATGAAGTAAAACTGGTAATACTTCATATCTAACACCACGGTGTTATCAGTAAATTCAATTACCATTTCACGTTCAATTCTAATTAAAGATTTAACTATCGCCTGGACCAAAACAGGTGATACTCCATTCTCGATCATTTCAATCTAACTAAAGATTCATTAAAACTCCACTTGGTTTTAATCTTCCCAAAAATCAATATTAATGATTATTTAACTTGGGAAATCATATCCTGTCTTTAACTGGGTTAAAGAACCAATGTCATTTAAAACACGGTTCACGATAAACCTAAAATCACATTCTATTCCATCAGCCTTTAACCGTAAATCAGCAAGTGAATCATTCCATAAGTAATAACCCCGAAGGCCGAAACCAACATCAGATCAATACCCAGGAAACCATTAAACTTAACTAATCTCCAGTTAGTTTCTGATTTTCTTAACTCCATTGGGTCTAAGAACGGTATTATTAAAGATACCATTCACGACAACCCAAATCACATTCCATTAACGATGGAATCTTCATGGAAAATAAATCGATATATATAATCGATATAAACTTCCATATTCGACTAACAATATAAATGGAATAACGGCAAAGCCTTTAAATTCCGTATATATTAGCTGTCCTTATCCACAGAAATTCACTTCGATTATTACCAAATCGAAATCCATTCCATTCCAATTTATTTTATTAAATTGGAAAACTTTACTTTGGAAAATCTCCTTTAAATCTTAACAAAAGATTTATAAATTCCAAATCACATTTCAGTGTAAATCGGGTTAAAGAACAGACGTCGTTAAAACACAGTTCACAACAAACCCAATTCACATTCCATTAATTATCAGGTTAAAGAACAAGTGTTATTTAAATCACCGTTCACGATAAACCCAAAAATCAATTCAAATTCAATTCCAATTAAATATTATTTAATTGGTACACTTCATTAAATCTAAATAGAAAGATTTAATCTTTTTCTCAACTGGGTTTAAGAACAGTGTTAATGAAGACACCATTCACAACAAACCCAAATCCCATTTGATATTAAATACAAGGCTCTGAATAGAAAATATATCGGCTTATATTCAATATCAAATCCTACAACCAACAAATATCGTATTGGAAATAACGATATAAATATATCTTTCAAATTTCCATAACAATATTTGTATAATCACGAAATCCAACATCGAAATATTCCGAATTTAATTTCGACTCAAATCCATTCCAATTTATATATTGGAAATTCTGGTTATTTTTAAACCCATTTCAAATCCAATTTATTTATTTTAAAAATAAATGGATTATAATTCTAGTTCAAAACTAGTTCATTTTGATAAAAATGTATTTTTATCTTTTCAAATATGGAATTTTTCATCCCAATTCTTTCCAAATCATTTCTTATGATTTTACACAAATTATTGCTATTTTTAATAATCTTATCAAGGCCCATACAGTCGATTTCCATAAACGGCCATCGAACTGCACTTACAACGACCTTTTCCAAATTTGATTTGGACATAATTCCAAATCCAACCGTTAGATTTCTAATTTCTTGTATTCGTTAGAAAGCTCTTTTCGATACGGACCCAACGGTCTGGTTTTAGGAGAATCCGATGGTCGGATCTCCTGTAATATCCATTCGAAGTCAATGGTCGAAACTAGCGAACTGCCGCAGCGCGGCGCATTCTATTCAGACCGTTATATTATATATATAATATTTATTTCATCGATTTCCATTTAAAACGTATTTTATAAATCGTTTTAAATTCGTTTTCAAAACGATTTCAACTTCCTATTCAATTTCTAATCAAAATTGAATATTTTATATCATCGATATATAAATTATAGTATTTTCAAAACATTGTATTTTGTAATCAATTCCTTTTCGATATTCATTATAAAAATGAATAAAATCGATATAAATATCGTTCACGCCAAAATGGCGTTAATCTAATCAACACGGCTATATATATTTAAATATATTCGTGTCCATCCCAAATCGGACATCAAAATCATATTTTGATCTTTTCTGAATATTATTTTTAAAAATATTCGTTATTTTAAAATAATCGTTATTTTAAAATATTCATTCTTTCTGAACTAGAATCAGACACAGTCAATTATCATATAATTTGATTATATGGATTTCACACAACAAATGTGTATAACAACAATGAAAACAGCAATCCATCATCCAGAGTACATTCTACACTGTATAAGCATTAAATATAAATATTTAACGCTTATAACAACCTGTCAATCAATCGATCGACATACAGCTAATTATTGGGATTAGTGTATGTCCAATATCATCCCAATACCCATATGGGGTTTCAATCAACAAATAATGAATTTTATTTGTGCAGTTGGGCGATGTGTAAAATTTATCATCCCAATCAATATCAGTCTAATCAGTGTACATAAACAAATCGTCTGATTTGTAAATGAATATTCATTTTATTCACATACACGTTAAAATTATATTTTTAATGATAAAACATTCATTCGATTCATTTACACAATAAAAATAATATTTTTATTGTTATAATATATTTTAGAAAATTTCGGCGGCATAACGACACGATACTAGAAACGCGATAAGGCCTAGCCTTATCCCCGGTCTAAAAATGGCCTGCGCCATACACATACCAATCTAATCAATTCAATTCACCCAAACAACTAAATTCAAACCAATAAGCCAATCAACTACACAACCAAACAAGTCGTCCATGGTCTGTGGACGACGGGGAACAGTTCATATATGTAGTTACATAACAAATAACTGTATAAAGAGAACTATAGTGAGGAGTTCTCACCTTTGGGTTCCACTCCGCCATTCTCTATTTCTGAACGGTTTGGATTTGCCTAAAAGTCCAATGCGACCTTTTCCCGCTGTTCATATATAAAAATCACATTTTTATCGCTTTATTCCAATAAATAAAAATCACATTTTTATTTCTACTTCATATATTTTTACGACGCTTCTTTCTATATAAAAATTATATTTTTATATTCCTACTTCTTATATAAAGATCGAATTTTTGTTTCGACGCTATAAAAATCACATTTTTATTATCACTATATGTACATAAAAATCATATTTTTATTTCCATTTCATATATATAAAAATCGAATTTTTATCGCAACTTCCAAAATGAAAATCTAATTTTTCTACAGTGAAAAATCTAATTTTTCTACAATGAACAATCTAATTTTTCTTCTATTAAAAATCAAATCTTTTTTAATTATCAAAATCTAATCTTTTTAATTATCAAAATCTAATCTTTTTTCCTTGCTTTCTTGATAATAAAAATCATATTTTTATTTCTTTAAGTATATAAAAATCATATTCTTTTTATGAAACTATATGTGCTAAAATCATATTTTCATATATAACTAAAAATTTAACTTTTATACTGCTATATATATATTATAAAAATCATATTTTTAATAAAGCTATTCATATAAAAATTCATATTTTTAAAACGAAGTATTTCATATAAGACCATGCTTTTATATATATATAATGTTATCTACAATAAAAAAAAAGATAAATCAGTTTATAAAACCATGTTTTATGTAGTAAAAACTGAAAATAAAATCACTGTTAAACTCACTGTATATCGTTCTGAATTTTTGAAGGGAGCCGCCACCTAGGGCTCGCTATTTCTCCACTGTCGAGGCACCTGACGGAGGTGGATGCGCTAATAATGGTGATGGGGCGGCGCTGAGACAAACCGTAGCGCGAGTGGCGGTGATGTCCAGCAGGGGCGACGACTTCAGACAGGGTGGCTCCACTTTGAGCTCGCGCGCGGGTTCATGGCTCCATCGTTTGAGCGCGACGCAGTTGACGGAGACAGGAGGACGAGGGGGATGGCGGCAACGAGGCGGAGGAGGGACAGATGTCCTTCAATCGATTTGGGGTTTAAAAAGGGAAGAGAGGAGCATCGGCGGGCCCATAGGCGGCTAGAGGAGGGAGTGGGGTCGGGGAAGGCGACGGGGTGCTCGGGCGTGGCAGCGGCGCCATCGTGGCAGCACAGCGTGGACGGAGGCGGGCTGGAGATGAGGGCGACGGGATTTAATTTGAGGGAGGCGCGATTTCTGAGTTTGACCACCAGATGGAAACAAAAGGGTTTGACCTAGGGTTCGTTAGGAGGTGGATATATATATTATATTTTAAATATTATTTAATTCAACCCTTAACTGTTTAACGCTTTGAACTCCAACCGAGACCCAATGACTGTCGTCCCTAGCAAATTACCCTCATTCCAAACCCATGGGATATGTTTCGTAACCCAATTCTAACGTTTTGATCAGTTTCCGTTTAAATTAAAATATAATTCTATATATATTCAATTTGAACGTACATTTTAATTTACCGGGGCCACATACTAACTCAAAAAATTCTAGGAAAATTATTTCTAACTTCGTATTGAAACCGTTTGACAAATGGCCATTTTCCAATCGATTAAATTCAAACTGAAATTTCCAAACACGTTTTCTTTTGCCACGCTCACATATTGATTCAGAAAAATACGAATTTTGGAATCTAGCAATAACTTGACATCCCGGATCCAACAAAAGTGGTTTTGTCGAAAATAGAGGTCGTTTGCAAAATGACTATTTTTAAGGGCTATATTTCCATAGCGACTATTCTGAATTTTCAATTGGACATAACTTTTTATTCCCGCTATGAAATTTCAATTTTTCGGATTCATTGGAAAGATATTTTCAAATAGATTCAAATATTTTTGGTTTCGCTAAAACCCGGTTCATTTTGAATCCTGTACGTTCATTTGAAATTTGAAATCGAATTTTCGAACTACCGCGCCATTTTCAATTCCTTTTATAATTAAAAATAAATATTTATATTCTAACGTCGATTTATATAAATATATACGCTCTAACTCTATTCAGAATAAATTTCTCGTTGTTATTATTTAAAATAATTCATTTTAAATATTCAAAATTCATTAAAATTGCCAAAATAAAAATTTTAAATTGGTTCGGATTTTCTGGGTTGTTACAATCTCCCCCACTTAATATCTTTTCGTCCCCGAAAAGGAACGGAGCTGAAAGTTGTTTACAAACCAACTCAACTTTCATTATTCTCATTATGGCTTAAGTTCTTCAACTTTTCGGTTTCTAAGAACTTTTCAAATTTTTCAAAAATTTGGCTAACACCCTAAATTTTTGAAAAATTTCGCCATAACCTCCCCTGCACGGGAGAACCAGGAAAATCCCCAAATTGCCATATAGGCCTCTCCAATCCAAAAAGAAAAAGAAATAGCCAATCGGCTCATAAAATCATCAAAAACCCCAAGAAATACAATAAACATGTACCTATTTATCGGGCAAACAATTTTATTCCTCTTCTCTAGCCTCCTTGCAACGACCTGTTCAATGGATACACATGTATATAAATGCAATTTCAAACAATTTTCAATACAGTTCAATATTTGGCTCAATTCGGCCTAAATTTACCTTTCTTTCATATGCTGGTTTAAATAAATAACCACATAACACAACTATCAATTAGTTGATAAATTTACAAATTCATACTTTGATATACGTAGAGAAAATCATGTTTTTGATGCCAAATCACAACATTAAGCCCTATCTAGTTTTGGTTCTCACACCAGTCAATTGGAAATATATAGAAATCCCAATTTCGAAACACGAAAATAAATGCTGATGATGACGCGTCAATCATTAGAATCATGTCCGAGCGACTAGAGTGTGATTCTATATCTACCCAGTATATTTGAGGCTTCAATACACGTGGATCAGATGTATATTAAAATCTTTATATACTTGATTGTCCAAATCAATACAAATAAATATTCAAATACGAATAATTGGATTTAATTTTTTTTTTCAAAACAAAATTGGTTTTCATTTTTCATTTTAAAAATACACTCTTCACACTCATTCTAGGATACTACTGATCCTATCTCTAACGAGTCATTCCTATTGGATATTACTAATCCAATCTCTGATGAATTCTTTCGTTTGGTTCTAATGTGCCTTGTTCTCGAGCTCTGTAAACCAGAGCTCTGATACCAAACTGTTACGACCCGAACTTCCCCATGAAGGAAAGCATGGATTGAATTGAGAACAAGACGAATCAAAACACAAACAGAAGAACATTTCATTGTATATTACAATATTTTCATCAGATTACAAGAATATACAGAGTATGAACAAATAATATACATTTGATAAACATCAGAGATTTAAATACATTACTGCAGCGGAAAATAATACAAAACACACTGAAAAGAATATACAGATACAGAGCTTTCCGAATATCATTCCAGCTGTAAACCTGGATCCTGTGAATATAAATTGGCAAAACCAAAACTAATAGCTGCCCGTGGAAAATAGGGGCACGCAGAGTTTAGGTTAAAACAATAAACTCCAGGTCAGTCATGTGACTGGTGTGAGAACTAAAACAGTTATTAATCTTTATTTTAAAGTTAGGTAAATCAAGGGACCACGCCGTATAACACGGAATGGGTTTCCTCCCAAGAATACCAGTGCATAAAACAACAGCGCAATGCTAAATAAAGAACAACGAAGCTACTATAAGACCCAGGTCCCATCACACATTGCAACACAAGCCGGAGGTTAGGGTTTTACCTTATAATAGCCAAATATGCTTGGTACGTGAAATTTCATCTTTTATTATTACTGTAAGTGTATAGTGTCAAAACAATTTCAATCATAAGTATCAATCATAGACGGCATAAGTGCCCCATACCACTATGTCGCCATATATAGGTTTACAATTAAAATCGCAAATGTCTCGTATTGGAAGTTGGATTTCCATCTGTGAAACAAGGCAAGGAATCGTCTTTACCGCTTCGAGACTCTCTAGCCCGAGCCTAAGGACCTAGACACAGGTGAGCCCTTGAATCATCAGGGTCGTTCCACTCGATGTGGATTAAAATCCCTGAACACTGCATTTCCCCACCCTATGGGGTGTAAACTGGTCATATCCGACCAGGCCATGGGCTCCGAAGAGACCGAACTAACCGAGGCGCCTCGCTATCCATCATCCACATAAGTAAAATGCCAGGGCGTGTAAAACCACTAACACCACTCCTAACTAGAAAGAAACGCATGCCTTCCCTGAGGTCCTCTCCCATTTCTGGTTCACACCGGGGTATGAGGCTCGCGAATTAACGCTACACAAAGCTATGCCACAAAGGTCATGCTTTGATAATCAACCACAAGACTTTGCTTTTCAACAGAAGACTTGATCATTTGCATCTCAGCATACCACACAGGCAATTCACGCTATGCAACCGATATCAATCACACAGAATGAAATCCGATGTCAGACACACATCCATTTACAAGTTCGTTCTGGGTCTGAACGAAACCGGAGGAACCTTATTCCTCGCATATCCATCGATCTCTAAGTACGTCTGGACGATCACCAACTAATTCCCTCCTCTTGGGTGTACAACCCAATCAAGGTCATCAGTAATTATCTAAACGATGTGAAGACCTCCGGTCTTCGACCACCGTCTTCATCCTCGACATATCGTCGAATCAGTTATTCAGAATGGGATAAACCCGGTCTTTCTGAATAACTCGCGTATATAATAAACAAGTGTTATATAAACACAACATACGACTCATTCCAGTCCAGAATATTCTTTTATTCAAATATTCTTATCTTTTGGGATAGGTTCCCATTAATTTATCAAAGATAAATTCTTTCAAATTTATTCTTTAATCTTCCTTTTGAATATCAATTCAAACCAAATTATGGTATTATTAAAGATACCATTCACGACAACCCAAATCACATTCCATTAACGATGGAATCTTCATGGAAAACAAATCGATATATATAATCGATATAAACTTCCATATCCGACTAACAATATAAATGGAATAATGGCAAAGCCTTTAAATTCCATATATATTAGCTGTCCTTATCCACAGAAATTCACTTCGATTATTACCAAATCGAAATCCATTCCATTCCAATTTATTTTTTTAAATTGGAAAACTTTACTTTGGAAAATCTCCTTTATATCTTAACAAAAGATTTATAAATTCCAAATCACATTTCAGTGTAAATCGGGTTAAAGAACAGATGTCGTTAAAACACTGTTCACAACAAACCCAATTCACATTCCATTAATTATCGGGTTAAAGAACAAGTGTTATTTAAATCACTGTTCACGATAAACCCAAAAATCAATTCAAATTCAATTCCAATTAAATATTATTTAATTGGTACACTTCATTAAATCTAAATAGAAAGATTTAATCTTTTTCTCAACTGGGTTTAAGAACAGTGTTAATGAAGACACCATTCACGACAAACCCAAATCCCATTTGATATTAAATACAAGGCTCTGAATAGAAAATATATCGGCTTATATTCAATATCAAATCCTACAACCAACAAATATCGTATTGGAAATAACGATATAAATATATCTTTCAAATTTCCATAACAATATATGTATAATCACGAAATCCAACATCGAAATATTCCGAATTTAATTTCGACTCAAATCCATTCCAATTTATATATTGGAAATTCTGGTTATTTTTAAACCCATTTCAAATCCAATTTATTTATTTTAAAAATAAATGGATTATAATTCTATTTCAAAACTAGTTCATTTCGATATAAATGTATTTTTATCTTTTCAAATATGTAATTTTTCATCCCAATTCTTTCCAAATCATTTCTTATGATTTTACACAAATTATTGCTATTTTAATAATCTTATCAAGGCCCGTACAGTCGATTTCCACAAACGACCATCGAACTGCACTTACAATGACCTTTTCCAAATTTGATTTGGACATAATTCCAAATCCAACCATTAGATTTCTAATTTCTTGTATTCCTTAGAAAGCTCTTTTTGATACGAACCCAACGGTTCCGGTTTTAGGAGAATCCAACGGTCGGATCTCCCGTAATATCCATTCGAAGTCAATGGTCGAAATTCGCGAACTGCCGCAGCGCGGCGCGTTCTATTCAGGCCATTATATTATATATATAATATATATTTCGTTAATTTCTATTTAAAACGTATTTTATAAATCGTTTTAAATTCTTTTTTAAAACGATTTCAACTTCCTATTCAATTTCTAATCAAAATTGAATATTTCGTATAATCGATATATAAATGATAGTATTTTCAAAACATTGTATTTTGAAATCAATTCCTTTTCGATATTCATTATAAAAATGAATAAAATCGATATAAATATCGTTCACGTCAAAATGGCATCAATCTAATCAACACGGCTATATATATATATTTAAATATATTCGTGTCCATCCCAAATCGGACATCAAAATCATATTTTGATCTTTTCTAAATATTATTTTTTAAAATATTCGTTATTTTAAAATAATCGTTATTTTAAAATATTCATTCTTTCTGAACTGGAATCAGATGCAGTCAATTACCATATAATTTGATTACATGGATTTCACACAACAAATGTGTATAACAACAATGAAAACAACAATCCATCATCCAGAGTGCATTCTACACTGTATAAGCATTAAACATAAATATTTAACGCTTATAACAGCATGTCAATCAATCAATCGACATACAACTAATTATTGGGATTACTGTATGTCCAATATCATCCCAATACCCGTGTGGGGTTTCTATCAACAAATAATGAATTTTATTTGTGTAGTTGGGCGATGTGTAAAATTTATCATCCTAATCAATATCAGTCAAAACGGTGTACATAAACAAATCGTATGATTTGTAAATGAATATTCATTTTATTCACATACACGTTAAAATTATATTTTTAACGATAAAACATTCATTCGGTTCATTTACACAATAAAAATAATAATTTTATTGTTCTAATATAATTTAGAAAATTTCAGCGGCATAACGACACGATACTAGAAACGGGATAAGGCCTAGCCTTATCCCCGGTCTAATAATGGCCTGCAACATACACATACCAATCTAATCAATTCAATTCACCCAAACAACCAAATTCAAACCAATAATCCAATCAACTACACAACCAAACAAACTAGTCATCCATGGTCTGTGGATGACGGGGAACAGTTCATATATGCAGTTACAAAATAAATAACCGTATAAAGAAAATTATAGTGAGGAGTTCTCACCTTAGGGTTCCACTCCGCCGTTCTCTATTTCTGAACGGTTTGGATTTGCCCAAAATTCCGATGCGACCTTTTTCCGCTGTTCATATATAAAAATCACTTTTTTATCGCTTCATTCCAATAAATAAAAATCACATTTTTATTTCTACTTCATATATTTTTACGACGCTTCTTTCTATATAAAAATTATATTTTTATATTCCTACTTCTTATATAAAGATCGAATTTTTGTTTCACATTTTTATTATCACTATATGTACATAAAAATCATATTTTTATTTCCACTTCATATATATAAAAATCGAATTTTTATCGCTACTTCCAAAATGAAAATCTATTTTTTCTACAATGAAAAATCTATTTTTTCTACAATGAACAATCTAATTTTTCTTCTATTAAAAATCAAATCTTTTTAGTTAACAAAATCAAATCTTTTTAATTATCAAAATCTAATCTTTTTAATTATCAAAATCTAATCTTTTTTCCTCGCTTTCTGATAATAAAAATCATATTTTTATTTCGTTGAGTATATAAAAATCATATTTTTATTATGAAACTATATGTGCTAAAATCATATTTTCATATATAACTAAAAATTGAACTTTTATACTGCTATATATATTATAAAAATCATATTTTTAATAAAGCTATTCATACAAAAATTCATATTTTTAAAGCGAAGTATTTCATATAAGACCATGCTATTATATATATAATGTAATCTATAATAAAAACTAAATAAAAAAATAATAAAATAAAAAATAAAAATAAATAAATAAAGATAAATCAGTTTTAAAACCATGTTTTATGTAGTAAGAACTGAAAATAAAATCACGGTTAAACTCACTGTATATCGTTCTGAATTTTTGAAGGAAGCCGCCACCTAGGGCTCACTATTTCTCCACAGTCGAGGCACCAGACGGAGATGGATGCGCTAATACTGGTGATGGGGTGGCGCTGAGACAAACCGCAGCGCGAGTGGCGGTAATGGCCAACAGGGGCGACGACTTTAGACAGGGTGGCTCCTCTTTGAACTCGCGCGCGGGTTCATGGCTCCATCGTTTGAGCGCGACGCAGTTGACGGAGACAGGAGGACGAGGGGGATGGCGGCAATGAGGCGGAGGAGGGACAGACGTCCTTCGATCAATGTGGGGTTTTAAAAGGGAAGAGAGGAGCATCGGCGAGCCCACAGGCAGCTGGAGGAGGGAGTGGGTTGCTCGGGCGTGGCAGCGACGCCATCGCGGTGGCACAGCATGGATAGAGGCGGGCTGGAGATGAGGGCGATGGGATTTAATTTGAGGGGGGCGCGATTTCTGTCGTTGACCACAAGATGGAAACAAAAGGGTTTGACCTAGGGTTAGTTAGGAGGTGGATATATATATTATATTTTAAATATTATATAATTCAACCCTTAACTGTTTAACGCTTTGAACTCCAACCGAGACCCAACGACTGTCGTCCCTAGCAAATTACCCCCATTCTGAACCCATTGGGATATGTTTCGTAACCCAATTCTAATGTTTCAATTAATTTCCGTTTAAATTAAAATATAATTCTATATATATTCAATTTGAACGTACATTTTAATTTACAGGGGCCACATACTAACTCTAAAAATTCCAGAAAAATTATTTCTAACTTTGTATTGACGATACGGTTCTAACAAAGCTAATTTCATCGAATTCTGAAACCGTTTGACAAATGGTCATTTTCCAGTCGATTAAATTCAAGTGAATATTAGGCTCACATCCCTATTTTGAAACTTAATTAGGCTCACATCCAGTGATAAACTTATTATAAATTAGGTCCCTATTTTTCAAAAGTAGCGAAAAAATGAAAAAAAAAACCAAAAATTATTATTTAAATAAATTATGCATTCGACAAAAAATTTGCCGAAAAAAATAAAAAACAGTAAAAAACGTCGAAAATATGCAGTTACGTGCATAATATTATGCAACAATTCCTATTTCTGTCATATATATGTGCATAATTTCCACAGTTGCATCTCCTTTTGATTTTTCTGCACATATATGTGTAACTATTGCACCATTCTTGCATAAAAACATGCATTATTTCGTAACACTGCAACTCAGTTCATTTTTTACCTTTATGCAATAATGGCATATATGTATGCAAGTATTGGCAATATTTGCATACATATATGCAACTATTTTTTTTTTCTTATCGTGGACTTCTGGGATTATTTCCAGATTTTAGATCTTTTTTTTTTTTTTTTTTTTTTTTTTTAGAAGAGCCGCACTTTTTTCTGGAGAAAAAACGAAGGAAGCAAAGTAAAAAGGAGGAGCAGGCGGAACTACAAAAGAGGAAGCGGATCCACTAAAATAGCATGCGGCAATTCAAAAGTAGGGGGCGGAAACGTATGTGAAACTATGACCGGGTTTTTTTTTTTTTTTGAAACTTAATAGGGACCTCTAAAAAACGCACCCTAAATTCAAACTAAAATTGCCAAACACGTTTTCTTTTTCCACGCTCACATATTGATTCAGAAAACTATGAATTTTGGAATCTAGAAATAACTTGACATCCCGGATCCAACAAAAGTGGTTTCGTCAAAAACAGAGGTCGTTTGCAAAATGGCTATTTTGGAGGGCTATATTTCCATAGCGACTATTCTGAATTTTCAATTGGACATAACTTTTAATTCCCGCTATGAAATTTCAATTTTTCGGATTCATTGGAAAGATATTTTCAAATAGATTCAAATATTTTTGGTTTCACTAAAATCCGGTTCATTTTGAATCCTATACATTCATTTGAAATTTGAAATCGAATTTTCGAACTACCGTGCCATTTTCAATTCCTTTTATAATTAAAAATAAATATTTATATTCTAACGTTGATCTATATAAATATATACGCTCTAACTCTATTCAAAATAAATTTCTCGTTGTTATTATTTAAAATAATTCATTTTAAATATTCAAAATTCATTAAACTTGCCAAAATAAAAATTTTAAATTGGTTTGGATTTTCCACGTTGTTACATTCTCGCTACTGATCCGTAGGGTGATACCTAGGATGTGGTAGGAGGGTACTTTTGGTTCATCCTGTTCCTGGCTGACTTGTATGGACAAGTGTCTGACATAGTACTTCCAAAGGAGTTAGGCACGTTGATTTCTTCAAACGTATTTCTGTTGATGGCGGAGAAGAGCGCACTTCTCTTAGCTTAACAACTAGAGTATTTTTGTGGATGTCAATTAGTGATATCTGACGATGTGGCATTCAAAATGAATGGTGATATGTTGTTCTAAAGGTAGTGTTAAACCTCAAGCCTCATCAACCAGGAAATGGCACAAAATCAGGTAGGTCGCATGGCTATGTGGGTCGCATCCATCAAAAGGGTATATCGTTACCTAATCTAGTGAAATGCCTTCGGTTGACCCTTTATATATATATATGTATGTGTGTGTGTGTGTGTATATATATATACGCTATTAGTTCGGTTGGATGGCCCCTAACCGTGGTAATGATATATTCGGTACTCTCACGAGAAGTGAGGAGCCGGTCATGTTTAACGTAGGTTGCAAGATGTTCTTGTTGAACCCCAATGTTTTCATCTCCAGAGGTACATTGTCGGAAAGGTGGTCCCACACCTTTTCAGGAAATCCATTCTCCAATAAGAGCCCGCGGTTTTGATTGCATACTGTATATGTAGAGAGTGAGATGCAAGTGTTCTGCGAGATTGATATTTATTTGTATTTACGCACTATTATAAAATGACGAAAGATGTAACACCCCACGTCCATTAATGTCACTCACAAAGGGAATGCATTAACTTCCATGGAGTGTATTTAGTGTATAGAACAGAATATAACAAGACAGATATAAATAATGGTACTTGAAAAGTTTAAAACAACTTTTATTGCAGCGGAGAAATAGTTTGATTACAACAACTTCATAAACCAAGTACACTTAATATCCATCTTAATAAATTGTTTCAGAGTACATAAAATAAAAAGCATAAACCCCAACACAAGTAGCCATAAAAGAGATGAGTTGAACTTTACTTTCAGCAATACAAGCACTTCCAAAAGAGAGAGAAATAGATCCAAGATCAAGCTCCACTAGTACTAGTCCCACCCTGAGAACCTGGGGGGGGGGAGGAATAAAAGAGGCGAAAACAAGGGGGTCAGACATAAAGTCTGGCGAGTATAATAACTTTAACAATATAATTATTAAAGTAACTAGGATAAGGCATAAACTGGTAAGGTAAGATATGACCATGAAACAAGTGGGCATGACAAAGCAAATAAGAGGAATATTCTGGCGTTAATCTCGTTCCTAATCACTATAGGATAATTACTATACTACACCACCACTAGTCACCCTAAAAGTTGATCCTGCTTATAGAACTTAATAATGATAATGGTAGTTTCGTGTACCCCTAGCTGCCTTCATAGGTGTCGTCTGCCCCTATCTCCACTAGTTGTACCCACTACCCCCATCCGATCGGCTCCCTAACTCGTAGATACCCATGCTGGCCCCACAATGGGGTGTATCACTCCCCAAAGCGGCAACCCGATACCACCAAAGATGCATGGCTTATATCTACACGATGCAACAACGTCTTACCTACCAGCCCGGGCCCACGCACGCACATGACCCCGTTGAACTTGCGTTGCCACCGCTTACCCGTTTTGACCTCTTACAATCAAATCCAGTAAGCGTGTCCTGTCCTCGACTTGGGTCGAGCTCACAAAGATACTTAATGGGTTACTGGTTTGAAAAGGGCCCCCATGCTTGATCCAAGCTTTCCACCTATGCTTGGTCTCCACTAAGGTGTCCCCACTTAACCCCATTCTTATTCATGTCTTCTTACATATTTCAACTTGGTTAAGTGCATCTAATCGTATTTCACATGCCACCCAAGGCACCCACTTAAACCCCCATGTCCCACCACATGTTTATCTGGTTAAGTGTTACTTAATTCATTAGAACTGTAACCTTGTAAAGACCTCCCACATTAGACTAACATTTGTGGCTGCTGGATTTGTCAGGCAGGTTCAGGCAGTCTTACACCACAAACGAGCCTAACCTCGTGTCTTTACAATTATTACGCATTTAATTCGTGCCTTTGACCTCTCACATTAGACTGGCATTTGTGGCTGCTGGATTTGCCGGGCGGGTCCGGGCAGTCTTACACCACAAAAGAGTCTAACCTCATGTCTTAGGCGGTTAATTATTACACATCTTTATTTAGCCCAAAATTGGATTAATATCCCTATTAAATTTGTCAATAAATTTTAAATTTATTTATGTCCATAATTGTCTCTTAAATTATGTCCATAAATACCAATTATGCCAATTAATGTCTAAAATTAATTATATGCCTTTTTACTCCATTTTATGCCAATTCACAATTATGTATATTGAATATTTTCCCATTATCCCCACGCTATTTGTACGTTTTCATTTGACATATGTTAGACTCGCAAATAGTCTAACTTATAAAAAGAAAAGCAACATGACAGCTTGCATAAAACATGAAATAGATCTAAGAATCATGACATAAGTTTACATAGCCAACAATCTTGCATATGAATTTCATTCAAACTAGCATATGATACAAAACTAGCATAGGTAATGGGGATAAACTTGCATAACTTATGTACTGCCATGGATCTAAATATAGATCTAAACATAAAGATGTGAACTTGCATAGGGATCTAAACATAAAGATGTAAACTTGCATATGGATCTAAACATAAAGCTGTGAACTTGCATATAGATCTAAACACACTATGCCATAGATGGCCTATCGCAACGAAAAACCATGGTGTTGCTAGCTACAATGTTGTCATTGCTATGTTATTTTTTGTCTATTACAACGCACGCTTCAATGAGTTGGCATAGATATCAAATTGTGTTGCAGTAGCAATACATATATTCAGATTAAAAAAGTTAAAAAATAATGACACCTCAGCGATCCACACCTTTTGTTAAAACAAAATCCCAACCATTCAATCAACACCCTTATCCGCACCTTACCCATTTCTAATTCCCGCTGTTATTTTCCTTTACCGCTTATTTTCATTTTCCCCAAATTTTCAAAATCAGTCAAAATTTTCAATTAATTTTACAATCGGTGAGTTCAATCTTTCGATCTACAAAAAATATAACCCTAAATTCGAGGAAGGAGACAAACGATCCTCCTAAAAAAATACAGTCGTTCAAGCTTTTGATCTACAAATTATATAACCCCAAATTGCACAATATACAGATCTCATAATCCTTCGCTTCTTCCAGTTATCCACCCCAAAAAATACCTAAACTACAGCAATTTTTCCCAATCGATACGACATCAGAATTGGAATTAGCTCGAATTCATAGAGTCTCGCATCCCAGGCTGTCTAAGGTCAGAGAAGAGCTGTAATCATTGTCGGAGTTGCAGAGGAAACAACGAGGTGGAAAACCACGGAAGAGGTATAATAGAAACCAAAACCCTAAATAAGTTGCCCTTAAGAACACGATTTATGCAACCCTAATCCCAAAATTGTTTAATTCATGCAAAAGTTAATTAATTGGTATTAATGGCTTTGTATTTTAAAAGTATAATTTGGATTCTAACATGTACTCTAGAATTTAGAAAATGGATTCGACAGGAACTAATTTGTTAGGAAAGTTAAAACAAAATTAGTTTCCCATTTGACAGTTTATCTCTGAACCTTCAAGCCGATTAGAATTATATAAGCTGGCTTGCATATAAAACTTGTTATGCTTGTTGCTGCTCGATCGGTAGTTGTGGAGACCTCAGCAATGTACTGAACCATCGAACAAAAAAAGGCTAAAATTCTTGTTGTTGCTTATGTATTCAGCTTATTTTTGGCGTTGACAATACATATCACTAGATAGATGCATGCACACAGACACTATTTCTGGTATTGACACAATATATGTATATATATAACTATTTAAATGCATGCGCACAGAAACTTGTAATTGGCAAATACTAACTGATCTTATCGTATTCGCTTGTAATTGGCAAATACTAACTGATCTCAGCCATACACAATTTGATTTAATTATTTACTTGACTCCACTGTGTTATTAAAGTACATATCATGGGAAAATTGATGGTTGATATGAGTTTGAGATAGAGAAACAAAGGAAATTGATGGGAATCATTAACATTGCTGCTCTATTGGTAGCTGCGGAGACCTCGAGCATTTTTCATGGTGTTTGGCACATAGGGTTGAATGTTATGTTTCTTTATTACTTTGTTTTTCCATTTGTTCATGGAACTGAGTTGTTGATGCTATGGTATTTGGTTTGCAGAGCTTAGATCATTTTAAAATGCCCAAAATATATGTATGCTATTTCAGTCAATCGTTTTTAGCAAGCAATAAGATGATCTCTTCATTAGTTATCGACCCTAGCTCCATGGCTCTTTTCATTAAGTGGTGCAGTGACGAAATGGTTTATCAGTCACTATGGATGCAAAAGAGAAGATCAGTTTTTCACAAAGGTTAGTCTTTGCAGGCGTAATCAATCCACTACAATTGTTTATTGTGCGCCTTCTTTTTTATGATAACTGTTTATCAGTTATTCAAGCAAGGAAATCAAGTTTGGGCAAGAGAGAAACGAGAAGATAGAGAAGAAAAATAGGAAAACAAAGAAGGCCAAGGTAGAAAAAGGTATTGATGAAACTAGCGACAATATTGATAATAAACATCATGTTTCTAAAGCTATTCATAGGTTGGTTGCTTGGTCACCTTCACACACACATACATTACTGTGGCTTCTTAGAAGGAAATAATTAGGGTCATTTTGGCTAATTTTTTAGCTAAGTTACATAGCAAAATTCGTCACAAGTCATAAGCAATATATACACAACTTATAACATATCTATTAGTGGTTCTTCATTGAGGAAGCGGAAATGAACAAAACTAATTGCTTTAATTTTGGCTATCAGTTCGAAACTGGCAGGCAGTAGGTAAACTGCCATCACCAGTAGTGGTAAACTGCTGTTGTCGCCGCCTGCATGGTGGCTGCTCCCTTGGAGCAGCATAATGGAGGTTTATATATGATTCCACGTGAGAGGTATTATTATCGTGTTTTCTTAGAAATTAGTATTTTATTTTGGTTGCTTAACTATGTTACTTTTATATATGAAGCTTGGAAATCGCAGTATCAAGGCTTATGAAATAAGAGTCCGTTTCTTCGAAAACTGCAGTAACTTTGAAGGTCAGTATGCATAACACACACTTCTCTCCATTTACTTGCAAAGCTTCATGTTCGAGCATTATAAAAATTATAATCCTTTATGCTTGTTTTTCTAATGTATGCATTCATTAGAGCCTTGCCAAGGATGAATATGAGACTAACCTTGTTTCAGCGGTGGTCCTACCAGAGGAAATAGGGGTGAAATTTGATCATATTGGTTCTCTTGAGGGTGTAAAGACAACCTTGAATGAACTTGTAATACTACATATGAGGAGGCCTGAATTGTTTGCACGTGGAAATTTACTTCAGGTATACATTCTGTCCACTTTCACCAGTATACTAATTAGAATTATCTACCTTTAATTGCAAATATGTTTCATCTTGCAATCCTTGCCAATTTTTTATTTCAAGTTTGGTCATATTGGCTACTTCATAATTATCCAGGGTGAAAGAGAATGCTCCTATTATGTTAGAACTGGACAATCCAAATTTGGGTCAACTTGCAAATTCAATCATCCTGAGCTCAATATATGCAACAAACAGTTGGGTCGATGATGATATCACCAGGCATAGTTCCAGTTTCGGGTTGGAATCCATACAAGGTTAGCAGTGTAGCATACTAGGCATAATCATTTTCATATATATTTTTCTTGCTTATGGTTGTATGTGTGAGTCTGTATATATATGAGTGAATCGAGTGACAATGTGGTGAGGAATGTATGTAAATATGAATGATGCAGTAATATACGAGTGAATGTACAATAGTGGAGTCAAAAATTGTATCATTTGAAATGTTGAAATAAAGTATTTATTTGAATAAAATACTATGTTTGAATACTGTGTTTTAATGATATTTATTATAATATTATGAAAATTTTGATTAATAGCAGTTGAGGTATAATTACTTTTGATAGTTGTAAAATAAATTTTAACAACTGCTAGAAACAGTTGTAAAAAAGGTTGACGTTGTTACAATTGCCGGCTGTACTAGACATATTACAACTGTTTTTGGCAGTTGCAAAAGGGTATTTTTATGTTGTATTGGTACTTGTGGCAACACCTATACTGATATTGCCATAGAGTTGCAAAGGCGTTGCCTTTGACTCTAAGGCAACGCGGCAAAAGGCAACCCCAGAAAAGTATTGCCACAGATCATTTTTTTCCTGTAGCAACACTTTTTGGCACCTACTACGTCACTTCTCTGGGGTTGCCGTAGGCCATCTATGGTGTAGTGACATAAAGATTTATGTCACATGTTTGCATATAAACTAGCATATGTATCTACATGATTCACATATATTTTAACAACCCAAACTTGCATAAGATTCATATATAAATATATGATCCAATCATCACAAACTTGCATAAAATATATGATTCAACTTGCATAAGATTCACATATGATCCAACTTGCATAAAATTCACATAAGAACTAACATATGATCCAGTTTGCATAAAATTCACATAAGAACTAACATATGATTCAGCACCACAAACATACATATAATTTACATCACATGATTCAAAATCATATTCTCATAATCCCAACTATAACTTATCATAATTAAATTAATTAATTATTTTGTGAAAGCTATCATACTCACAATTAAAAAGAATAGTCTTGTCTTTCTAGGATCTGTATTCTGAAACTGAATTGCTCGCCTTTGATGTAGACTTAATTGTTATTTAGATTTGATTTTGATTCAAGCCTCTATCTTGCTTTAGGGTTGAAAGTGTATGGCGACTACTCTAGGTTCTCCATTGACGGCATGGCGGTTCTTATTATGAATTTGTGTGATTAGGGTTGAGAGTTTAGGGGTGTTTTTATAGAAGATTAATTAATTAAAAGTCGTTAGATTAACCTAGAATCAATCAAGACCATCCAGTCAAGATAGAATGACACCTCAGCCCTAATGACTCCGCACTGAGTCGAAAAGTCGTCATCTTTCAGATCTGCCGGGGGGGAGGGGGAGGGCAGGTCGACTCACAGGTCGACCCCTGGTCGACCTGTAGGGTAGGTCGACCCCTGGTCGACCTGGCCTCTGGGCGGGAATTTTCCGCCCACCCCGCTTCCCTGTTTTGAATTTGAATTCGAATTTTCTGATTCGGGTAGTTTTTAATTTAATTAAATTCTGAAACTTCCGAAGGCCATAAGTTCTTCATACGAAGTCCAATTCACACAAACTCGGACTCTATCTCAAGCAGAATTCCAAGACGAACGCAATGGCGCAACCTGTTTCCCTTAATTCCCTCATTTGAAATTAAGTATACTTTAATTTGTTAATTTTAATATTTAAAATTACGGGGTGTTACATGCTCCCCTCCTTAAAGGATTTTGCCCCTGAAATCTCCAAGTTAAGGAGAATGCATATCCTAACATCCAATCATCCATCTACTCAACCATCAAACACAGGCATCCATTGTCCTTACAAGATTTCTAATGTTGTATGAACATATGCAAAAAGTGTGTGTATATGTTCCTTATCCAATGCAAAATTAGGCAGTCTACTGATTTAGTCGACCTCCTTAATGCAGTGCTATGCGTCCAATATGTATGCGAAAGAATCCTATCGATACATATTATTTCTACATGTGTGCACAACCATTCATCAAAATGCAGCATCCATATGATTACACAACCATTATACATCCATTAATTTAGATATGCACACACATTTATATGCAACATGAAGGTGATTGAGCCGATCTAGTGCCAAATGTGTGTGTATATGCATCCACTAGCAACCACTTGCATCCATTTTCATCCATCAAACATAACATGTCTCAAACACATGTTTGCAACCATAGGGTTCTTCCTAACTAAAGATCGAAGATGTCATCGCAAAGATAATACTAAAAGATAGGACAAGTATCAACAAAGCGGTAGAAAAAGGAGAAATTAAAACATACCCTCAAAAAGGAAAGGGTACAGCGTATGCATTTTATCTTCCGTCTCCCAAGTTGCGTCTCTTTGATCATCTCCCCATTGCACTTTGACCAACTTGACCTCTTTGTTGCGAAGCTTTTTGACATTCGATCCGGGAATGCGTGTAGGAGCTCGTCTGACCATGGCATTGTGCTCTACCTCCACTTCTTCGAGCATTCTCGGCTCTACCACTTCCGCCGTATCGTGTAAACACTTGCGCAAATGTGAAACGTGAAACACGTCATGAACTCCGCTTAGCTTCTCTGGTAACTTTACTCTATACACCATCTGCCCAATCCTCTCCGTAATTGGAAAGGATCTTACAAACCTTGGTGCGAACTTCCCTACTGAGCCAAAGCGGACTACGTTTCTGAACGGTGACTCCTTAACAAAAACCATGTCCCCAATATTGAACTCAAGATCGGTTCGTATCCTAACAGCATATGACTTATGTCGGTCCTGCGCCATCTTCCTTCGCTGTCGAATCAGTTCTATCTTCTCCGAAGTCTCCCTAATCATGTTGGGTCCAAGCAAAACCTTATCCGGGATTCCCACCAACATGTAGGTGATTGGCACGGTTGTCCATAAAGAGCCTCAAAAGGCGCCATGCCAATGCTAACCTGAAAACTATTATTATAGGTGAACTCCACTAGTGGAAGGTGTTCTTCCCATGTCCCTCCAAAGTCTAGGATGCATAGCCTCAGAAGGTCTTCTAGAACCCGATTTACTCTCTCGGTCTGGCCATCCGTCTGAGGGTGATAAGCGGTACTTAAGCATAATTGCGTTCCAACCGCCTCTTGTAAGCTTTTCCAAAATTCGCTTGTGAAAATGGGATCTCTATCGCTCACAATGCTATAGGGTATGCCGTGTAAATGAACTATCTCTCGAAGGTAAACTGATGCTAACCGTGCGGCGGTCCTTCTACTTTTAACGGGAATGAAATGGGCACTTTTAGTAAGTCTGTCTACAATTACCTAAATCCCTGTATTACCCTTCCTTGATTTTGGCAACCCATCTACAAAGTCCATGGAAACACTTTCCCATTTCCAAAGCGGAATCTCTAAAGGGTGGAGCAAACCTCCAGGCTTCTTTTGCTCCGCCTTGACTTGCTGGCACACTAAGCATCTAGAAACGAACTCAGCCACGTCCTTCTTCACTCCAGCCCAAAAGTAAACTCGCTTCATATCTATATACATCTTGTCACCACCGGGATGTATGGTCATCTTAGAGCGATGTGAGTCTTCAAGAATTGCCTTCGTCAAACTCTCGTCTTGTGGTACGCAAAGTCTCCCATCTCTACGTAGCCAGCCTCTCTCATCTATAGCTATCTATCAAGGTGACTCGATGAGACGACCCGATTTCCCGTTCTCACGGAAACAAGGTTATCTTTTGGAATATAACACAGAAACATATAATAGCAGAACAGAATTAAATAAATACACCAGATAATGGACAACAAAATATACTGGATAAAAGTAATCATCAGAGTTACACAGTATACAGGATCTTACTTAGTACAAATAGAGTTCAGCTATACATAAATGTCTACAGCGGAAATAAACAAAATATGTACAATAGGAGCTGAACAGCATAAAAAGAAATAAATGATAGAATCCATCTTCAGCTCCAGCTATCCAGAAAGAACCAGCTAAACCTGAATACAAGGCTGCCCGCGTAGAAAAAGGGGCACCCGAGTTTGAAAGTGAAACAAACTACGAGTCAGTCATGGGACTGGTATGAGAAATCCACTCAACACATATATAATTGGCTAATCACAGGACCACGCCACTTTCGTGGAACGGGTTTACTCCATTGGATTGCCAGTGCTTTAAAACAAATCTTTCTTTTAAACATCGCTATGCTTTTTATAAAAATGAAACCATTATAAGACTCAGTTCCCATCACACAATGCAACGCAAACCGGAGGATAGAGTTTTACCTTATAATGGCCAAAATATGATTGATACGAATAAAACAAAGGCAATTGATATTATTGCTAGTGTTTATATGTTTGAAAACAATTTCAAATCATAACTATCAATCATAGACGGCATGGGTACCATATATCATGTCGCCATATATATATACAATCAAAACCGCACGATCACGTATTTGGAAATTGGATTTCCGTCATGAACCAAGGCAAAAGATAGTCCTTACCGAATTCGAGACAATCTAGCCCATGTCTCAGGAACAGCCGCAACTGCCCCTTGGAGCGACAGGGCCGGTCCACCGATGTGGATTATTATGCCTGAACACTACGTCTCCCCGCCCTTTGGGGCGTAAACGAGCCAACGAATGACTCCATCGGACCCGGATCGTCCGATCAAACCGAGGCGCCTCGCAACAGCAACAACCACATAGGTGAAAAGTATATAAATGTCAGGGCTGGTAGGTCACTGACACCACCCTAGCTAGAAGGAAACGCATGCCCTCCCTGAGGTCCTTTTCCCGTTTTAGGTTCATACCGGGATGTGAGGCTCACGAATTCACGTTATACACAAAGCTACGCCACACAGGCGGTGCTTTGATCATCACCACAAGACTTTGCTTTTCAACAGAAGCCCTGATCACTGCATCTTAGCATGCCACACAGGCAATTCATGTCATGCGACTGATGTCCATCGATATACAACCTCTGAGCTCGTGCGTCTCAGAGAAGGGCGTTAAGCAAAAGAATAAATTCTCCGCCGCCAAATAGATGTATATTTAACAGAGATCAATCAACACAGAATAAAATCCAATGTCAGACACACAGTCCATTTACAAGTCCGTTCTGGGTCTGAACGAAACCGGAGGCACTAAATACCTCGCAAACCCTTCGATCAACACGTACGTCTGAACGATCACCACTCATTATCCATATTTCGGGATGCCTCCCAATCAGGACCTCGATTACCATCCAAACGAGGTGAAGATCTCCGGTCTTCGACCATCGTCTTCATCTTCGAATTTCAATCGTCGGTCGATTATTCGAAATGAGAATTAACTCGGCCTTTTCAAATAATTCACGTATATTTAGAATTTCAAATCGATTTATTTCAATGGTTAAATTATTCGACAACACCAATTGTGTTCTTTAATATAGTTTTCACACCAAACACATTCAACCATCAAATACAACATAAATCGAGCAAATTCAGTTTATTTCCATTCCATATCACTTATGATATTTTATAACTATTTATCGCTATTTTTATTTATTTTAAAATAGCTAATTTATTCAAAACGACGCTTCGGGCCATAAAGCGGCCGTGGCGCTGTTTTTCTTCAGATTTGATTTACACATATCTGAAAATCTAACCGTTGGATCTTCACAAAATTTACATCATTAGAAAGGTCTTTTCAAAACGAACCCAACGGTTCCAGTTTCGGGAAAATCCGACGGTCGGATCTCCCGGTACAATTGTTTGAAGTTTTGATTTCAAAATACGAACTGCAGCGTCGTTATTCGATTAAATATATAATTATATTTATATATATATAAATATAATCGCTTCTGGCGCTGTTTTTCTTCAGATTTGAATTAAACATTCCAGTCAATCCAACCGTTGGATTTTTACAAGGTTGGTGCCGTTGGAAAGATTATTCCAAGGCGAACCCGACGGTTGAGGTTTCGGGAAAATCCAATGGTCGGATTTCCCGCACTAGTCGTTTGAAATCACGGTTTCAAAATACGAACTGCACGGCTTCGTTTCGTTTTAATTTTATTTATATTTATATATTTATATAAATATAGTTCATTCAATGATTTCCATATCGTTTTAACTTCAAATATTTTTCTAACGCCTTAAATTTTGGAAAAATTTCGCCATAACCTCCCCTGCACCGGGAGCATCGGGAAATCGCAAATAGCTTTCCCGGTCCTTCTAATCTCAAAAAGAAAAAGAAAAAGCCAAGCGGCTAGCCAACAGGCTCAAAATCATCACCCAAACAAATCAGTAAATGTGTACCTATTTGTCGGGCACAAAATTTTATTCATCTTCTCTAGCCCCTTTGCTATAACCTGTTCAATGAATATTGCATGTACATATATATACAGTTCTTATCATTTATCAATTTCTATTCGACTTCATATTTGATTTCTATTTGGTTTAAAAACTCCATTCATTCTAATGTTACATAAATAGGTGCAAATCATTTCATTAGCTAATTAATGAATATTTCAACTCATATATGTTTATTTTGAACAAGTGGCTATTTTTAACACTTCACATTTCAACGATTTATGCACACAATAAAAATGTGATTTTTATTGTAAAACAATTCATTTCAAAACACTATTTTTCTATATAGTTCATATAGGTGACAAAATAGGATTTTTATCATAAAACAATTTCTTTTTAAAACGAGATTATTTTACACAGTTCATATAGTCGATAAAAGGCGATTTATTATCAAACAATTTATTTCAAAATATGAATACCATTCAACACATGAATTTCTAAACAACGAATGAATATCAATTCAACACATGAATGTTTTCTATAGTTTCTATATATAGATAAAAATGTGATTTTTATTATCGAACAGTTTATTTCAAAATATGAATACCATTCAACACATGAATTTCTAAACAACGAATGAATATCAATTCAACACATGAATGTTTTCTATAGTTTCTATATATAGATAAAAATGTGATTTTTATTATCGAACAATTTATTTCAAAATATGAATACCATTCAACACATGAATTTCTAAACAACGAATGAATATCAATTCAACACATGAATGTTTTCTATAGTTTCTATATATAGATAAAAATGTGATTTTTATTATCGAACAATTTATTTCAAAATATGAATACCATTCAACACATGAATTTCTAAACAACGAATGAATATCAATTCAACACATGAATGTTTTCTATAGTTTCTATATATAGATAAAAATGTGATTTTTATTATCGAACAATTTATTTCAAAATATGAATACCATTCAACACATGAATTTCTAATCAACGAATGAATATCAATTCAACACATGAATGTTTTCTATAGTTTAAGCATATGAAAATAATTCAAACACACGAATATTATTCAAAATTTCGGCAGCATAACGGCAGGGTAGTTAAACCGGCACCGTCCCTAGTACGGCTCCTCGCTCTACCTTAAAACCTCGCGGTTTTTGACAATGGGGTTCATGCATCTAGTTCGCACGCAGGCGGCATGTATATATTTATTTCATTTCCACAAACTAATCCTATGTGGTTTCAACCAAATATTTTTCAACCACAAACGGGTATTTTTCAACCGCAATCAACCAATATCAATCACAAACAATCCCAAACAATCATTCGCTATCAATCAATTTTCACAACAATTTCAACCAATAAATATCGTCCATGGTTTATGGACGAGGGGCGTATATATATATATATATATAGATATTTATATATAGCTATTCACTTTCATTTCACACATATATAATATTTTTAAATCAGAAATCTCACCAATAGCTATCCAACTTCACGACACTTCCTTTAGAAAAATCTTCGCCTTTTTGTCGCTTTCACCCGTATTCTCTACATATGTAAAAATCGAATTTTTACGATGCTATTCAATACATAAAAATATGATTTTTTCCACGCTATTCAATATATAAAAATATGATTTTTACTTCGACTTTCAATATCTAAAAATCTGATTTTTACTTTTTAAAGTTCAGTTTTTATTTCCTTTTTTAAAATTCAGTTTTAAAAATCCTTTAAAAATCAGTTTAACATTCTTTTAAAATTCAGTTTTAAAATTCTTTTTTTTTAAATTCTTTTAAAAAAATCAGTTTCTAAACCTAATTAAAAAAAATCTGTTTTAATACTTTAGAAAAATCAGTTTTTAAATACTTTATAAAATCAGTTTTTTTTTCTTCCTTTGAAAAATCAGTTTTTAAATTGCTTTATAAAATCAGTTTTAACTTTTACATAAAATCAGTTTTGAATTCTTAAAAAAAAACAGTTTTACATTCTTTTTAAAAATCGGTTTTAAACCCAAAAAAACCCACGGTATTTAAACTAAAAAAAAGCATTCTTTTCTTATGTAAATAAAATCAGTATTAAAACAAAAATAAAATAAATAAATAAAATAAAAGAAAACTTACAGAGGGGGGGGGTTCGCAGATCGTCGGAGGGCTTCTGGCTTCGAGGCGGCGTCTCCGGGCTGCTCGATTCGCTCGCGATGGAGGGAGGAGCGGGCGGAAGCGGGGATCCCTTCGACGAGGATGGCGGTCGGTCTCGAACTGGGCGGAGCGGTGGTGGTTGTGTGGTTCGGCGGTGGCTCGGCGATCGATTAGGTTTAGGGTTTCTTTTTTTTTTTTTCCTGAGCGATTGAACTTTGAAAAGGGGGGGGGGGCCAGAAAGGATATAAAGGAGGGAGGGGGGAATTAAAATTTATTTTAATTATTTTATTATTTAATTTTTCAAAAAGTTGACTTTTACATGCGACCTCTAAACGAGGCCCACCGCCTGTCGCCCATAGCGTTTCACCCCCATTCCAAACACAATGGGATATGTATCGCAAGCTGATTTGATCGTTATAATCAGTTCCCGTTGAATTTACATTTAAATTACTATATCGAATTTTAAACGTACATTTCAAATTACCGGGGTCACATACTAACTAGAAAAATTTCAGAAAAATATTTTCTAGCTTCGTATTGACGATACGGTCTTAACAAAACTAGTTTCGTCGAATTCTGAGACCGTTTGAAAAATGGCCAATTTCCAGTCGATTAAATTCAACAGAAACTGGTCAAACGCGTTTTCCTTTGCCACGCTCCCATATTGATTCGAAAAATTATGAAATTTGAAACCTAACAATAACTTGACCCTGCGGATCCAACAAAAGTGGTTTCGTCGAAATCCGAGGTCATTTGCAAAATGTCCATTTTTAAGGGCCTGAATTCCATAGCGACTATTCAGAATTTTCAACTGGACATATCTTTTGATTCCCGCTATCAAATTTCGATTGGTCGGATTCGTTAGAAAGATATTCACTAACAGATTTAAATATTTTTGGTTTCACTAAAATCCGGATTGTTTTGCACCCGGTATATTCAATTGAAGTTTGAAATCGAATTATCGAACTACCGCGCCATTTTCAATTCTATATATAATTATAATTAATTATATTGGTTTTAATGTCGATTCAAACTCAGTTTTCATCGCCATCATTTAAAATATTTATTTTAAATATTTAAAATCCATTATTTTAGCCAATTTAAAAATTTTAAATTGGTTCAGATTTTCTGGGTCGTTACAATCTCCCCCACTTAAAACTTTTCGTCCCCGAAAAGGAACAAAGTCGAAAGTGGTTTGATAAATCTACAATCACACAACACAACAACCAATCCAATTGTTTTTAATCTTTTTTAACTTTTCAAATATATATCTTTTATATATTCAAAAATTATATTTCTAAAACCAGACTATATATAAATATAATCACAAATACGTTATTTAAAAACATATTACTCTCGACTCGTTCTGAGGCACTTCTGACCCCATCTCTAACGAGTTGTCCTGATTCTGCTATACTCATACTAGGATATTACTGATCCTATCTGTATAGAGTTGCCCGTCCTAGAACACTACTGGTTCTATTTCTGACGAGTTCGTTCAACTGTTATATTCCAGAACTAAGCTTAACCAAAGCTCTGATACCACGATGAGACGACCCGATTTCCCGTTCTCACGGAAACAAGGTTATCTTTTGGAATATAACACAGAAACATATAATAGCAGAACAGAATTAAATAAATACACCAGATAATGGACAACAAAATATACTGGATAAAAGTAATCATCAGAGTTACACAGTATACAGGATCTTACTTAGTACAAATAGAGTTCAGCTATACATAAATGTCTACAGCGGAAATAAACAAAATATGTACAATAGGAGCTGAACAGCATAAAAAGAAATAAATGATAGAATCCATCTTCAGCTCCAGCTATCCAGAAAGAACCAGCTAAACCTGAATACAAGGCTGCCCGCGTAGAAAAAGGGGCACCCGAGTTTGAAAGTGAAACAAACTACGAGTCAGTCATGGGACTGGTATGAGAAATCCACTCAACACATATATAATTGGCTAATCACAGGACCACGCCACATTCGTGGAACGGGTTTACTCCATTGGATTGCCAGTGCTTTAAAACAAATCTTTCTTTTAAACATCGCTATGCTTTTTATAAAAATGAAGCCATTATAAGACTCAGTTCCCATCACACAATGCAACGCAAACCGGAGGATAGAGTTTTACCTTATAATGGCCAAAATATGATTGATACGAATAAAACAAAGGCAATTGATATTATTGCTAGTGTTTATATGTTTGAAAACAATTTCAAATCATAACTATCAATCATAGACGGCATGGGTACCATATATCATGTCGCCATATATATATACAATCAAAACCGCACGATCACGTATTTGGAAATTGGATTTCCGTCATGAACCAAGGCAAAAGATAGTCCTTACCGAATTCGAGACAATCTAGCCCATGTCTCAGGAACAGCCGCAACTGCCCCTTGGAGCGACAGGGCCGGTCCACCGATGTGGATTATTATGCCTGAACACTACGTCTCCCCGCCCTTTGGGGCGTAAACGAGCCAACGAATGACTCCATCGGACCCGGATCGTCCGATCAAACCGAGGCGCCTCGCAACAGCAACAACCACATAGGTGAAAAGTATATAAATGTCAGGGCTGGTAGGTCACTGACACCACCCTAGCTAGAAGGAAACGCATGCCCTCCCTGAGGTCCTTTTCCCGTTTTAGGTTCATACCGGGATGTGAGGCTCACGAATTCACGTTATACACAAAGCTACGCCACACAGGCGGTGCTTTGATCATCACCACAAGACTTTGCTTTTCAACAGAAGCCCTGATCACTGCATCTTAGCATGCCACACAGGCAATTCATGCCATGCGACTGATGTCCATCGTTATACAACCTCTGAGCACGTGCGTCTCAGAGAAGGGCGTTAAGCAAAAGAATAAATTCTCCGCCGCCAAACAGATGTATATTTAACAGAGATCAATCAACACAGAATAAAATCCAATGTCAGACACACAGTCCATTTACAAGTCCGTTCTGGGTCTGAACGAAACCGGAGGCACTAAATACCTCGCAAACCCTTCGATCAACACGTACGTCTGAACGATCACCACTCATTATCCATATTTCGGGATGCCTCCCAATCAGGACCTCGGTTACCATCCAAACGAGGTGAAGATCTCCGGTCTTCGACCATCGTCTTCATCTTCGAATTTCAATCGTCGGTCGATTATTCGAAATGAGAATTAACTCGGCCTTTTCAAATAATTCACGTATATTTAGAATTTCAAATCGATTTATTTCAATGGTTAAATTATTCGACAACACCAATTGTGTTCTTTAATATAGTTTTCACACCAAACACATTCAACCATCAAATACAACACAAATCGAGCAAATTCAGTTTATTTCCATTCCATATCGCTTATGATATTTTATAACTATTTATCGCTATTTTTATTTATTTTAAAATAGCTAATTTATTCAAAACGACGCTTCGGGCCATAAAGCGGCCGTGGCGCTGTTTTTCTTCAGATTTGATTTACACATATCTGAAAATCTAACCGTTGGATCTTCACAAAATTTACATCATTAGAAAGGTCTTTTCAAAACGAACCCAACGGTTCCAGTTTCGGGAAAATCCGACGGTCGGATCTCCCGGTACAATCGTTTGAAGTTTTGATTTCAAAATACGAACTGCAGCGTCGTTATTCGATTAAATATATAATTATATTTATATATATATAAATATAATCGCTTCTGGCGCTGTTTTTCTTTAGATTTGAATTAAACATTCCAGTCAATCCAACCGTTGGATTTTTACAAGGTTGGTGTCGTTGGAAAGAATATTCCAAGGCGAACCCGACGGTTGAGGTTTCGGGAAAATCCAATGGTCGGATTTCCCGCACTAGTCGTTTGAAATCACAGTTTCAAAATACGAACTGCACGGCTTCGTTTCGTTTTAATTTTATTTATATTTATATATTTATATAAATATAGTTCATTCAATGATTTCCATATCGTTTTAATTTCAAATATTTTTCTAACGCCTTAAATTTTGGAAAAATTTCGCCATAACCTCCCCTGCACCGGGAGCATCGGGAAATCGCAAATAGCTTTCCCGGTCCTTCTAATCTCAAAAAGAAAAAGAAAAAGCCAAGCGGCTAGCCAACAGGCTCAAAATCATCACCCAAACAAATCAGTAAATGTGTACCTATTTGTCGGGCACAAAATTTTATTCCTCTTCTCTAGCCCCTTTGCTATAACATGTTCAATGAATATTGCATGTACATATATATACAGTTCTTATCATTTATCAATTTCTATTCGACTTCATATTTGATTTCTATTTGGTTTAAAAACTCCATTCATTCTAATGTTACATAAATAGGTGCAAATCATTTCATTAGCTAATTAATGAATATTTCAACTCATATATGTTTATTTTGAACAAGTGGCTATTTTTAACACTTCACATTTCAACGATTTATGCACACAATAAAAATGTGATTTTTATTGTAAAACAATTCATTTCAAAACACTATTTTTCTATATAGTTCATATAGGTGACAAAATAGGATTTTTATCATAAAACAATTTCTTTTTAAAACGAGATTATTTTACACAGTTCATATAGTCGATAAAAGGCGATTTATTATCAAACAATTTATTTCAAAATATGAATACCATTCAACACATGAATTTCTAAACAACGAATGAATATCAATTCAACACATGAATGTTTTCTATAGTTTCTATATATAGATAAAAATGTGATTTTTATTATCGAACAGTTTATTTCAAAATATGAATACCATTCAACACATGAATTTCTAAACAACGAATGAATATCAATTCAACACATGAATGTTTTCTATAGTTTCTATATATAGATAAAAATGTGATTTTTATTATCGAACAATTTATTTCAAAATATGAATACCATTCAACACATGAATTTCTAAACAACGAATGAATATCAATTCAACACATGAATGTTTTCTATAGTTTCTATATATAGATAAAAATGTGATTTTTATTATCGAACAATTTATTTCAAAATATGAATACCATTCAACACATGAATTTCTAAACAACGAATGAATATCAATTCAACACATGAATGTTTTCTATAGTTTCTATATATAGATAAAAATGTGATTTTTATTATCGAACAATTTATTTCAAAATATGAATACCATTCAACACATGAATTTCTAATCAACGAATGAATATCAATTCAACACATGAATGTTTTCTATAGTTTAAGCATATGAAAATAATTCAAACACACGAATATTATTCAAAATTTCGGCAGCATAACGGCAGGGTAGTTAAACCGGCACCGTCCCTAGTACGGCTCCTCGCTCTACCTTAAAACCTCGCGGTTTTTGACAATGGGGTTCATGCATCTAGTTCGCACGCAGGCGGCATGTATATATTTATTTCATTTCCACAAACTAATCCTATGTGGTTTCAACCAAATATTTTTCAACCACAAACGGGTATTTTTCAACCGCAATCAACCAATATCAATCACAAACAATCCCAAACAATCATTCGCTATCAATCAATTTTCACAACAATTTCAACAAATAAATATCGTCCATGATTTATGGACGAGGGGCGTATATATATATATATATATATATATATATATATATATATATATATATAGATAGATATTTATATATAGCTATTCACTTTCATTTCACACATATATAATATTTTTAAATCAGAAATCTCACCAATAGCTATCCAACTTCACGACACTTCCTTTAGAGAAATCTTCGCCTTTTTGTCGCTTTCACCCGTATTCTCTACATATGTAAAAATCGAATTTTTACGATGCTATTCAATACATAAAAATATGATTTTTTCCACGCTATTCAATATATAAAAATATGATTTTTACTTCGACTTTCAATATCTAAAAATCTGATTTTTACTTTTTAAAGTTCAGTTTTTATTTCCTTTTTTAAAATTCAGTTTTAAAAATCCTTTAAAAATCAGTTTAACATTCTTTTAAAATTTAGTTTTAAAATTCTTTTTTTTAAAATTCTTTTAAAAAAATCAGTTTCTAAACCTAATTAAAAAAATATGTTATAATACTTTAGAAAAATCAGTTTTTAAATACTTTATAAAATCAGTTTTTTTTCTTCCTTTGAAAAATCAGTTTTTAAATTGCTTTATAAAATCAGTTCTAACTTTTACATAAAATCAGTTTTGAATTCTTAAAAAAAAACAGTTTTACATTCTTTTTAAAAATCGGTTTTAAACCCAAAAAAACCCACGGTATTTAAACTAAAAAAAAAGCATTCTTTTCTTATGTAAATAAAATCAGTATTAAAACAAAAATAAAATAAATAAATAAAATAAAATAAAACTTACAGAGGGGGGGGGGGTTTCGCAGATCGTCGGAGGGCTTCTGGCTTCGAGGCGGCGGCTCCGGGCTGCTCGATTCGCTCGCGATGGAGGGAGGAGCGGGCGGAAGCGGGGATCCCTTCGACGAGGATGGCGGTCGGTCTCGAACTGGGCGGAGCGGTGGTGGTTGTGTGGTTCGGCGGTGGCTCGGCGATCGATTAGGTTTAGGGTTTCTTTTTGTTTTTTTTTTCCTGAGCGATTGAATTTTGAAAAGGGGGGGGGGGGGCAGAAAGGATATAAAGGAGGGAGGGGGGAATTAAAATTTATTTTAATTATTTTATTATTTAATTTTTCAAAAAGTTGACTTTTACATGCGACCTCTAAACGAGGCCCACCGCCTGTCGCCCATAGCGTTTCACCCCCATTCCGAACACAATGGGATATGTATCGCAAGCTGATTTGATCGTTATAATCAGTTCCCGTTGAATTTACATTTAAATTACTATATCGAATTTTAAACGTACATTTCAAATTACCGGGGTCACATACTAACTAGAAAAATTTCAGAAAAATATTTTCTAGCTTCGTATTGACGATACGGTCTTAACAAAACTAGTTTCGTCGAATTCTGAGACCGTTTGAAAAATGGCCAATTTCCAGTCGATTAAATTCAACAGAAACTGGTCAAACGCGTTTTCCTTTGGCACGCTCCCATATTGATTCGAAAAATTATGAAATTTGAAACCTAACAATAACTTGACCCTGCGGATCCAACAAAAGTGGTTTTGTCGAAATCCGAGGTCATTTGCAAAATGTCCATTTTTAAGGGCCTGAATTCCATAGCGACTATTCAGAATTTTCAACTGGACATATCTTTTGATTCCCGCTATCAAATTTCGATTGGTCGGATTCGTTAGAAAGATATTCACTAACAGATTTAAATATTTTTGGTTTCACTAAAATCCGGATTGTTTTGCACCCGGTATATTCAATTGAAGTTTGAAATCGAATTATCGAACTACCGCGCCATTTTCAATTCTATATATAATTATAATTAATTATATTGGTTTTCAAATGTCGATTCAAACTCAGTTTTCATCGCCATCATTTAAAATATTTATTTTAAATATTTAAAATCCATTATTTTAGCCAATTTAAAAATTTTAAATTGGTTCAGATTTTCTGGGTCGTTACACTCGAGGACTCCCCTCCTATAAGCTTGCCTACTATCTCAACCAATTGTGGGTCGTTTCGCTGTGCCTCTCCAACTCGACCTAAAAGTGTAGGTTGCACCTCTAATGATGCCAACAATCCGGGTACAAAATCGATAGAGGGTCTAAAGTCAAAAGTAGTTATATACTCCAAACTCTGCCGCTCTACGAACAAAGGACTTAAAGTTAACTTCTTTCTACTTAAGGCGTCGGCTACAATGTTACCCTTGCTAGGGGTATATGCGATCTCAAAGTCGTAGGATGCCAAAAACTCCATCCACCTCTGTTGCCTCAAGTTAAGGTCCTTCTGAGTGAATAAGTACTTTAGCGACTTATGGTCTGTATATAACTCAAACCTCTTGCCAAGCAAAAAATGACGCTATGACTTAAGCGCAAAAACTATGGCCGCCAACTCTAAGTCATGGGTAGGGTAATTTTTCTCGTGGGCTTTCAACTGTCTTCCACCATAGCATATCACCCTTCCCTCTTGCATTAAAACTACGCCAAGCCCAGTCCCGCAAGCATCGGTATATACAGTGAATGGCTTACTCCCGTCTGGCAAAACTAAAACTGGAGCTATCGTCAAAGCCCTCTTTAGACGTTGGAAAGCATCGTCACAGTCAACGTCCAAAGTAAAAGTCAAATTCTTCTTCGTTAATCGAGTGAGTGGGGCTGATATCTTCACGAAGTCCTTAATGAACTTCCTATAATAACCAGCCAGCCCTAAAAAGCTTCTTACTTCTGTTGCGTTCTTAGGAATTTTCCAATCTTGGATTGCCACTACCTTCGCGGGTTCCACAGCTATCCCTTCCTTAGAGACCACGTGTCCTAGGAACCTCACTTCTTTTCTCCAAAAATGGCACTTGGAGAACTTAGCTTTATGTTGATGCACTTGTAGGGTCTCTAAGACTTCCCTAAGATGTAGGGCATGCTCTTCTTCATTTTTAGAGAAAACCAGGATATCATCCACAAAGACTACCACAAACTTGTTTAGAAACTCCCAAAACACCCTACTCATTAAGTCAACAAAGTATGCGGGTGCATTCGTCAAACCAAAAGGCATGACGAGACACTTGAAGAAACCACCAGGTGTTCTAAATGTAGTCTTATCGATGCTATCTTCAGCCACCCTTAGCTGATGAAACCCTGTAGCTAAATCCAGTTGCGAGAAAACTGAAGCACCCACCAACTGATCGAATAAATCGTTTATCCTCGGCAATGGGTGTCTGTTCTTCTTTGTTAGCTTATTCAACTCTCTATAGTCCACACACAGTCTAAGTGAACCATCAGCTTTCGTAGCATAAACGACTGGAGCACCCCACTCCGAAATACTTCTTCTTATGAACCCCTTCTCAAGCAATTCTTTCACTTGCTTGCTGAGTTCTCTTCTCTCTCTCGGAGCCATGTGGCGCACTGGTAATGCAACTGGCTTTGCATTATCTACTAGATATATTCGAAAGTCTATCTCATGCCTCGGAGGTAAACCCCGAACCTCATCGAAAACATCACTATATTCATGGACCACACGAACAGATTTCAAATCATCATTGGATGCGTCAAGGGATTCTAGGTAGCTAAGCATTACCGGACCTCTAGGGTCACAAGAAATATCAAGGGTCTTTCCACAACGAGTCCACAATCTGACTACCCTTCTTTCACAATCTAGGATGGCACCGTATCTAGCTAGCCAATCCATACCTAGAATCAAGCTGTAGCCCATGAAGCCAAGAACGAAGGCGTTGCCTTCAAACCCAATGCCCAAGATAGACACTCTCAAATCCCGACAAATCATAGAAAGACGAGCCGAATCACCAATAGGATTTGAGACTACTATGGGATCTGAAACTAGAATTGTATTTAGGTGCAGTGTTTCAACTAACGAAGCAGATACAAACGAGTGTGAAGCACCAGAGCCAAACAAAGAATGAACAGGATGATCAAACAGACAAACTAAACTTTCAACGGAAATGTTTCTACCTGTCTCCTTTCTTGGTGTCATGAGATCCTGAATCTGCCCTCTTGCCTGCCCCGGTGCCATCAGAGCCTGAAGCTGCCCTCTTGCCTGCCCTGGTGCCATGAGAGCCTGAAGCTGCCCTCCAGAAGTGGACCCTGTTCTTTGCCCTTGCCCCTGTTTCCTTGGGTAGTCTTTAAGTAGATGTCCTGCCTCTCCACAATGGAAACAGCCAGTCTTCTTCTTTTTCCTACAGTCCTTGCTCAGATGGCCTGGTGTCCCACAATTAAAGCACTTTTTCTTTCCCTTTCTATTATTGTTCTTCCCGCCTTTCTTGTTTTGCTGTTGTGGTTTCTTTTGGTCTCCTTTCTTCTCCGGTGCCTTACTAGCATTAACACCTTTCTCTTCCTCATGCATAAGCGCCATGTCAACCAGTTTCTCAAAGGTAGCCCCCATAGGAATGCGGGTCATAGATAACTCATTTAGCGACTCATTCAAACCATTAACGAACCTTAGTGCCTTCTTCTCGGGTATGTTTACCAATTCCATGCCAAATCTCGCCAACTTATTGGACTTGTTGACGTACTCCTTTACTGATAAATCCCCTTGCTTCAATGCTAAGAATCTTTCCATATATAAATTCTCTTCTGCTCGTGAGAGAAATTTCATCTCGAACCTATGCCTGAAATCCATCCATGTCTCCACCGGACGCTCTCCATTCGTGACCTCCCACCAAAACGAGGCTTCGTCATTCATAAACCAAGCATCCAATTGGACCTTCCTTCTATCTTCCACCTCGAAAATACCAAATAGATCTTCCATCTCCTTAAGTCAATTTCGAGCTTCCATAAACGTCTCTGATCCGTGAAAAGGTTTCCAGTCCATTGCCCTAAAATCTTTGCATATCTTTGAAAAAGTATCAACGCGAGGTGGGGGAGGAGGAGCAACTGCATCTGGGGGAGGAGGGACATTTGCTGGTCCTGCGGCATTGGCACTAGCCTCCAGATACCTTCTGAACCAGCCTGGTATCGGTATGCCCTCCGGTATTTCAGGTGCCCCAGACATGCTGAAAAGAAAAAGGAAAGGGATTCAAAACGGAGAATCGAAAGAAAGATATATGGCTCTTGGGGGTTATGTTTTTAAAACAAACTTTTCTGTTGAAAATACTTTCCTTAAAACATATTTTTGAAAGTATTTCTTTATAAAATGCTTTTTGGAAAACAATTTTTCAAAATCGTATCTATTCTGGTAACCTTCAGCTCTGGTACCACGTGTAACACCCCACGTCCATTAATGTCACTCACAAAGGGAATGCATTAACTTCCATGGAGCATATTTAGTGTATAGAACAGAATATAACAAGACAGATATAAATAATGGTACTATAAAATTTTAAAACAACTTTTATTGCAGCGGAGAAATAGTTTAATTACAACAACCTCATAAACCAAGTATACTTAATATCCATCTTGATAAATTGTTTCAGAGTACATAAAATAAAAAGCATAAACCCCAACACAAGTAGCCATAAAAGAGATGAGTTGAACTTTACTTTCAGCAATCCAAGCACTTTCAAAAGAGAGAGAAAGAGATCCAAGATCAAGCTCCACTAGTACTAGTCCCACCTTGAGAACCTGGGGGGAGAAAAGGAAGAAAAGAGGCGAAACCAAGGGGGTCAGACATAAAGTCTAGCGAGTATAATAACTTTAACAATATAATTATTAAAGTAACCAGGATAAGGCATAAACTGGTAAGATAAGATATGACCATGAAACAAGTGGGCATGACAAAGCAAATAAGAGGAATATTTTGGTGTTAATCTCGTTCCTAATCACTATAGGATAATTACTATACTACACCACTAGTCACCCTAAAAGTTGACCCCGCCTACAGAACTGAATAATGATAATGGTAGTTTCATGTACCCCTAGCTGCCTTCATAGGTGCCGTCTGCCCCTATCTTCACTCGTTGTACCCACTACCCCCATGTGATCGGCTCCCTAACTCGTAGATACCTGTGCTGGCCCCACAGTGGGGTGTATCACTCCCTATAGTGGTAACCTGATACCACCAAAGATGCACGGTTTATATCTACACGATGCAACAACGTCTTACCTACCAGCCCGGGCCCACGCACACACATGACCCCATTGGACTTGCGTTGCCACCGCTAACCCGTTTTGACCTCTTACAATCAAATCCAGTAAGCGTGTCCCATCCTCGACTTGGGTCGAGCTCACAAAGATACTTAATGGGTTACTGGTTTGAAAAGGGCCCTCATGCTTGACCCAAGCTTTCCACCTATGCTTGGTCTCCACTAAGGTTTCCCCACTTAACCCCATTCTTATTCATGTCTTATTACATGTTTCAACTTGCTTAAGTGCATCTAATCGTATTTCACATGCCACCCAAGGCACCCACTTAACCCCCCATGTCCCACCACATGTTTATCTGGTTAAGTGTTACTTAATTCATTAGAACCGTAACCTTGTAAAGACCTCCCACATTAGATTGACATTTGTGGCAGCTGGATTTGTCGGGCGGGTCCGGGCAGTCTTACACCACAAACGAGCCTAACCTCGTACATTACAATTGTTACGCATTTAATTCGTGCCTTTGACCTCTCACATTAGACTGGCATTTGTGGCTGCTGGATTTGTCGGGCGGGTCCGGGCAGTCTTACACCACAATAGTTTCTAACCTCGTGTCTTAGGCGGTTAATTATTGCACATCTTTATTTAGCCCCAAATTGGATTAATATCCCTATTCAAATTTGTCAATGAATTCCAAATTTATTTGTATCCATAATTGTCTCTTAAATTATGTCCATAAATACCAATTATGCCAATTAATGTCTCAAATTAATTATATGCCTTTTTAGGCCATTTTATGCCAATTCACAATTATGTATATTCAATATTTTCCCATTGTCCCCACGCTATTCGTACGTTTTCATATGACATATGTTAGACTCGCAAATAGTCTAACTTATAAAAAGAAAAGCAACATGACAACTTGCATAACACATGAAATAGATCTAAGAATCATGACATAAGTTTACACAGCCAATAATCTTGCATATGAATTTCATTCAAACTAGCATATGATACAAAACTAGCATAGGTAATGGGCATAAACTTGAATAACTTATGTACTGCCATTGATCTAAATATAGATCTGAACATAAAGATGTAAACTTGCTTAGGGATCTAAACATAAAGATGTAAACTTGCATATGGATCTAAACATAAAGGTGTGAACTTGCATATAGATATAAACATAAAGATTTATGTCACATGTTTGCATATAAACTAGCATATGTATCTACATGATTCACATATATTTTAACAACCCAAACTTGCATATGATTCATATATGAATATATGATCCAATCATCACAAACTTGCATAAGATATATGATTCAACTTGCATAAGATTCACATATGATCCAACTTGCATAAAATTCACATAAGAATTAACATATGATCCAACTTGCATAAAATTCACATAAGAACTAACATATGATACAACACCACAAACATACATATAATTTACATACATTGATTCAAAATCATATTCTCATAATCCCAACTATAACTTATCATAATTAAATTAATTAATTATTTTGTGAAAGCTATCATACTCACAATTAAAAAGAATAGTCTTGTCTTTCTAGGATCTGTATTCTGAAACTGAATTGCTCGCCTTTGATGTAGACTTAATTGTTATTTAGATTTGATTTTGATTCAAGCCTCCATCTTGCTTTAGGTTTGAAAGTGTATGGCGACTACTCTAGGTTCTCCATTGACGGCATGGCGGTTCTTGTTATGAATTTGTGTGATTAGGGTTGAGAGTTTAGGGGTGTTTTTATAGAAGATTAATTAATTAAGAGCCGTCAGATTAAGCTAGAATCAATCAAGACCATCCAGTCAAGATAGAATGACACCTCAGCCCTAATGACTCAGCACTAAGTCGAAAGTCGTCATCTTTTAAATCTGCCCGGGGGGGGGGGGGGGGGGAGGGCAGGTCAACACCCAGGTCGACCCCCTGGTCGACCTATAGGGTAGGTCGACCCCTAGGTCGACCACCTAGTCGACCTGGCCTCTGGGCGGGAATTTTCCCGCCCACCCCATTTCCCTGTTTTGAATTTGAATTTGAATTTTCTGATTCGGGCTGTTTTTAATTTAATTAAATTCTGAAACTTCTGAAGGCCATAAGTTCTTCATACCAAGTCCAATTCACCAAACTCGGACTCTATCTCAAGCAGAATTCCGAGATGAAAGCAATGGCACAAACTGTTTCCCTTAATTCCCACAATTGAAATTAAGTATTCTTTAATTTGTTAATTTTAATATTTAAAATTACGGGGTGTTACATTCTCCCCTCCTTAAAGGATTTCGCCCCCGAAATCTCCAAGTTAAGAAGAATGCATATCCTAACATCCAATCATCCATCTACTCAACCATCAAACACAGGCATCCATTGTCCTTACAAGATTTCTAATGCTGTATGAACATATGCAAAATGTGTGCGTATATATTTCTTATCTAATGCAAAATACGGCGATCTACTGATTCAGTCGACCTCCTTAATGCAAATCATGATAGTGACATGCGTCCATTATGTATGCGAAAGAATCCTATCGATACATATTATTTCTACATGTGTGCACAACCATTCATCAAAATTCAGCATCCATATGATTACACAACCATTATACATCCATTAATTTAGATATGCACACACATTTATATGCAACATGAAGGTGATTGAGCCGATCTAGTGCCTAATGTGTGTGTATATGCATCCACTAGCAACCACTTGCATCCATTTTCATCCATCAAACATAACATGTCTCAAACACATGTTTGCAACCATAGGGTTCTTCCTAATTAAAGATCGAAGATGTCATCGCAAAGAAAATACTAAAAGATAGGACAAGTATCAACAAAGCGGTAGAAAAAGAGGAAATTAAAACATACCCTCAAAAAGGAAAGGGTACAGTGTACACATTTTATCTTCTGTCTCCCAAGTAGCGTCTCTTTGATCATCTTCCCACTGCACTTTGACCAATTTGACCTCTTTGTTGCGAAGCTTTTTGACCTCCGATCCGAGAATGCGTGTAGGAGCTCGTTTGACCATGGCATTGCGCTCTACCTCCACTTCTTCGAGCGTGCTCAGCTCTACCACTTCCACCGTATCGTGTAAACACTTGCGCAAATGTGAAACGTGAAACAAGTCATGAACTCCGCTGAGCTTCTCTTGTAACTTTACTCTATACGCCATCTGCCCAATCCTCTCCGTAATTGGAAAGGGTCTTACGAACCTTGGTGCCAACTTCCCTACCGATCCAAAGCGGACTACATTTCTCAACAGTGACACCTTAACAAAAACCATGTCCCCAATATTGAACTCAAGATCGGTCTGTCTCTTATCAGCATATGACTTCTGTCGCTCCTGGGCCTTCCTCATTCACCGTCGAATCAGGTCTATCTTCTCTGAAGTCTCCCTAATCATGTCGGGCCCAAGCAAAACCTTATCCGTGGATTCCCACCAACATGTAGGTGATCGGCACGGCCGCCCATAAAGAGCCTCAAAAGGCTCTATGCCAATGCTAGCCTAAAAACTATTATTATAGGCGAACTCCACTAGTGGAAGGTGTTCTTCCCATGTTCCTCCAAAGTCTAGGAAGCATAGCCTCAGAAGGTCTTCTAGAACCAGATTTACTCTCTCGGTCTGGCCGTTCGTCTAAGGGTGATAAGTGGTACTCAAGCATAATTGCGTTCCAACCGCCTCTTGTAAGCTTTTCCAAAATTCGCTTGTGAAAATGCGATCTCTATCGCTCACAATGCTAGAGGGTATGCCGTGTAAACGAACTATCTCTCGAAGGTAAACAGATGCTAACCATGCGGCGGTCCTTCTACTTTTAACGGGAATGAAATGGGCACTTTTAGCAAGTCTGTCTACAATTACCCAAATCCCCGTATTACCCTACCTTGATCTTGGCAACCCTTCTACAAAGTCCATGGAAACACTTTCCCATTTTCAAAGCGGAATGTCTAAAGGATGGAGCAAACCTCTAGGCTTCTTTTGCTCCGCCTTGACTTGTTGGCACACTAAGCATCTAGAAACGAACTCAGCCAAGTCCTTCTTCATTTCACCCAAAAGTAAACTCGCTTCATATCCCTATACATCTTGTCACCACCAGGATGTATGGTCATCTTAGGGCGATGTGAGTCTTCAAGAATTGCCTTCTTCAAACTCTCATCTTGTGGTACGCAAAGTCTCCCATCTCTACGTAGCCAGCCTCTCTCATCTATAACATATCTATCAAGGTGACTCGAGGACTCCCCTCCTATAAGCTTGCCTACTATCTCAACCAATTGTGGGTCGTTTCACTGTGCCTCTCCAACTCGACCCAAAAGTGTAGGTTGCACCTCTAATGATGCCAGCAATCCGGGTACATAATCGACTTAAACTCTGTCGCTCTACGAACAAAGGACTTAAAGTTAACTTCTTTTTACTTAAGGCATCGGCTACAACGTTACCCTTGCCAGGGGTATATGCGATATCAAAGTCGTAGGATGCCAAAAACTCCATCTACCTCTGTTGCCTCAAGTATAGGTCCTTCTGAGAGAATAATTACTTTAGCGACTTATGGCCTGTATACAACTCAAACCTCTTGCCAAGAAAATAATGATGCCATGACTTAAGCTCAAAAACTATGGCTGCCAACTCTAAGTCGTGGGTAGGGTAATTTTTCTCGTGGGCTTTCAACTGTTTTCCACCATAACATATCACTCTTCCCTCTTGCATTAAAACTGCGCCAAGCCCTGTCCCGCAAGCATCGATATATACAGTGAATGGCTTAATCCCGTCTGGCAAAACTAAAACTGGAGCTGTCGTCAATGCCCTCTTTAGACGTTGGAAAGCATCGTCACAGTCAACGTCCCAAGTAAAAGTCAAATTCTTCTTCGTTAATCGAGTGAGTGGGGCTGATATCTTCGCGAAGTCCTTAATGAACTTCCTATAATAACCAGCCAGCCCTAAAAAGCTTCTTACTTCTGTTGCGTTCTTAGGAATTTTCCAATCTTGGATTGCCACTACCTTCGCGGGATCCATAGCTATCCCTTCCTTAGAGACCACGTGTCCTAAGAACCTCACTTCTTTTCTCCAAAAATGGCACTTGGAGAACTTAGCTTTAAGTTGATGCACTTGTAGGGTCTCTAAGACTTCTCTAAGATGTAGGGCATGCTCTTCTTCATTTTTAGAGAAAACCAGGATATCGTCCACAAAGACTACCACAAACTTGTTTAGAAACTCCCTAAACACCCTACTCATTAAGTCAACAAAGTATGCGGGTGCATTCGTCAAACCAAAAGGCATGACGAGCCACTTGAAGAAATCGTCAGGAGTTCTAAATGTAGTCTTATCGATGCTATCTTCAGCCACCCTAAGCTGATGAAACCCTGTAGCTAAATCCAGTTGCAAGAAAACTGAAGCACCTACCAACTAATCGAATAAATCGTCTATCCTCGGCAATGGGTGTCTGTTCTTCTTTGTTAGCTTATTCAGCTCTCTATAGTCCACGCACAATCTAAGTGAACCATCAGATTTTGTAGCAAAAACGACTGGAGCACCCCACTCCGACATACTTCTTTTTATGAACCCCTTCTCAAGCAATTCTTTCACTTGCTTACTGAGTTCTCTTCTCTCTCTCGGAGCCATGTGGCGCATTGGTAATGCAACTGGCTTTGCATTATCTACAAAATATATTCGAAAGTCTATCTCACGCCTCGGGGGTAAACCCCGAACCTTATCGAAGACGTCACTATATTCACGGACCACACGAACAGATTTCAAATCAACATTGGATGCGTCAAGGGATTCTAGGTAGCTAAGCATTACCAGACCTCTAGGGTCACAAGAAATATCAAGGGACTTTCCACAACGAGTCCACAATCTAACTACCCTTCTTTCACAATCTAGGATGGCACCGTATCTAGCTAGCCAATCCATACCTAGAATCAAGCCGTAGCCCATTAAACCAAGAATGAAGGCGTTGCATTCAAACCCAACGCCTAAGATAGACACTCTCAAATCCTAACAAATCATAGAAAGATGAGCCGAACCACCAGTAGGATTTGAGACTACTATGGGATCCGTAACTAGACTAGTATTAGGTGCAGTGTTTCAACTAACGATGCAGATACAAACGAGTGTGAAGCGCCAGAGTCAAACAAAGTACAAACAGGCTAGTCAAATAGAAAATTTAAACTTTCAACGGAAATGTTTCTACCACTCTCCTGTCCTGGTGCTATGAGAGCCTGAATCTTCCCTCTTGCCTGCCCTGGTGCCATGAGAGCCTGAAGCTGCCCTCCAAAAGTGGACCATGTTCTTTGCCCTTGCCCCTGTTTCCTTGGGCAGTCTTTAAGTAGATGTCCTGCCTCTCCACAATGGAAACAACCAGTCTTCTTCTTTTTCCTACAGTCCTTGCTCAGATGGCCTGGTGTCCCACAATTAAAGAACTTTTTCTTTCCCTTGCTATTATTGTTCTTCCCGCCTTTCTTGTTTTGCTGTTGTGGTTTCTTTTGGTCTCTTTTCTTCTCCAGTGCCTTACTAGCATTAGCACCTTTCTCTTCCTCATGCATAAGCGCCATATCAACCAGTTTCTCAAAGGTAGCCCCTATAGGAATGTGGGTCATAACTAATCCATGTAGCGGCTCATTCAAACCTTTAACGAACCTTAGGGCCTTCTTCTCAGGTGTGTTTACCAATTCCAAGCCAAATCTCGCCAACTGATTGAACTTGTTGACGTACTCCTTTACTGGTAAATCCCCTTGCTTCAATGCTAAGAATCTTTCCATATATAAATTCTCTTCTGCTCGTGAGAGGAATTTCATCTCGAACCTACGCCTGAAATCCATCCATGTCTCCACCGGACGCTCTCCATTCGTGACCTCCCACAAAAACGAGGCTTCGTCCTTCATTAACCAAGCAGCCAATTGGACCTTCCTTCCATCTTCCACCTCGAAAATACCAAATAGATCTTCCACCTCCTTAAGCCAATTTCGAGCTTCCACAAACGTCTCTGATCCGTGAAAAGGTTTACCACACATTTCCCTAAAATCTTTGCATATCTATGAAAAAGTATCAATGCGAGGTGGGGGAGGAGGAGGAGGAGCGGCTGCAGCTGGGGGAGGAGGGACATTTGCTAGGTCGTCGGCATTGGCCTTAGCCTCCAGATACCTTCTAAACCAGCCTGGTATCGGTATGCCATCCGGTATTTCAGGTGCCCCAGATATGCTGAAAAGAAAAAAGAAAGGGATTCAAAATGGAGAATCGAAAGAAAGATATATGACTCTTAGGGGTTATGTTTTTAAAACAAACTTTTCTCTTGAAAATACTTTCCTTAAAACATATTTTTAAAGTATTTCTTTATAAAATGCTTTTTGAAAAACAGTTTTTCAAAATTCATATTTGTTCTGGTAACCTTCGGCTCTGATACCACGTGTAACACCCCTCGTCCATTAATGTAACTCACAAAGGGAATGCATTAACTTCTGTGGAGCATATTTAGTGTATAGAACAGAATATATAAAAACAGATATAAATAATGGTACTTAAAAATTTTAAAACAACTTTTATTGCAGCGGAGAAATAGTTTGATTATAACTACTTCATAAACCAAGTACACTTAATATCCATCTTGATAAATTGTATCAGAGTACATAAAATAAAAAGCATAAACTCCAACACAAGTAGCCATAAAAGCGATGAGCTGAACTTTATTTTCAGCAATCCAAGCACTTCCAAAAGAGAAAGAAAGAGATCCAAGATCAAGCTCCTCTAGTACTTGTCCCACCCTGAGAACTTGGGGGGAGAAAAGGAAGAAAAGAGGCGAAAACAAGGGGACAGACATAAAGTCTGGCGAGTATAATAACTTTAACAATATAATTATTAAAGTAACTAGGATAAGGCATAAACTAGTAAGATGAGATATGACCATGAAACAAGTGGGCATGACAAAGCAAATAAGAGGAATATTCTGGCGTTAATCTCGTTCCTAATCACTATAGGATAATTACTATACTACACCACCACTAGTCACCCTAAAAGTTGATCCCGCCTACAGAACTTAATAATGATAATGGTAGTTTCGTGTACCCCTAACTGCCTTCATAGGTGACGTCTGCCCCTATCTCCACTAGTTGTACCCACTACCCCCCTGTGATCGTCTCCCTAACTCGTAGATACCCGTGCTGGCCCCACAGTGGGGTGTATCACTCCCCAAAGTGGCAACCCGATACCACCAAAGATGCCGGCTTATATCTACACGATGCAACAATGTCTTACCTACTAGCCCGGGCCCACGCACGCACATGACCCCGTTGGACTTGCGTTGCCACCGCTAACCCGTTTTGACCTCTTACAATCAAATCCAGTAAGCGTGTCCCGTCCTCGACTTGGGTCGAGCTCACAAAGATACTTAATGGGTTACTGATTCGAAAAGGGCCCTCATGCTTGACCCAAGCTTTCCACCTATGCTTGGTCTCCACTAAGGTTTCCCCACTTAACCCCATTCTTATTCATGTCTTCTTGCATGTTTCAACTTGGTTAAGTGCATCTAATCGTATTTCACATGCCATGCAAGGCAAACACTTAACCCCCTATGTCCTACCACATGTTTATCTGGTTAAGTGTTACTTAATTCATTAAACCGTAACCTTGTAAAGACCTCCCACATTAGACTGACGTTTGTGGCTGCTGGATTTGCTAGGCGGGTCCGGGCAGTCCTATACCACAAACGAGCCTAACCTCGTGTCTTTACAATTGTTACGCATTTAATACGTGCCTTTGACCTCTCACATTAGACTGGCATTTGTGGTTGCTGGATTTGCCGGGTAGGTCCGGGCAGTCTTACACCACAAAAGAGTCTAACCTCGTGTCTTAGGCGGTTAATTATTACACATCTTTATTTAGCCCCAAATTGTATAATATCCCTATTCAAATTTGTTAATAAATTCCAAATTTATTTAAGTCCATAATTGTCTCCTAAATTATGTCCATAAATACCAGTTAAGCCAATTAATGTCTCAAATTAATTATATGCCTTTTTAGGCCATTTTATGCCAATTCACAATTATGTATATTCAATATTTTCCCATTGTCCCCACGCTGTTCGTACGTTTTCATATGACATATGTTAGACTCGCAAATAGTCTAACTTATAAAAAGAAAAGCAACATCACAACTTGCATAACACATGAAATAGATCTAAGAATCAAGACATAAGTTTACAAAGCCAATAATCTTGCATATGAATTTCATTCAAACTAGCATATGATACAAAACTAGCATAGGTAATGGGCATAAACTAGCATAACTTATGTATTGCCATGGATCTAAATATATATCTAAACATAAAGATGTGAACTTGCAAAGGGATCTAAACATAAAGATGTAAACTTGCATATGGATCTAAACATAAAGGTTTGAACTTGCATATAGATCTAAACATAAAGATTTATGTCACATGTTTGCATACAAACTAGCATATGTATCTACATGATTCACATATATTTTAACAACCCAAACTTGCATAAGATTCATATATGAATATATGATCCAATCATCACAAACTTGCATAAGATACATGATTCAACTTGCATAATATTCACATATGATCCAACTTGCATAAAATTCACATAAGAACTAACATATGATCCAGTTTGCATAAAATTCACATAAGAACTAACATATGATTCAGCACCACAAACACACATATAATTTACATCACGTGATTCAAAATCATATTCTCATAATACCAACTATAACTTATCATAATTAAATTAATTAATTATTTTGTGAAAGCTATCATACTCGCAATTAAAAAGAATAGTCTTGTCTTTCTGGGATCTGTATTCTGAAACTGAATTGCTCGCCTTTGATGTAGACTTAATTGTTATTTAGATTTGATTTTGATTCAAGCCTCTATCTTGCTTTAGGGTTGAAAGTGTATGGCGGCTACTCTAGGTTCTCCATTGACGGCATGGCGGTTCTTGTTATGAATTTGTGTGATTAGGGTTGAGAGTTTAGGGGTGTTTTTATAGAAGATTAATTAATTAAAAGTCGTTAGATTAACCTAGAATCAATCAAGACCATCCAGTCAAGATAGAATGACACCTCAACCCTAATGACTCAGCACTGAGTCGAAAAGTCGTCATCTTTCAGATCTGCCCAGGGGGGCAGGTCAGCACCCAGGTCGACCCCCAGGTCGACCTATAGGGTAGGTTGACCACCAGGTCGATTTGGCCTCCGGGCGGGAATTTTCCCGCCCAGCCCGCTTCCCTGTTTTGAATTTGAATTTGAATTTTCTGATTCGGGCTGTTTTTAATTTAATTAAATTCTGAAACTTCTGAAGGCCATAACTTCTTCGTACGAAGTCCAATTCACACAAACTCGGACTTTATCTCAAGAAGAATTCAGAGGCGAACGCAATGGCCCAACCCGTTTCCCTTAATTCCCACATTTGAAATTAAGTATTCTTTAATTTGTTAATTTTAATATTTAAAATTACAGGGTGTTACAAAAGATATTGATTTCAAAAATGTTTTGGGTTATCTTAAGGTAAAGACCATCCGTATTTATGTGTGGATTTGGTCTTACTATTATCCTTTTTGTCAAAAAGATTTTGACTTTAAAATCAAGTTTGTGATACCATTAAACTTTGCATGTTTTTCTCACCCTGGTTCACCAAACTGATCTGGCGTTTGTAGTTGTAACGTCCCGTATTTTCGGTAGTCAAATATTTAATACATTTTAATATTTTAAAATATTGATTTGAATTTTTAAATAGATTTAAAATAAATATATTCGTTTAAAAATGGTTTTCTCTTCGAACAATCTCTGTTTTCGACGAAACAAAATTTATTGGAATACGTATGATTAGTTATTGCTAGATTTCCAGTTTGGAGCCAATCGAGGTTGTTTTACTGGTGCATGCAATTTAAAGGTGAACTGATGAATAAATGGGGATTTAAAATGACTCCATTGTGCAAACGGAGTCGGTTTTCTATAAAATTTATTTCACTGTAAATGAAACAGTGGGACGTAGCAGTGTACATTCTCATTTTCGTTTGGAGTTCGTTGGTGATGGTACAAATATGACCATTAGCGGTAAACAACGGTACATGCGGTAGAATTTAATACTGTACAATAAAACAAAACAAAATAAATTATATAAATTTAATCTTTAAGTAACTAATGGGTTGAAGGTACAAAACGCATAGGCTATGAAGAGGAAATTCTATAGATGTCTTCCTAATACATATACATCACAAGCCTAACATACACAGAGGCTACATATAAATTTTCAATCCCTACTTTTGTTTTTTCTGCTAGTCTATGTTGTTGATGAATGGACGTAATTTCTATCCCAGATTACTTCATTCCGAAGTTTCTTTTCCCTATATATATATATATATATATATATATATATATATATATACTTAACAGCATAAACCTAAATTCCTCTACACGATCAACATTTGGGTAGCCGCCACTAATTAATTCAATGGCAGAAAATACTCCATCTTCTTCCTCAATTTTCACGACATCCTCTCATCGAAATAAAAATGTTTAAACTTCAAAATGATTAAACTCGAGGAAGGCTACAGCGTGGACGGTAACTATCAATTCTAAGGCGTCGATGTGGCCGGGTTTCCATCTGGAAGTCGTGATGGTTTACAGCAAACTGCTGTCAAATGGTAGGGGATGGCGAAGCGTGGAGCTAAGCGGTAAAGGAGGGAGCGAAGGCGCATTATCCGGTAGTGGTTGATCGACGTTGGTGGCGCGGGGGGGGGGGGGGTTGTTAGTTTAGTACGTGCATGGGGTGATGGCCGGAAACGAAAACAGACAAGGGGAAACAAAGAAGACAGTTCACACATGAGGGTGGGTTTCAGATTGGCAATAAAGAACAAAAGTGCAGAAGCACGAAAATGGTGTGTGCAGTGAAACGATGATGGAGCAGTGCAATGAAGTTTGCAAATGAAAGACCCTATTTTCAAATGGGTCATACTATTGACATGGGGTAGTTTCGAAAGGGAAGTTGAGTTCTTTTAACGTGGAGGAGCATAGTCTGTATAAATAAGAAATAGGGAGTTGCTCGAGGGATTAAAGTTGGATCTGGGAATATCGTATCTGTTGGGTAATGTTTGAGTTGCGTTATGGTTTGAGAAACAACAAAAGCTTGAACGAATGAAGATGGACTTGAATTAGCAGGCAACGAGTGGGCCTCGGTTTGGAAAAAAGCACGAACGCAACAAAAGGAAATAAGGGCATGAATTGGAATAAAGCATGTTCTGGAGTTGATGGAAACAAAAAGGGTGGTGGGTTCATTTTTGTGAAGCAAGCTGGGTAGAATCAAAAGGAACAGTGAAGAACATGATTCATGAGGAAGCATTGTGTGTGTGAAGGAGTAAGCAGGATGAACGAAACGTTAGGGAAGGATTGAATAAAGGTCAGGCGGATATTGTTATGAAGCAGCTTAAATGAGTGAAAGTCACAATAAAATAAAAGGAAGAAGAGTCGACCACTGAATTCGCTAACCAAAGTAAATTAATTTATTTAATAATTAGTTAAGTTAGTTTAATTAAATCCGTACATTAAAACAGTTATATCTTATGTCTACGTCAACAGAATGGGACAAAGCAAGATTTGCCGGAATCATGGTGACGGAATCTATATCATGGAACAGAACTGTTTTGGGCACAAATGGAGATAGCTAGAATTCATAGTTTAATTAAATGATTGTTTAATTTAATTGTAACCGTACCGTTCAACAATCAGATCAATGTGAGTTTAACTCACTCAGTTTACCCACTTATATTTATATAAGTCAGGTTTTTAGTTGTGTGCTATGGTCGATAAATTGTTTGTTGTGTACTGTTATTGATTATTTATTTAATATCATATCTGTTTGTTAAACTGGATAATATTATTTGAGATAACATATTTGGATGCAGGAAAAACAGGTTGGAGGGATCCAACGGGATTCCTCAAAATTTGTTGTTATTTTCATATCACAATTATATGAACTGTTTCACCAATATGGATTGCACCATTGATTTGGTTGTTGACTATTGAACTGAAATTTCATAGTTGTTTATTTTTAACCAATGGACAGTATTGGTTGAGTAATTAGCTTCAGATGGTTTGAGAATCAATTGTTTTATAAATAAGGATTTACCATCATGTAAATCGACTGAAATGAAGTTATAAAATTTATTTTATAACTAAAGACATATTTTTAAAATTATTTATTTAAATGGAAGTTTATTAAAAGGAAATAAATAAGTATAATTTATTATTTAAGATTTTAAATAATTATAGAATTATTTTATAAAGCAAATTCTTATAATAAGGAGATTTATAAACAAGTGTGTAGAAATTAACTAGATGGTTAAAAATTAGATTAATTGTTTCGAAGAGACAATTAAACGAAGATTATTTAAATTAATGATATTATTAATTAATTTAACGGAAGAATTAATTAGAATTGGTTAACAAGAAAACCATATTTGGATTGATAAAGTCAACCGCTTTTATTGGAATTTCTTATTAAATTATATTAGTTTATTATCGATAAATCTATTGAAATAGTTTAACGAACATTTGTTTTAAATTTAACAAGGCATAGAGATAAGTTTATTATTTATTTTAGTTGATCAAGGATTTAACTACTTTTAATGTAGCTAGTAATGAAGTGAATTACTAATTTAATTAATAATAATGTAAGAGCTTTCTTTTTAAACGAAATTGATTTAAGTAAGAAATCAGAGTTTGAAATGAAATCAAGTTGAAATGTGAGAGGAGATCTGAACGGGTTTTATATTAAAACCGAGTTTTATAACTAAGTTATAAAGAGATTTAAGCGGGAACGATAGCTTAAATGAAATGGTCCTTAACAGTAGGATTAAGTAAAATGAATCGAGATATTAAAAGAATTTATATTCAACCTAAGTTTATAAATAAGATTTATAAAAGGGACGTGGAGTTAAAACGTCGATTTTAAATGGGCGAGACTTAATAATGAAATTAAGCGAAGTGAGAAAATGAGAATTAGAATGATGTTATTCAAAAAGGAAAGTGTGGCTATGGTTTTCAAGTATTGAAACAAAAGAGATTACCGTAATGATTATTTTACGAATAAGAAGATAAACTTATTTCCCAGTTTAGAAAATGAAGAATGTTGTGCGAAGGATAATTAAATGGAATAATGGATAGTGTTATAATATATTTTTCGAAGTATAAGAATGAAAGGGTTTTGCGAATATTAGTAAGATGTAATGTTATTTCCAAATATTGGAATATTTAAATTAACCATTTATTTAATTATATTTAATTAAATAAGCCAAATGATGCTGAGTACTAAAGTAGTAAATATATTTTATTTTATGGTTGAATGATTGTTTATTTGATAGTTAAATAACCGACTATCAAATCTGGACAATACGATTGTTGGTATGGAAAGACCGGGATCGAATTTTTATTCAAAACCCATTCCGACCAACAAATACGAAAATGTTGAAGATATTAGATGCTGATCAAGACGGAGAAATCAAAGACCGTAGATCTTCATAAAACGGAATAACTACTTAAAATCTCTTATTCGACCTAGAGATATAGTACGGTTCTGTCGTGGTTGAGATCTACGGATTTGCAAGGACTACTCGTTGCTGATCTCTAGGTTGATACTTAGGATGTGGTAGGAGGGTACCTTCGGTTCATCCTATTCCTGGGTGACTTGTATGGACGAATGTCGGACAGAATATTTCTTAAGAATCACGTATGTTGATTTTTACAAACGTATTTCTGTATAGTGGCGGAGAAAGGCCTTTCTCTTAGCTTAACGATCAGAGTATGGTTGTGGACGTCAATTAGTGATTTTGTGGATTTGATGATGTGGCATTCAAAGTGAATGGTGATATGTGTCCTAAAGGTAGTGTTAAGCCTCAAGCCTCTTCAACTGGGAAATGACAAAAATTGGGCAGCCAGCATGGCTAAGTGGGTCGCACCCAAGTAGGGTGTATAATCACCTATCTAGAGATAATTCATTTCCTTCTTTAATCTATTTCGATGCTTCCCTTTTCGGGAAACCATAGGGTAGCTCCAAACTGTTGGTGATATACATTCGATACACTCAAGCGAAATGAGTGGTCGGTCATGTGTGGTCGGGTTGCAAGATGTTCTTGTTGAACCCAGAGTATTCTCCTCTAGAGATACACTATCGGAAGGTGGTTCGATACCTTGTCATAGTTGGAAATCCAATCTCCAATAAGAGCCCGTGGTTTTGATTGTATACTATATATGTGGAACGTTAGATGCAAGCGTTCCGCTAGATTGATATTTACTTGTGTTTAGACACTATTATAATATCAGAGTAAGATATGATTTCTAAAAAGAAATGGTTTGACTTTAAAATCAAGTTGGGTGATGTTTTTAAACTTAGCGAGTTTTCTCACTCTGGTTCACCAGACTGATCAAGCGTTTTGTAAATGCTCGAGTTAGGCCGGGTTGTGCAGGATCAGGTTATCGGATGCTGTGAAGTCCGAAGATAAGTTGGAAGAGTTCAGACATATATATCTAGTGTGTGTTCCGCTGTGTGTTGTATATGAGGACAGATTATGATAACTTTCCAAATGTGTTGATGTATTCTGATGATTGTAAGTTTTATTTCAAAGCTCTAAATAATGTTTTGTTTCTATTATATTTTATTCTGCTCCGATGTGAGACACTGATGATGTTGTGTTCTTCTTCTTCTTCTATTCTAATATTTCTTTCTTTCTTATCTCACCCTCTATTTTCTTTCATTAACTATCTGGTGTTTTCGATTGTAACGACCCAGGAATTTTCGGCCTCGAAAATCGACATAAATACCTTTACAATAACTTATGCCGACCTTCCAAATACCGAAAACACTGGAACGTTTTTAGAATGAAATTAGAGGGTGAGATAAGAAAGAAAGAAAGTTAGAATAGAAGAAGAAGAACCAATACAGAGTCTCACATCGCATCGAAACAAAATATAATACAGAAATAAATCTCTATTGAGAGCTTTTAAAAATATTTACAATATCAGAGTACAACACACATCTCTGGACAGTTATAATAATTTGTCCTCATATACAATCACACAGCGGAATAAATACTAGATTTCATACGTCAGAACATCTCCAGCTTGTCTCTGGACTTCGCAGTACCTGATAACCTGAACCTGTACACCCCCAGGCTAACCCGATCATTTACAAAACACCGGGTCAGTCTGGTGAACCAGAGTGAGAAAAACTCGCACAGTATTAAGGGTATCACACAACTTGATTTTAAAGTTAAAATCCTTTCGAAAGAAAAGGATAATCGTAAGACCAAATCCACACATAAATACGGACGGTTTTTACCTTACGATAACCCCAAACAGAATTGAAATCAATATCTTATCTGATATTATAATAGTGTCTAAATACGAGTAAATATCAATCTAGTGGAACGCTTGCATCTCACGCTCCACATATATAGTATACAATCAAAACCGCGGGCGCTTATTGGAGATTGGCTTCCGACTAGGACAAGGTATGGGACCACCTGCCGATAGTGTATCTAGAGGCGAATACACTGGGTTCAACAAGAATGTCTTGCAACCCGGCACTCAAATGACCAACCACCCATTTCGCTTGAGTGTATCGAATGTATATCACCAACGGTTCGGCTCAAACCACTGTTTCCCGAAAAGGGACAGCATCGAAATAGATTAAAGAATGAAATGGATTTTCTCTTGATAGGTGATTATACACCCTAATGGGAGCGACCCACATAGCCATGCTGCCTGCCCGATTTTTTTCATTTTCCGGTTGATGAGGCTTGAGGTCAGAACACATCTGGTCATCATACACTTTGAATGCCACATTGTCTGATCCGCCAAATCACTAATTGACGTCCACAAAAATATTCTAGTCGTAAAGCTAGAGAGGTGCCCCTCTCCGCCACTAATAGAGATACTTTTGTAAAAATAAACGTACGTGACACATAAGAAATAATCTGTCAGACATCCGTCCATACAAGTCATCCAGGAATAGGATGAACCGAAGGTACTCTCCTACTGCATCCAATATAGGAATCACCCCATGGATCAGTAGCGAGTAGTCCTTGCAATCCACAGATTCCAACCACGACAGAACCCCAATATATCTCCAGGTCAAATTAGAGATTTTAAGTGGTTCTTTCATTTTATGAAGATTTATGGCCTTCACATACTCCATCTCGATCGTCGTTTGATATTTTCGTATTTTGTTGGTCAGAATGGTTTTCGAAATATACATTTGATCCCAGTCTTTCCGTACCAACAATCTTAAAGGTCAAATTTGATAGTCGGTTATTTAACTATCAAATAAACATCCATGAAATCAAAAAATAAATTCACTGGCCTAGTACTCAGCATCACTTGGCTTCTTTAATTAAAATTAATTAAACTTGAATATTCAAATATTGGGAAGACATTTCACTTATTACTTTAATATACTGATAATCGCAAAACCATTTCATTAATTATAACTGAGAAATCAGTTCAGCTTACTATTCAACGTTATGCCAACCCTTCTGTTTTCATCACTTGGAAAAATATCCAATCCTTATTCTTATAGAATAAACCATTATATAACTTATTCCTTTACTTTTTCGAAATTATCGCCAATCTCCTTTTAATTCCGTTACTAGGGAAAATATCATCTCATATCATTTCTTATACTTTGGAAATCTTATCACACATTCTCGCCGTTACCAACTAGTATCCCCTTTGGATAGTCCCGAAGTCGTTCACGTTGGGGTATTTTAATTACCTTTCAGACCTTGATCGACAACGTTCTTATCTTTAGATAATTACGAGTTGTAATTCAAGAACCAATATTTAATCTTACATCAACCCATCCCACTAGTTACAATATAGTTTTACAGTTCTTCTTATCTTTTGGAAGTTTCTCTTTTTAAATGTAATTAATATCGCTTAATTCGTTAATTAAATAATTCCTTTCTAAACATCACTTTATTTAACTCTCGACTTATTTAAATAACATTGTTTTCTAAACTGGATTATTATTACAAATCCTTTTCCAACCTCTTTTACCAACCCCAACTTTAAATCCCTTTTTCCCAATTCCCTTTTTCTTTTCAGGAAATCTCTTTTCAATTCTATTGATTTAAGTTAATACCATTATTAAGTATTTCCAATTTAAAACAACGCTTAAGCTCATATTCCATTTATAAAACTTGTTTATAAATTTCAGATTTAATATAAACTCCCTTTATATCTCCATCTCCCTTCGTTTAACTGCCCCCTAGATGTGATTAATGAAATACTTAACCCCTAGGTTATTTCTTCTTATTTTCTTTATAATTCTTATAAGAATTTGTTTATAAAACCATTGTATAATTTCTTATAAACTTTAAATAATTGATATTTATTTCCTTCTTAAATAACTTTTCAATGTAATAACTTTCAAAACCTATTTTCGTTATAAAATATATTTATAACTTAAATATTATCGATTCACTATGTAACACCCCACGTCCGTTAAGGTCACTCACAAAGGGAATGCCTTAACTTTGATGGAGCATTTTAGTAAACAGAACAAAATATTACAAGACAGATATAAAAATAATACTTGGAAAACTTTATAACTTTATTAGAGCGGACAGAAATCAGTTTGGTTACAACTTTACCAAAACTCAAGTACATATATATCAGCCTTGTTCAAAAGCCATCAGAGTACAAAACTTTAAAATCATAATCCCCACCAAAGATGCCAGAAAAAGACAAGCCATACTTTCAGCACTTCAAGCAGGAAGAAAGGTCCGGGTCAAGCTAGAGTATTCCCTCCTTGAAAACCTGGGGGGAAACGGAAGAAAAGAAGCGAAACAACAAGTGTCAGACATAAAGTCTGGCAAGTCCAGTGACTTTCAGTTATGAACAAATAATAATGTCATGGCATGCAAATAAAACTGGACGAGAGATAACAGGAAACAGGAATAACAAATATACTTAGGTTAAACAGAAGAAACATGATGATATTACTTTTCACTTCTCTGCACTAATACTAGTATAACAGGATTAGGTGTTACCCTAATGTCTAAATAGAAACAGAAACAGAATAATGGGCCTTTACCACCCTAACAGAACGTACAGAAACATAATGCTAATAATGGGCCTTTACTACCCGAACAGAAAGTACAGAAACAGAATGCTAGTAATGGGCCTTTACCACCCGAATAGAGACAGAAACGGAAACAGAATAATCCCTATGGAAACAGAATGTTAGAATTAGGTGTACACTAGTAAATGGGCCTTTACCTCCCGAACAGACGATACCACGCAGATAGGAGTTGCCTCCCAACAGAAACAGACGGTACCAACAGAAACAGACAGAACTGAGTGTACCCTAAAACCCTACCCCAAGCGATCGGCTCCCTAAACATAAATACCCTTTGTCGGCTCCACAATAGGGTGTATCACTCCCTAAAGTGACAACCAATTGGCACAGGCCAATTTACAGATGTCACGGCGTCTTACATCCTCAGAGGCAGACCGGGATCCATGCACGCGCATGACCCGGTTGGAACGCACCATCAACACCCCTCGCCATTATCAAAATGAACCACTTATAATTAGTTCAGTAAGCGTGCCCGGACCCTACCTACTGTTGGGTCAAAGTTTTGATACCAGAAAGTGTTACAGACTAATATGGGTCCCAAACAACAGATGACACAAGTAATTCCCCTCCTAACCTTGTGTCCCCAGACTAACAGACTCCAGATTAATTTTTTTACAAGTTCAGAAACACAGAGTTCAGATCAACTAGTTCATAGATCAGACAAGTCTTCAGACTAACGGATCAGATATACGGATTTAACAGATTTACAGATTTGTCTAACTTTGTACTGGGCCTACAGATTCATGAAACGGGTTTATTAATTTCATTAGTTGGTTTAACCCTATCCACCCAACACGTTTTAGACATCATATTTATCTCATATTTTCATTAATTAAATATTAATGCCCAGACCTCTCACATTAGACTGACAGTTTGCGGCTACTGGTTAGGCCGGTTGGTTCTGGGCAGATTTCTGCCACAAGCTGAGTCTAACCTCGGGTTTCAAGCATGTTATGACTAACTTCTCACATTAGAACCTATTGTTTGCGGCCACTGGATGTGCCGGGCGGTTCCGGGCAGGATTACGTCGCAAACTCATTCTAACCTCGAGTTAGCCATGTTTATCTTTGCGGCCAATTAATTAATAATTTACCATTTATGCCCATGCCTAATATACATGTCAATTATTCATAACTATAGCCAATTCAGATTATGTCAATAACAAACTAAATATATCAACTCAGTAGATAACAGTTTACGCAGATTAGGCGACTTAACAGATTTAGCAGATTAAGCAATTTAGCAGATTTAGCATATAACGGATTAGGCATTTTCAGCAGACTTAGCAGATGACAGATTTAGAAGATGAACAGATCTAGCAAATTAGGAAATATAGCAGAACTAGCAAATTAGGAAATATAACAGATTTAGCAGATAATGGATTAAGCAAATTAACAAATTTAGCAGATAACAGATTTAGCAGATTATATATATCTAAAACTCTATTTACCTATCTTGCCTAATCGTAGATTTAGCCTAAACTTACATGCCTAAATCAAGGTCATAATTCATAATACAATATATGCCCCAAATTTTAGCCTTAATATTCCCATTTACAGTTCATGTCAAAACTAGATTTAATATTCTAGTTTACCATTTTTGTCCAAGACAAATATGCATGTAAATCATTCTCTATTATAGCCAACTCAGATTATGCCAACATATTTGCTATGCCAGATTTACTTAATCAGGCTACGCCCAATCCCCATATAACATGTTTCTACAGGTTCTCTAAATACTCATGAAATGGCCCTATAGGCTCGATGTACATAACAATGAATGGGAATAAACTAGCAAAGTTACATACTAAATATACGATCTAACATCATTAAGGGAATAGGCATAAGAAACTAACTACAATAGTTATAGGTAACTAACCACAATAGTCATGGGCGACTAATCACAATAGTTTCTTATTCAATGTTATAGGCAATAGTCTCATAGTCATAAATCACAGTCATAGGCAATAGTCTCATAGTCAATGAATCATAGTCATAGGCAATAGTCTCATAGTCAATGAATCATAGTCATAGGCAATAGTCTCATAGGCGTGAATCATAGTCATAGGCAATAGTCTCATGTCCAATTATGCATTATTCATTATTTGTCCCAAAATTTATCGTTCGTGCGTTAATCTCTTATGATATTCGGCGCAGGCTCGTAGTAGCCTGGCTATAGAACAGAAAGAAGAAAGGGATATAGAATAAGATAGATCTAAACAGAACAGAACAGACATAACCTCAAATTCAGATTTACAATCCATGTCACAATCATAATTAACGTTCATATCGGAAAATAACTGTACTTGCCTTTCGTGGTTTAAGAAACGAAATAAACTGTTGTTGACGCAGAAATGCTGAATTACTCCTCTTTAATTGTTGTTGTAGATCTAGACTTTGATTTGAGATTTGATTTAGCTTTTAATTCTATTCAGGTTGGAAGAAGATGCATCAGTCCAAGTTTTGATTCCAGCAGAGTAACGACACCATTATTTTATTTAATAAGAACGGAGGCAGAGTATAGGAATGAAATTGTGTAGCATAAGGTTAGAGAAGAATGGTATAAAGAGAAGGGGCTAGGGGGCTGTTTATATAGGGTTTCAAACTAATTAGAGTCGTCGATGAAGCTAGGGTTAATCAAGGCCATCCATCTCAAGAGAAACCAATCAGAAAGTGACAAGTTAGCCCTAGTGACACAGCAGAGCTCAGAAATTCGACTAGAACCCGACCAGGCCAGCCAGGTTCAAACCAGAAAGCTGTGCAGGTTTCCTCTCGGCCTGGGCGCACTTGGGAAGTGCGCCAATGTAAATTTGTACTGGCGCACTTCCCAAGTGCGCCAGTGCAAACTTTTTTTTTCTTCTTTAGCCACCAAACTTTGTTCGTCCATATCTTCTTCATACGGTATCCGTTTTTCGCAAACTCGGACTCTATTTCAAGCAGGATTCCGAGACTAACGCAATGGCGTAACCCGTTTCCCTTGATTCTTATTTTTGTAATCAATTATTCTCTGATTTGTTACTTATACGTTCATAGAAAATATGGGGTGTTACATTCTCCCCTCCTTAAAGGATCTTGTCCCCGAAATCTTCAAGTTAAGAAGAATGTGTCCTACCATCCAATCATCCATCTACTCAACCATCGTCCACAAGCATCCATTGTCCTTAGAAACTTCTAATGTTGTATGAACATATGCAAAAGTGTGTGTATATGTTTCTTATCTAATGCAAAGATCAGGCGGTCTACTGATTCAGTTGACCTCCTTAATGCGAATTATGTAAGTGCCATGAGTCCAACATGTATGCAATTTTCCTATTTGATACATATCATTTCTATATGAGTGCACAACCATTTATTCATATGCAACATCCATGTGCTGAGTCAACCATTTTGCATTCGTCCAAATTGAAAATGCACACACATCTATATGCAGTATGAGAGTGTTTTCGAGCCGATCTAGTGCCTAGTGTGTGTATATGCATCCATGAGCAACCACTTGCATCCACTGGAAATCATCAAACATAACATGTCTCAAACACTTGTTTACACCCATTGGTTTCTACCTAAAGTTCGAAGATTCGATCGATAGGATACAGTCGAATGATGGAAGCGAGTACAGATGAAACAAAACTTGGTTTCCATTAGACCTTGGTTGAGAGACAAACTCCCCTAAGTATCAACCCCGAAGACCAACATCAGATTGACACCCAGAGGATTACCCTCCTTAGACAATGTTAAAACTGGAAATCTCAACCTTATCAGAAATATCCAAATGCTTACAGACTACCAGTACAGATCAGATTATCGAACGATTCTTAGAAAACTAAGCATGATAAAACCCAGTATGTATGCGTCCCACTTGACGCCTAACACAGATATCTTTCAAACCCCAATCTATCACAAGCAGATGAGTCGTAACCCTTATGGGTTTGAGCCTACAGTGGAATCAGAAACAATAATAGTATTCAAGTGCAGAGTACCGATTACAGAATCGAAATGCCAGAATCATAAAAGAGTTTCAACTCAAAAATCAGATAAAGAAATTAAACCCCCTACAGAAAGTTTTCCTATTTCTATCCTATCCACTAGCCTCAAGAGTGTTTGCCTGCCCTCCAGAAGTTGGTCCTGCCCTCTGCTCTTGCCCTCGTTTCTTCGGGCAGTCCCTAGTGAAGTGTCCCCTCTCACCACAGTTGAAGTGAGTATCCTTGTAACACCCCACGTCCATTAATGTCACTCACAAAGGGAATGCATTAACTTCCATGGAGGTTTTAAGTGAATATAGAACAGGAAAATTACAACAAGACAGATAATAAGTAGTACTTGGAAATCTAAAACTTTATTTTATTGCAGCGGAAATTAAACATGTTTGTTACATCATAAAACCATAAATCAGAGTCAAGTACAATATCCATGTTGATAAAACAAAATACATAACCCCATTACATAAATAGCCATTAAAGAAGATAACAAGCTGGACTTTACTTCAACGGTCCAAGCTTTCCAAAAGAGAGATAAAGCAATCCAATCAAGCTCCACTAGAGCTGGGCCCACCCTGAGGACCTGGAGGGGGGTAAAAGATAGAAATGGAGGGGGTCAGACATAAAGTCTGGCGAGTATGATAATTCTAACAATACTATTATCAAAATAATTAGACTAAGGCATAAGCTGGAAAATAAGGAAATGTCTATGAACTATTGGGTATGGAAGAGCAGATAAAGATAACGTTAAAGGCACACCTAATTACTAACGAATAATTACTACACTGCACCACACCAGTCACCCTAAAGGTTGATCCCACTTGCTTCACTTAGAAATTATATAAATAGCTTCGTGTACACCTAGCTGACTACATAGGTGTCGCCTGCTCCTATCTCCACTAGGTGTACACCACTACCCACTTTCGATCGGCTCCCTACTCGTAGATACCCGTGCTAGCCCCACAGTGGGGTGTATCACTCCCCTAAAGTGGCAACCCGATACAACTTGAGAATGCACGGCTTATACCTACACGATGCAACGTCTTACCTACCAGCCCGGGTCCACACACACATATGAAACCCGTTGGACTTGCGTTGCCGCCACTACCCCGTTTGGCCTCTTATAGTCAAACCCAGTATGCGTGTCCCGTCCTCGACTTGGGTCGAGCCCACAAAGATACGTTTGGGTTACTGGTTGAAATGGGCCCCCACAAGCTATCCACCTAAGCTTGTCCCCACTAGTATATCCCACTTAACCCTCTTAGTCATGTTCATTTACATGTGTGTTTGGTTAAGTCTTACTAATCGTATTTCAAATGCCACTAAAGGCACTCACTAGATTCCTCATGCCACCCAAGGCACCTACTTAACCCCCATGTCCACCTTACATGTTTATCTGGTTAAGTATTTCTTAATTCATTCAGGCCATAACCTCATAAAGACCTCTCACATTAGACTGGCATTTATGGCAGCTGGATTTGCCGGGCGGGTCCGGACAGTCTTACACCATAAAAGAGTCTAACCACGTTTCTTTACAACTGTTATGCTTTAGTTTGGGCCTAGGACCTCTCAAATTGGGCTGACATTTGTGACTACTGGATTTGCCGGGCGGGTCCGGGCAGTTTTACGTCACAAACGAGTCCAACCTCGTGTCCTAAGCATTGATTAACACTTATAATCTTTTACCCCAGTTTTAAATATATCCATATTCAAATCATTAATTAATTTCAATTTTAATGATGTCCATAATTGACTCAATTATGGCCATCCACTTACGGTATGCAAAATCATATCAATTGCACCCTAATTTCTTAATATTAAATCCTTAATATGACCCCTACCCTACGTTATACGTTCGCTTATTCAACGCAAAATATATGTTAGACTCGAATAGTCTAACTCATGCACAAAGATAAATTATCACAACATATAGACAAATAAAATAGATCTAATCATAAACGGGGTGAAACTTGCATGTGTGATAGATGTACAACACCTAAACTTGCATAGGCAAAAATTACAACTTGCATAAAGCTACATATGTCATGGATCTAAAGGTGTCAACTTGTTTGGTAAAATGTCACAATTTACATTATAATCCAAATTCATGTCTAAACTTGCATATGTGGTTTATGCAACATAATGATGGTGTAAACTAGCATCTAACACATAGAACTCACACATGTCATAGCATAATTCTAGATCTAAATAGATGTCATGGCATATGTTCATAATCTTTACTAATCAATCTAAACTTGCATACATGATTTGTCATATAGATCAACATAGCCCAAATAATATCAACATTATGATTTGATTAACATGAACTAATTAGCATAGATAATAACATCATGACTTTTTAACATGTATGATTTATCACAACTTAGCATAGAAAATTACAACCTATATAATATCATCATAACATGATTTACAACATATAGGATATCATCATCACATAACATAGGATTTACAACATACATGATAGCATAAGGTTTACAACAACATATATGACAATTCACATCATTTTCTTATGATCCATATCACATCTTAATCTAATTAGTTTGCTAATAATCTTGTTAAGATCATCATACTCACAATTAGAGAAGAAAGAAAGTCTTGATTTGCTTTAGAGTTGAGTAGAATTAGAGTTTTGATTAGCTTTCTTCCTTCTTAGTTGGCGGCGGCTACACTGAGTTCCATGGCGATGGCATGACGGCGGCTATTCTATTTTTCATGTGATTTAGAGTGAGAGACTACCTAGGTATATATAGAGTTTAGGATTTATTTAGGCCGTCAGATCAACTCAGAACTAACTTGAACCGTTTAATTTGCCAACTCAGCCCTAAAGACACATCAGCATCTCAAGATTGGGCTCAGTCAAACCCTAGCCGACTGGACCAGGTCGACACCCAGGTCGACTGCCCAGTCGACTCCCCAGTCGACCTTGGGGGGGGGTGTCGACTGCCCAGTCGACTCCCCAGTCGACCTGGGGGGGTGTCGACTGCCCAGTCGACTCCCCAGTCGACCTGGGGTGCTGGGCGGGAAATTTCCCACCTAGCCTGTTTGACTTCGAATTTTAAATTTTAAATTTTATGAAATCTATTTTGAATTTTCTGAAACTTCCGATGGCCATATCTCCTTCATACGAAGTCCAAATCACGCAAACTCGGACTCTATTTCAACCAGAATTCCGAGACGAACACAATGGCGCAACCCGTTTCCCACAATTCTCACGTCTGAGATTAGTTATTCTTTAATTTGTGAATATTAATATTAACAGAATTACGGGGTGTTACATTCTCCCCTCCTTAAAGGATTTCGACCCCGAAATCTTCAAGTCAAGAAGAATGTATATTCTAACATCCAATCGTCCATCTACTCAACCATCAAACACAGGCATCCATTATCCTTATAGACTTGTAATGCTTTCATGTTTAAATGCACAGTGTGTGTATATGTCCATATCTAATGCAAAATCAGGTGGTCCACTGATTCAGTTGACCTCCTTAATGCAAATCATGATAGTGCCATGCGTCCATTATGTATGCAAAAGTTCCTTAATGCTACATATTATCTCTATATGCGTGCACAATCATCATCTGAATGCAGCATTCATATGATAGCACAACCATTATACATCCATTAACTTAACTATGTACACACATTTATATGCAATATGCAATATGAAGTGTCTGAGCCGATCTAGTGCCTAAAGTGTGTGTATATGCATCCACGAGCAACCACTAGCAAACACTTGCATCCACTTTGCATCCATCATACATAACATGTCTCAAACACATGTTTCAAACATAGGATTATCCTAACTAAAGGTAAAAGATACTAGCGAGCGGATACTCTAAAGGTAAGATAAGTACAAGCTAAGCGATAAAGGAGAAATTAAAAGACATACCCTCAAAAAGAAAAGGGTATCGTGAACGCATCTTCTCTTCTGTCTCCCAAGTAGCGTTGCTCTCATCATCTCCCCATTGTACTTTGACTAGTCTGACCTCTCGATTTCTCAGCTTCTTAATCTCTGACCCAAGAATGCGCGTAGGAGCTTGTCGAATCGTCGCATCACGCTCTATCTCCACCTCTCTAAGCAAGTTCGGCTCTACCACCTCCGCGGTCTCGTGTAGGCACTTCCTCAAATGTGATACATGGAATACGTCGTGTACACCACTAAGTCTCTCAGGCAACTCCACTCTATACGCCATCTGCCCAATCCTTTCCTTAATAGGAAACGGCCCTACGAACCTTGGTGCTAATTTCCCAATGGACCCAAAGCGAACAACGTTCCGTAATGGAGACACTTTGATAAAGACCATGTCCCCAATGTCAAACTTAAGATTTGTCCTCCTTTTGTCTGCATAAGATTTCTGTCTTTCTTGCGCCGTCTTCATCCTTCTTTGAATCAAGTCGATCTTTTCCGAAGTCTCTCTAATCATATCGGGCCCAAGTAAGATCTTATCCGTAGATTCCCACCAACATGTAGGTGAACGACAAGGTCGTCCATAAAGAGCTTCGAAAGGTGCCATGCCAATGCTGGACTGAAAGCTATTATTATATGCGAACTCCACCAATGGAAGATGCTCTTCTCATGTACCCCCAAAGTCTAGGATACATAGCCTCAAAAGGTCCTCTAGAATACGATTCACCCTCTCGGTTTGGCCATCCGTCTAAGGATGATATGCGGTGCTCAAACATAACTGAGTCCCTACCGCTTCTTGTAAGCTCCTCCAAAATTCGCTAGTGAAGATAGGATCGCGGTCGCTTACTATGCTAGAAGGAACACCATGCAAACAAACTATCTCTCGGACGTATACAGAAGCTAACCATGGAGCAGTCCTCTTACTTTTCACGGGAATAAAATGGGCGCTTTTAGTAAGTCTATCTACTATAACCCAAATCCCCGTATTACGCTTCCTTGATCTTGGTAATCCATCCACAAAATCCATCGAGACACTTTCCCACTTCCATAGTGGAACCTCCAATGGGTGAAGCAACCCACCGGGTTTCTTTTGCTCCGCTTTTACTTGTTGGCACACCAAGCATCTAGCGACATACTCGGCCACATCCCTCTTCATACCGGCCCAAAAGAAAACTCGCTTCATGTCTTTGTGCATCTTGTCCCCGCCGGGATGAATGGTCATCTTCGAATGATGTGCTTCGTCAAGAATAGCCTTCCTCAAATCTTCGTCTCGAGGTACATAAAGTTTACTATCCCTACGTAACCAACCCTTATCATCTAGGGTATACCTACGGAGATGGCTTGATGACTCCCCTCTTTTGAGCTTTTCTACTAACTCAACCAACTGTGGGTCATCTCGCTGTGCCTCACCAATCCGTCCCAAAACCGTAGGTCTGACCTCCAAGGATGCTAGCAAACCGGGTATAAAGTCAACGGAAGGTCTAAAATCAAACATCGAAATGAACTCTAAGTTTCGCCGCTCAACAAACAACGGACTCAAGGACATCCTTTTCCTACTTAAGGCATCTGCCACCACGTTACCCTTGCCAGGGGTATATGCTATTTCGAAATCGTAGGACGCTAAGAATTCCATCCACCTTTGCTTCCTTAAGTTCAAGTCCTTTTGAGAGAATAAGTATTTTAAAGATTTGTGGTCAGTGAATAATTCGAATTTCTCGCCAAGAAGATAATGACGCCAAGACTTAAGCGCGAAAACAATAGCGGCCAACTCTAGGTCATGTGTAGGGTAATTTCTTTCATGCACTCTCAACTGCCTTCCACCATAGGCTATTACCCTTCCCTCTTGCATTACGACTGCGCCTAGTCCTGTCCCACAAGCGTCAGTATAAACAGTAAATGGCTTACTCCCGTCTGGCAGCACTAAGACTGGAGCTGAGGTCAAAGCTCTCTTTAAACGTTGGAACGCATCATCACAATCTACGTCCCATGCGAAAACTAGGTTCTTCTTCGTCAAACGCGTTAATGGAGCTGATATCTTTGCGAAGTCTTTGATAAACTTCCTATAGTAGCCAGCCAACCCCAAGAAACTCCTTACTTCGGTAGCATTTTTAAGGACCTTCCAATCTTGGATGGCCACCACCTTCGCGGGATCCACAGCTATCCCTTCTTTGGAAACCACGTGCCCTAAGAATCGCACTTCCTCTCTCTAGAAGTGACACTTAGTAAATTTAGCTTTAAGGTTATGCGCTCGTAGAGTCTCCAACACTTCCCTAAGATGTAGGGCATGCTCTTCTTCATTCTTAGAAAAGATCAAGATGTCATCTACCAAGACCACCACGAATTTATTAAGGTACTCCCTAAACACCCTACTCATCAAATCAACAAAGTAAGCGGGGGCGTTTGTCAAACCGAAGGGCATCACTAGCCATTCACAGAAACCGTCCGGAGTCCTAAAGGCAGTCTTGTCTATGCTATCCTCAGCCACTCTCAACTGATGGAAACCAGTGGCTAAGTCCAACCGCGAAAACACTGAGGCGCCAACTAACTGATCGAAGAGATCGTCAATCCTCGGCGGTGGGTGTCTGTTCTTCTTAGTAAGCTTATTAAGTTCTCTATAGTCCACACAAAGTCTACGGGACCCATCCGCCTTTGTGGAAAATATTACTGGAGCACCCCACTCCGATATACTTCGTCTTATGAACCCCTTCTCAAGCAACTCCTTTACTTGCTTATTGAGTTCCCTCCTTTCACGTGGAGCCATGTGGCGTACTGGCAAAGATACTGGTTTTGCATTATCCACAAGATATATTCGAAAATCTATCTCCCGCTTCGGAGGCAAGCCCTTCACCTCCTCAAACACATTCGAGTATTCTCGGACCACTCTAACAGATCGTAGATTCTCCACAGACGTGTCAAGCGATTCTAAATAACTTAGCATAACAGAATTTATGGGATTACAAAAGATTTCGAGAGTGTTACCAAGGCGAGTCATGAGCCTAACTACGCTCCTTTCACATTCAAGAACGGCTCCATTTCTGGATAACCAATCCATTCCTAAAATTAGCCCATAGCCCGTGAAGTCCAAAACATAAGAATCACATCTAAACTCAATGCTAAGTATAGAAATTTTCAAATCCAAACACATCATGGACAAATAAGCTGAGCCTCCAATTGGATTCGAAACAACTAAGGGATCCTCTACTAAACTGGTGTTTAAATGCAGCGATTCAACTAATGATGTAGAGATAAACGAATGCGATGCACCCGAATCGAATAAGGTACGGACAGGATGATCAAACAGAAAAACTAAGCTTTCAACAGAAATGGTTCTACCTCGCTCTTGCAGCGGTGGGACCGCGAGAGCCTGAACTTGTCCCTTTGCCTGCCCGGGTGCCATAAGAGCCTGCACCTGTCCTCCCGAGGTAGACCCTGCCTTCTGCCCCTTCTTTGGGCAGTCCTTCACTAGATGTCCCGCTTTACCACAGTGAAAACAACCAGTCTTCTTTTTCTTTCTGCAATCCTTGCTGAGATGGCCTGGTGTCCCACAGTTTTTGCATCTCTTCTTTCCTTTGCCATTATTGTCTTTGCCACCCTTCTTGTTTTGCTGTTGTGGTTTCCTCTGATCCCCTTTCTTCTCGGGTGCCTTATTAGCATTAGCGCCTTTCTCCTCGTGCATGAGTGCCATGTCTACTAGCTTCTCAAAGGTGGCCCCCATAGGGATGTGGGTCATAGCCAACCCCTGCAACGGCTCATTCAAGCCATTAACGAACCTCAGAGCCTTCTTCTCCGGCGTGTTCACTAAGTCCAAGCCAAACCTTGCTAACTGATTAAATTTGTTGACATATTCTTTCACTGATGAGCTTCCTTGCTTCAATGTCAAGAACCTTTCCATATATAAATTCTCTTCTGCCCTTGAGAGAAACTTTACCTCAAACCTACGTCTGAAATCCGCCCAAGAATCAACAGGACGCTCCCCATTAGTGACCTCCCACCAAAACGAGGCCTCGCCCTTCATTAACCAAACTGCTAATTTGACTTTCCTCCCTTCTTCTACTTCAAAGATTTCTAGCAATTCTTCCACCTCCTTAAGCCAATCTCTAGCTTCCACAAAGGTTTCTGACCCTTGAAAAGGTTTTCCACCCATAGCCTTAAATTCCTTGCACGTCTTTACAAAAGTATCGGCGCGAGGAGGAGGAGGAGGAGCGGGTGCAACTGGTGGTGGAGGAACATTGGCTGGACCTGCAGCGGCCCTAGCCTCTAATAACCTCCTATACCATCCTGGCATCGTTACACCATCCGGAAGGTTAAGATCTTCAGCCATGCTGAAACGAAAAAGGAAAGATTCAAAATGGAGAATTCGAAAGATAAAGATATATGGCTATTGGGGATTATGTTTTTCATAAAAACTTTTCTATTTAAATTACTCATCAAGACATGTTTTTGAGAACACTTCTTCCTAAAATACTTTAGAAAAATAGTTTTTCTAAAAAAAATTATCTGTTCTGGTAACCTTAAGTTCTGATACCACGTGTAACACCCCACGTCCATTAATGTCACTTACAAAGGGAATGCATTAACTTCCATGGAGGTTTTAAGTGAATATAGAACAGGAAAATTACAACAAGACAGATAATAAGTAGTACTTGGAAACCTAAAACTTTATTTTATTGCAGCGGAAATTAAACATGTTTGTTACATCATAAAACCATAAATCAGAGTCAAGTACAATATCCATGTTGATAAACCAAAATACATAACCCCATTACATAAATAGCCATTAAAGAAGATAACAAGATGGACTTTACTTCAACGGTCCAAGCTTTCCAAAAGAGAGATAAAGCAATCCAATCAAGCTCCACTAGAGCTGGGCCCACCCTGAGGACCTAGAGGGGGGAAAAAGATAGAAATGGAGGGGGTCAGACATAAAGTCTGGCGAGTATGATAATTCTAACAATACTATTATCAAAATAATTAGACTAAGGCATAAGCTGGAAAATAAGGAAATGTCTATGAACTATTGGGTATGGAAGAGCAAATAAAGATAACGTTAAAGGCACACCTAATTACTAACGAATAATTACTACACTGCACCACACCAGTCACCTAAAGGTTGGTCCCACTTGCTTCACTTAGAAATTATATAAATAGCTTGGTGTACCCCTAGCTGACTACATAGGTGATGCCTGCCCCTATCTCCACTAGGTGTACCCCACTACCCACTTTCGATCAGCTCCCTACTCGTAGATACCCGTGCTGGCCCCATAGTGGGGTGTATCACTCCCCTAAAGTGGAAACCCGATACAACTTGAGAATGCACGGCTTATACCTACACGATGCAACAACGTCTTACCTACCAGCCCGGATCCACACACGCATATGAAACCCGTTGGACTTGCATTGCCACCGCTACCCTGTTTGGCCTCTTATAGTCAAACACAGTATGCGTGTCCCGTCCTCGACTTCGGTCGAGCCCGAAAAGATACGTTTGGGTTATTGGTTGAAATGGGCCCCCACAAGTTATCCACCTAAGCTTGTCCCCACTAGTATATCCACTTAACCCTCTTAGTCATGTTCATTTACATGTGTGTTTGGTTAAGTCTTACTAATCGTATTTCAAATGCCACTAAAGGCACTCACTAGATTCCTCATGTCACCCAAGGCACCTAATTAACCCCCATGTCCACCTTACATGTTTATCTGGTTAAGTATTTCTTAATTCATTCAGGCCATAACCTCATAAAGACCTCTCACATTAGACTGGCATTTATGGCAGCTGGATTTGCCGGGCGGGTTCGGGCAGTCTTACACCATAAAAGAGTCTAACCTCGTGTCTTTACAACTGTTATGCTTTAGTTCGGGCCTAGGACCTCTCATATTGGGCTGACATTTGTGACTACTGGATTTACCGGGTGGGTCCGGGCAGTTTTACGTCACAAACGAGTCCAACCTCGTGTCCTAAGCATTGATTAACACTTATAATCTTTTACCCCAGTTTTAAATATATCCCTATTCAAATCATTAATTAATTCCAATTTTAATGATGTCCATAATTGACTCAATTATGGCCATCCACTTATGGTATGCAAAATCATATCAATTGCACCCCAATTTCTTAATATTAAATCCTTAATATTACCCCTACCCCACGTTATACGTTCGCTTATTCAACGCAAAATATACGTTAGACTCGAATAGTCTAACTCATAGCACAAAGATAAATTATCACAAAATATAGACAAATAAAATAGATCTAATCATAAAGGGGGTGAAACTTGCATGTGTGATAGATGTACAACACCTAAACTTGCATAGGAAAAAACTACAACTTGCATAAAGCTACATATGTCATGGATCTAAAGGTGTCAACTTGTTTGGTAAAATGTCACAATTTACATCATAATCCAAATTCATGTTTAAATTTGCATATGTTGTTTATGCAACATAATGATGGTGTAAACTAGCATCTAACACATAGAACTCACACATGTCATAGCATAATTCTAGATCTAAATAGATGTCATGGCATATGTTCATAATCTTTACTAATCAATCTAAACTTGCATACATGATTTGTCATATAGATCAACATAGCCCAAATAATATCAACATTATGATTTGATTAACGTGAACTAATTAGCATAGATAATAACATCATGACTTTTTAACATGTATGATTTATCACAACTTAGCATAGAAAATTACAACCTATATAATATCATCATAACATGATTTACAACATATAGGATATCATCATCACATAACATAGGATTTACAACATACATGATAGCATAAGGTTTACAACAACATATATGACAATTCACATCATTTTCTTATGATCCATATCACATCTTAATCTAATTAGTTTGCTAATAATCTTGTTAAGATCATCATACTCACAATTAGAGAAGAAAGAGAGTCTTGATTTGCTTTAGAGTTGAGTAGAATTAGAGTTTTGATTAGCTTTCTTCCTTCTTAGTTGGCGGCGGCTACACTGAGTTCCATGGCGATGGCATGACGGCGGCTATTCTATTTTTCATGTGATTTAGAGTGAGAGACTACCTAGGTATATATAGAGTTTAGTATTTATTTAGGTCGTCAGATCAACTCAGAACTAACCTGAACCGTTTAATTTGCCAACTCAGCCCTAAAGACACATCAGCAGCTCAAGATTGGGCTCAGTCAAACCCTAGCCGACTGGACCAGGTCGACACCCAGGTCGACTGCCCAGTCGACTCACCAGTCGACCTGGGGGGGGGGTGTCGACTGCCCAGTCGACTCCCCAGTCGACCTGGGGTGCTGGGCGGAAAATTTCCCGCCTAGTCTGTTTGACTTCGAATTTTGAATTTTAAATTTTCTGAAATCTGTTTTGAATTTTCTGAAACTTCCGATGGCCATATCTCCTTCATACGAAGTCCAAATCACGCAAACTCGGACTCTGTTTCAACCAGAATTCCGAGACGAACACAATGGCGCAACTCGTTTCCCACAATTCTCATATATGAGATTAGTTATTCTTTAATTTGTGAATATTAATATTAACAGAATTACGGGGTGTTACAGTCCTTCCTCTTTTTCTGCATTCCTTTTTCAGATGAGTCGAGCTTCCACAAGTAAAGCACATTTTCTCCTTCTTATCTTCAGACTTTTCACCCTTCTTTTGTGTTTCCTTTTTGGCTCCTTTGTGAACCAAGTCCATATCCATGAGTTTCTCATCCTTGGGTTGTGCTCCTTAGCCAAACTCCCTCATTCTCATCTTTAATATCCTTGTGTAACACGTTGACAAGTCTCTCGAAAGCGACCTCCATCACTTGGAAAATCCTACAAAGCTCGTAAGGAAATTAGCCGTAGGTGAGCCTACTACGTCTACAGATGGAAGTCGGGCACTTATTTGCCCTTTGACCGGTGTTGTAGTCTTATCAAGCCTACAGAACCATGTCGCGATGAGGTTACCTCCCAGAAAGCCGGGAGCCCCGGAGAAAGAAGGAAACAAAGATTCAAACAGAGGATCAAAAGATAGATATATGGCTTTTGGGGATTATTATTCTTTTTTTCAAAAATAAGCTTTACTTTTGAAAATACTTCCTTTTCAAACCTTTTTGAAAATAATTTTCAAAAACTTTACCCAATCTGGTAACCTTCAGCTCTGATACCAAGTGTAACACCCCACATCCGTTAAGGTCACTCACAAAGGGAATGCCTTAACTTTGATGGAGCATTTTAGTAAACAGAACAGAATATTACAAGACAGATATAAAAATAATACTTGGAAAACTTTATAACATTATTGCAACGGACAGAAATCAGTTTGGTTACAACTTTACCAAAAAGTCAAGTACATATATATCATCCTTGTTCAAAAGCCATCAGAGTACAAAACTTTAAAATCATAATCCCCACCAAAGATGCCAGAAAAAGACAAGCCATACTTTAAGCACTTCAAGCACTCCAAGCAGGAAGAAAGGTCCGGGTCAAGCTAGAGTATTCCCTCCTTGAAAACCTGGGAGGGGATGGAAGAAAAGAGGCGAAACAACAAGGGTCAGACATAAAGTCTGGCAACTCCAGTGACTTTCTGTTATGAACAGTGTAACACCCCGCCTCCGCTAGGGTCACTCGCAAAGGAATGCACTAGCTTTAGAGGGGCATTATTGGTAAACATGCACAGAAATATCACAAGACAGAACATATAGAATAGCGGAAGTAAAATCAAACTTTCATAACATGAATAAATAAGGTCTAAAGCCTTTTTACATCAGAGTACATCAAAACCTGTCTTGCAATAGTAAAGAAGCATAAAGACATTTTCATAAATTATTCCCCAAGTAAAAACAGTAAAGTAGCCATAGCCAAGAAAAGTCCAAGCCATCCATGATGACCTTCAAGCAGAAGAAGTCCGAACTAAACAGCATTGTTTCCTCCCTGTAACCTGGAGGGGGGGGGGAAACGGAAGAAAAGAGGCGAAACAAAACGGGTCAGTCAAAAAGACTGAGTAAGTCCTATCTACTTCCAGTATAAAAACAGGTAAAGGTAACATGACATGCATAAACTGAAAGTAAACATAAGGATAACTACAAGATAGATAAACCAGTGTAGCCGGTTGAACTACTGTGGCAAAGTAAACTAAGGTATCATGATAAACTACGGTGTTATGATAAGTCAAGGTATCACATCGTCAGATTTCTATCGAGTACATTATCCCAAGGTATCTACCCCGTCTAACATCCCACGGTATCTATTATGTATATTCTTCTTAGTTCTAACATGTATATTTGCTCTGCACCTCTTGTACTAGTATCCCTACCCACGTCATGTGTTAACCATGAATGTCCCTTGCCCAAAGTCGTGTAATGGTCCATGTCAACCTAATATACCGCATATATAGGTTACTCAAATCATATGTTTCTTTCCATGTATATAAGTTCAGTCCTTTGCAGTACCTCGTACGGGCTTCCTCATGTCGTATTATCCTTGAAATCGTTTGGACTGTCACCCTTGTTCTAGCTAGGCTCTTCCATATGAATCATCGTTTGAACTACTAGGACTTACGCCACCTAGCACCACTAGGGATTACGCTTACCTATTGCACGCTTTCGTATTTCGGTTTGGGTTAAACCACCTAGGCCACTAGGGATTACGCTAACCCTCAACCGCGCCCTTTTTCCCACGCATTCATCGTGAATCGTTTTTCTATAACTGGATGCACATGTATCACATCGTGCCATCCGAGTCCTGTCACAGGGCAAACCAAGAAATACAGGACTCGGTCGGGAGCTTTAGATTTATCTGCCGATGCAGATACTAAGGTCTGCTTTTCTACACGTGACCATGGTCCCACGAGACCCCTCCCTCAACTAGTGAAAGGCAACACAAGAGAAAATCTTGCATGAGAACTACACTCCGGCCAGCCCACATCCTACGGCCTACCTCACCCATAATTAGATAGCAATTATGGTCTGTTGGGTGTTCCCTGCCTTTCCGTACGTACACGCTTGACTCAAGATGGTAGATGATCGACGAACTTGCTATCTCGGGCACCTTATGTATTCGTCGACTCACTGCTATCCACCCCAGTCTTTAGGTCGCTCGCATAGCAACCAAGGCATATTCTTGGTTCTTCTACCGCAGACCTCAACCTCTCGTGAGCCTAGTATAATGACCTGGCAGCTCACAGAGGGATCCCAAGAATATCCTCACGTTCCCCGAAGCCGCTGCTTCGTTACCCAGTTTGTTGGAGCCTTTATCTAAATCAGATAGCATGCTCCTACACGCATACTTAAACGTTGACCTAACGTATCGGGTTACTAATCTATCTAAGAAATGGTCCAAATTTCCTTGACTAAGAATTATTACTTAGTTTCCCTTAACTAAGGTTTACCACTTAGCCTTATTTCCATAATCCTTGTTAACTATGGTTATTTACCTAATCCTCCGAATTAGGGTTTATCTAATGGGTTAAGTGTCACTTAAGTTCATAACCTAGCCCGTCTACAAACCATGTCAAAATTGGCTAAGTATACAAGTCCAAGACTTAACCCTACAAACCATGTGTCAAGTTGGTTAAGTATATCAAGCAATCCATGACTTAACCTCATCTAATTATCATTTTAGATTGGTTAAGTATATATATTAATTTGACCCTATCAAATTACCGAGTCAAATCGGTCAAGCGTATTCGAAACGATTCGTGACTTAGCCTTATCATGTTTTCGCGTTAGATTGGTTAAGTATAGGTTAACTTAACCTCATCAAATTAACGAGTTAGATTGGTTAAGTATAGGTCACTTAACCTCATCAAATCATCGTGTTAAATTAGTTAAGTGTTTAACTTAACCCCATTAAATTACCAAGTTAAGTTGGTTAAGTATGGGTTACTTGACCTCACTGAATTACCAAGTTTAAGTTGGTTAAGTGTTTAACTTATCCCCATCGAATTACCGTGTTTAGATTAGTTAAGTGTGGATTACTTGACCCCATCTAATTACCGTGGTTAGGTTAGTTAAGTCTTAATTACTTAACCCCATCTAATTACCCAGTCGGATTAGTTAAGTGTAAGTTACTTAACCCCATCTCCTAATCACCTTGCATGGTTAAGTGTCATTAAGGAATTGAGTCCGGTCCCACTTAACCTACCCATTCGTGTCATATCGGTTAAGTGTCATCAGTCAAATTTACTTAACCTTATCATGTGGCATTAATTCAATTAATGCACTCTTAACCTCTCACATTAGACCTTGTTGTTGTTACTAGTTAAGCCGGGCGGGTCCGGGTAGATTTACACCACAACCTAGTCTAACCTCGGGTCTTAAGCGCGACATGACCAACTTCTCACATTGGGTCCTATTGTTTGCAACTACTAGTTAGGCCGGTCGGTTCCGGGTAGTTTTACGTTGCAAACTCAACCCAACCTCGAGTTGGCCACACTTGTATTATCTAAGTTCATCATGTTTCCAAAACATGTTACAAGTTTTCAAGCATTTGGGTAGACCTAACTTAATAGGTAAATTCCCAAAGGGTAGACCTAACTTAATAGGTAAATTCCCAAGCTCATGTTTTTATGCATACTTACATGCCAACTTCCATGTTATCTTTCAAGTCATGTTTTCAAGTATAAACACATGTCATAACCAAGTTAAGGTTTCGCGACATGTTCATGTTTATCTAACTACCCAAAATCGTGTTTTCCCAACGCAAGCAAAGCGAGTCAACATAGTAGGTATACTATGGCTACATGTAGACCCCTAAACATGCACGATGCCACTAAAGGGATTGGCTCCAAACATGCATGGTGTCATAAGGGGGTTTGGCCTTAAAACATGCATGATAGAGTCATATAGGGATTGACCATAAGCATGCATACTATCATATAGGATTTGGCCACAAACTTGCATAATATCATAAGGAGGTTTTTGCCACAAACATGCATGAAACATAAGGGGTTTGTGTTCATATGCATGCATAAGCCCCAAGGTCAAGTATTTGGCTATGTTTCACAAGTCAAATGGTTCCCCAAAGGTTCACGCTAATCTTCCATAGACAAAGATCCAAAATTGCAAGATAAACTAGGCTAAACATAACATGAGTGACATGATTAAGTTGCTACATCTTAGTCTAAGGTCATAAATCATAGAAAAGGGACAAAGTTAGGTTCACATACATGCATACTTATGTTTTATCTCATTTTATCCCATGCCAACATTAAAACTACCGTTTTGATCCAAAAGTAGCTAGAACTTACATAGTTAGGCCTAGGGAAAGAAGCATGAATCATCTTGGCTAAGAAAGGTGCCTCCTTTGTAGAAGAATCGTCATGGAACTCGCATAGAAATGTTGATTCGGCCTTGATTTGGTGTAGCAAGCTTGCACCTTTTGATTTGAACTTGATTTGAGTGCATAGGCTCTAGGGATTGGAGATGGAGGCCATGATCAAAATTGATTTTGGCAGCACTTAGTTGCTAGGTTTGATTTTTAGGGATTTAGGTTAGGTTTAGGGTCTTTTTATAGAGATTAGGATAGTTTTAGGCCCTTAGATTAACCCTAGGACCAACCTGAACCGTCAGATTTCAAACCAGGCCCAAAAACCTAGCCAAGATAGAAAATAGGTGCACCAGATCAGAATCAGCCGACAGGGCAAGTCGACAGCCCTGTCGACATGCCTGTCGACATGCCTGTCGACATGCCTGTCGACTTGTCTGGGCGGGAATTTTCCCGCCTGGCCCCATTTCTGCATGTTTCGAAATTCAAATTTCCCGAAAACTTCTTTGGGCCTTAACCGGGTCATACGGACTCCGATTTTCGAAAACTCGGACTCTATTTCGCGTATTTTTCCGAGACGAACGCAATGGCATAGCCCGTTTGACTTGATTCAGAATTTAAAATTAAATTCTGCCTTGATTCTCGTTTTAACATGTTATCAAAATACGAGTTGTTACATTCTCCCCACCTTTTAGGATTTCGTCCCCGAAATCTCCAAGTTAGGAAGAACATATCCTACCATCCATCATCCATCTACTCAAAACATCATCCACAAGCAACCATCGTCCTTAGATGATTTCTAATGCTATATGAATACATGCAAAGAGTGTGTGTATATGTTCCTTAGCTAATGCTAATGATCAGGCCTGAAAAATCTTTTGAATGCAAAAATATGTTTAGTGCTATGAATCCATCATGTATGCAAATAGTCCTAGTCATATACACTATATGCGTGCACAAACATTCAACCATATGCAACATCCGCATGATAACACATTCAATTTCATCCATAAACAAGTATAAATACTCGTGCATATGCAATATGAAATGTGACCGAGTCGAGCTAATATCTAATGTAAATTCGCGCATCCACGAGCAACCACTTGCAACCATTTGCAACCATATCAACCATAACATGTTTCAAATACATGTTCACGTCCATAGGGTTCTACCTAAGATTCCCTGAAACAGGGTCGAGAAGATAAACAAAACAAACTCCGTACGGGGTTTGTAACAGGACCGAGAGGATATCCATAAAAGATAGCCTACAAGCAAGCTCAACAGAAAAACAGGGATCGAGGATATATTCCCAAAAGAGATATCATGCACGCATTTAGTCTTCAGTCTCCTGAGTCGCATTACCTTGAGCTTAGTTCCATCGTGCCTTGACCGCCCCTTTTTCTTCACGATTACGCAGCTTCTTATTTCCTGTTTCCATAACATGAGTTGGAACTCATTTCTTCGTCGCCTTTCGTTCCACTCGCACACTTAGCGCAAACATGACTGCGTACTCATGATCTCATGCAAGCTTTCCAAAATTCACTAGTGAATCTCGGACCTCGTACCATAAGGTATTCCACGTAGTAGAACTTTCTCTTGAAAGTAAACAGATGCCAACCGGGTTATCAAGTGCACTTACTAGGGTGATTTCCATAACCCATGCATAAGTGAAATAAACCATCCGTCTTATCGGCGAACCCACTCGATCGGGCTTCAAATTTCCAATAAAGGTATCAAGGGATTCTAGGTAACTAATCATGACAGAACCCAAAAGGTTACGCGATACTTCAAGGGTATTACCAAAGCAAGCCAAGAGTCTAACTACCCTCCTTCTAAAACCGAGAGTGGCACCCCTTACTGGATAACCACTTCATCCCTAGAATCCATCCACAACTTATAAACATAAGCATTATTTCCAAGCTCAACACTTGATATAGACATTCTCAAATCCAAACAAGCCATGAGTAAATGGACCGATCTTCCAATAGGACTTGAGACAAAAACGGGATCCTCTACTATGCTAGTACTAAGGTGCAGAGACTCAACTATCGAAGCGGACTTAAAAGATGCGGTGATCAAAACAAAGTCCCGACAGGATGATAGAGAAGAAAAGCTAAACCTTTAACAAGATCGTTACCCTCCTTCTGAGGTACCCTAGAAATGAGAGCATACTATTGCCCTCCGAATGATCTTGTCCTTGTCCCATGATACTTAACTATCTGCCCCGTTTCACTATGCCAAAGGTACCCTCTCGTCATGGGTTTCATTGTTCATCTTTCTCCCTCCTTTGAGGACTAAGCCATACCAACACGTTGCTCAACCATAAAATCATATCCTTTATCCTCTTTCTCACTATCCTTTCTTGTATAACTCTGCAATGGTCTCTCGAGAACCACCTCCATCGTACGGGAAACACTTACGCAGCTAGAAAGACTAGTCGCAGTCAAAACCACTGTGACTACAGATGGAGGAAAGAAAGGAAAAGAGATTCGATCAAGGAAACAAGGATAATGCTAATGGCCTTTGGGGAATAGCCTTTTTCTTTTTAAAAGAAAATTTTCTTGAAAAATGCTTCTTTGTAAACGGTTTTTCAAATAATTTTCAGAAGGTCTTTAAAAACTTTTGCCCAGTCTGGTAACCTTCTGCTCTGATACCAAATGTAACACCCCGCCTCCGCTAGGGTCACTCGCAAAGGAATGCACTAGCTTTAGAGGGGCATTATTGGTAAACATGCACAGAAATATCACAAGACAGAACATATAGAATAGCGGAAGTAAAATCAAACTTTCATAACATGAATAAATAAGGTCTAAAGCCTTTTTACATCAGAGTACATCAAAACCTGTCTTGCAATAGTAAAGAAGCATAAAGACATTTTCATAAATTATTCCCCAAGTAAAAACAGTAAAGTAGCCATAGCCAAGAAAAGTCCAAGCCATCCATGATGACCTTCAAGCAGAAGAAGTCCGAACTAAACAGCATTGTTTCCTCCCTGTAACCTGGAGGGGGGGAAACGGAAGAAAAGAGGCGAAACAAAACGGGTCAGTCAAAAAGACTGAGTAAGTCCTATCTACTTCCAGTATAAAAACAGGTAAAGGTAACATGACATGCATAAACTGAAAGTAAACATAAGGATAACTACAAGATAGATAAACCAGTGTAGCCGGTTGAACTACTGTGGCAAAGTAAACTAAGGTATCATGATAAACTATGGTGTTATGATAAGTCAAGGTATCACATCGTCAGATTTCTATCGAGTACATTATCCCAAGGTATCTACCCCGTCTAACATCCCACGGTATCTATTATGTATATTCTTCTTAGTTCTAACATGTATATTTGCTCTGCACCTCTTGTACTAGTATCCCTACCCGCGTCATGTGTTAACCATGAATGTCCCTTGCCCAAAGTCGTGTAATGGTCCATGTCAACCTAATATACCGCATATATAGGTTACTCAAATCATATGTTTCTTTCCATGTATATAAGTTCAGTCCTTTGCAGTACCTCGTACGGGCTTCCTCATGTCGTATTATCCTTGAAATCGTTTGGACTGTCACCCTTGTTCTAGCTAGGCTCTTCCATATGAATCATCGTTTGAACTACTAGGACTTACGCCACCTAGCACCACTAGGGATTACGCTTACCTATTGCACGCTTTCGTATTTCGGTTTGGGTTAAACCACCTAGGCCACTAGGGATTACGCTAACCCTCAACCGCGCCCTTTTTCCCACGCATTCATCGTGAATCGTTTTTCTATAACTGGATGCACATGTATCACATCGTGCCATCCGAGTCCTGTCACAGGGCAAACCAAGAAATACAGGACTCGGTCGGGAGCTTTAGATTTATCTGCCGATGCAGATACTAAGGTCTGCTTTTCTACACGTGGCTATGGTCCCACGAGACCCCTCCCTCAACTAGTGAAAGGCAACACAAGAGAAAATCTTGCATGAGAACTACACTCCGGCCAGCCCACATCCTACGGCCTACCTCACCCATAATTAGATAGCAATTATGGTCTGTTGGGTGTTCCCTGCCTTTCCGTACGTACACGCTTGACTCAAGATGGTAGATGATCGACGAACTTGCTATCTCGGGCACCTTATGTATTCGTCGACTCACTGCTATCCACCCCAGTCTTTAGGTCGCTCGCATAGCAACCAAGGCATATTCTTGGTTCTTCTACCGCAGACCTCAACCTCTCGTGAGCCTAGTATAATGACCTGGCAGCTCACAGAGGGATCCCAAGAATATCCTCACGTTCCCCGAAGCCGCTGCTTCGTTACCCAGTTTGTTGGAGCCTTTATCTAAATCAGATAGCATGCTCCTACACGCATACTTAAACGTTGACCTAACGTATCGGGTTACTAATCTATCTAAGAAATGGTCCAAATTTCCTTGACTAAGAATTATTACTTAGTTTCCCTTAACTAAGGTTTACCACTTAGCCTTATTTCCATAATCCTTGTTAACTATGGTTATTTACCTAATCCTCCGAATTAGGGTTTATCTAATGGGTTAAGTGTCACTTAAGTTCATAACCTAGCCCGTCTACAAACCATGTCAAAATTGGCTAAGTATACAAGTCCAAGACTTAACTCTACAAACCATGTGTCAAGTTGGTTAAGTATATCAAGCAATCCATGACTTAACCTCATCTAATTATCATTTTAGATTGGTTAAGTATATATATTAATTTGACCCTATCAAATTACCGAGTCAAATCGGTCAAGCGTATTCGAAACGATTCGTGACTTAGCCTTATCATGTTTTCGCGTTAGATTGGTTAAGTATAGGTTAACTTAACCTCATCAAATTAACGAGTTAGATTGGTTAAGTATAGGTCACTTAACCTCATCAAATCATCGTGTTAAATTAGTTAAGTGTTTAACTTAACCCCATTAAATTACCAAGTTAAGTTGGTTAAGTATGGGTTACTTGACCTCACTGAATTACCAAGTTTAAGTTGGTTAAGTGTTTAACTTATCCCCATCGAATTACCGTGTTTAGATTAGTTAAGTGTGGATTACTTGACCCCATCTAATTACCGTGGTTAGGTTAGTTAAGTCTTAATTACTTAACCCCATCTAATTACCCAGTCGGATTAGTTAAGTGTAAGTTACTTAACCCCATCTCCTAATCATCTTGCATGGTTAAGTGTCATTAAGGAATTGAGTCCGGTCCCACTTAACCTACCCATTCGTGTCATATCGGTTAAGTGTCATCAGTCAAATTTACTTAACCTTATCATGTGGCATTAATTCAATTAATGCACTCTTAACCTCTCACATTAGACCTTGTTGTTGTTACTAGTTAAGCCGGGCGGGTCCGGGTAGATTTACACCACAACCTAGTCTAACCTCGGGTCTTAAGCGCGACATGACCAACTTCTCACATTGGGTCCTATTGTTTGCAACTACTAGTTAGGCCGGTCGGTTCCGGGTAGTTTTACGTTGCAAACTCAACCCAACCTCGAGTTGGCCACACTTGTATTATCTAAGTTCATCATGTTTCCAAAACATGTTACAAGTTTTCAAGCATTTGGGTAGACCTAACTTAATAGGTAAATTCCCAAAGGGTAGACCTAACTTAATAGGTAAATTCCCAAGCTCATGTTTTTATGCATACTTACATGCCAACTTCCATGTTATCTTTCAAGTCATGTTTTCAAGTATAAACACATGTCATAACCAAGTTAAGGTTTCGCGACATGTTCATGTTTATCTAACTACCCAAAATCGTGTTTTCCCAACGCAAGCAAAGCGAGTCAACATAGTAGGTATACTATGGCTACATGTAGACCCCTAAACATGCACGATGCCACTAAAGGGATTGGCTCCAAACATGCATGGCGTCATAAGGGGGTTTGGCCTTAAAACATGCATGATAGAGTCATATAGGGATTGACCATAAGCATGCATACTATCATATAGGATTTGGCCACAAACTTGCATAATATCATAAGGAGGTTTTTGCCACAAACATGCATGAAACATAAGGGGTTTGTGTTCATATGCATGCATAAGCCCCAAGGTCAAGTATTTGGCTATGTTTCACAAGTCAAATGGTTCCCCAAAGGTTCACGCTAATCTTCCATAGACAAAGATCCAAAATTGCAAGATAAACTAGGCTAAACATAACATGAGTGACATGATTAAGTTGCTACATCTTAGTCTAAGGTCATAAATCATAGAAAAGGGACAAAGTTAGGTTCACATACATGCATACTTATGTTTTATCTCATTTTATCCCATGCCAACATTAAAACTACCGTTTTGATCCAAAAGTAGCTAGAACTTACATAGTTAGGCCTAGGGAAAGAAGCATGAATCATCTTGGCTAAGAAAGGTGCCTCCTTTGTAGAAGAATCGTCATGGAACTCGCATAGAAATGTTGATTCGGCCTTGATTTGGTGTAGCAAGCTTGCACCTTTTGATTTGAACTTGATTTGAGTGCATAGGCTCTAGGGATTGGAGATGGAGGCCATGATCAAAATTGATTTTGGCAGCACTTAGTTGCTAGGTTTGATTTTTAGGGATTTAGGTTAGGTTTAGGGTCTTTTTATAGAGATTAGGATAGTTTTAGGCCCTTAGATTAACCCTAGGACCAACCTGAACCGTCAGATTTCAAACCAGGCCCAAAAACCTAGCCAAGATAGAAAATAGGTGCACCAGATCAGAATCAGCCGACAGGGCAAGTCGACAGCCCTGTCGACATGCCTGTCGACATGCCTGTCGACTTGTCTGGGCGGGAATTTTCCCGCCTGGCCCCATTTCTGCATGTTTCGAAATTCAAATTTCCCGAAAACTTCTTTGGGCCTTAACCGGGTCATACGGACTCCGATTTTCGAAAACTCGGACTCTATTTCGCGTATTTTTCCGAGACGAACGCAATGGCATAGCCCGTTTGACTTGATTCAGAATTTAAAATTAAATTCTGCCTTGATTCTCGTTTTAACATGTTATCGAAATACGAGTTGTTACAAACAGATAATAATGTAATGGCACGCAAATAAAACTGGATGAGAGATAACAGGAAACAGGAATAACAGATATACTTAGGTTAAACAGAAGAAACATGATGATATTACTTTTCACTTCTCTGCAATAATACTAGTATAACAGGATTAGGTGTTACCCTAATGTCTAAACAGAAACAGAAACAGAATAATGGGCCTTTACCACCCTAACAGAACGTACAGAAACATAATGCTAATAATGGGCCTTTACTACCCGAACAGAAAGTACAGAAACAGAATGCTAGTAATGGGCCTTTACCATCCGAACAGAGACAGAAACGGAAACAGAATAATCCCTACGGAAACAGAATGTTAGAATTAGGTGTACACTAGTAAATGGGCCTTTACCTCCCGAACAGACGGTACCATGCAGATAGGTGTTGCCACCCAACAGAAACAGATGGTACCAACAGAAACAGACAGAACTGAGTGTACCCTAAAAACCTACCCCAAGCGATTGGCTCCCTAAACATAAATACCCTATGTCGGCTCCACAATAGGGTGTATCACTCCCTAAAGTGACAACCAATTGGCACAAGCCTATTTACAGATGTCACGGTGTCTTACATCCTCAGAGGCAGACCGGGATCCATGCACGCACATGACCCGGTTGGAACGCACCATCAACACCCCTCGCCATTATCAGAATGAACCACTTATAATTAGTTCAGTAAGCGTGCCCGGATCCTACCTACTGTTGGGTCAAAGTTTTGATACTAGAAAGGGTTACTGACTAGTATGGGTCCCAAACAACAGATGACACAAGTAATTCCCCTCCTAACCTTGTGTCCCCAGACTAACAGACTCCAGATTAATTTGTTTACAAGTTCAGACATACAGAGTTCAGATCAACTAGTTCATAGATCAAACAAGTCTTCAGACTAACGGATCAGATATACGGATTTAACAGATTTACAGATTTGTCTAACTTTGTACTAGGCCTACAGATTCATGAAACTTGTTTATTAATTTCATTAGTTGGTTAACCCTATCCACCCAACACGTTTTAGACATCATATTTATCTCAGATTTTCATTAATTAAATATTAATGCCCAGACCTCTCACATTAGACTGACAGTTTGCGACTACTGGTTAGGCCGGTTGGTTCCGGGCAGATTTCTGCCACAAACTGAGTCTAACCTCGGGTTCCAAGCATGTTATGACTAACTTCTCACATTAGAACCTATTGTTTGCGGCCACTGGATGTACCGGGCGGTTCCGGGAAGGATTACGCCGCAAACTCATTCTAACCTCGAGTTAGCCATGTTTATCTTTGCGGCCAATTAATTAATAATTTACCATTTATGCCCATGCCTAATATACATGTCAATTATTCATAACTAGAGCCAATTCAGATTATGTCAATAACAGACTAAATATATCAACTCAGCAGATAACAGATTTCGCAGATTAGGCGACTTAACAGATTTAGCAGATTAAGCAATTTAGTAGATTTAGCATATAACGGATTAGGCATTTTCAGCAGACTTAGCAGATGACTGATTTAGCAGATGAACAGATCTTGCAAATTAGGCAATATAGCAGAACTAGCAAATTAGGCAATATAGCAGATTTAGCAGATAACGGATTAGGCAAATTAACAGATTTAGCAGATAACAGATTTAGCAGATTATATATATCTAAAACTCTATTTACCTATCTTGCCTAATCATAGATTTAGCCTAAACTTACATGCATAAATCAAGGTCATAATTCATAATACAATATATGCCCCAAATCTTAGCCTTAATATTCCCATTTACAGTTCATGTCAAAACTAGATTTAATATTCTAGTTTACCATTTTTGTCCAAGACTAATATGCATGTAAATCATTCTCTATTATAGCCAACTCAGATTATGCCAACATATTTGCTATGCCAGATTTACTTAATCAAGCTACGCCCAATCCCCATATAACATGTTTCTACAAGTTCTCTAAATACTCATGAAATGGCCCTATAGGCTCGATGTACATAACAGAGAACGGGAATAAACTAGCAAATTTACATACTAAATATGCGATCTAACATCATTAAGGGAATAGGCATAAGAAACTAACTACAATAGTTATAGGTAACTAACCATAATAGTCATGGGCGACTAATCACAATAGTTTCAATGTTATAGGCAATAGTCTCATAGTCATAAATCACAGTCATAGGCAATAGTCTCATAGTCAATGAATCATAGTCATAGGCAATAGTCTCATAGTCAATGAATCATAGTCATAGGCAATAGTCTCATAGGCGTAAATCATAGTCATAGGCAATAGTCTCATGTCCAATTATGCATTATTCATTATTTGTCCCAAAATTTATCGTTCGTGCGTTAATCTCTTATGAGATTCGGCGCAGGCTCGTAGTAGCCTGGCTATAGAACAGAAAGAAGAAAGGGATACAGAATAAGATAGATCTAAACAGAACAGAACAGACATAACCTCAAATTTAGATTTACAATCCATGTCACAATCATAATTAACGTTCATATCGGAAAATAACTGCACTTGCCTTTCGTGGTTTAAGAAAGGAAATAAACTGTTGTTGACGCAGAAATGCTGAATTACTCCTCTTTAATTGTTGTTGTAGATCTAGACTTTGATTTGAGATTTGATTTAGCTTTTAATTCTATTCAGGTTAGAAGAAGATGCATCAGTCCAAGTTTTGATTCCAGCAGAGTAATGACGCCATTATTTATTTAATAAGAACGGAGGCAGAGTATAGGAATGAAATTGTGTAGCATAAGGTTAGAGAAGAATGGTGTAAAGAGAAGGGGGCTAGGGGGCTGTTTATATAGGGTTTCAAACTAATTAGAGCCGTCGATGAAGCTAGGGTTAATCAAGGCCATCCATCTCAAGAGAAACCAATCAGAAAGCGACAAGTTAGCCCTAGTGGCACAGCAGAGCTCGGAAATTCGACCAGAACCCGACCAGGCCAGCCAGGGTCAAAACAGAAAGCTGTGCAGGTTTCCTCTCGGCCTGGGCGCACTTGGGAAGTGCGCCAATGTAAATTTGTACTGGCGCACTTCCCAAGTGCGCCAGTGCAAACTTTTTTTTCTTCTTTAGCCAACAAACTTTGTTCGTCCATATCTTCTTCATACGGTATCCGTTTTCCGCAAACTCGGACTCTATTTCAAGCAGGATTCCGAGACTAACGCAATGGCGTAACCCGTTTCCCTTGATTCTTATTTTTGTAATCAATTATTCTCTGATTTGTTGCTTATACGTTCACAGAAAATACGGGGTGTTACACACTGATACAACCATATTTTATAAATCGATTGATTTATAGGCCAGGTGATGCCAATTACCCTACCAAACGACAATTGGTTAATAACAGAACAAATGTTGAAACATAGTTCAACAATCAACAATAATCAACCATTAAACCATACCGAGTAAACCGTTTCTATAATGGTAATATGAAAATAAGTGATAAATTTGAAGAATCAAATCACTTATACAACTGATAATTTCTATAACGATCATCAATCAATTAACAGATCATTCAAACAATTCAAAACAATTTCAAACACGTTTATAACGTAACCAATCAAGGGAAGTTACCTTATTTAAATCAAAACGATGTGTATTTTTTTTCTTCAGAAAATAAACGACCGTTTAATTTCATTTGTTGAATCAACAGTAAATATATAACTAGCAAACAGTCAACTACTAACAATCAGAACACGCAAAATAAAAACCCAATTTATATAAAATATAAATGGGAAGAGCTAAGTGAGTTTAACTCACTTGATTTAAATCCATCGATAAATATCTGGTTTTTAGTCAAATTAAACTGACGTTTAATTTGACTGAAATTCTCAGTTGTTCCCGATCCTGACCAACTCTGCTCCATCTCGAAGTTCTCATCTTTACGGTCCCAACGAGACTGACCGCGCTTGAATCTGATAAAGTAGGTGCGAGATATCGTATTAACAAATTAAATTTCAAACATGGAGTTATATTATTTATTATATGGGCTTTACCTTCAATCCATCAGCCCCAAAACCCACTACCCGGTTTCCTTTTAAACCCTACTCCGATCCCCTTTCTTCATTCAAGCCGCCTCCACCCAAAAAAGAAAACCATCCTGGCCAAAATCCCTAATCCCCCTTTTCTTCTGCCACTTCGAGATGCGTGGCGTCGTCCTCCCTCCTCTATTCAACCACTTCCTCCTTCTCCTCCTCCAGACGATCTACCGAACTCCCAAACAACCCCCTTCAACAGTTATCGTCGCTTCGCTGATCGAACCCCAAACACCCAAAATTGAAGCGGCCTCCTTCACCGTACGCTACAGTATTCCAGCAACCACAACGAGGCAACTTCAAACCCTAGGTCATTTACCCGAACACTTCAGTCAGGAAATTAGTCACAAGCCTTCGGATTTGAAGCGCACCACCCCCGATTTCATATAAGTGCTTTGATTTTGAATTATTGTATATTTTTATTTTTATTTTTTTCCTCTGGTGGTTTCGAACTGTTTTTCTTCCACCATGTTGGTTCGTATGGGTTTGGCATGGCTGAAACACAATGCGTGATATATATTTATAGTGTGGTTGAATTAAGATAAGTATCATGTCTATCAAGGTTGTTCATAGATAGCACAACTACTATAGGCTGATGCCATTTGCGTTTTCCCCTTTCCAGGTTGTATGTGTACGGTGATGGACATTGATGGATGTGTGAGGATTTTAACAGAGATTTGGGTGAATTTTGTATGGTGTTTTCAACACTGTTGGACTGCTTGAATGGGACCTTTGATCGAACTAGTGCATGTGCATTACTTAGGTAGTTGTAAGGCTGTAAGTTTTGTTTATTCAAATCAAAAGATTTTGAACTATATTATAGATTTTTTTTTTGGATTTGTACCTGTATGAAACAGTGAATGTATTGCCTGAATAACAGTGATCTTGGTATATGAGATTTTCTATGTATTGTTCGATTCTGTAAAGATTTGATTTTATAAATCTATACGTTCATATATTTGATTTCCCTTTTCCCTTAGTTGTTCTTGTACATTTTATAGCTGTTCACTTTAATGTTTTGCAACAAAACAAGACATGCCGTATTGTAAATTTACAAATGAATTGTATTTTTCTTTTCTTTTCTTTTTGTTACTGTACTGTATTGTTTTCGGGTTCATATTGTATATATGTTCTTATTGTGTTTTGCCTTTGTATAATTTCCCTTTTATTTGCATGTGTACAGACACAATAAATATAAATATATTTTTTATTGATCAGATTCCATTTGTTCTAAATGTTTACTTTTTGTATGGCCATTGCATGTTCATGTCCATATTGTATAGGTTCTTTATGTTCATGTGTGTTTATGTAAACAGTATATCTGAGTTTATCATGTACAACTATACAAGTTGCAAATTAAAAAAAATCCAAAAACCCTATACACTTGTGGATTCAAAATAATATTAAGTAATATTGGTTAACAATCGTTTAAAAATCATTTCAAGAACTTTTCTTGTGATTCAAAATGCACTGTATCAACCATTACCTAATGAAGGTTATCATTTAGTTTGAAGCATGAGTTCTAGTAACATATTGTTAGATTAATAGAAAGATTTACATGTTCATTTTTCTTACGGTTTTAGTTTGTTGTATTAGGATGATAAATGTATATATTTGGGTTTTCACTCGTTACGTCGAACCAAGTGAACATGGATAAATATATATATATATATATATATATATATTTAATTTAAGTAGCCAAATTAACGAAAATAAATAAATATTCTCGTATACTTAAAACAAATAAATTTCAATTTTTAATTAGTATAAAATTCAAAATTCGACATCAAAAATCCTGGTTTCGATGATATTCTATTTACATTAAAAAAACGTTTAATATCGATATAATTTAAAAACGATTTCATAGCGACTATTTGAAAATTTTAATTGGACGTAACTTGAAATCTCAATTTTTCTCTTTTATTAGAAAAATATAATCGAACCGGTTCAAACGTTTCTCGTTTCATAGAAATCCGACTTATATCGGATCCTGTATATTCAGTTAAAGTTCAAATCGAAAATTTCGAACTACCGCGACGTTTCGAGCTCGTTTTAATTAATATATAAATATATATATTCGAACTCTATTTTAATTAAATAAATTTGATTAAAAATAATTATATTTAAAATATAATATGTAAACAAATTTTAATATTCTAATTTAAATGGCCGAAAAATCTGGGACGTTACATCGATACTTGAGTTCTAGCAAGTAATACGAGTTTGTGTATTATTGTTGGAATTAGGGCGTCGAATCTCCGGGTCATTACAGTAATGCTCGGGTTAGACCGGGTTATGCAGGTTCAGGTTATCGGATGCTGCGAATTTCAGAAGACATGCTGGAGAAGTTCAGATGTACGATATATATTTGGTGTGTATTGTGTTGTGTGTTGTATATGAGGACAAATTATTATAATTGTCCAGATGTGTTGATGTACTCTAATGACTATAAGTTTATTTAAAGCTCTCAATAAAGATATATTTCTATATTATATTTTGTTCCGCTGCGATGTGAGACTCTGTGTTGTGTTAGTTCTTCTTCTTCTATTCTAATGTTTCTTTCTTTCTTAGCTCACCCTCTAATTTATTTCTGATAGCTATCTGCTTTTCTGTATAATTTGTGTTGACATGGGTTAATAAATGTCGTCTTAAACCGTACTAAAAAGTGGGTCATTACAATTCTTTGGCAAAAGCCGTCACAACTCAAGAACAAAGCTCTCTCTCTACCAAATATCAGCCCGATGCTTACAGAATCAATTCCCATTTCGGATCGATCGATCATAGGTCGGCCCGAAATGACTCCTCAGCAAATAAATACGGCATCCTTATAAAGAAAGGATAAAACCACTCGGTCGAGTCATCAACAGATCAACCGACCTATTCCTAAAAGATTGGATTGGGCTGGAATGCCAGAGAAGAAGTGTCTAAGTAAAATTATTTCCTACAGTATCGGATCATCATAACTATCAAGGCGGGTTATACGCTACCAAACGAAGTCCAATTCCCAAGGCTGGAGCAACATTTAGGCTTTTGACCAGCACTTCTTTTTACACACCAAATATATAATTCCACATATGTCGCATATTGAAGGAAGAACTATTCATGAGCAGTACCGGGTCCCGTCGCCTATAGCTATTCTACAGGATCGAGCTCCACGTGTTAAACCCCAAAAAAGGTGTATGCCACGATGCATACAAGTTTGGCCCACGAGCTCGCCTATAAATACAACTATCCCCAGAAGTGGAAATACATCTTCAGTCGGCTACTTAAAGCTTAACAATCGACATCCTAAAATATCATGTAATACCTTCTAAGTACATAAGGATTTTGTGTAAAGATCTCCTCTTTCTCTATTTTCTCTACTGAAAAATCGCTGTAACCTGTAATCGACGGTATGAATAAAGATTATAAGTGGACGTGGACTTGGATCAAGCTGAACCACTATAAAAATATTGTGTCTCCTATGTTTATTTACATTCTCCCGCATTTCTATGATTATTTTTTGTGTGTGGTTAGCGCACGTTGGAGTTTATTGTCACTAGACCAACTTTTGACGTCAACACTTTGGCGCACCAGGTAGGGGATACATAGATATACCCTACGACCTTTAGCAACTCTTAAGGAAGCAATGAAAAAAAGGAAGAAGGATATAGAACATTCTCACTCTCATTCTTGACCTGCTGATGCAGCAGGAGAAGTAACAACGGAGGCAAGCCATGAGGCTTCCTCCCATGAAGACCCGTCCCAATACCTAACAAGGGACGACATGGATATAGTCTTGGTCGAGTTTAGAAATAAGATGGCACACCAGGGTGAACTTCTCAAACATCAGCAGGAAGTGATGAACAACCTCATTGCTCGGATGGAAAAGGGACCTCACATTCCAGTATCATTTCCTGCATTAGGTGAACCTGGGGCAACAAATGATCTTCGGTCTATGGAGATTAAAGCCGAAAATAGGTTCACGACTTTGCTTCCTCCTGGTTCAACTTCACTTCAAGATCGGCCATGCTAAGATCATCACTTCCAACATCAAATAGAGCTGAGGTAGCTACAAATTCGCAGGTTGACCATGGCTAAGCTTTGGATCAGTCAACAATTTTGCCTCTCGTCTAGGTGTAACAACCCGGAAAATCAGAACCAATTAATTTTTTCATTTTGGCAATTTTAATGAATTTAGAATACTTAAAATAATTTATTTTAAATAATAACGACAAAAAATTTATTTTAAATGAAGTTAGAGTGAATAAATTTATTTTAATTATATAACGAGCCTGAAATGGTGCGACAGTTTGAAAATTCAAATTTGAACTTTGACTGAATGTACAGGATTCAAAATAAATCGGATTTTAGTAAAACCAAAAATATTTAAATCTGTTTAAAATATCTTTCTAACGGATCTAAAAAATTGAAATTCCACAACGGCAATAAAAAGTTATGTCCAGTTGAATATTCAGAATAGTCGCTATGAAATTTAATACAAATATAGCACTTAAAAATAGACATTTTGCAAATGACCTCCGTTTTCGACGAAACCACTTTGGTTGTATCCGGAATGTCAAATTATTGCTAGCTTTCAAATTCCATAATTTTTTGAATTAATATGTGAGCGTGACAAAGGAAAACGCGTTTAGTAATTTCAGTTTGAATTGGATCGACCAGAAAAAGTCCATTTTTCAAACGGACTCCAAATTCGACGAAATTAATTTTATTGGGACCATATCGTCCCAACATAGCTAGATTTATTTTTTGGGAATTTTTGGAATCAGTATGTGGCCCCGGCAAATTAAAATGTACGAATCCGAATTTGAATGTTTTATATTTTAATTTGAAGAATAACTGACTGAAACAGTCGAATGGGCTTACGAAACATATTACATTATGTCTGAAATGAGGGTATTTAGGTACGGGCGACAATCCCTGGGTTTGATTTGGAGTCCGTATGGACAAAAGGGTATTTTTGGGTTTAAATTAAATTAAAAATTAAATATAAAATATTGGGCCAATCATATTTCTCCGTCCATTATCTATGTTATCCAAAAAAACCCGATAACCCTTATACTCGACGGCGCAAACCATGCTCCACCTTCTCTCCTCGATTTCTCCTAAACCACTCAATAAAATTCGAAGCTCCAGTTGAGGATTTTGTAGAGAATTCTTCAAGCTTCAAATCCATATAAGTACTGCATTTTATCGTGGTGTATTCGTGGTGATCCGTCGCTCCAAAGTCGGACCCTTCCAGCCGCTGTCGTACCGTCCTCCGGCGATCGAACTGGTCCCCACCACCGCGTGCAGGTGCGCCTCTCCTTCCTCTACAACGCGGTACAACCTGATCAACCTCTCGTGCAACGATTCACACGCAAATTCGTGACCTGGTTCTGAACGATAGTGGCAGGTAACGACAGTGTTTAATTAAACTGTTTATAATACTAGAAAGATTGTGAAGTTGGTTAATCGAATAAAAATCATATCTTTTTCGTATGTTGTCCAAATCCAGTGAAACAAGAGACATTGGGACCGTGACATCGTGCGCTACATTCTAGAAGAGGCCGAAGAGTTTTTAGAGCTATCTACAATTTTAGAAGGAGTGAATCCAATGTGAGATTTCTAAATTCAAATTGGAATGAAATAGCGATGTATAAATTATATAATCGATATATGAATTATATAAGCGTTGTATATCTCACATACAAGCGTTGTATAAATTATATATGCGATGTATAAGTTATATATACGTTGTATAAATCATATGTGCATTGAATGGAATTGAAATGAAATTGAAATGGAAATAAATATACTCCCCTCGTCCACATACCATGGACGATATACATTGTTTGGATTGTAATTGTGAATGATTGATTGTGGTTGCAACAAAATTGGTTGTGATTGTGGTATATTCATTGTGTTGTGAAAATGAATGATATTGTGGAAATCATTGAATTGAAAGTATTGTAATGCTGCAAGGCCTAGGATAGCAGAGGAGCCGTGCTGGACATGGTGCCGGTGCTAAATACCCTACCGTTATAATGTCGAAATTTTCTGAAATATTCTTGTGGTGTAAAATATTCATGTATGAAATAAATTGTTTGAACAATAAAAATCACAATTTTATTGTATATATGAATCACTAAAAATATTCATGTTTGAAATAAATTGTTTGAACGATAAAAATAAATTTTTATTGTATGTATGAAGTATATAAAATATTCATGTTTGAAATAAATTGTTTAAACGATGAAAATAACATTTTTATTGTATGTACGAAGTATATAAAATATTCATGTTTGAAATAAATTGTTTGAACGATAAAAATAACATTTTTATTGTATGTACGAAGTATATAAAATATTCATGTTTGGAATATAATGTTTTAACAATAAAATCACATTTTTATTGTATGTATGAACCTATAAAAATAACCATGGGTTGAAATAAATATTTATTGATTGAAAATAATATTTTTATCACATATATGATGTGTTAAAAATAACCACGGGTTAAAATAAATATTTGTTGATTGAAAATAATATTAACATGTATACGAACTATTAAAAATAACCACAGGTTGAAATAAATATTTATTGATTGAAAAAATATTTTTTAACATGTATATTAAGTGTTAAAAATCATCATGTATACAAATAAATATTGGTTCGCTAAAAATATTATTTTTAGCTTAGATATGCACATATATACATGTGCTGAATAGGTATATGGATTTGCTGTTGAGAAAACAATTTATTTGTGTGCCCGACAAATAGGTAAACCTTAATGAGTTGGCTGCGCAATTTTATTTATATATCAACTCCTGTGAATGCCATTGGATGCGGTGTGCTGGTTATTCTATGTGAGATTATAAACAACGCCATAGGATAGTAACAATAATTTTGAACTACACTACATGACATAGTACGTGAAGAGAGCATACTTCATCATATACCACATCAGCATTTGGAGCTAATGTGATGAGGTTGGAATTACCATACGGGCGAGATGTTAGTATGGAGTTGACCGAATTACAGGTTGAACTGAGGAGTGATATGGACAGAATAAATATAACGGTAAATTGTCAGATTAAATAAAAAACCCACACGGGTGTAGAGTTGACAATAATCACGTCTCACTAGTTATTAGATACAACACATGGATTATTTATTTCCAACACTGGACGAGGTGACGAGGTTTACCTCTGTGGCAATTTACACACTCCCTCGGGCGTAGAATAGGTCACTAAAAATTGTGTGTGCTTATATTGGATTTATTGGGTACCTAATACGGCCCAATAAATTTCCAAACCCCTCCCTGTACAAAGGAGGTTATGGCGAAATTTTTCGAAATTTAAAGGCAATAGCCAAATTTTTGAAGTAAAAACGGTTTAGAAATCATCGAATAAATTATGTTTATAGATATACAAATATAATTAAAATAAAACGAATAACAACGTTGTAGTTCGCGTTTTGAAATCGTAATTTTAAACGATTATTACGGGAGATCTGACCGTCGGATTTTCCCGAAACCGGAACCGTTGGGTTCGCTTTGGAAAGATCTTTCTAAAAATAAAAAATTCGTTAAGATCCAATGGTTAGATTTTTCGAAATGTTTAAATCAAATTTGGATGAGAGCAGCTCCAGTGCCATCGAATGACCTGAAACGTCGTTCGATGGAAAGTGACTATTTTTAAATAAATAAAAATAGTGAAAAATCGTTTTAAAATATTATAAATGATGTGGGATGGAGATAAACCGATTTTACTTGGTTTATCAGATATTTTGATGGATGTATTTGACATGAAAATTATACTAATGAACAGAAATGTGGATGTCGAATAGTTTATGTAACGACCCAGATTTATGGTCAATTAATTTTAAATATTTAATATCGTTTTAAATATTGAGTTGATAATAAATGAATTTTTACATTTAAGTTATCAATATAAAAATCGATTTCGATTTAATATCAAATATATTAAATTATCGTAGTACGAATATAATTGAAATCGAAGTTAAAAAAACTGAATCAAAATAGTTCAGATAATCAATACAAAATTTTGTTTTTATTAGAATAATAATATTAATTTATTTTCGAGGAATTAACTATTTTGAATTTAATTTATATCAGTTTAAATTAATATCTTCTATAGATGGTCAAATGAGGCTTTGAAACCGGTCTCAGTGTGTTCAAAATAGTGGTTTAACCCTAGGAAGACCTGTTGTTGTGTTCAAATATGAGTTCAAAATCAGTAGGATAATTTAATAAATTAAATCGTATCAGTTAAATTAAAAACTAAAATAAACAAAAAAAGGGTTTCCTTCTCCCCTAAGTAAATTAATATACAGTACAACATTAAATCAGACAGACCAAATTTCTTAACGCCTAAGTAACCATCTCTATAAAATCGCGCTTATCATCTTCCTTGTATTTCTTCTGAAAACAATTCAATGGAAGCCTCATTATTTAATAAAACCACTACCCCAAAATCGCACGTACCCCTTTTATCCTTTCTGCAAACTAAAACTGCATTCCTCAATTCATTCGGGTCCTTCAAAAATCGAAACCCGATTTCCCCTTTTTCCTCTTTACACATCAATCTCGTTCAAAATAAATAATATATACAGATCAAAATCCTTTCGATTCCAAGACCGGAGGTAGGAAATCGAGTTGTTACTCGTACGCATTAAAGGAGTGACCGATGCTCGACTGCGAGCAACCGTGGATTTCAGCTTCGAGTACGCTGCGATGGGACAGTCGAGTTGTTGTCAGACGTGGCGAATTGATCAGGGGAGTGGTCGCGACTGTCTCGTGATGTTGGAGTTTAGGGATTTAGGCACGCAAGTTAGGATCTATGAATGGAGAAGCTTGCGAAGTTAGGGATTTGAGGGTCTGTTACATGAAACCGAGCATTGCGCAGATTCCTTGATAGTGTGGCAGAATTGCGGGAAATGGATCGAGCATCGCAAGTTCAAGTCAATAAGGTGGCTCTTTCAATATAGGAGTGTTCGAGCTTTTTTGTACAGAAAAGTGTTGAAACCAAAAAAAGGGGTGAGGACAAATATTGATAAATAGTTAGACATATTCGGTTTTGTGGAAACAAGGAAGAAAAGTGTATATACAGTATTTGGGTTGTTGTATGTTGCTAGAGAAGTGAGGGTGGTCTCGAATTGATATGGAAAGTGAAACTGGCAGTGTAGATGGGTGGAAATAGTCGGGAATATCAAGATGAAGGATGTTTAGTATTTAGTAATGGCGGTAAGCGGCCTTAGTGAGTTCGAGCTGGTGATGTATTGGGTTCGGTTTTGGAATTGCAGTCGATAACCGTAAGGTACATGTTTTTACAAAATTTAAAATACATAGAATAATTTAATTGTTTATTTTATAAGTTTATTTAAATTAGTAATCGCTTATTCGTTAAATAAAATTATTAATTATAGGTGCTTGATAAATTTCAACTCGAGTACTTTGTAGCTGCGATGATACAGGTTTTAATTGGGTATTCTGCAAATAAAAATCGCGTTGAGTAAATCTCGCTCATATTTTTATTTAGAATTATTTTATTCATTGAAATAATTGTTCGTTGGTTGTTTGCATGCACTGAAATATTATTGTGGCTATTAAATATATATTAGTTATTTAGGATTGGTGTTTATGGCTATTATATATATATATATATATATATATATTGGTGGTTGGATTCCCGCAGTATCATTAGCGGATGCCCGTAGTATCATTAGCGGATGACCCTATACGCCCCATGCTATGATAGTGGATGACCTTCTATACCGCGATATCCTGCCTCGAAGTAGGATGGGTATTATTTATGTTGACTAACGTCTGTGGATGCAGGAAAACAGGTTGGAGGGATCCGACTGGATTCCTCAAAAATATTATAAATTGTTTGTTTTCATATATGATATATGATGTGTTAGAAAATCTATGGTTGATAATTGGTGGTTTTTCATTAATTGAATATCACTGGGCTAAAATGTTGATTTATAAAAATATCATGAAAAGGATATTTGAGATTTAAAAGGGAAAATCTATTTTTTAAAATAGAATTTGATTTTTTAATAGGCTATAGGAATAATAACTTTTTTGAATAAATAAACAAGTATTGAATTTGTAAACGATGTTTATTAATAAAATAATATAGGAAATTAAAGTGATGAATTTATAAACGGTTTTTATAAATAAAACGGAATAATTATCACTGGATAATTTGAATATTTAAATTCAAATGGGAATTTAAAAATAGATATTTGGAATCGTTTTAAATAAAATATATCCAGAAAAAATATTAGGATTAAATAGAAGTTTAAATTTAAATATGGAAACAGATTCTATATTTATATAGATAAGTTATAATAAATAGAATATTCCAAAATAAGCTTTTGGTTTTTAAACAGATTTCGATAGGGAACTTGTTTGAATATATAAAGTAAGTAAATTTATAAACGATGTTTATAAGTGTGGAAAATTAATTATAAAGAAATGATTTGTAAGTTTAAATTCAAGTATGGATTTAAAAACAGAATTTGAAATCATTTCGAAAAGGAATCAGCGGTTTTTGTTCTAGAATTCAGAATATAAAAGGAATTGGACTTCAAATGGAATTTGAAATGGAAAACTTATTTTAATATATGAAACAAGGAAGTTGAATTTATAAACAGTGTTATAAATTTAGTGAAATAAATTATCATTTGATAATTTAGGAATTTAAATTCAAATATGAATTTAACAATGAATTGGAAATCGTTTGGAAAAAGGAACGACATGTTTATTTCGGGAATTCGGAATATAAAATGAGATGAGATAAATCAGAAGGATTTATGATTTGAAATTCAATTATATGGAAGTTTATAAATAAATTATTTATAAAGGAGTTAGAATTTAATATGGAAGATTGAATTATAAATAAATTTATAACCGAGCTATGAAATAATTGGCGATTTGGGATAATCAGAATTATTAAGTTGAATTGGAAAATTTGGTTTAATATATATATATAATATTATAATGAAGTTAGAATTTATATATAAACGAAGTTTAAAATGTTTATATATTAAATATAATTAAAACGAACTCGCTGCAGCGCGGCAGTTCGTAAATTAGCGTTTCAAACTTCAATTGAGTATATAGAACTAAATTTAAGTCAGAATTCTTTGAAACAAGAATCATCAGGACCGTTTGAATAATAGTTTTCTAATGGAAGAGAAAAATATGGACTCCGGCTTGTAGATTTTGAGTTATGTCAAAATCAAATTTTCAGAAAAACAGCACCATAACCATTATAAAACCATAACTGTTTATTTAATTAAATATATGGATTTTAGGAAAATAAAACATGGATATACATTAGAAAAATCCAAACTTGAGTTGTAAAATATATCTGAACTTAAGTGGAGTAATGGATTGATTTTTGAAACAAAAATCAGATTTTTAGTTATTGAATAGAACCAACTAATTTGAATAATAATTAGTTAATCGAAATTAGATATGAAATTGGACTTTGAATAAGTAAAGGTGATTTGAGAAATTATATTCGAAATTGAAAAGGGAACTTGAATTGAAAATGAAATTCAATTTGTTTAAGCAAGTTGGTATTATATTTGAACATGTTATGTTCAAACAAAGAAGTGAAATAGGCAAAATAGCTAATTAGAAAATAAATTAGCGAATTGAGTTAAGACGAATGGATTGAGTTGAAACCAAATGGGAATATTTGGATATGTGTTAAGCAGGTTTGGAATGAAATATATGAAGAGATATAAATTGAAATGCTCAACTAAAAGGTACATATTTAATTTAATATGAGATTTTATGCACCGAATCGGCAAGCTGCTTGGCTTTTCAATTTTCTTTTTAAAAGGAAAGGGCCCAGAGAGGCATTTTGTAGTTGTACCGAGTGACCCGTACAAAGGAAGTTATAGCGAAATTTTCTTGAAATTTAAGGAGTTAGAATATTTTTAAGAAATTTTGATAGTTAGAAATCAATGTATCGATATATATAGGATTCGATAAGGAAACGAACTTAAAAATAGGATATTATAAACAAAAAGAAAATCTATAATTAAATCTGGTAAAATTAGAAAGAGAAAAGTATACGGGTTTAAAAATTTGGTTTGTATGATGTTTATTATTCGAGGTAAGTGGTCTTGTCCGTTTTGAAGTTAAGGATGTTTTCAGTCAAGGTCTGAGAGGTAGTTATACCCCAACTTGATTGATTTCATTTTTAACCGATAAATAGCAAGATCCAGTCTCGAAGAGGAATGTTTGAATAAGAGTTAGTTGAATGCAGTGTTTTGGGTTGTTGTAACGATGTTTTACACAACATTCGTTTTAACCCAAGTAAGTGGAAATTTGGAAATATAATAACAAATATTTCCTGAGTATAGAAATAAATGAATGGTCGTGGAAGAGATAAGTAATTGGAATATTTTCCAATTATAAATAGAAGGTATTTTCTAAGTATAGAAAATAAAAGAAGGCAACATATGGAAATGTTTTATAAATAGCGTAAGAGGCTAAGATGATTATCAAAAATATCGTGTTAACGAATATAGATAAGGAAATGGAGAAGTGTTTTAATTAATGAAATCTAAATTAAAAGACCTAGTGATTTGTTATATGCTTTGAATGAACGTTTATTTTTCTTCGATAGTTAATTTACCTACTATTGAAGTGTTTGCCAATATCGTTGTCAATATGGAGAGACCGGTTGGATTATTATCCGAGAACCACTCCGTATTGGCAGTAGCGTTGCGAATCAGATTATATGAAGATAATCGGAGATGGAGTATAGTGCAAGGGCTTTTTCTATTAATGGAAATTGTGCCTTCGGTTTCGTTCAGTCCCAGAACGAAGTGTATGGATGAATGTCTGACAGAGTATGTCCAATGATTATATATGTTGGTCTGTATAAATATATATGGTAGCGGAGAATTTATTCTCTTAGCATAATATCCAGAATATATTTTTGCAAATCAATTAATGATTAACGGATCTGACAATGTGGCATTCAAAGTGATTGTTTTATCAATGAATGATAAGTAATCGTAGCCTCAGGCCTCAACAACCGGGAAATGACAAAAATCGGGCAGACAGCATGGCTAAGTGGGTAGTTCCCTATTAGGGTGTATTATCACCTATCTAGAGAAATTCATTACATTCTTTAATCTATTCGATGCTGTCCTATTTGGGAAAACGGTTGCTGATCCCAACCGTTGGTGATATACATTCGATACACTCAACCAAAATGAGTGGCCGGTCATGTGTGGCCGGCCGGGTTACAAGATATTGTTGTTGAACCCAGTGTATTCTCCTCTAGAGATACACTATCGGAAGGTGGTTCCATACCTTGTCATTGTTGGAAATTCATTACCAAATAAGTGCTCGCGGTTTTGATTGTATATTATGTATGTTGAGCGTGAGATGAAAGCGTTCCACTAGATTTCTATTTATTTGATTTAGATACTATAATAATATCAAAAGAGTTTTGATATAAAGATTATCATTTCTTTCAAAGATTTGAAAGTTAAATCAAGTGTTTTGGATTCTCATAATGGAAAACCCATTCTGCATTATACGGCGTGGTCTTATGAGATATCGTTTATTTTCTCAAACTATTTTAAGTTGTTTACTCATACCAGCCCCATGACTGACCCAGGGTTTATTTTGTTTAATTTTACCTAAACTCTTGGGTGCACAAATTTGTACGGGCAGTCAAGTAGTTCAGGATTTTACAAATCTATGTAAAGGAGCTTGGAGCAGGAGGCTTCAGTTTTAGATATATAGCATTTTTCTTTCCGCTGTGTTGTAAGTGTTGTACTCTAATAAGTGTATGTTATACAGTTAACATTTTGTATTTCAAAGATATGATACATTATATTTTGTTCCGTTGCGATGTGAGATTCTGTGTTGTTATTTCTGTTCTTCTTCTACCTTTTTCTTCTAAAAAAAATGATTCGTATTTCTTTGATATTTGGGTTGGACGTGTGATGTATGTAGTCATATCAGATAGTATGGATTTGCGGGCCATTTCAGTTTAACCATAGGAAAATTTGATTTAAATTCTATATTTGCGTGAATTATTTGAAAAGGCCGAGTTAACTCTCACTTCAAATAATTGATCGACGATGAAAAAGTCGAAGATATGAAGACGGTGCAAGACCGATAATCCTCACATCGAATGAATGGCTACTGATGCCTTTGATTGGAGTTGCTGCCTTGAAAGGGTTACAGTGGTAGTTGTCCGGACATATTTGTTGATTGTTTGGATGTGCGAGAGCCTCTCTCCTGTATTGGACATATGGGACGAGGAATAAGGTGCCTCCGGTTTCGTTCAGACCCAGAACGAACTAGTAAATGGATGTGTATCTAACATAGGATTTATTCTGTGCCGATTGATTTCTATTAAATATATATCTATTTGGCGGCGGAGAATTTATTCTCTTTCTTACCACCCTTCTCTAAGACGTACGAGCTTAGAGGTTATATATCGATAGACATCGGTCGCATGGCGTGGAATGTCAATGTGGCAGGCTGAGATGCAGTGATCAGGGCTTTTGTTAAAAAGCAGAGTCTTGTGGTTGATGATCAAAGCACGACTTTAATATAGCATAGCTTTGTGTATGGCGTTAATTCGCGAGCCTCACACCCCGGGTATGAACCATAAACGGGAGAGGACTTCAAGGAGGACATGCATTTCCTTCTAGCTAGGAGTGGTGTCATGGTATGGAGCCCAGACATTTTTACTTATGTGGATGATGGAAAGCGAGGCGCCTCGGTTATATCGGTCACAACGGGGCCGATGGATGGTTTGGTCGATATACTGTCCAGTTTACGCCCCATAGGGCGGGGTAACATAATGTTCAGGCATTTTAATCCACTCTGTATGGACCGGCCCTGACGATCCAAGGGTCGATGCGTTCTGATCCTGAGGCTCGGGCTAGAGAGTCTCGAAGTCGGTAAGGAAGGTCCCTTGCCTTGGTTCATGATGGAAATCCAACTTCCAATACGACGTTGTGCGGTTTTGATTATAAGCCTATATATGGCGACATAGTAGATGGTAGCTATGACGTCTATGATTGATATTATGATTGAATTTTTTTTGAAATATATATACACTTGTTATAATATAAAATGATTTTGTTTTATAAGTATCAAGCATATTTTGGCTATTATAAAGTAAAAATCTATCCTCCGGTTTACATTGTATTGTGTGATGGGACTTGAGTCTTATAATGGTTTCATTTTTCTAAAAAGCATTATGTTGTTTAATGATTTACTTTATATTATGCACTGGCAATCCAATGGAGTTAACCAGTTCCGCATTAGTGTCGTTGTCCTGTGATTGACCTTATTGTTAAATAGGTTAAGTAAGATTTCTCATACTAGTCCCGTGACTGACTCGTAGTTTGTTTCACTTGCAAAATCGGGTGCCCCTATTTTCTACACGGGCAGCCTTGTGTTCAGGTTTTAGCAGGCTCATTCTGGATAGCTATGGAGCTGAAGATGGATTCTATCATTTCTATTATGTTGTTCAGACTTCATTATGTATATTATGTTTGATTCCGCAGCAAACATTTTATATAAAGCTAAAACTGTATTTTGTACTAAGTACGATCCTGTTATACTGTGTAACTCTAAGGATTATATTTGTTCCACTGTAATATGCTGTACATTTTCTGGTGTAATGATATATTTCTGTTCTACTATTATTATATATGTGTTATATTCCAAAGATTTTCTTTGCTTCCGTGGCACGGGAGTTTGGGGTCATCACAGTTGGTACCGGAGCTATGGTTAATCTTAGTTCCGAAATATAACATATTAACGAACTCGTCAGAAAAAGAATCGGCAGTATTCTAGGGCGAGTAATTCATTACATATAGGATCAGTAATATCCTAGAATGAGTATAGCAGAATAAAATACATCCCCATAGATGCATATAAATTTAAATATATGTCTCTATGCTTTACAATATCTTTTCTGTTGGCCTGACTCTTTGTCTGCTATTTGCAGACATAGTAGAAAATGAGTGGCAGAAGCAGAAGAAGTAATTCTATGTTTCAACAATCTAATGAGCCAATTGTGCTCTTATAGCCAGAATCAGATATAGAAGCTCTATTAAAGAAGTATCGAAATCTGTGTGGATTATCATTCTTGGACAAAGAATCCATTATTGAAACACAAGCATGGATGCGTTCTGAGAATTTTTGAAGGTTTAAAGCTGAGAGATGATCAGAAAAGATTACTGGCATCTTGGGCACTCAAAGACGAAACTTTAATCTGGTGGGAAACTGTTACTAAGAATAATCCAGAAGGTAATATTACCTGGGATAGATTTAAAGAAATTTCCAATAAAAGATTTATCCCTCCAGAAGCAACTGAGCGGCTATGCAATGAGTTCTACTATCTGAAACAAGGAGATATGACCATTCAGGTGTATCAGGATAAATTCAACAAACTTTCCCATTTTGCTCCGAAGCTAATTTAAGATCCTTTGAGGAAGAATCTGAGGTTTATTGACGGGCTTCAAAGAAGGTACAAAAGTTGTGTAACTGCACATGTGAATCTTCCTTTTTCTGAAATTATATACATGGCTTATCACTATGAGGATCTTGATAAGCAAAGCCTTTTGGAGGACGAAGAGGAAGGCAGTTCTAGCAAAAAAAGGATGTCTGAAACTGATAGCCCTGAGGCAAGTACGACACCTGAGGTCAGTAAGAATCCTAAAATTAAATCTGAGAGTGAACCAATAACGACTGCCACATGCTCTAACTACAATAAGCAAGGACATCTGTCGATAAATTGCAGATCTTTAAAGAAACAATGAAAGGATGGATCTAAATCCAATCGAAAGAAAAAGAAGAAAGGATTTAAACTTGAAAAGAGGTCACAAGAGAATAGAAAATGCAATCAATGCCATCAGTCTGGTCATCTTGCAAAGGATTGCCAGCTATTAAAGAAATCTGAAATAGTACATGTAAATGAAGTGGCAGAAGTTCCTGCACCCTCAGCCAGTCAAGTAAGGCCAGAAGTTTTGGAAGGCACGCTTACTATCATAAATATTCCAGTTAAAGTACTGTTTGATACAGGCACGTCACGAAGTTTTATTGCAAGTAATGTGGTTAAGAAATTGGATTTAAAATTGAAAAAGCTCAGAGAACCCATCAGTGTCCATAATCTGATTGGGGGTTCCCTCAATCTTAGTTGGATTTGTGGGGTGCCTGTCTCTTTTTCCCTTTATCGGTTCCCTTCCATCTCGATCATCATGAATTTTACCGAATTTGATCTTATTTTAGGATTGGATTGGTTAACTCAATACGAAGCTGAGGTTAAATGAGCCGAGAGAGTTGTTAAGGCAAAGGCTAAATCAGAGGTCGAACTAAACCGACCCCGAGGGCTCGGGGAATGCTTCCATCAAATCCTAGTACTGGGATTCTCACCAATGTCCCTAATGCATAAATCGACTAGTTGCAACAACTCCTTGGGGATGGGAGTCAGATAGCAAGTGTCATCAAACGCTACACCCGAGACAACACTTCTTAGCAGGATGTGGATAACATCCATCGCATTCCGTTCACACGGGAGATCAGAATTCCCGCAATCCACCAGACTTCAAGCTTCCGGTCCTGGAACCCTACAACGGAAGGACCGACCATACATCTAATACAATACATGCGTCACGTGGAAGTGCTTTCTACATCGACCAATGTCATGGCCAAGTGCTTCCCTTTATTTCTCACCGACACAGCTAGGATGTGGTTTCGACAGCTAACAACTGAATTAATCAGCAGCTAGAACATGCTTGTTACTCGCATCATCGAGCAGTTCAGAGTTCACATCTATCGACCGAGGAGTGTCATGTTCCTCACATCCATCAAGCAGCGGTCCGGCGAGACCCTACGCTCCTTCTTAAAAATATTCAACGCTGATGTAGCATTCATCGATCGACCTGAGCCATCGATGGTGCTTATGGCTGCCATAGCCGTGTTCAAAGCCAATCTTAATTGAGGATCTCTCTAACTCGAGATCCCCCTAAAGATATCAAAGACTTCTATGCTGAAGCTGATGGATTCCTCCGGCAAGAAGACGCTAGTAACGAGATGGAAAATATGGAAGTTCTTGCTCCCAAAGATGGAGGCCCATCCAATACCAATGGCCAGAACAAAGGGAAAGGAAAAGCCTCAGAAAAGAAAGATCAGAGCGCACGATCCCGGAGAGAATACGAGTACGATCGATAAGCCGAGCTCAACTCCTCCCTGCTAGATATTTTCGTAGACGTACGAGGATCTTTTCCTTTCCTATAGCCTCCTAGGAGGGAGCCGACCCAAAGAGAACTCGAGTCCGGAAAGCACTGCATGTATCATAACATAGCAGGTCACGGCAGCAACGAATGCAGGCATTTGCGCGATCTCAACGAAGAAAGGGTCAGACATGGAGATCTACTCAAATATTTTAAAAAATCTGTACAGGCCGTGCTACCACAACTTTCTGCCCAAGCTCCTCAGGTCGGTCCCCAATCTCCTCGAAATGGAAAGGGCCTTAAGCCCAGCAACCGCGGCATCATCATCAACTGATCAGGTTAAGATCATTATGGATATTTCTCATCTCTTAGGATATAAGAAATGTACTTCTATTATTATTTTCAATAATGTGGTTGTGTTGATGTACACACATACAGTGTTAGGATTTAATCCCTAGGTGTACTCTAGATTCAATTACAAACACGTTGGATTTTGTTTCAATTTCTGTAATAGCTCCTTAGCGGCAATAAACTTTCTTTCTCGAATACGGGTTATGTTTGATCGATTCAAACATCTCGTCAGGATTTGGCAGAATCCTCAATCTAAGCCGAGCATGGTTAATGCTCTCCTATTTGGGTATGGTCAATGCTAACCACCATCTCTAAATTACCGAGCATGGTCAATGCCCTCCATCATACCTACGCCACTTTATTAAGCCGAATAGGGTTAATGCTCGCCAAAACTCTTAAGCCGGGTATGGTTAATATCCGCCCCCTTTATTAAGCCGAGTATGGTTGATACTCGCCAGCTTTACAAAACTGAGCATGGCTTATGGTCGTCCTTCAGGTATAGATAATACCAATGCTAACACTCAAGCTGTCAGGATATGACAAACTTCTCTTTCCTCGTATGAGTATGGATGATACTCAAACCAAACCTTGTCAGTATTTGATAAGTAATTACTATTAATTTAAGAGTATGGCTTATACTCGAATTTTTTGCTCATTTCCCAGACATGGTTAGTGTTCGACCTTAAAAAACCCTGGTACAAAAGACTACACCGTCTTACGAAACAAAACCGATTATGGTATATACTCGTCTTACGGGTATGGTTTACACCCTACTTTATAAAACCAAGCATGTTTTACGCTCGTACTCCATTTCTTCGCAAGTATAATATAATTGGCGGGATCCCAGTTCTTCTACTTCTACCAAAGATCGACTCAAAATGGTCGGCTTGTTTTTTGGCATTCGCAAGCTTTCGGCCTTAATACGATCACTCAGATTATTGTAGGTTTTCCGGCCTTAATACAATCCTCAGCGGTTGTCAATTTTTTGGCCTTAATACAATAATCGATCGTCGGTTTTCTGGACTTAATATGGTTTGGCGCAACCATGGATTACTAGATTTCTATTACTCAAAGATCCAAAACACATCTCCTTTTCCCAAGAAGATATGTTTTAGGGGGCAAAGTGTTGGCCAATTTTTTGGCAAAGGCCGTCACAGCTCAAGAAAAAAGCTCTCTCTCTACCAGATATCAGCCCGATGCTTACAGAATCAATTCCCATTTTGGATCGATCGATCATAGGTCGGCCCGAGAAGACTCCTCAGCTAATAAAGACAACATCCACCTAAAGAAAGGATAAAACCACTCGATCGAGTCATCAACAGGTCGACGACCTTTTCCTAAAGGATCGGATCGGGCTGGAATGCCGGACCAGAAGTGTCCAAGTAAAGTTATCTCCTACAGTATCGGATCAGCCTAACTATCAAGGTGAGTTATAAGCTATCAAACGAAGTCCTATTCCCAAGACTGGAGCAGCGAATAGGTTTTGACTAGTACTCCTTTTTACGTAACAAGTATTAAATTCCACATATGCTGCATATGTCAAAGAAGAACTATTCATGAGCAGTACCGGGCCCCGCCGCCAATAGTTATTCTATAGGACGAGCTCTGTTGGATCTAGATTAACCCTAGAGGGGGGTGAATAGGGTTTATTACAAATTAAGCGAGATATTAAAAATATCATATCATAGAATGCAGTAGAAAATAAATGCAAAAAGGTAAATGACATAAGATATACCCAGCTTCAGCAAAATCCTACCTACTGCTGCATTCCTAAGATTTCCACTAGGTAATAGAACAGATCCCGCTTACAAGACCATGTACTACTCGCTCCTATTCTAATCCTACGCTCAAAACCCTAGACTGATCTAATCCCCTAGATCAGGTTTCCTCTGATTACAACCCCGTAACCAGTAAACCATAGATTTTACAGACTATAGTAAACTGCCAGTTAACACCCTAACTGGTTTCCTAGATTTTACAGACCTAGAAACTGATTGGACGATTAAATTCAATTTACAACAAAACAAATACAAAATAAAATACAATAGAAACCCTAGTTTAAAATAAATGTAAACTCCCTTCAATTTCTAATAGGCCGGCCATTTTGAAAAAAGGTTCAACCCCTTATTTTCTTTGTCTCGTTCACGTTGTTCTGTGGGGAATAAAAATGGCGGCAACTTAATTGGAAAAACTAGGGTTTCTTCTTGTTGGCTCCAAATTAGAATCGATTATTTGATGAAGATTGATTCTCTGTTGATTTCTTCTGGTTCTCTTTGTCTCTCTCGTTGATTTGGAGTTTCTCGAAAAACAAAAGTGAGTGATTTTGTTTTGATTGATTTCTGCTCTTTAATTTGTGCTCTAGTTTTTCGATTTCAAATAGCTGATGATGTAATTGGTGTATTAATGGGGTCAAACGAAAAACCCTAGCCTCTGATTTCGTATACATGATCTGGCCTGATATCTACTGTTTCCTCTTTTGGTTTGCTCGATTTAAAACCCTTGCTTGATATACGAATTTCTGGAATGAACTTGGACGTGTTCATGACCGAGAAAAAACTGGAAGTAAATTACATGACCCCTCTTTAAAATTGTTGCCAAAAAATAAATTACTGGATTACTGGAAACAATTTATTTTCCCCTTGCCAAAAATAATTTTAATCGTCCTGTTTCCATGTCTTGGATTGCTTTCGAGTATCCACATTTTAACCCTTGCCAAATATGATATGATTTCTCTGATTTTCTGGAAAAAAAAATATGCATTGAAGCCTTGCCAAAATATTCTTGTCCAAAACAAGAAGCCTGATTTCTTGCCTTGCCATATATGTATAGAAAACTGAATTTCCAAAAGTGTTGCCTTTGATTTTACAATGTTTTTCTCGGCATTGAACTGCTTGTGTAATTTTTGGAAATAAGATTTCTTGCCAAATCAGTTTTGTTAATTTCTAGAAACACATTTTTTTGGCTTTGCCATCACACTTGCATGATTTGTGCACTTCCATGTTTAGATCCACCTTTGTTTCCACCGTCCATTCTTGGAACAATTGCATTCATCACATTCTTAAAAGAAATCGCCCCTGATATATAACATATATTGCTGAAAAGATTTGGGATTGCAATTCTCAATTTATACTTGCATGCTAATTTGTTTCTGTAATCACTTGCAAACAGATTTGCATTGTGCACTCTGACTTCTTCCATTTATGTTGATCTGACCATCTTTAAATTTCTGAAACATGTTGCCTTCCATTTGCACATACACATGCTGACTCAAATTTGTATACATGCACCTCTCCATCTTGTTTGCAAGGCTATGAAGCTGATGTATAAACAAGATTTTGGTATTACACTTGTGTACACTGTTTATACACTGTATGTATTCGGATTGACTGAACCTGTTGGCATTTCCTTGTTCAAAGTTCCACTCCATTTAGTTGTACTTGTACTAGTTGTCTTGGTTCTGATATGTTGTGCACTCCCTTGCTGTAGCATGTATTACCACTTTGGCCATGCTTGTACACATGCACACATGCAACATACTGTTCTTACATACAATCCGTATTTACTTGCCATGCTGGCTTGACCTTATCTGACATATGCCATACTTGTTGCACAGTTTTGACATGCTATGCTTCATTTATGTAATCATATACATTGGCACCATATTTTGTGCCATGCTTGCTATCTTGTTTGTGTTGATTACCTTCACTTGTTTTGTTTCACATGCGCTCGTCCATTAATGTCGAGCTGCATGACTTGACCATGGTTGGTCAGCTTGACCCTTATACACTTGAATACTTGATTGACTTTGTCACCTGTCTCGACCATGTTTACATACACATGTACTGGTTGCACTGAGTCGAGTTGATCTACGTGGCTGCTCCTCAGATGCTATGCTGCATTCTGATTGGCGAGGCAGTGCACACGTGTATATTTATACACGTGTGTATATGCAATCATTCAACAAATTTTCTTGTCCATGTACTAAATATTTTGTATATACACTGACTGCCTTGTGGTATTTACAATGTATCACTGTGAATATCACAAGCTGTTTAGACACAGATTGATGCATTAATAAATCAGATCGAGTCATGAAAAATGATGAGAAAACACACCGGAAAACTGAGGCAAATAAAATTTAAAAATAAATTCAAATTTGCATGTATTCAGTTTTATTTCTATTGCAGTGTACTGTTTGTGTTTCATGTGACAGGTAAGCAAATGATGACTGGACTGACTGAAGGATGCTCAGAAGACAGAAGATGATAATGTTCATATGCGTCAGTATATATGAGTGTGAAATGTATAGAAATGTAAGTATGTAACTAAGTGTTAGAGTGTTGTAGTGAGGAGAATTGTACATGAAAATGAAACGAATTGTATACCAAAAAAAATGAAATGTACTGTGATACTGAAATGTACAAATAGTGAAGTTATAAAATTGTACTATTTAAATGTTGAAATAAAATATTATATTTAAATAAATACTGTTTGAATTTCTAATTCTTGTGCAATAATATTCCATTTAAATATTAATATTATATTTCTGTTTGTGATGTAGATAATCAGTACAATAACAAACACATTTAAAATAATATTTATTTGGTTGTTATCATCAAACAAAAATCACATAATTGTGTATACAACACCGTTATATACAAAAATCTCCCCCATTTGATGATGATAAACAAATAAAAGATTTTGAGCAAAATAAATGTGTTTGGTAGTGAATATTGAACTCCCCCTATTCGTATGCTCCCCCTACAACCAAACTCCTCCTATAACCATGCATGAGTGAAAAATGAATGAAAAATGAAATTTTCAATATTAAAATATTTATAAAACATTCACTCATAAATCAAAATCTCAATCCATTCTCCCCCTTTTGTTATCATCGAAAGGATACAGAATTTAAAATATAGATGAAAAAGGAATAGAAATATAATTTCAACTTAAGAGGAAGAACGGTCATCATAAATCTCAATCAGTCAAACAAAAATCATAACGACAAATTTTCAAAATAAGCTTGTTTATAAAACTAATAGCAGGTTTAGGCTAGTTTTGAAACTATTTGCAGAAATAGGCTTGTTTTTTGCAATAGTTGTTCAAAAACAAGCCTATTTCTGCAAATAGTTTCAAAACTAGCCTAAATCTGCTATTAGTTTTAAAAACAAGCTTATTTTGAAATTTTGTCCTTTATATTTTTATAAGGGGTGCACTTCACAAGTTCGCCCACGTGTATTTTTTTTAAAATAACTAGCCACCTCAGCGCTGAGGTGGACAAAACAAGCCTATTTCTGCAATTAGTTTTATAACTAGCCTAAATCCGCTATTAGTTTTAAGAACAAGGCTATTTTGAAAATTTGTCCAAATCATAATATTCTAAGAACTAGTGGCATATTTCACATTTTAGATAATACGGATTTATGATGAAATTTATATATAATGGAGAGAGTTCAAAACATGATTTCCAATTATTTTCAAAAGAATTTTATAAAATTGAAGCAAAAAAACAGTGATGGATTTGGACTATAATTATGAATTCAACTTAAGTGATGCAATCATATAATCTCAAATCCCAATAGCTATCAATCAACAAATCATAATATATCATAATATATTAACACATTTCTCAAATTAGAAAATGGATTGATAGGTTGGTTTTTAAAAACCAAGGAGAATTTCAGATTAATTTCTATTTATTCAAATTATTTTCTTTTCTTTTTCTTTTAATTTAAGAGCACACTGACCACGCATAACCAGATCTTGGATTTTTAAATGAGATTAGTTGCAACTTAAATATAAGTAATCTCGTAACCTTGCATAACCAGAACTTTGATTTTTAAATGAGGTTGGAGAAACACTTATGAATATTATATTTTTATTATTTTCAGTTTCAAAATGAAAAACTCCTCAGTATATAAAACCAATATGGATGATAGAAATGTGATAGGTACAAAAATGGTTTGTGAAATAAATTTCTAAATTAATCATATTATGAAATATGATCAACTGTACTGAGATCGTTGCAAATTTTCAATTATCACTAATTCTGAATAATAATATAACCACAATTCCATCACAAATATTTTCGCTGTTTATTCAAGATGATTTAAAAAAATATTAAACTCTCCACATTAATATAAAAAACTTGATGGATGGAAGAATAATGGTAGATAAAGAAGATGGTCGTGAAATAAACTGCAAATTCAAAGATATTATAAAAATTGTTCAATCATCATGAAAATTTTTAAATAAAATCTCCTCTTGTTGTGAAATATACTGTAGTCACAATTCATCACAATTTCAAAATCTGATAATAATTTTGATGAATTATAAATACAGTTTGGTTTGGTTATTGATTTCAATTTATGAATGAATAATCAATAAATACTTTTAAAATTGAAAATCAATTACAAGAGCGAAATGAAAGATATATACAAGACTTGAGAGATTAAAAATGTATACAACAAAAACAAATTCAGCACTTCTAAACTGATACCACTTGATGTCTCTATTAATGAGGATTGTAACATGACACTGGAGACGAACATGGATATCTCAGACAACAGGATTTTTATTCACAAAGCCCAAACAGACAAGATTAAGCACACAAATTTCATTTATCAGAGCAGTAAGTAGTTTTGACCAAAAACAAGCAATTTCAAAAACATTTTCAAAAGTGGTTCCTTTTATCAGAGCAGCAGACAAAAAAATTAATCAAAGCAGGCAGTTACCAAGAATTATTATTTTCAAATCAATATCAGGGCAACACAAAATAGTTTCAAAGCAAAACTTGTTAGGATGACGGTCACATAAGATGATTCATGATCCAAGATTAAAAATACCATTTATTTTAAATCATTTGATGGAATATGAAGATATCAGGATTCAATGAATCAATCACACCAGATTATAAATTTCAGATCCAAGATATGTGTAAGATTCAATAAATCAATAATTTCAAATGATTTTAAACAACCAAATATTCAAATCAAATAATCATGAAATAACAGTGAGATTTAAGACTAGATTTTCAAAGAAATTTTTCACAAGTATTTCTGATAAGCACAAGAGTAATTTCAGATCATTTACATCATGTTTGAGAGATATTCGTGATCCAAAAAATTAAAAATTATTTATTTGAAATCACTTGAATCAATGTCAAGCTTTGAGATATAATGAATCAATCACACATGATTGATAATTTCAAATTTAAGAGGTGTGTGATATTCAAAATATCGAAAATTTCAGATGATTTCGAACAAATAGATTTCAACCATAATGATCATGAATAAAGATGAATTTCAAGATGTATCACTGTGATTCATGACATTCAAAATTTCCAACCCAATCTGAAAATCAATGAAATTATCACAACTGATAAATAGCAGAGTTCTGTAATGAGTATAACATTTCAACCTTTTCTAAAATGAGTTAGAAGAAACTCAAAAATAGCAGAGGTGTGTGAAATTCCATTAATCTTTCAGATCTTCAAAAATTTAGAATTCAAATCAACAGTGTTGAAGATATGACAAGAATACATCAACACTGTTATGAATTAAGAAAATAGAAAATAAACTTCAAAACAATTGCAGATATTTACAAATTTAAATTCAAGATCTGGAAACGATTAAAACATCAAATTTTATTCAAATGAAGCGAATTTCCAAAAAACCATGAATTCTGCAATTTGAAGTTAAGGAAGCTCAGAGAAGAAAAAAATATAGCAGTGACAACTCAAAAAAAATAAAAAAATAGAAGGGGTAGAAGAAGAAATAAACAAAGGAAAAAACATAGTATTAACAAAGATGAGTTTAGAGATCATACCAAATTTCAGTGTAAGCAAATGAGTTTAGAGAACATACTTGGCTAAGGAACTGTGAATGATACAAAAATATAGTCCAGCTTAATTTTAAATCTCTTTTTGCACAACAATTCCTCAGCCTCCTCAAGTACCTAATAGTTTAGAGAATTGAGTGGTCTAACAAAATTAGTAACACCACTCATAGTTTTGTTTACATCATTGGTTACCCAAACCTGTTTGTATAACTATCCATTGGAATTTACCTTTGTGCCTTTAGGAACCCAAATCTGTTTGACTTTAGAAGAATTCACTTTATTTCATTTTGGGGTCCAAAATGGATTAAACAGATTGTTATCAAATAAAATCTTATTTCGTTCATGATTTAGAAGTCCTTTGAAATTATTAGAGTTTAAATTTTCAAAACGATTATTTTCAAAGTAGTTTGAAGGATTTTTAAAATCACAAGAATTCAATTTTTCAAAACCACTTGTTTTTCTAAAACCAAGAGCTCATTTATGTCCAACTGAAAATTGGTTTTGTAACAACATATTCAACGATTTTTCCCCATTAGAAAATTTATCCAAAGTTGATTCTAATCGTTGAATTTTGGATTTAAGATCAGAATTTTCTTTTATCAGATTTGAACAACGATTAATGATGATCTTTCTCCTTTCAGTATCATTTTGTTTCAAAAACGAATTTTCATCTTCAAGTAGTTTGATCTTGGTCTTGGACTCAAAGATTTCAGATGCAATTTTTTTTTTCAAATTCAAGTTTCTTGAAATTTTCAATCTCTTTTTCAGGCTCATTTAAAATCAAATCACTTTTCAACAGGCTTTCTTTTTCAGTAATTTCATATTTGGAATTTTTGATGGCCTTAAAATTATTAAATTCCTTTTGCAAAGAATTGTTTGTACCCTTTAACTCAATCTTGTTATCTTTTAAAATAATAATTTCTTCTTCAAGCTTTTGAATGTTTTTATTGAGATGAACGAGATCAGTTTTCAATTTCAAACAATTTTCACAATCAGAATTATCTAATTTTATGACATTTGTAAATTTTGATTCCAAACAGTTAATTTTGCTATTCAACTCGTGTTTTTTAGATTTTAAAGATTTGTTTTTACGATGGAGTTTATCGATGATTTTTGTTAAATCAGTATACATATAAACCAAATCTTCATATGAGAAGCTTTCAGTCTCATTGTCTGTTGAGTCTCCATCGTCTGATCTACTTGAATTTTCATTTGTTTCTTCTTCCGAGCATAGATCTGAATCTGAGTTGATCATTTTGGGTTTTGAGCTGCTGTTGTCAATTTGTCCATGCATCGTATTGAGAGCATTCCAGATTTCCTCCGCAGTCAAGCAATCTGATATAAGGTTATATTGGACGTCATCAATATAAGAATATAAATTGTGAATAGCAAGAGAATTAAATCCAATATCGTTCCTACTGACCATATCATATTCATCTATAATGCTATTCCAACATTTAATATCAACAAATTTTAAATAGGATTCCATTTCTGATTTCCAATTCAAAAAATATTTACCACTAAAAATAGTTGGAATACGACTGGACTGACTATCTATGAAGTGACAATTAGGATCCATGATTCTAGGGTTAATGAAATTACTAGGCTCTGATACCACTTGTTGGATCTAGATTAACCCTAGAGGGGGGTGAATAGGGTTTATTACAAATTAAGCAAGATATTAAAAATATCATATCACAGAATGTAGCAGAAAATAAATGCAAAAAGGTAAATGACACAAGATAAACCCAGCTTCGGCAAAATCCTGCCTACTTCTGCATTCCTAAGGTTTCTACTAGGTAATGGAAAAGATCCCGCTTACAAGACCATGTACCCCTCGCTCCTATTCTAATCCTGTGCTCAAAACCCTAGACTGATCTAATCCCCTAGATCAGATTTCCCCTGATTACAACCCCGTAACCAGAAAACCTTAGATTTTACAGACTCTAATAAACTGCCAGTTAACACCCTAACTTGTTTCCTAGATTTTACAGACCTAGAAACTAATTGGACGATTACAATTCAATTTACAACAAAAAAAATACAAAATAAAACATAATAGGAACCCTAGTTTAAAATAAATGTAAACTCCCTTCAATTTCTAATAGGCCGGCCATTTTGAAAAAAGGTTCCACCCCTTATTTCCTTTGTCTCGTTCACGTTGTTCTGTAGAGAATAAAAATGGTGGCGGCTTATTTGGGAAAACTAGGGTTTCTTCTTGTTGGCTCCAAATCGGAATCGATTATTTAATGAAGATTAATTCTCTGTTGATTTCTTCGGGTTCTCTTTCTCTCTCTCTCTCGTTGATTTGGAGTTGCTCGAAAAACAAAAGTGAGTGATTTTGTTTTGTTTGATTTCTGCTCTTGAATTTGTGCTCTGGTTTTTCGATTTCAAATACCCGATGATGCAATTGGTGTATTACTAGGGTCAAACGAAAAACCCTAGCCTCTGATTTCGTATACATGATTTGGCCTGCTATTTGCGGTTTCCTTCGGTTTGCTCGATTTAAAACCTTTGCTTGATATAAAAATTTCTGGAATGAACTTGGACATGTTCATGACCGAGAAAAAACTGGAAGTAAATTTCATGTCCCCTCTTTAAAACTGTTGCCAAAAAATAAATTACTGGATTACTGGAAACAATTTATTTTCCCTTTGCCAAAAATAATTTTAATCGTCCTGTTTCCATGTCTTAGATTGCTTTCGAGTTTCCACATTTTAACCCTTGCCAAATATGATATGATTTCTCTGATTTTCTAGAGAAAAATATGTGCATTGAAACCTTGCCAAAATATTCTTGTCTAAAACAAGAAGCCTGATTTCTTGTCATGCCATATATGTATAGAAAACTGAATTTCCAAAAGTGTTGCCTTTCATTTTACAATGTTTTCCTCGACATTGAACTGCTTGTGTAATTTTTGGAAATAAGATTTCTTGCCAAATCAGTTTTGTTAATTTCTGGAAACACATTTTCTTGGCTTTTCCATCACACTTGCATGATTTGTGCACTTCCATGTTTAGATCTACCTTTTTTTCCACCGTCCATTCTTGGAACAATTGCATTCATCACATTCTTAAAAGAAATTGCCCTTGATATGTAACATATATTGCTGTAAAGATTTGGGATTGCAATTCTCCATTTATATTTGCATGCTAATTTGTTTCTGTAATCACTTGCAAACAGATTTGCATTGTGCACTCTGACTTGTTCCACTTATATTGATCTGATCATCTTTGAATTTCTGAAACATGCTGCCTTTCATTTGCACATACACATGCTGACTCAAATTTGTATACATGCACCTCTCCGTCTTGTTTGCAAGGCTATGAAGCTGCGGTATAAACAAAATTTTGATATTACACTTGTGTACATTGTTTATACACTGTATGTATTCGGATTGACTGAAACTGTTGGCATTTCCTTGTTCAAAGCTCCACTCCATTCAGTTGTACTTGTACTAGTTGTCTTGGTTCCGATATGTTGTGCACTCCCTTGCTGTAGCATGTATTACCACTTTGGCCTTGCTTGTATACATGCACACATGCACCATACTGTTCTGTGCATGCAATCTGTATTTTCTTGCCATGCTAGCTTGACCTTATCTGACATATGCCATACTTGTTGCAATGTTTTGACATGCTATGCTTCATTCATGTAATCATATATATTGGCACCATATTTTGTGCCATGCTTGCTATCTTGTTTGTGTTGATTGCCTTCACTTGTTTTGTTGCATATGTGCTCGGCCATTGATGTCGAGCTGCATGACTTGACCATGGTTGATCAGCTTGACCCTTATACACTTCAATACTTGATTGACTTTGTCACTTGTCTCGACCATGTTTGCATACACGTGTACCGGTTGCACTGAGTCGAGTTGGTCCATGTGGCGGCTCCTCAGATGCTATGCTGCATTCTGATTGGCGAGGCAGTGCACACATGTATATTTATACACGTGTGTATAGGCAATCATTCAGCAAATTTTCTTGTCCCTGCACTAAAATATTTTGTATATACACTGACTGCCTTGTGGTATTTATACTGTATCACTGTGAATATCACAAGCTGTCTAGACACAGATTGATGGATTAATAAATCAGATCGAGTCATGAAAAATGATGAGAAAACACATCAGAAAATTGAGGCAAATAAAATTTAAAAATAAATTCAAATTTGCATGTATTCAGTTTTATTTCTATTGCAGTGTACTGTGTGTGTTTCTGTTTCATGTGACAGGTAAGTAGATAATGACTGGACTGACTGAAGGATGCTCAGAAGACAGAAGATGATGATGTTCATATGCGTCAGTATATATGAGTGTGAAATGTATAGAAATGTAAGTATGTAACTGAGTGTTAGAGTGTTATAGTGAGGAGATTTGTACATGAAAATGAAACGAATTGTATATAAAAAAAATATTAAATGTACTGTGATACTAAAATGTACAAATAGTGAAGTTATAAAATTGTATTGTTTAAATGTTGAAATAAAATATCATATTTAAATAAATACAGTTTGAATATCTAATTCTTATGCAATAGTATTCCATTTAAATATTAATATTATATTTCTGTCTGTGATGTAGAAAATCAGTACAATAACAAACACATTTAAAATAATATTTATTTGGTTGTTATCATCAAACAAAAATCATATAATTGTGCATACAACACCGTTATATACAACAAGCTCCATGGGTTAAAGCCTAAAAAGGGTGTATGCCACGCTGCATACAAGTTTGGCCCACGAGCTTGCCTATAAATACAGTTATCCCTAGAAGTGGAAAGACATCTTCAGTCGGCTACTAAAAGATTAACACTCGACATCCTAAAAGAGCATGTCATACCTGTGCAGTTTATGCCCCATTGTTACTCCGTCATATCCCCGCTATATCGTGTAGCGGGTTTCTAGCGCTACGTTATTTCCAAATAGCCTCTGAAATTGCCTTTCCTCTTTAAGCCCTGCTATATTCCGATATTCCTGGTATATCCCATTATTTCAGCTATATTCCGCTATTTTCGCTATATCTTATGTAAGAGAAATGAATTTAAAATGACATTTATGCATTATAAAGTTATTTTTAAATATAATTTCTAATATTTTTTTTTTAGAATATAGAATAATATAATATTATATTAAATTTAGTCAAACTAAATAAAAGTTTACACTTATTTACATATATTTGCTTATGCTTTTATTTAAAATTAAGAATGTACTAATTATAATTAAGTCGAATGTTAATTTTCCATTTATTTATCATTTATATATATATGTAAAAGCATTAAATACAAGTTTTATATGCTATTTTAGACTCATCCGCTATATCCTGCTATATCCTCGCTTTATCCCCGCTACAACTTTTTGTGCCTCCACCGCATTGGATCCGTTGAGCGTTTTAACTACACAGTGTCATACATTCTAAGTACGCAAGGATTTTGTGTAAAATCTCCTCTTTCTCTACATTTCTCCGCTGAAAAATCATCGTAACCTGTAGTCGACAGCATAAACAAAGATTATAAGTGGACGTAGGCTTGGATCAGGTCGAACCACTATAAAATTATTGTGTCTCCTGTGTTTATTTACATTCTCTCGCATTTCTGTGATTATTTTTCGTGTATGGTTAACGCACGTTGGGTGTTGATCGTAACTTGTCCAACTTTTCGCATCAAGACTACTAAATCACTTCATGGTCTCTAGGGTACTTCTGGAAATTAAGGAAAGTTCGTTCCTAAAAGGACCTACAGTTACTATTTGTAACAACCCTCATAATTTACGATTATTTAATTAGGAGATTTATTTAAATATCCTATCGTGTATTCGATTTAAAACCCAATATTTGTGATATTTTGTAAATGGAATAATTTGGGTCCGAGACAACTTCCATTGAGTTTAAAATGCCGTTTACAATATTTAAAAGTGTAAACATCAATATGTTTAGATTTAGTGAAATTCAAGAGTTCGGGTAGGGCTTGGGTTTGTAAACATATCCCATTAGCCCACTTCCTTATATCCTACTCAACCCACTCTCCTTATCATTTCATTCACTCTTCATATTTCCAAAACAACTCTCAATGTTAAGAGGAAAGGGAAATTAATATTCCTAAGCTCCAATATTTGGAAATTTGAGTGATTTTCTTTGCAAATTCCAGGAGAAACTTAGGCAAGTTCATCCCCCACTACACCATACTGGCAATTTTACCACACAAAAATGCATAAAACTTGCCACTGTCCTGGACCTTGGCAATTTTACCACGGCCTTGGACCATGGTAAAATAAATTAGCACAGTCTAGGGTCATGCTAAATTTGTAAAGGCCTTGAACCGTTCTGAAATTGCCGTAATTTTTAAACCCCCTTCCCACAACATTATCCATTACGTTACCCTTCACAAGTAGAACACCTCGTTCCAAAATTAGCCTATGCCCTACTCATCCTACTCATCGACTTCCATCGATCTCGCGGCCTAAATCATCAGTTCACTGCTCCTTGAATAATCATCAGCTCACTGCTCCTTGAATCCACATAGACTCATGTCAGTACACATGTTCATTCATCAAATAGTCGCACATCCCAAAGGAGCAATGGACTAGACACCTTGTCAACAATCAATGTCTAAGGAGGAAATCCAATCAACTACGACAAAGTTATAGAGTGGATGACCAATGTAATAAAAAGAAGCTGGGAGGTGAGAGAGATGGATTTTCATGGGAAGAGGCAGCCAATACTTCTTGGTTGGAGCGCTCACGTGCAGAGGTGCATACATGTGCACATATCTATGTGGAATTGATGAAGGCTACGAATCGTGGGCTTTTGTACTAAAGCAGTCCATGAGTTTTTTTTTGTAATTAGTGAACCCACCTATGGATCCTATAAATAGGTGGGAATGTGTTGTAATATAGGTGTGAAGAGTTAATAGAAAGTTCATTTTTTACTGTTGTATCTTGTATCCACTTCTTCTTTATTATTCCTACTCCTTTTCTACATTCCAACTTCTCTTCTTTTTGAAACTTCTACTATCTACCTTCACCATCCCCTCTCTCTTCCCTACAATTCTCTGATCCGTTGACAAGCCCCCTTTCTTTGTTCATGTACTTCTCTGCTCTCTTCTTCTTCTCTTCTTCCCCTATCATCTGCCATTACTTCTTATACCTGAAACCTCTCTTCCCTTCAAGAATCTAACACCTCAACTCCTCTCTTCTTTACTTAGTTCACCTGCATTTCTGTATATCAAATACATTATGCCACCATCTCATCTCAAACCAACCAACTTATGTTCATTTCACACTCTCCACCGCAACAAAGAATCCGGTCCGCCTAAACAATGGATGTAGTTCAACAGGGCCATAACAAATTGGTATCAGAGCCTCAAGATGAGCAAATTTATGACCCTCATCTATCGCAAGATCCTAGTTCGATTCAAGAATCAATGTCACGACTTATAGGAGGGTTGGAGCATTCAATCGAGACGTTGGAATCCATGAAGTTAAGCAACATAATGACGTCGATCCGATCTATCAACAAAAATATTTGTGATACCATTTCTTCCCTTGAAAGCAGCCTTCCATCATGTCATTTCTTAAATTTTGAAAAGAAGAAAATCATTAGGTTTCCTTATAGAATTTGGAATATATGCGTCGAATTAACAAACGAGTACCCTGAAGGTTATGACTCAAATCTTAACGAATTTGGATTCTTCGCTATGGTCCTGAACGAGCTATTCAAGAATTCAAATACTATTAATACTACAATAGTATCACCATTGTTTCCATGACCAGGCCGGGCCTCCAGCCCAACCATGAAAGCCTCGAACAACCAGGCTCTACGGCACAGAAAGCCCAAAAACCGAAATTTCCAAAGAGCCCTGGAAACCGTTGCCAAACCACAAAAAACCTCGTTTTCTACCAAAATAAAAACAAATTGTACAATGTTCAATTTTTAAAACAAGCCAGCGTCAAGCTAAAAACCCTCAAAAGCACTTTGCTGTGGCTAGCCTTGCTCAATTCCATGCAGGCGGTACTTCTTTTATAGCCAAATGAATTGAAAACTTAACCTACTACATACAATGTGGGACTGAAATCAAAAGTGTTTCACTATTTTCAAACAAAGCTTTAGTTTCAGCACACATGTTTTGTTCTCAGTTCAGTTCTTATGTTCTGAAAAAAATTTAATAGGTTTTTATAATGGTCACGGTTTTAACAGTTCAACCATTGAACCTTCCGGACCGTAAGCAATCATGGTTCAATGGACGACACGGTTATGAAAACTATGGTTATTACTACTGGTGATGCTAATGTAGAGCCTGTTTCATCTTATGTCCAAGATTTCTCACAAATTGAGAATCAGATTGTTGCTATAGCCTAATCACCCCTTGTATACTATCAAGAAACTCCCTTACCAAACCTATATACCACCAATAGCTCAGTTCCTATGCCAACAGCTCTTTGTCCAGTTTCATGAATTGTTACTCCTTAAGTTAGTTAATTTGATGTTGAGAGTAGTGGGAAAGCAATAGTCACTATACGAGAGGTAGGTGACGATTGGAAGCATAGAGAATTTTTTTACAGATGTTGGCGAAGATGAAGATAAAGTTTGGAATTTGTCAAAAATGCAGCAAGAAGTACAACTAGAAGTGGTTGATAGGTATAAATCAAGCTAACATGTTGATCTTATATTTGCAACAGTTGGAGCTAGCACTAAAGAATATTACTCTACATCTTAGGCAACTGATATTGTATTCAGTTACGTTGAAAAAGAAAATCTTGTTAAACTAACAAACAAAGTAATGATACTTTTGGATGTATGTGATGCCTTGTACAATGGAGCAATTAAAAAAGCACAAATTATTCTATAGAGATTCATAAGAAGGATTCAGGTGCAACTTTTATAATCAGAGCGCAGGCTCATCACCAAGTGTCAAGAGGAAGCAATGTTACTTTGTGTGAAGGTGTGGTTAAACCAATTCAGTTAATGTCAGAAAGGCATCAAGGTAACAAGATGGCTACAAAAGTATCATATGTTGAGACTTTCCTATTGGATGCAGAGTCGCTAGCTTGTGAACTTCAAAGGAAATTTTCTTGCTGCACGTCAGTGGTAGAACATCAAGGTAAAAAAGGGCAAGATGAGGTTCTTATTCCAAATGGTGTTTGGGACAATCTCGTGAAATACTTTGTTGGCTATTATGGCATCCCTGAGAAATACATTGAGATGCTTGACGAAGCCAAGGTACTGGAAATCAATCACGTAGCATTTCCAAATGCAGCAGATGTTATATTAGCAAATGTGAAGTTTAGTCATTATGACTATCCAAGAATATGTCAACTTGGTGAAAAAGATGGTTTGTAAATTCATATTCTTCAATGTTACACAAAGTTACCTGATATTAAGCGTGTTACTGTGGACGCTCGTGCAATTAAGCCCAAAGCTCTTGTTGATTTTTGTGGTACTCTCTTTATGGTGTGGGCTTTAGAGTGCATAAAGGATCTTTCGCTTGTGAATAATAGAGGAAATCTTCAAATCAAATTTCACGTTTCTAAAGTATATTCTGAGAAGTTAGGTGTTAATGTTTGTGACCATTTTGGTTTTCATTCAGGCCTGACACGCTACTTGTATACTACGAGCATGCTTCAATATATAGAAGGCGATGTCCAAAGGGAAATCCATGTAATGCACCTTTATTAGTTGGCTATTTGCTAGATAATGAATGTCTTGAAGAAATTATTAAAGGTCATTCTCTCATTTCAATTTTTTCTCCCTGTTCATGGATAGATGTGAAAAACGAAATCTTTTCGGGTTACTTACACAGTTCATGAGACATCTTGTGAGCAATGGGAGTCAAGATGCATATGTTCATAGTGCTTTAAAGAAAATCACCATCGACAGCGATATAAATCCCAAGCGGCTTCTCACCACACACCCTTACTATGATGCTAAACGAGTTCCATAAGTGATTCCAATGGGAAAGTTACTTTTACCATTGCCATACTAGCCGTTGATAATCCTAAAGAACTGTACCTTTAAGTTTTCATCATATACCGGCAGTTTCAACATGTTCAATGAACAACCGTGATGAAAAAACAGTTTTTGTGTTTGATCCTGGTGGAATCAAGGTTTGAAATTAAAATGAATGAAATTAAACTTCGACCTTGGGGACAAGGTCGCTTTGAAGGGGAAGGGAATGTTAATACACATGTTCATTCATCAAACCGTCACAGTTTCCAAAGGAGCAATGGATTAGACACCTTGTCAGCAATCAATGTCTTAGGAGGTAATCCAATCAACTACGACAAAGTTATAAACAGAGTGGATGACCAAGGGAATAAAAAGAAACTTGGAGGTGATAGAGATGGATCTGCATGGGAAGAGGCAACCAATAGTTCTTGGTTGGAGCACTCACACAGGTGCATACATGTGCACATATCTGCATGGAATTGATGAAGGCTGAGAATTGTGGGCTTCTGTACTAAAGCGGTCCATGAGTTTGTATTGTAATTAGTGAATAATAACCCACCTATGGATCATATAATAGGTGTGAACGTGATGTAATATAGATGTGAAGAATTAATAGAAAGTTCATTTTTTCTGCTGTATCTTATATCCTATTTTTCTTCTTTATTATTCCTTCTCTTCTTTCTGAAACTGCTACTTCCTTCTACCTTTACCATACCCTTTCTCTTCCCTGCAATTCTCTCATTCGTTGAAAAGCCCCCTTTCTTTATTCATGTACTCTTCTCTGCCCTTCTCTTCTTCTCTTCCTCCCCTATCATCTGCTAATACTGCTTATTCCTGAAACCTCTCTTCCCTTCAAGAACCTAACACCTTAACTCTTCTTTACTCCGTTCACCTGCATTTCTGCATATCAAATACATACTGCCACCATCTCATCTCAAATCAACCAACTTCTGTTCATTTCGCACTCTCCACCACAACAAAGAATCAGGTCCTCCTTAACAATGGATGTAGTTCAATAGGGCCATGACAATTCATCTCTCCTTGAACCGCTCTGCCATGCCTTAACTTTTGTGTTCTCACTCAGATCACATGAATCTTGGAAATCACTTAAATTGGCGTTTATGGTTTCGAGGTATTATTCTATAATCCAGAGACTTTGAGTGTGTTTATAAATGCAAGTTAGATGATTAGCTCGTTATTTTGTATGATTGACTATTATACAATATACTTGAATGATGCATGCTCGGTCGATTACCTTTCGGTGAACGCCTGATTGTTCAACTAATACAGAATGGATACTATTGAATAATCAAATCATTTTAAACCCTAATATAAAAAGTGTACACTAGTATAGGGGCATCCAATCCGAACCGGATAGGGGCATCCGACCTGAACCAAATAAAAGCATCCGAGCACCCGAACTGAACTAGAAAGGAGCTTTCGAGCCGAACTGAGCAAGAGGGAGCGAACCGAACCGAACCGGAGGATCGAACACCAAGTAGACCTAAACCCGAGATGCAAAGGAAGTCCAAATGAGGAGTTGTACCTCAGGATCCAGATGGGAACCAAGGAGGGAACTTCATAATTGGGCTTTGCTGCGGGACGTGTGCTAAGGAGTTGTCGATGTCTAAAACTTTGGATCAATATATGTAGGGGGTACGCGAACGGATTCAGGGCCACAATGACCTAGGTATGACTAAAGAGCTATAGACCAATGAAGTGGGGTCATTTGTAAAGGTTTGGTCATGACTCCATGTGGTAAGTTTGGTAGTAGCAGTAGTTGTACAAGTTGAACTCCGTCACTACTTCGATGGGTCTAGTGATCGAAGCGGTAGGTATCGTATGCTTTACGCACTGAGTGAGAGATGTGAGGATGGTTGCTATGTTTGATTTGTTTGCCATCATTATGAGATGCACACCCCCACCTCCATTATCTTTACACCATTTATTCAATGGCACCTTAGAGTATTGTACGGTATGTAGTGCTAACTCTTTGGTTGCAGGTCTAGGTTCAGGTATGGTCTAGTATACCTGTTATTGTTCTGTTTTGCTGCTTATCGCTCATACCAGACTTTCGTTTGACCCAGAGTTTTATGTCTCTTCTTATTACTCTGGGTGCTCTCACGAGCAGACTAGAGACAGGTTAGCTGGTGATGCACGAGTAGCTATGCCGGAGACGAGCAGGAGGCTTCCACGTATGATATATATAGATATTCTCCCTGTGTCGCTGCGGGTCACTACTTTAGGCATTAGTAGTGTACCTTTTCCTTTGGTTAGATTTAGAGACAGTTTGAAAAGTTGTAATAATGGTGATGTGAAACATAAGCTGTATTTGGATTTCCGCTGCTATGATGTGTAGTTTTAGTTTTCAGCTTATGCACTGTCTCGCCTGTTTTATGTCAAGTATGTTGTTATTATATTTTATCCTATGCGATGTGAGACATTCTACAGGTTCTTGATTAGTTCATTCTCCTCTTTCTTTTCTTCTGACGACCGTTCTGTGCTAGCTGGGCATGTGTACAGCGCACTTTCGGAGGAAATGCCGGCTGGTGCGGGGCGGGCCGTCACACTTGGTGTCAGAGCTCTAGGTTGCGTAGTTAACCTAGGGAAGTTATCAGGGAGAGATAGTATACGTATATGAGAGCGCGTAATTGTGATTATTTTTATTTTTAAAAGCTATATATATATACTATTTGTATAGCTAAGGATGAAGTCGCACTGCACTAGCACCACTATGGAGATGGTTAATCATCTTCTCTTTACATATTGAACGAAGAGCCAATACGCAAGAGGTGCCGGTAGAGGAGCCAATAATGGGAATGTTGCTGACATGAGGACGACGTTTACTGACCTCATAAGGGAGATGCTTAGGGATGTGCAGAGGACAGCTCCCAATGTTGGTAATGGTGGTGGTCCAATAGTGCAGGCGCCTAGGCCCGATTTCGCCAAGCTGAACAAGGATTATACTAGTCTTGGCGGGAAGTCGTTCCATGGAACGGAGTCGGCTACAGATGTTCAGAATTGGTTGGATAGTTGCGTGCGTATCATCGAAGACTTGGGTATCGAGGATGCGATGAAGAGAAGGCTAGCATCCCGTCAGCTGCAAGGACGGGCAATGAATTGGTGGAATGCTATAAAGGCTGCTACTCCCGAGGATCAGATTACTTGGGATCAGTTCAAGGTTTGCTTTAGCGACAAGTTCATTCCAACTCCTCATAAGTCAATTCTTTTTAAGAAATTCTTGGAACTCAAGCAGAATGGCAGAGCTGTCTCGGAGTATATTGCCGAATTCGACACTTTGTCGAAATATGGGTTATCTCTTATTGATACTGCCGAGAAGAAGAATGAGAAGTTCATAACTGGTTTGGATGGTTACTTGGGGGAAAGGCTTATTAACCACATTGATGAGACATTTGAGTCGATTGTTGTGAAAGCATTGAGGTCAGAGAGTCTTTACCCTAAGTCGAAGACTGAGGTTGCATCTGCAGAGGAGCCAAAGCCGCAAGCAAGCGGTGGAGGCAAGAATGGTTCTCAGAATAAGAGAAAGCAGAATCAGACCAAGGATGGCCAGAAGAAAAAGAATAAGTAAGATGTTGAGTGCTTCAGCTGTGGTAAGAAGGGCCATTATGCTAGTAATTGTCGGGCCAAGCCAGCAGAAAGGAAGTCCTTCAACTGTGGCCAAATGGGACATCACAAGGACAAGTGTCTGCAACCCCCTAAAGAAAAGCAGATGGTGAAAGCATATGCCCTTAATGCTATTCCTTCTTCGTCAAATGCCCCAACTGCGGCGGAGAAGGGAAAGAATGTCATTATTCAAGGTATGCTTTCTGTTTATGATGTTCCTGTTAGAGTTTTGTTTGATACCGGAGCTTCTAGTTCCTTCATATCTAGTGACCTGGTAGATAGGTTGGGATTGGAGCCAGAGATCGTCGATAGACCTTTAGTAGTGACGAACCCGATTGGTGGTTCAACTAACCTTAACATGATTTGTCGTAATGTGGTCTTATCGAGTCATGGACGCATGTTTGTTTGTGATTGCTTTGTTTTGGGCTTTACTGTGTTTGGCATTATTTTGGGAGTCGATTGGCTCCAAAGATACGGGGTGGTGGTAGACTGTGAGAGCTTTTTGGTGACAGCTAGAGCGGATAATGGGCAGAAGGTAGTGTTTGGTGGTCTACCTAGTGATGGGGTAATGGCTAGTTTTCTAAATTCTCTCGACATCCCGCATAGTGAGTTGTCAGGTTTGCCCGTGGTTGGCCAGTATCCGGACGTCTTCGAAGAAGTGACCGGGCTTCCACCACACCGAGAGATTGAGTTCCGTATTGATTTAGTGAAAGATGCCAGACCTATAGTGATGCCACTTCGTCGTATGGCACCAAGGGAGCAGCGAGAGCTCGGGGTGCAAGTCAGCGATCTTTTGAAGAAGGGATTTATCAGAAGGAGTGTTTCTGAATGGGGAGCACCAATTGTGTTTGCCACCAAGGCGGATGGTTCCCTTCGTTTGTATGTAGACTACCGCGAGTTGAATAAGGTGACGAGGAAGAACAAGTATCCTCTACCGCAGATAGATGATTTGTTTGATCAGTTGAGTGGAGCGAGAGTGTTTTCTCATTTGGATCTCGCGACGGGTTTCCATCAGCTTAGAGTGGAAGCTGAGAGTATAGCTAAAACGGCGTTTCGGACACCGTATGGATTTTATGAGTGGTTGGTCATGCCATTCGAGCTGACTAATACCCCAGCATATTTTGTGGATCTTATGAATAGGGTATTCAGAGATCAGTTGAATAAGTTTGTCCTTGTGTTCGTGGATGATATTTTGGTCTACTCGAGGACAAAGGAAGAACACAAGGAACATTTGAGGATAGTGATGGAGGTGTTGAGAAAACACCAATTGAAAGCAAAGTTTTCTAAGTGTCCTTCTGGAGGAGGGAAGTGAGATTCTTAGGCCATGTTGTTTCGGAGAATGGTATTGCCGTGGATCCTGCGAAGGTGGCTACGGTACAAGATTGGTCTACACCCAAGAATGCAACGGACATAAAAAGTTTCTTGGGATTAGCTGGATATTATCGTAAGTTTATCCAAGACTTTTCCAAGATAGCAGCACCGTTGACTCAGTTGACCAAGAAGAATCAAGCTTTCGTTTGGGACGAAAGGTGCGAGAATGCATTCAAGAGCCTAAAGGAAAAGTTGACATGTGCACCAGTGTTAGTCATTCCTAAGGGGAATGAAGAAATGACGGTATATACGGATGCATGTGGTACTGGACTAGGTGTTGTATTGATGCAAGGAGGTAGGGTTGTAGCTTATGCAAGTCGGCAACTGAAAACGCATGAGAAAAGATACCCTACCCATGATTTGGAATTGGCAGCGATCGTGTTTGCACTGAAGATGTGGAGACATTATCTCTTGGGAGAAAGATTCGAGTTGTTTACCGATCATAAATCGTTAAAGTATCTCTTTTCTCAGAAAGATCTGAATCTCCGGCAGCAAAGATGGTTAGAATTCTTGGCTTCCTATGATTTCGACATCGCATATACACCAGGAAAGGGCAATGCGGTGGCTGATGCATTGAGTAGAAGACATGCCAGTTTAGGGGTTATGTTTATAGAATGGAAGCAACTGGAGTACATCGCTGGGTATGATTTCAGACCAAAGTGCGAATTGGATCCGAAAATGTTAGCAAGTTTGACGATCAGACCCACTTTGATTGAGCGGATTGGTTCCAGTCAGAGGAACGATCCTAACCTATTGGAAATCATCTCAAAGTTAAAGATGGGAATCGACGGAGATAGGAACAAGTATGGGCTTGATCGAGATGGATGGCTTAGAAAGAATGGAAGACTAGTTGTACCCAATGTCAATGGATTGAGAGATGAAGTGCTTAGAGAATGTCATCACTCAAAACTGACTATACACCCCGGTGGTAACAAGATGTACCGAGACATGAAGCAGACCTACTACTGGGAAGGGATGAAAAGAGACATTGGGAAGTTTATATCCAAATGCATGAACTGCCAGCTAGTTAAAGCTGAGCAAAAGAAGCCTAGTGGTTTGCTACAACCATTAGAAATTCCAGAATGGAAATGGGAACAAGTGTCAATGGATTTCATTGATGGTTTACCAAGGACTATATCGGATCATGATAACATTTGGGTGATTGTGGACTGATTGACTAAGAGTGCAAGGTTTATACCCGTCAAGTCAAACAGGACGGCAGCTAAGTTAGCGGAACTATATATAAAGTGGGTAGTGAGATTTCATGGAATACCCAAAGGCATTGTGAGTGACCGAGATCCGTTGTTCACAAGTGGGTTTTGGAGGTTCTTACAAGAGGCGTTAGGATCATAACTACATCTCAGTACTGCGTATCATCCTCAAACCGATGGACAGACAAAGAGGGTGAATCGAGTGTTAGAAGATCTCTTGAGAGCTTGCATATTGGATTTTGGTGGATCATGGGATGACCATTTGCATCTAGTAGAGTTTGCATATAATAATAGTTATCAATCTAGTATTGGTATGGCTCCGTTTGAAGCTTTGTACGGAAGACCGTGCAACTCACTGTCATGTTGGGTAGAAACTGGTGAGAAGTTTGTGCTTGGACCCGATGTGATAAGAGAAACTTCAGACAAGATTAAGGTTATCCAACAACGAATGAAGGCTGCCTAAGATAGGCAGAAGAGTTATGCTGATAAAAGGAGAAGAGAATTAAAATTCTCCATTGGCGACTTGGTGTTTATCAAGAGTTCTCCATTGGCGACTTGGTGTTTATCAAGAGTTCTCCGTTGAAGAGCGTGATACGATTTGGTAGGAGAGGCAAGTTAGCACCAAGATTTGTTGGTCCATTCCCAGTTCTTGAGCAAATTGGGAATTTAGCATACAAAGTTGAATTACCAGAGAAGTTGGAAGGAGTTCACAACGTATTTCATGTTTCCCAGTTAAGGAAATTCGTACACGACCCAGATGTGACTATTTCCCCTGATCAATTGGATGATATCGAAGTTGAACCCGAGGCAGTTGGGAACCATAGGCCTATGCGTATTGTTGGGAATGATACGAAGCAACTTCGAAGGAAAGTGATGAAGTTAGTCAAAGTTTAGTGGGGCGAGAATGAGAATGACTGTACTTGGGAGACAGAGGAGAGCATTAGGAAGACGTATCCAGAACTCTTCGCCTGGTAAGATTTTAACTTCGATTTAGTCTTTCCGCATGCTAGGATAGGCTTGTTTTGTTTGTTTTGCATGATTAATTGTTGTATATTATTGGTAGGCATGCAGGATCCTTTGTATGTTTTAGGTTTAGGAATTTCGGGGACGAAATTTCTTAAGGGGGGAGAGTGTAACGACCTGCATTCTTCGCATCGCAGGATCGTAGGATATTTATTTCTTTCACATACGAAGTCGTATGGTCATGTAACTTTGGGAGACGACTATTGAGGTCATTTCCCATGTTCATGATTTTTTCCGATTTTTAAATGACCGTTTTGCCCCTAGCTGATCTTGTTTTGGCCATAACTTTTGATTGGAAAGAAGTTTTGATCTGAAACCACTTCCATTGGCTTTGGATGATGGTTTACAATTTCGTAGAGTGGTCACAATAGCCAAACGGACTCACCGTTTGGGAGATATGGCTGAAACAAGTTTCAGATGGTGAAAAACAGCTTAATTGGGCTTAACCGGGTGATTAGCAGCTAGGCCGAAAGGGGATTTCGGGATTTGGAGTATCTAAGGGCTGTTAGGGTTAGGGATTTCGGTTTTTCTCATTTCCCAGCCGCCACATACACCTTAGAAAACCCTAACAATGGCTCCAACATCTAGAATCATCCCTAATCACTACTTAATCAAGTTTTGGCTTAAACTACCTCAAATTAAGGAGAGAAAGCACCAAAGCAAGGTTAGAGCTGCTGTGTTACATTGGGAACAACGCCAAATAGTAGATTATTTCAGATCTAAAGTTTATTTGTGGCCAAGGAGAGTGATTAGCATTGTTTTGACACTAATTGCGGCTAATTAGGGGTGATTAGTGATAATTAGCGAAATTATAGCTCAGAAAAATATGGAAAAATTTGTAAAATTCTAAAATTCTATTCTAGCGATTTGATAGAAATTTGGGTTAATTTGATTAAGTTTTTCTAATCTTATCATTAGTTGTTGTTAAACATGATTAATGGGAAAACATGGGTTTTTGGGTATGTTTGATCCTTGTAAACATGTCATATTGGTTTTTTAGAGTTTGAGGATGATTATACATGTCTCTATGACTGTATGGTATGTTTTGTGATTGCATAGAAAAGTTAGAATGGTTGAAAACGCCGTCGTTTGGCGAAAATAGCTTGTTGGAAAAACTTGCAGCAAACCAGATAGGAGCATTCGGATAGGAGCATTCGGATAGGAGCATCCGGATAGGAGGGGCATCTGACCCGAACCAAATAAGAGCATCCGAGCACCCGAATTGAACTAGAAAGGGGCATTCGAGCCGAACCAAGCAAGAGGGGGCGAACCGAACCGAACCGGAGGATCGAACACCAAGTAGACCTGAACCCAAGATGCAAAGGAAGTCCAAATGAGAAGTTGTACCTCAGGATCCACATGGGAACCAAGGAGGGAACTTCATAATTGGGATTTGTTGCGGGACATGTGCTAAGGAGTTGTCGATGTCCATAAATTTGGATCACTATGTGTAGGGGGTACGTGAACGGATTCAGGGCCATAGTGGCCTAGGTATGACTAAAGAGCTATAGACCAATGAAGTGGGGTCATTTGTAAAGGTTTTGTCATGACTCCATGTGGTAAGCTTGGTATTAGAAGTAGTTGTACAAGTTGAACTCTGTCACTACTTCGATGGGTCTAGTGATCGAAGCGGTAGATATCGTATGCTTTACGCACTGAGTGAGAGATGTGAGGATGGTTGCTATGTTTGATTTGTTTGCCATCATTATGTCATGCACACCCCCACCCCCATTATCTTTACACCATTTATTCAATGACACCTTAGAGTATTGTACGGTATGTAGTGTTAATTCTTTGGTTGCAGGTCCAGGTTCAGGTATGGTTTAGTACCTGTTATTGTTCTGTTTTGCTGCTTATCGCTCATACTAGACTTTTGTCTGACCCAGAGTTTTATGTCTCTTCTTATTACTTTGGGTGCTCTCACGAGCAGATTAGAGACAGGTTAGTTGGTGATGCACGAGTAGCTATGCCGGAGACGAGCAGGAGGCTTCCACGTATGATATATATATAGATATTCTCCCTGTGTCGCTGCGGGTCACTACTTTGGGAATTAGTAGTGTACCTTTTCCATTGCTTAGATTTAGAGACAGTTTGAAAAGTTGTAATAAAGGTGATGTGAAAATAAGCTATATTTGGATTTCCGCTGCTATGATGTGTAGTTTTAGTTTTCATCTTATGCACTATCTCGCCTATTTTATGTCAAGTATGTTGTTATTATATTTTATCCTATGCGCTGTGAGACATTCTACAGGTTATTGATTAGTTCATTCTCCTCTTTCTTTTCTTCTGACGACCGTTCTGTGCTAGTTGGGCATGTGTACAGCGCACTTTCGGAGGAAATGCCGGCTAGTGCGGGGCGTGCCGTCACAGCTGCTATCACCAAACATCGAGCTCCCTTTTCTCTCATGTCCTTCCATGAAATCAAAGACCGTGACCACCACAACCTTTCTCTTCGCAAACCATTCCATCTCATTCCATTTATATGCAACTCGCAAGCCCCATTCAAACACCGACGACAGTAGGTCATCGCATGCACAGTGAACCCATCGACATTTTTAAATTTTATAAAACCACAAAAATTCAAAATCAATGTTAAATCCATCTCCGAACATGAAAACAACACCAACTACAACCATTGATGCTCCTATTTCAGGAATTCAGGAACCCTAACCTACGTTGTGCTTAAACCAGCGAACCCATCTTGCTTCGAACGCTCCAAAATGGACATGAGCGTGAAGAGCTACTCCTTCCGATTCCAAATACACATGTTGGTAAGATTTATCGAAGTTTAAAGGAATTGTTTGATTTTTTGGAAGATCGAAATGTTAAGGTAAGGAAGAAATTCAGTGACGGCACATTTTGTTGACCGTCAAAATGAAGCAAATTAGGTTTAGGGATAGTGAGGCGTATTTATAGGATGAGTATATAATTTTATATTCGATTTAAATATTCATTTTTAATTATCCACTCTTTGTATTTATCATTTAAAAATCCCTATGATCACGTAAAATAACCAAATTCGACGAAAATGGACAAATAGCTATGTTTTGACATTATGGACCAACAAAACTTATTTCATTGAATTCCGACTCCATTTGCTCACACAGCATTTTTAAAGTCAAATTATCGACTGTTTTTCACATTAAAATTCCATACTTTGCCACATACTGACTCCAAAAATCACGGAAATTAAAATCTAACAATAATTCAATATTCCGGATCCAACAAAATTAGTTTCATCGAAAATGGAGTTCGTTTGCAAAACTGGTTATTTTTAAAGCTCTAAATAAGCCCATTTAAATATTTAAATATTTAAAAATAATTAAATTTAATATTAATAAATTAATATTATTGTATATATATCCACATTGAATATGATACAACTCCAAAATATACATATCAGAATTTATAACTCTATATTTCAAATCACGGTTAAATTAGTATTCAATTTATATTGAAAATCCATTTAGAATATAAATAAATCGTTATAAATTATAAAGGAAGTCCATAGCAACTTTTCGAAAATTTGATTTGCTCATAAATCAAAATCTACCCGACGAAATCCCGATTTTCTCTTCCATTAGAAAAATATACTTCACCAGCTCCGAACGTTTCTTGTTTCACAGAAATCCAGCTTAAAACGGATCCTGTATATTCGTTTAAAGTTCAAATCGCCAAATTACGAACTGCTGCGCCATTTCGAGCTCGATTATAATTATAATATAATTATACGTTCAACTGTCGTTTATATAATATATTCATAAATATAATTCAACTCTAAACTGAATTATATACTATAAATGATCCATTTCACACAATATTGTGAATTCAACTATTTTCGACTATTTCGGAAAATAAATATATTATTCTATTATTTATGTTAATTAAATGTTCAATATTATTCAATTCTGTTCATTTTAAATTACCAAACCATCATTTAAATAATTAAATAAATTATTTATTATCCGTTAAAAATACGAGTCGTTACATTCTTCCCTCCTTAAAATAATTTCATCCTCGAAATTGCTAAGATAGAAAATAAATCCCGCTAACTAGGTTAAAATTATTTGTTTACTTCTTAACTTCAGTTTCACTCTACTAATTAATTTCAATTAACAAAAAAATTCAAAAATCCTGAAAATTTTCTATTATTCGAAATTTTCGAAAAATTTAGCCACTACCTCCTTTTTACGGCTCAATCGGTAAAATACAACTTGCCTCTCTAGGCCTTCCCAATCCAAAAGAAAATCAAACAGCCAAGCGGCTTGCCAAATTCGGCTCATCAAAATCTCAAACCCATATATAATATAAACTGGTACCTTTTTGTCTGGCATATCATTATGTCATTTCCATCTGTTAACAATTCAGCGTATACCAATATCATCCCAATCAATCTCTAATCAATATAACCTAAAAACTAAATCATTTTCTTATACAAGCTAAGTTCCATTTCCGATTTCAATTCTTACTTACCAGTCCAATTCCATTCCGGATTATCTCTAATCCAAACTAATTCGATATTTTCTATCTCAATTCATTTTCCACTTAACTGGTTTTAATTCAATTTGATTCCAGAAATTCATATTTAATTTGTTTTAATTCAAACAATATTTCCCAGGGAATTTTAGACATTTTAGCTTTTCTAAAACCAGATATCCCTTTTCGAATTTCAAACAACTTGTTTTCCCAAAACATTTCGAAAACAAAATCTTTGGTTGTAATCCGTCACTTAGAAACCTGAAAATGAACACCGATGATGGTCGACTTCATCATTGGAATTATTTTCCAGCTATCAAAGTGATTTCAATACTGTATCACTTTCCGCAACCATTTTTAAACACTTCCATTTTGAAATCAGTTCAAAATATCCTTCACAATGCTTGAAAAAGATTAAAAATCTCCCAGGATTTTAAAATTCTCATATATTTAATCCAAATTCATTTACAAACGCCTTTCCAAATTTCCAGAGTTATAATTTCAATTTTGATTTAGATTTCAGATTTAATTCATCTGATTCCATACGCTACACTTATATAAATTCTGATTGGTTATTTACATAACCATTTAACTCATAATCTTACTCGATTATAATAACAACTAATATATCCAATATATTATAATCATTCGAATATAAATCTTTAATATCAAAATATAATTTAGGTAAAATTATTTCATTTACACTCTTTTCAAAACATATCATGTCGGTTCATCGTATTCAAGCGTTTATAAACTCCTACCAATACAGTGGATCAAACTGATCGACCAGAACTCATAAACAACTCAACCAACAAATCTCCACAATATAAAATCATTATATATTGAACAACAAATACACGCTCATATATATGCACTGAAACTCAATCTAGGGTATTGTTGACCCTATCTCTACTGAATCACGCCACAGAGCCAAGGTAATAACTTAACCTTCAACTTTGATACCATTGTAACGACTCGGGTTTTCGCGATCATGAGTAATCGACATATAACCCAATGTCGACTATCAAGCATTGGAAATATCGGATAGTTAATGAAAGAAAATAGAGGGTGAGAACAGATAAGATAGAAACTTAGAATAGAAGAAGAAGAACATACAACATCAGAGTAACACGAATCTCACAGCGGAATGAACAACATATAATAGATAACATAACTTCGAAACAAAACCAGTATATACATATATATACAATAACATTTATTAGTGTACGTCACTTACAACACAGCGGAAATAAACGATTGCTATAAAATCCTGATGCCCCCTGCTCCAAGCTCTCAGTATCTGTAAAATCCTGACTACCTGACTGCCCGTGCAAATTTGGGCACCCAAGAGTTTAGGGAAAACAAAACAAAATAAACTTCGGGTCAGTCATGGGACTGGTATGAGTAAACAATTTAAAACAGTTTGAGAAAATAAATGATATCTCATAAGACCAGGCCGTATAACATGGAACGGGTTTTTACCCTTATGAGAATCCAAAACACTTGATTTAACATTTCAAAATCCTTTTGCAAGAACGATAATCTTTATATCAAAACTCTTTTGATGTTATAATAATGTCTATCAGTCACGATATAATAATCATCTAGCAGAACGCTTTCATCTCACGTTCCACATACATAATATATAATCAAAAACTGCGGCAACTTATTGGTTAATGAATTCCAACTAGCAAGGTATGGGACAACCTTCCGACAGTGTATCTCTAGAGAGGAATACACCGGGTTCAACAAGAACATCTTGCAACCCAGGCTAAACATGACCGGTCACTTTCGCTTGAGTGTACCGAATGCATTATCACCAGCGGTTGGGGTCAGCAACCTTTTCTCGAAAGGGACAGCATTGAAATAGATTATAGAAGTAAATGGAATTTCTCTAGATCAGGTGACAATACACCCTAATTAGCAGCTAACCACTTAGCCATGCGACCTACCCGATTTTATACCATTTCCTAGTTGTGAGGCTAGAGGTCATAACGTATAGATCACACCTTTAATTACTTTGAATGTCACATCGTCATACCCACCAAATCACAAATTGATTTCTCCAAAAATATCATGGGTATACAGCTAAGAGAAACGAATTCCTCCGCCACCAAACGAAAATACGTTTGGAGAGATCCACTTACGCGATCTATTAAATATACTCTATCAGACATTCTTCCATACAGGTCGTCCTGAGACTGGACAGACCGAAGGTACTATTCTGTAAATCCATCTTAGGCAATGTCTACCTATGATTTACTGAACAGCCCTTGCATAACTTCGTATTCAATTATCTTCATCATATTTGATCGCAACGCTAATGCCCATACAGAGTGGTTTTCAGAGAATGAATCTGATCCCGGTCTCTCCATATTGACAACGGCAAAATGGTCAAAAACTTTGATAATCAGTGATTTAACTATCAAAGAAAACTTGTGTACAAACAACAGTCGTATTTCCAAATGGAAATCTTATCGATCAATCATCAATCAACATTTTCTCCTTTTAAATTAATTCATCATTAATCTATTTATTTATCCCTTTCCCGTTTCCATATATATTCAGAAATTCTTATTTTCTAGATCTAGAAAATATACCTTATTAACATTGGAAAACGTTTCCATTTCTTATTCATGCATCAATATCTCCCCACCTCTATCAGTCTCTGACTTTAAACTAGTAAGAGAACAACTTCCCATGCACAAACCCCGAAGGTCGAAACCAACATCAGATCGATACCCAGAAAGCCATTCAACTCAACTAATTTCTAGTCAGTTTCTAATTTCAGTAATCCCATTTAAATTCCTAATTCAAACTCCAAATTCCTTTATAATATTTTATTTGCAAAATATTTACTTTAATCTATTTTTCATATAGAATGTGAATAGTATTTTTTATATAATCAAAACAGTTTGATTCCGTATTTAAAAACAATATCTCAAACCCAAATTCTATTTATACTTCTAATTATAGAATTATTCTTATAAAATCTCATTTTATTCTTCTAACACTTATAATCCTATTTATAATCACCTTTATAAATGCTGCTCAAATTCCATTAAAAATATCGGTGTTAAAACCGATTCCTACTTCTCTATATAAATCAAATCTTATATATTCTGTTTATCAAATGATAAATATTTTATTTAATTTATAAAACATTATTTATAAATTAATCTTCTCAATCTATTTGTCAAAACAGATTTCTATTTAATATTCACTTAAAAAATCTTCTCATAATTCTTTTATATCTCGTCAAAATTCCTTTTATAATTCTATTTACTTTCTAAATAAATATTCCTTTTATAATTCTATTTATTTTCTATATAAATAATCCTTTTATACTTCTATTTATTTTCTATAAAAACAATCCTTTTATACTTCTATTTATTTTCTATATAAATAATCCTTTTATACTTCTGTTCATTTTCTATATAAATAATCCTTTTATACTTCTATTCATATTCTATATAAATAATCCTTTTATAAAATTCTTTGATTTTATAAATATATTATTCTCAATTTACACTTTGAAAATTCCCTTTTCACATTTAGGTACTTCTTATGGTATTTAAAATATCAAATAACCATGATCAACATCATCTACACACCTATAATCATTCATAGATTATATATCACATCATATATCACAATATATGAAAACAAACAGTATTATAAATATTGAGAATCCAATTGGATTCCTCCAACCTGTTTCCCTACATTCACAGATGTTAAACAATATAAACCATTTCAATATGAAATATTCTGATAAACAGAATCAATATTTGATTAACGATTTATACATATATCGTTATCTATAATTTCAACCAATAAATCAACAACTCAACCAAACAATCAACACACAACAATCAATCATCATTTATCAATACTAGATTATATTTATAAAAATATAAACTGTACAGAGTTAGTGAGGTGTACTCACATGTGACTATCATTGTTAAACAACGATAATTGTCGTTGATTCAGATCAGACAATTTATTTCACTAGAAATTGTAACGAGCTCCAGTTCACTCCCAGTCAGTTCCATTGTGTAGCCACCATCCATACGATCCCAACGGATTTTGTTTCGCTGAATTACGACATCGTATGATAAAGTTATAATATATATAAGTTTGTATATGTATTTTAGTTTAACAAAAACTTAATACTTTTAATTATGGGCCTCATCCTTATCACCCGGCCCAAAAAAATCTGCACCCACACCACTTCCTACCCGTCTTCCCCAAAAATGGAAATCAACCGCTGCTCCTGCTTCAGTTCTTCCATTGCCGATCTTCTTTCCTTCCATTACTCTCCCTTCTTCTTGAAAACTACAATGAGCTCCACCACTCTTTAAACCCAACAAATCCTCCTTATTATCTCACAGTTAGCTTCATTTAATCCCAATATTATCAAGCTCGATCACCTCAAATGAATCCCTTGAACCCTTCTTCCTCCCTAACATTCAAAATGCCGAATCTTTAACAGCAGCTATCACTAAACATCGACCTCCCTTTTCTCTCATGCCTTTCCACGAAATCAAAGACCGTGACCACGACAACCTTTCTCTTCGCAAGCCATATCATCTCATTCCATTTATATGCAACTCGCAAGCCCTATTCAAACACCGACGACAGTAGGTCATCGCATGACACGACCCAAACTTCCCCGTGAAGAAAAGCCCGGATTGCGTTGAGGACAAGACAAATCAGAATGCAGACGGAAGAACATTTCATTGTTATTACAATAATTCCATCAGATACAAGAATATACAGAGTATAAATGAATAAATTACATTCGATAAATATCAGAGATTACAATAAATTACATAGCAGCGGAAAAATATACAAAACACAACTGAAAGTGATACACAGATACAGAGCTTTCCGAGCATCGTTCCAGCTGTAAATCAGGACCCTGTGAATTTAAATCTGCAAAATCAAAACTACTAGCTGCCCGTGGAAAATAGGGGCACCCAGAGTTTAGGTTAAAACAATAAACTCTAGGTCAGTCATGGGACTGGTGTGAGAACTAAAACAGTTATTTAAAACTTTACTTTAAAGGGTAGTAATTCAAGGGACCACGTCGTATAACACGGAACAGGTTTCCTCCCAAGAATACTAGTGCATATAACAAAACAGCGTAATGCTCTTTGGAAAAATGAAGCAATTATAAGACCCAGGTCCCATCACACAATGCAACGCAAGCCGGAGGATAGGGTTTTCCCTTATAATAGCCAAATAATGCTTGATACGTTTAAACAAATCATTTGATACTATCATGGGTGTATAGTGTCAAAACATTTTCAATCATAAATATCAATCATAGACGGCATGGGTACCATATATCATGTCGCCATACTAGTTCTACAATTTAAACCGCAATATCACGTATTGGAAATTGGATTTCCGTCATGAGTCGAGGCAAGGGGCAAGCTCCTCTCCGCGTTCGAGACACTCTAGCAAATGCCTCAGGACCCCACTATGATCCTTGGATCTTCAGGGCCGATCCTCTCTTACTTTTGAGGATTAATTATTCCTGAACACACGTTTCCCGGTCCTTACAGACCTATATCCGAGGCGCCTCGTATCCAACAACCACACAGGTGAAAAGTATATAAATGTCAGGGCTGGTAGGTCACTGACACCACCCTAGCTAGAAAGAAACGTCGTGCTCTCCCTGCAGTCACTATCCCGTTTTTGACTCATACCGAGGTGTGAGGCTCGCGAATTCACGTTATACATAAAGCTGCGCCACACAGGCCGTGCTTTGATCATCAACCACAAGACTTTGCTTTTCAACAGAAGCCTTGATCAATTGCCACTTACGCGTGCCACACTGGCAATTCACTACATGCGACTGATGTCCATCGATATACAACCTCTGAGCTCGTACGTCTCAGAGAAGGGCGTTAAGCAAGAGAATAAATTCTCTGCCGCCAAACAGATGTATATTTAATAGAGATCAATCAACATAGAATAAAATCCAATGTCAGACACACAATCCATTTACATGTTCGTTCTGGGTCTGAACGAAACCGGAGGCACTTTCCTCGCATATCCATCCATCTCCAAGTACGTCTAGACGATCACCAACTGTTTCCCTCATCTTGGGTGTACAGCCCAATCGAGATCATCAGTAATCACCCAAACGATGTGAAGACTTCCGGTCTTCAACCACCGTCTTCATCTTCGACATCTCGTCGAATCGGTTATTCAGAATGGGTATAAACCCGACCTTTCAGAATAACCCACGTATATGATAAACAAATGTTACACAACCACAACAAACGCCTCATTCCAATTCAGAATATTCTTTTATTCACAAAATCACATTCTTAGGGAAAGGTTCCCATTAATTTTATCCAAGATAAATTCTTCTAAATTTATTCTTTAATCTTTCTTTGGATATCATTTCAAACCAAATTATGGTTTTCCAAACTAGTCGGGATTAGCGAGCCACACCGAAGTAATTATTTATTTTATTTTCCAATCCCAACCTATATATCCCATGGAGAAAACTGGTAATACTCCACATCTAACACCACGGTGTTATTGGTAAAATTAATTACCATTTCACGTTCAAATCTAACTAAAGATTTAACTATCGCTTTGGAGCAAAACTGGTGGTACTCCATTCTCGATCACCTTTCAGATTTGATAATTTAAATTATCAATTCACATTTCAATCTAATTAAAGATTCATTAAAACTCCACTTAGTTTTAATCTTTTCAAAAATCAATCCTACCTTTAACTGGGTTAAAGAACCAATGTCATCTAAAACACGATTCACGATAAACCCAAAATCACATTTTATTGTTAATCGGGTTAAAGAACAGGTGTTATTCAAAACACCGCCCACGATAAACCCAAAAACCAATTCAAATTCAATTCCAATTAAATATTATTTAATTGATACACTTCATTAAATCTAAATAGAAAGATTTAATCTTTTTCTCTATTGGGCTTAAGAACAGTGTTAATGAAGACACCATTCACGACAAACCCAAATCAAATTTGATATTAAATACTAGGCTCTGAATAGAAAGTATACCGGCTTATATTCAATATCAAATCCTGAAACCAACAAATATCGTATTGGAAATAACGATATAAAATATATCTTTCGAATTCCCATAACAATATCCGTATAGTCACGAATTCCAACATCGAAATATTCCGAAGATAATTTCGATTCAACTCCAGTCCAATCCACGAATTGGGAATATTGATTATTTTAAAATCACTTTCAAATTCAATTTATTTATTTCAAAAATAAATTGATTTTAATTCTAGTTCAAAACTAGTTCATTTCGATAAAAATCTATTTTTATCTTTTCAAATATGGAGTTTTTCATCCCGGTTCTTTCCAATTCATATATTATGATTTTACACAAATTATTGATATTTTTAATAATTTTATCAAGGCCCATACAGTCGATTTCCATCAACGGCCATCGAACTGCACTTACAGCGACCTTTTTCAAATTTGATTTGAACATAATTCCAAATCCAACCGTTAGATTTCAAATTTCTAATATTCATTCGAAAGCTCTTTTCGATACGAACCCAACGGTTCTGGTTTTAGGAGAATCCGACGGTCGGATCTCCCGCAACGTCAATTCGAAGTTAATGGTCGAAATTCACGAACTGCCGCGGCACGTTCTATTTAGGCCATTATATAATATATATATATATATATATATATATATATATATATATTTCGTCGATTTCCTTTTAAAACGTATTTTATAAATAGTTCTAAATTCGTTTCAAAAACAATTTCAACTTCATCTTCAATTTCAAATCCTAATTCGTTTCAATTCAATTCAATTTGAATTTACCTTCTATTTAATTCAATTCAAATTCATTTCAAATTGATTTCAATTCAATTTCAGTTCGTTTTAAATTTCATTCAAAACGATTTCAATTCGTTTTTAATTCAATTTCAATTTAATTCAATTTGAATTCATTTCTATTCAATTCGAATTCAAATTCACTTTCTATTCAATTCGAATCGAATTCATTTTCTATTCGATTCGAATTCATTTCAAATTGATTCAATAAAATTTCAATTTGAATTTTAATCTAATTTAATTTGAATTTCATTTCAAAATATTAAATTTTGAAATCACTTTTCAATATTCATTATAAAACGAATAAAATCGATATAATTATCGTTCACGTCAAAATAACGCATCTCTAATCAACACGGCTTTATATATTTCAATAAATTCGTTATTCTATTCAACAAATGAATATTTATTCTATTCAACACATGAATCTATATTTCTTTCAACACATGACTAATCTCAACACATGAGTACTGTCAACACATCACTATTTTTGTTATGTAAACTATTTTATAAAATTATGGTATCTATCGGTTGATTTTTAATTAGACTCCACCGTGAAGTAGATTCTAATTGTAAATATGATAAATATGTAATTTTTATTATTTAAAATATTTTACTCAACACATGAATAGTTTCAACACATGAACATCGTCAACACATGACTTTTTTTATATTCAACACATGAATTTTCTTTTATAATATTCATTATTTTCCCGATTGGAATGAGGCTCAATCAATTACCATATAACGTTAATTATATGGATTCCATACAACACATGTATATAATAGCCACGATAAACAATCAGCCATCATCCAAAGTGCACCACACAACTGCATAAGCACCAAATATAAATAATTAACGCTTACACAGCCTGTCGACCAATCGATCGACATACAGTTAAATAATTGGGATTAGTGTACGCCAAATTTCATCCCAACACCCGTGTGGGGTTTCAAATCAACAAACACAGATTTTTATTTATGCAGTTGGGCGATGTGTAAAATTTATCGTCCCAATCAATATCAGTCAAATCAGTGTATATAAATAAATCGGCCGATTTGTTTATAAATATTCATTTATTCACATTCACGTTAAAAATTATTTTTTTAACGATAATTAATTTATTTCAACCATCTACAATTTATCATCGATTTCACAACACATCAATCAAACAAACAAACAAGTCATCCATGGTCTGTGGATGACGGGTGTCGGGTGCTGCTAAGCACCGTCTGCATCCTAGTATATATATATAACTAGAAAAAGAAATTTAGAGTTAGAAGTTCTCACCAATAGCTATCCCAACTCCATGACACTTCATTTATAGAAATCTTCGTCGTTCTCGCCTTTTGTCACTTTCGTTGCCCGTATTCACTACATATATAAAAATCACATTTTTATATTATTGCCATGTATATAAAAATCATATTTTTATAATTGCTCCATATGGATAAAAATTCTATTTTTACATCGCTACTATATAGATAAAAATTCTATTTTTACATCGTTACTATATAGATAAAAATTCTATTTTTACATCGCTACTATATAGATAAAAATTCTATTTTTACATCGCTACTATATAGATAAAAATTCTATTTTTACATCGCTACTATATAGATAAAAATTCTATTTTTATCACGCTATTCTCTATATAATGATTTCGCCTTTTTATTCTCTATTATATAGAAATAATATTTTCAATACACTACTTATATAAAAATAGTATTTTTATATCTTCTACTATATAAAGGTCATATTTTTAACACTTCTATAATATAAAAGATTATATTTTTATTATCTATATAATATGAAAATTATATTTTCAACCTTTACATACGATAAAAATTATATTTTTAACTTCCTTATCATATAAAAATCATATCTTTAACTTTCCTATCGAATAAAAATTCTATCTTTAAATTTCCTATCGAATAAAAATTCAGTTTTTAACTCAAGGAAAATAAATAAAGCTTGAAATTAAAACTTACATTGTCTTTGAAGGAGTGGAGGGGTTCATTGCGCGTCCTAGGACCGAAGAAGGAGGAAACGGAGGGAGTAAGAGGGTCGGAGGGGATGTGGTGGCGGCTACTGGGAGGAGGTGGAGAGATGGAGATAAGGGGAGGCGAGGCGCAGTGGAGGAGAAAGCGGCGGTGGAAGGCTTGGGGTACGGTTTGGGAAATCGGGGCATGGGGTTCCTCTGTTACGCGAGGAGTAGGGAGGAGAGATGGAAGAAGATGGGGGGGATCGCCAGGTCACGGTGGAGCACCGCCTGGAGGGGCGACGGCGGTGGGTTGCTAGGGCAGGCGCGTTTCGTTTTTTTTTTTTGAATGGATCGGGTTCGAAATCAAAAGAGGGGGAGGGGGTAGCAGAGAGATAAAGGTTATATTTTTTTATTAATTTATTTATTTATTTTCAAAAAGCAACTTTTATTTTCGAACTCGAAATCGAACCCACCGCCTGTCGTCCATAGCTAATTACCCCCTTTCCGAACACAATGGGATATGTATCATAAGCTGATTCGATCATTTCGATCAGTTTCCGTCAAAATCAACATATAACTCTATATATTGAATTTGAACATGCATTTCAATTTACTGGGGTCACATACGAACTTTAAAAATTCCCGAAAAATATTTTCTAGCTTCGTATTAACGATACGGTCCTAACAAAACTAGTTTCGTCGAATTCTGAGACCGTTGGAAAAATGGTCATTTTCCAGTCGATTAAAATCAACTGAAACTGGTCAAACGCATTTTCCTTTGCCACGCTCACGTATTGATTCGAAAAATTATGAAAATTGGAATCTAGCAATAACTTGACATCACAGATCCAACAAAAGTGGTTTCGTCGAAATCCGAGGTCGTCTGCAAAATGGCTATTTTTAAGGGCCTGAATTCCATAGCGACTATTCAGAATTTTCAACTGGACATATCTTTTGATTCCCGCTATGAAATTTCAATTTTTCGATTCGTTGGAAAGATATTCTCAAATAGATCCTGTTATTTTTGGTTTCACTAAAGTCCGGTTTGTTTTGCACCCGGTACATTCAATTGGAGTTTGAAATCGAATTATCGAACTACCGCGCCATTTTCAATTCTATTTATAATTATATATAATTATTATATTCGAACGATGACGTATATAACATATACGTTCGAATTCTATTCAAATTAAAATTTTCGTCGATATTATTTAAAATAATTCATTTTAAATGTTCAAAATTCATTAAGATTGCCAAAATCAAAATTTTAAACTGGCCCAGATTTTCGGGTTGTTACATCGCACGCACAGTGAACCCATCGACGTTTTTAAATTTTATAAAACCCTAAAAATTCAAAATCAATGTTAAATCCATCTCCAAACATAAAAACAACACCAACTACAACCATCGATGCTGCTATTTCAGGAATTCAGGAACCTTAACCTACGCTGTGCTTAAACCAGCAAACCCATCTTGCTTCAAACGCTCCAAAATGGACATGAGCGTGAAGAGCTACTCCTTCTGATTCCAAATACACATGTTGGTAGGATTTATCGAAGTTTATAGGAATTGTTTGATTTTTTGGAAGATCAAAATGTTAAGGTAAGGAATAAATTCAGTGACAACACATTTTCGTTGACCGTCAAAATGAAGTAAATTAGGTTTAGGGATAGTGAGGCGTATTTATAGGATGAGTATATAATTTTATATTCGATTTAAATATTCATTTTTAATTAACCGCTGTTTGTATTTATCATTTAAAAATCCTATCCAAATTCTATGAAAATGGACATACAACTATATTTTGAAATTACGGACCCAACAAAATTTGTTTCATTGAATTCCGACTCCATTTGCTCACACAGCGTATTTTTAAAGTCAAATTATCGACTGTTTTTCACATTAAAATCCTGTATGGTCACATACTGATTCCAAAAATTATAGAAATTGAAATCTAACAATAATTTAATATTTCGGATCCAACAAAATTAGTTTCATCGAAAACGGAGTTCTTTTGCAAAACTGGTTATTTTTAAAGCTCTAAATAAACCCATTTAAATATTAATATATTTAAAATAATTAAATTTAATATTAATAAATTAATATTATCGTATATATATCCACATTGAATATCATACAACTCCAAAATATACATATCAAAATTTATAACTCGATATTTCAAATCCTAGTTAAATTAGTATTCAATTTATATTGAAAATCCATTTATAATATAAATAAATCGTTATAAATTATAAAGGAATTCCATAGCGAATTTTCGAAAATTTGATTTGCTCATAAATTAAAATCTACCCAACAAAATCCCGATTTTTCTCTTCCATTAGAAAAATATACTTCACCAGCTCCGAACGTTTCTTGTTTCATAGAAATCCGGCTTAAAACGGATCCTGTATATTCGTTTAAAGATCGAATCGCCAAACTACAAACTGCCACGCCATTTCGAGCTCGAATATAATTATAATATAATTATACGTTCAACTGTCATTTATATAATATATTCGTTAATATAATTCAGCTCTAAACTGAATTATATATTATAAATGATCCAATTCACACAATATTGTGAATTCCACTATTTCCGACTATTTCGAAAATTAAATATATTATTCTATTATTTATATTAATTAAATATTCAATATTATTTAATTCTGATCATTTTAAATTACCAAACCATCATTTAAATAATTAAATAAATTATTTATTATCCTTCAAAAATACGGGTCGTTATAGGTCGACCGCCCTTGTCGACCGCTTGATCGACCTGACAGTGAGGTGGCTGGAGGATTTACTATATTTCTATATAAAAGATATTCTTTTTATTTATTTTTCTTCCGTTATCGTACATTACAAAATAACATGATTTTGCAGCGGACGAATCCGTCGCTAAGCATGTATTAGCGATGAATTTTTAACGGATAGCACTGGTCGGTAAATTTCACGTCGGTATTTTAGTGACCATTTTGCGACAGAAGTTTACTTCAATTCTCCAACACTTTGCCTTCATTTTTCAATATAAATAGAATCAATTTTTAAAAATTTTACTAACATTTTACTGACGAATATTTATTTCTTTAATTTATATTTTAAAAATCATATTTTAAAAAATATTTATTAGAAACGGATAATTTTAACTTTTACTTCATTTTAGATATCTGTTGGATGTTCATCATAAATGATAACATTTAAGAAAGGTTATCGGTGATAGTTGTTTTTATTTCCGTCAACAATTACACGCAGATTTGCAAAACCCACTCGTATTCCCTTTCTATTCCGTCCGCAAATGTTACTGCAATAAAATACTAATTTACATCTGATGGACGCCAATGTTAATTAAGATACATAGTTAATATGAACTCAAAAACAATACCAATCATAATCAAATAACAACATAGATTATCAATTAACAAATAAGTACAATACATAATTAAGTTTCTAAATTCAATACATAATTAATACTTTCATAACAATTATGGAATAACAAAAGTCAATGTATATTTCATACAATAGAAGAAAAAAACTTACAAATAAAGCATTTGGGAGTAACTGAAAATCAAAGAATATAAAAAAGAACATTGGAATAGCAGTAACCCTCAGTAGCTCAGCATCTCTCAAACGCCACAGATTCATTGGAAAACAAGTAATTGACTCCAGAAAGCATAGAGTCGTGTGTCGAACCATATGGATGATCTTTCGACGGTATCTCCAATATTGCTGGAATTGGCTTGTTGTTGCTATTAACAAAAAACAGTAATAAGATGTAGGCAGTACGAAATAAGGTTTTCAAAGCCCTTGTTTCTCTTACTTCATCGTCGCCACAACCGCCAGCAAGATTTCTTCCCCATAGTCCTAAAAGATCCTACAATTTGGATGAGCCTAGGATCCACATGGCATCTGAGAAGCAATCTTCATCTGGACTCGGTTGTAAGATCAACATGCAACGATTCTTCATAAATTCAATATGAAATATTGATAATTATTGGGTATGCCATACTAGGATAAACATCTTCTTCAAATTCACAAACAAATTTGTTATTATTGGAAATAAACTTGGTTTTTAAAGAAATGTTGATTATGTGACAAATTTTATTCTTGTATTTAGGGAAGCACAAAATAAATGGTAATAAATATTAGAGTTATCAAAATAGGATTATAGAAGAATCTAGAATAAACAAATATGTAAAATGAAGAAAAGTATAGAAAAAGAAAAGTCTAGAGATTCTCTCTTATATAAATTATGATGTAATCGCTCATTTGTATCAAGCAATATCAAGTAATGAATTAAAAATTCCTTTTTCTCATAATATATTCCTCTTCCTCCTCTAAAATTCTAACAAAGTGGTATCGGAGCTAGGTTAGATAATCAAGGAAGATGACAAATGGAACGTCATTTTTTCAAATTCCGTTACTGAAGAAAGATAATTATAGCGCTTGGAGCATCCGCATAAAGAAGTTGCTTGAATCGCAAGGCTTGTGGGATATCGTAGAAAATGGGTATGAAGAACCTGTCGATGTCACCGCTTTATCCCAATTTAAAAGGGATAAATTGAAGGATTTGAAGACGACTGACTTACAAGCATTAGTCATCATTCATCAAGGCTTGGGTGATGATATATTCGGAAAAATAATGGATGCATCTACAAGCAAGGAAGCATGGGAGACCTTGGAGAATGACTTCATTGGAATTACTAAAATGAAGAAAATTCGATTTCAAAATCTACAATGTAAGTTTGAATCTTTACATATGGAATCTTCAGAATTAATTGATGATTATTTTTCTCGAGTTTTTCTCTCTTGTAAATCAATTGAAAAAATATGAAGGAAAAATGGAAGATTCTAGAGTTATTGAGAAAATTTTACGATCTTTGGATTCCAAATTTGACAACATAGTTATAGAAATTGGAGATTCTAAGGATGTAAAATCCATGACTATTGGTCAGCTTTTGGAGATTCTTCAAGTTTTTGAAGAAAGATTAAATAGGAAAGTTGAAGAGAAGGTCAATAACGTTGAAGAAACATGTTCAGAAGATGGTGCACTGCTACTAGCTCACAAAGAAAATGAAGAAGAGGAAGGCGAGCAAAATAGCATTAAGAAAGAAATTCATGGAGCATCTAAGAATGTGGAGCGGAACATAAATAAAGTTTGCAAGGGTGTTGATGTTGACAAAGCATCCGGTGAGGAAAATATGAAGAGCACAGAAGAAAATTGTGTATCTAAAGGCGTAATTGTTGAAGAAGGAATTGGTACTGAAGATGCAAAAAAAGATAACAAGACAGAGGAGGAAAGAAGTGGGAAAGAATTGTAAAATGATGTTGATTAAAGCAAACTGAAAGTGGATGAAAGAAAAACGGAAGTGAAAGGGTCCAATTATGAATTTTATGAAGATAAGAACAAAATGGTGAGCAAAGATTATAACATTCCTATTTCAGAGAACTTTATTTTCCAACCAATATTTTCTAAAATGTCATGCAAAAGTCATATTTGGGAAGTATATAAAGCAGTTGGATGGATAAACAATTGTAAGAATGAAATTATGAAAGAATGGAAAGATGACATATATGACTCATTCAAAGTTTATGACACCGGAATAAGATGGAAGCTAGAGCACACAATGTTTGGAACGACTTATGCGAATGGAGGAGAACAAAATGAATGGAGCACCGTTGAAAAAATTGCATTAAGAACTTCATACTGGGAAAGAGGAAGAAACAGAAAAAGAAAATTTGGATAATTTCTTTAGTCCTACGAAAGCACGTAAAATACAAAGAATCAAAATCTTGCATCAATTTGCAAAACCAAGTTTACGGGGGAATGTTGGAAATAAACTTGGTTTTTAAGGAAATGTTGATTATGTGACAAATTTTATTCTTGTATTTAGGGAAGCACAAAATAAATGGTAATAAATATTAGAGTTATCAAAATAATATTAGAGAAGAATCAAGACTAAACAAATTTGTAAAATGAAGAAAATTCTAGAAAAAGAAAAGTCTAGAGATTCTCTCTTATATAAATTATGATGTAATCAATCATTTGTATAAAGCAATATCAAGTCATGTATTAAAAATTCCTTTTTCTCATAATCTATTCCTCTTCCTCCTCTAAAATTCTAATAGTTATTCTTATTTCAGTATTCTTACAGTTGTATAATACCAGGATCTTAATGTTCCCCTCATCTTTGCATGTAAAATGAATCTATATAAAACAGACTTAAGATTCAATTATTACCACTATTAAAGAACAAACATACTGGTGATTATTCTTTGTGCAATCAACACCTTTCAAGCAATCATCTTTTTCTATGAACCCATGCTTAATTACGCCTGACTCTATCAATTCTACGTCCTTCAGAAGTTTCATGTAATGTACCTTGACCTCAACTCTGCTTCTCCTTCCTCCTATTGCCGAAGTGATTTTCTTCCTTGTTTCAGGATCATCTTCTTTGATTATAGCTAAAGCCATCTCGAATTTCTTAAATATTGCTAAATGAGTAATTTTAAATATTAGTTTAGAATTGGAAAATTATAATAATTGTGCACAGATTGAATCAGATATTACAATTGTTCCAAACTATTTGAACCAAAAATATTCGAATACTTTGGACTTTTTTGTCAAAATATCATAAAATACAAAAGGACAGGCATTAAAAAAAATAAGTATCTATGTACATTTCTAAACCACATGCGTGTTTCCTTATTATAATTGTGTGCATAAGCCCATGATAACATTTTCAAAATGTCAAATTGTCTAGCTGTTAATGAAAATTTTCAAAATTTCATTTGGATCATGGTTCAGGATGGTTGAATAATGTCCATCTGCTTTTAGGTCTACAAAATAAATTAAACATTTAGCTTTGAAAATCACTGAAAATCTCAAATAACAAAATGAAAACAGAAGTTTCTGACCTTAAATTATATTCACAGCAACTCTACTCTCAAGATGAAGCCATGCAAATAATTAATTCTGCATCAAGGTAACTTGTACATAAAGATCATCAATATCGAACTTGAACTGCTCGGTCTTAAGAATATTAGTTTAGAATTGGAAATTTAATTTAATTATGAAGCAAGGAATTTTGTGTATCATTTCTCTACCAAGATGGCGACTCCTTTGTATTAATGGAGCCGAAAACTTTTGAGCAAGTGGAAGTATCTAGTCGGATATTTGGAAAGGCTGTTGTGTACCTTAAAGAGGATATACTAGTGATATTGCCCATATATGAAGAAAAAGTCATGTCAGCAACAATCCCGACTAAAGTAACAAGCAAAGTTGTTGATGCTCAGGACCTCATAAAGGGATCAAGCACCACTCCTTAGTATAAGAAGGTTGTATTGGATAATGGGCTCACTGTATCTATACCACAATTTATTAAAGCTGGCAATGAGATTGTTGTCAGTACTTTGGATGACACTTATGTTACAAGGGTCAAGTAGTCTCAGTTCTTTTGCGCACCTTTTAGATTCCTGTAGAAACAAATTCATTTAGCATACAGACAACATAATGTCTTAGAGAAACCAAATAGCCTTGCTTGTACCATAAAATAATATCTTATAGAAATTTCCTTAGAACCATAACAAAATTCATGATCGACTTAACCATGTAGTTTCAATTATACCCAGTTTAGTTCAAGTAGAAGATGTATTCCGTGTATTGAACTAGTATACAAAATTAATAGTGAAAACAAAAACTCCATTGAGATTATATATTCCCAAAAAGTAGATATTTGACATTCTATGGCCTAGGAAACATAATCACGTTTTATCTTACTTCATGGGTCTGATACTATAAATCTGATACCAACCATTTAATTTGCAGAACAAAAAAAATTATACAAGACTGAATCAACAATCTGAAACTGGTATCTACATCTGATTACCAACCTCATAAAACATGTACCGTGAACTTGTAAACCAGTATTATAAAAATTAAGATAGTAGTTTAGAGTCTTTAATTCATGTATATTCTTCTTCGAGCAAAGTCACTATTAATGTAAGCAAACCCAAATTCGACCTTAAAGCTCAATGGATTATCCAACTGAGTAACAAACCAAATCTTATTATTTAAAATAAGAAACAATATTATTACCCTATGCAAGGAGACCTGAAGTGGCGGCTGTGCAAAATCTAATCAATCTGTAACAACCCGGATTTTCAGAACTAATTTAATTTTTTTTATTTTAGCTATTTTAATGAATTTTGAATATTTAAAATAAATTATTTTAAATAATAACGACTAAAAATTTATTTTAAATGAAGTTAGAATGAATAAATTTATTTTTAATTATAAAACGAGCCTGAAATGACACGGTAATTTGAAAATTCGATTTCAAATTTCAATTGAATGTACAAGATTCAAAATAAATCGGATTTCAGTAAAACCAGAAACATTTGAATCTGTTTAATTATATCTTTCTAACAAATGTGAAAAATCCAGATTTCATAAAGGGAATAAAAAGTTATGTCCAGTTTAAGATTTAAAATAATCGCTATGGAATTTATATATATTTAATATAATATATAGCCCTAAAAATAGCCATTTTTCAAACGACCTCCGTTTTTTACGAGACCACTTTTGTTGGATCCGGGATGTTAAATTATTGCTAGATTCCAATTCTCATAATTTTTGGAATTAATATGTGAGAGTGGCAAAAGAAAATGTGTTTGGTAATTTCAATTTGAATTTAATCGACTGAAAAATGACCGTTTTTCAAATGGTCTTCAAATTTGATGAAATTAGTTTTGTTATGATCATATCGTCAAAACATAGCCGGATTTATTTTTCTGGAATTTTTGGGTTCAGTATGTGGCCCCGGTAAATTAAAATGTGTGTTAAAATTCAATATATATTGATTTATATTTTAATTTTAATGAAAATTGATCGTAACAGTCGAATTGGCTTACCAAATCCCATTGTGTCCGGAATGGCGGTATTTAGTCAGGGGTGAAAATCTTTGGGTTCGATTTAAAAAGTAACGTTTGTGATGATAAAGGGAAAAATATAATAATTATATATATACACACCCCCCCCCCAATTAAAACCCGTAACCCTAAATCAGAAATCACGCCCCCAAAATTTTGAAACCCGTCGCCCCTTCAACCCACTATCGCCGTCAACTTCCCCCCTCCTCTGCCGCGACGCCGCCACCACGGCCTCCAAGCTCCGTCGTGCCTCTCCTCCTCCCTCCCACTTCTCTCTCGTCGCTTCTCTAAGAACCCCAAGCCCCACAACACCAAAAAAACGCTGTTGCCTCCCTATAGCCGCCGTCGCCAGTGAATGTGGGCCCCACCGCTCCCCCCTCATCCCCATCTCCGACCGGTGAACCCGATGATAAACAGTGAGTTTTTTTAGTTTATTTAAGTTAGTAATAGTTTAAATTCCTGATTTTGATATAAATAACATTGGGATAAAAATGTGATTTTTATACATACAGCATTCCCATAAAAATCTGATATTTATATAACAAGCACTGTAATAAAAATTGGATTTTTATATTATTAATAGCATGATAAAAATATGATTTTTATAAATGTACAGAATATAAAAATATGATTTTATATATGTAGATAATATAAAAATATGATTTTTGTACATGCAGCGGATTAAAAATATGATTTTTATATATGTAGAGAATATAAAAACATGATTTTTATATATGTAGAGAATATAAAAATATGATTTTTATATATGTAGCGGATTAAAAATATGACTTTTATATATGTAGCGAATTAAACATAAGATTTTTATATACGTAGCGAATTAAAAATATGATTTTTAATGTATACATAGCATTGTAAAAATATGATTTTTAATGTATACAAAGCACTGTAAAAATATGATTTTAACGTATACATAGCACTGTAAAAATATGTTTTTTAATGTATACATAGCACTATAAAAGTATGATTTTTAATGTATACATAGCACTGTAAAAATATGATTTTTAATGTACACATAGCACTGTAAAAATATAATTTTTTACATATATAGTAGTGAAATAAAAATATGATTTTTAAAATATATATAGCGTTGTTAGAAATATGATTTTTAATATAATTCACGTGAAACATATCTCGTTGGAAACACGGTGAATGACACAACGCGCTGTAACAAATCCAAATCCAAATCGTTCAAATAAAGAATGACGGAGTGGAAACCAAGGGTGAGAACTCCCTCTCACTTAATTTATTTTACAGTTAAAAATATTTAGGTTGCAGACGGGGCTTAGAAGCCCCCGACACTATTTATTGTAGAAACCATATGTAATAACCCGGAAAATCTGGGCCAGTTTAAAACTTTTTATTTTGGGCAATTTTATTGAATTTTGAATATTTAAAATGAATTATTTTAAATAATATCGACGAGAAATTTATTTTGAATATATTTAGAACGTATATATTATATACGCCGTCGTTAGAATATAAATAATTTTATATAATTATAAAAAGGAATTGAAAATGGCGCGGTAGTTCGATAATTCGATTTCAAACTTCAATTGAATGTACCGGGTGCAAAACAATCCGGATTTTAGTGAAACCAAAAACATTAGGATCTAATTGTGAATATCTTTCCAACGAATCCGTAAAATCAAAATTTCATAGCGGGAATCAAAAGATATGTCCAGTTGAAAATTCTGAATAGTCGCTATGGAATTCATGCCCTAAAAAAATGGAGATTTTGCAAATGACTTCGGATTTCGACGAAACCACTTTTGTTGGGTCCGTGATGTAAAGTTATTGCTAGGTTTCAAATTTCATAATTTTTTGAATCAATATGTGAGCGTGGCAAAGGAAAACGTGTTTTGACCCTTTCAGTTGAATTTAATCGACTGGAAAATGGCCATTTTTCAAACGGTCTCAGAATTTGATGAAACTAGTTTTGTTAGGACCGTATCGTCAATACGAAACTAGAAAATATTTTTCTGCAATTTATAGAGTTAGTATGTGACCCTAGTAAATTGAAATGCGCGTTTAAATTCAATATATATAGTTATATGTTAAATTTAACGGAAACTGATTGTAACAATTGAATCAGCTCACGATACATATCCCATTGTGTTCGGAATGGGGGTAATACGCTAGGGACGACAGGCGGTGGGCCTCGTTTAGAGGTCGTATGTAAAAGTCAACTTTTTACAAATTAAAAAAATAAAAAAATAATATTCTCTCTCCCTCCCCTTATTTCCCTCTGCCCCCCCCCCCCCCCCCCACGTTCAAAATCATTCCAGCAGAAACAAAAGAAAAAAAAACTCTCGATGTCGACGGAAACCGCCACGCCCACCACCGCGCCTCGTCGGCGACGCCCTCCTCCGCCGCACCTCCAGCCAACGTCAATCCCTCCCCCCTCTCTTCCTCCTCTCTCGATTCTCGTTCTCCCTCTATCTGTAACCCTAGACCGACGCAAGGACCCCCACTGTGGCCCCCCTAACCTGCCGATCGCCGCCATGTCCGCCTCGCCCTCCCCAAGTGCCGCGACCCCCTTCCCTCCTTCTGCCGCAAGTCCTCCTCCCCCTCCAGTCGCGGCAAATCCTTTTCCCCCTTTTTTCTTTGCTGAAAAAAAAAACAGTAAGTTTTTATTTGTTTTAATTTAATTTATTTATTTCTTTTATATATGATTAGCAAACAAAGAAAATCGGTTTTTGTATATGCTCGGATTAGAAAATTAGGATTTTTAAATTAGTTAAGTTAGAATTTTTATAAAGGAAAAGTTAGAATTTTTAATAATAAAAAGGTCGATTTTTATCTACATGAAAGGTCGGATATTTATTATATAGGAAGAGTAAAAATTCGATTTTTATATATTGAATAGCGAAGTAAAATTTCGATTTTTATATATTGAATAGCGAAGTAAAAATGTGATTTTTATATATTGAACATCGAAGTAAAAATGTGATTTTTATATATTGAACATCGAAGTAAAAATGTGATTTTTATATATTGAACATCGAAGTAAAAATGTGATTTTTATATATTGAACATCGAAGTAAAAATATATTTTTATATATTGAATAGCGAAGTAAAAATTCGATTTTTATATATGTAGTGGCTACGGGCGAAGAAAGTGATAAGAGACGAGAACAGTGAAGATTTCCTGCATTAGAAGTGCCGTGGAGTTAGGATAGCTATTGGTGAGAATTTCTCACCTTTCAATTTCTTTTTCTAGTTATATATATATATATATATACTAGGATGCAGACGGTGTTTAGTAGAACCCGACACAATCGTCCACAGACCATGGACTTGTTTGTTTGATTGCAAAAATTAGTTAGATTATTTGATTGGATTGAATTGTTTGGTGAAATGAAATTGATTTGATTGATGTGTGAATGGCGTGGGCCTTCACTAGACCGGGGATAAGGCTAGGCCTCGTCCCGTTTCTAGTATCGTGCCGTTATGCCGCCGAAATTTTCTAAAATAAGTTAGAAAAATATAAAAATATCATTTTATTTAAAGAATGAACTGAATAGAAATTCAGATGTTAAAATAAAATGTTTTATTGTTAAAAATATAATTTTTAACGTAAATGTGAATAAATAAATATTCATTTACAAACCGGACGGTTTGTTTATGTACACCTATTTGAAGGACATTGATTGGGACGATAAATTTTATACATCGCCCAACTGCACAAATAAAATCTGTGTTTGATTGTTTGAAACCCCACACGGGTGTTGGGATGAAATTTGAAGTTCACTCATCCTGATTGATTTAATATGTCGATCGATTGATTGACAGGCTGTTATAAGCGTTAAATATCTATATTTGATGCTTATACAGTGTAGTGCACTTTGGTTGATGGTTGATTATTTTTCAATGCTATTATATACGGTTGATGTATGAAAATCCATATAATTAACTTTATATGGTAATTGATTGGGCCTCATTCCAGTTTCGAAAAAGAAATTTTTAAAATAAAAACATTTGAAATAGAAATATTTGAAGAGAAATATTTGAATAGAAATATTTGGAATTAAAATATTTGAATAGAAATATTTGGAATTAAAACATTTGAAATAGAAATATTTGAAATAGAATATTTAAAAATAGAAACATATGAAGCCGTGTTGGTTAGATTGACGCCATTTTGACGTGAACGATATTTATATCGATTTACTCATTCTTCAATGAATATTGAATAGGTTTGAAATTCGAATTAGATTGAAATGAATTGAAATTCGAATTGAATAGAAGTAAATTGAAATTGAAATTGAATAGAAGTGAATTCAAAGTGAAATTGAATAAAAATGAATTCGAATTGAAATTGAATAAAAATGAATTCGAATTGAAATTGAATAAAAATGAATTCGAATTGAAATTGAATATAAATGAATTCGAATTGAAATTGAATATAAATGAATTTGAATTGAAATTGAATATACATGAATTCGAATTGAAATTGAATTGAATTGAATTAGAACTGAAATTGAATTAGAAATCAATTGGAATTGAAATCGATTTGAAATGAATTTAAAACGAATTTATATTGGAATATTCAATTTTGATTTGAAATTGAATATGAAGTTGAAACCGTTTTGAAAACGAATTTAAAACGATTTATAAAGCACGTTTTGAATTGAAATCGACGAAGTATATATTATATATATTGTATATATAATATAATGGCCTGAATAGAACGCGCCGCGCCGCGGCAGTTCGCGAATTTCGACCATTGACTTCGAACGGATATTACGGGAGATCCGACCGTCGGATTCTCCTAAAACCGGAACCGTTGGGTTCGTATTGAAAAGAGCTTTCTAACGAATATTAGAAATTTAAAATCTAACGGTTGGATTTGGAATTATGTCCAAATCAAATTTGAAAAAGGTCGCTGTAAGTGCAGTTCGATGGCCGTTGATGGAAATCGACTGTACAGGCCTTGATAAAATTATTAAAAATAGTAATAATTTGTGTAAAATCATAAGAAATGATTTAGAAAGAATTGGGATGAAAAACTCCATATTTGAAGAGATAAAAATAGATTTTTATCGAAATGAACTAGTTTTGAACTAGAATTATAAGTAAATTGAATTTGAAATGGTTTTGAAAATAACCAGAATTTCCAATGATTGCATTGGAATGGATTTGAATCGAAACTGTCTTCGGAAAATTTCGATGTTGGATTTCGTGATTATACAAATATTGTTATGGAAATTTGAAAGATATAGATATATATATCGTTATTTCCAATACGATCTTTGTTGGTCGCAGAATTTGATATTGAATATAAGCCGGGATATTTTCTATTCAGAGCCTTGTATTTAATATCAAATGTGATTTGGGTTTGTCGTGAATGGTGTTTTGACTAACACTGTTCTTGAACCCAGTTGAGAAAAGATTAAATCTTTTTATTTGGATTTAATGAAGGGTACCAATTAAATGATATTTAATTGGAATTGAATTGGTATTGATTTTTGGGTTTATCGTGAACAGTGTTTTAAATAACACTTGTTCTTTAACCCGATAATTAATGAATGTGATTTTGGGTTTATTGTGGGCCGTGTTTTAAATGACATTGGTTCTTTAACCCAGTTAAAGATTAAAACTAAGTGGAGTTTTAATGAATCTTTAATTAGATTGAAATGATCGAGAATGGAGTATCACCATTTTTGCTCCAGGCGATAGTTAAATCTTTAATTAGATTTGAACGAGAAATGGTAATTGAATTTACCGATAACACCGTGGTGTTAGATATGAAGTAGGACCAGTTTTACTTCATGGGATTAATAGGTTGGGGTTGGGAAATTAAAACAAATGATTACTTCGGTAAGGTTCGTTAACCCCGACTAGTTGAATCGAAATTCAAAAGAAGATTTGAGAATAAATTTTAATGATTTATCTTGGATAAAATTAATGGGAACCTTTCCCTATGAATGTGAAATTTAGAAACTAACTGTCAGTTAGCTAAGCAGAATGGTTTTCTGGATATTGATCTGATGTTGGTTTCGGCCTTCGGGGTTAATATTTGGGGAATTATTCTCTTGATTAATTTACGGTTAGTGACTGATGAATTGGAATGAGGCGTATGTTGTGTTTGTGTAACACTTATTTAAAATATACGCGAGTTATTCGGAAAGACCGGGTTTATCCCATTCTGAATAACTGATGCGACGATAAGTCGAAGATGAAGACGGTGGTCGAAGACCGGAAGTCTTTACGTTGTTTGGGTGATTACTGATGATCTTGACTGGGCTGTACACCCAAGAAGATGGAAACAGTTGGTGATCGTCCAGACGTACTTGGAGATCGATGGATATGCGGGGTACTAGGTGCCTCCGGTTTCGTTCAGACCCAGAACGGACTTGTAAATGGAATGTGTGTCTGACATCGGATTTCATTCTGTGTGACTGATATCGGTTGCATAGAATGGTTTGTCTGTGTGGCATGCTAAGATGCAAATGATCAAGGCTTCTGTTGAAAAGCAAAGTCTTGTGGTTGATGATCAAAGCACGGCCTTTGTGGCGTAGCTTTGTGTAGCGTTGATTCGCGAGCCTCGCACCCCGGTTGTGAACCAAAAACGGGAGAGGACCTCAGGGAGGACATGCGTTTCTTTCTAGCTAGGGTGGTGTCAGTGACCTACCAGCCCTGACATTTATATACGTTTCACCTGTGTGGTTGTTGCTGTTGCGAGGCGCCTCGGTTTGATCGGACGATCCGGGTCCGATGGAGTCATTCGTTGGCTCATTTACGCCCCAAAGGGCGGAGAGACGTAGTGTTCAGGATTTCGTCTAATCCGCATCGGTGGACCGGCCCTGTCGCTCCAAGGGTCGATGCGTTCTGTCCCTGAGACTCGGGCTAGACAGTCTCGAATCGGTAGAGGACGATCCCTAGCCTCGGTTCATAGATGGAAACCCAATTTCCAAATACGAGACATTTGCGGTTTTAATTGTAGAACTAGTATGACGACATGATATATGGTACCCATGTCGTCTATGATTGATACTTATGATTTGAAGTTGTTTTATACACTATGCACTCACAGTAGTATCAAATGATTTGTTTTAAACGTATCAAGCATTCTTTGGCTGTTATAAGGGAAAACCCTATCCCCCGGCTTGCGTTGCATTGTGTGATAGGACCTGGGTCTTATAACAGCTTCATTTTTCTTTATTTAGCATTGCGCCGTTTGTTTTATGCACTGGTATTCTCGGGAGGAAACCCGTTCCGTGTTATACGGCGTGGTCCCTTGATTTACCTAACTTTAAAAACAAAGATAAATAACTGTTTTAGTTCTCACACCAGTCCCATGACTGACCTGGAGTTTATTGTTTTAACGAAAACTCTGGGTGCCCTTATTTTGACACGGGCAGCTAGTAGTTTTGGTTTTGCAGATTTATATTCACAGGATCCTGGTTTACAACTGGAACGATATCCGGAAAGCTTTGTATCCGTATATCTCTTCTAGTTGTGTATTGTATTATTTTCCGCTGCGATGTATATAAATGTAATTTAAATCTCTGATATTTCTGTGTAATATTCATTTATACTCTGTATATTCTTGTATTCTGGTGCATTGTTGTAATATACAATGAAATGTTCTTTTGTATGCGTTCTGTTTTGTCGTGTTCTCAAAACAATTCGTTCTTTCTCTTCTCTTCGGAGACTGGGGAAATTCGGGTCGTTTCACCATATTATGTGATTTGAATTATATGGAGTTCAACACTTGAATTCGCATAATCACATAATTGAAAGCAGTGTATGGATATTACCGACACATGGATTTCATACTCTACGAATAGCCACTTATGGCGCCGTAAATGGCAATTAGCTAGTTGAGTATTTATTTATTTATTTGGATGTTCTACGTGATTTGATTATGATTGTAAAATTGGTTGTGAATTAATTGCAAATTAATTGGAATTGGTTTTTGTATGGCGCGAGCCAGTATTAGGCGAGGGATAAGGCAAGACCTTATCACGGTTCTAGTATCGTGCCGTTATGTTGCCGAAATTTTCTAAAAAGTTTGAGAAAAATTTAGTTAGTTGAAAATATTATTTTTAGCTTATAATGACGATAAATAAAATAATTATTGTGTAGTAAAAAAAAATTTACACATCCATTTACAAGTCGGACGACTTGTGTATGCTCGCCTATTTTTGTGATATAGATTGGGACGATAATTTTTACACATCGCCCAAGTGCACAAATAATAATAATTATTTGATGGTTGAAATCCCACACGGGTATTGGGAAGATATTTGACGTACACAATTGTTTAGTTGTATGTCAATCGATAGGTTGATAGACTGTTGTAAGCGTTAATTATTTAAATTTAACGCTTATGCAGTTGTGTGATGCACTCTGGATGATGGTTGATTTTTTTTTGATTGATTGTTATACACATGCGTTGTATGAAATCCATATTAATAACATTATATGGTAATTGACTGTGCCTGATTCCAATTCAGAAAGAAAGAATATTTTAAAATAACAAATATTATAAAATAACGAATATTTTAAAATAATATTCTTTAAAGTATCGAAAATACGATTTTGATGTCTGATTTTGCATGGGCATGAAAATATTGAAAAATATGAAGCCGTTTTGTTTAGATTTGCGTCACTTTAACGCGAACGATATTTATATCAATTTTATTCATTTTTATAATGAATATCGAAAAGGAAATGATTTCAAATCAGATATTTTGAAAATATTATCATTTGAATATTATAATGATAAGGAATATTCAATTTTGATTTAAAACTAAAAATGAAGTTGAAATCGTTTTTAAAATGATTTATAAAATAAGATTTAAATGGGAGTCGACGAAATATATATAATATATATTATATATATTTAATGGCCTGAATAGAACGCGCCGTGCCACGACCGTTCGCGAATTTTGACCATTGACTTTGAATTGACATTAAAGGAGATCTGACTGTCGGATTCTCCTAAAACCAGAGCCATTGGGTTCGTATCGAAAAGAGCTTTCCAACGAATATAAAAGATTTGAAATCTAACGGATGGATTTGGAATTATGTCCAAATCAAATTTGGAAAAGTTCGTTGTAAATGCAGTTTGATGACCGTTAATGGAAATCAACTGAAAGGGCCTTGATAAAATTATTAAAAATATTAATGATTTGTGTAAAATCATAATAAATGATTTGGAAATAATTGGGATGAAAAATTCCATGTTTGTAAAGATAAAATATATTTTTATCAAATTGAACTAGTTATTAACTAGATTTGAAATCCAATAATTTTTAAATAAAGTAAATTGGATTTGTAAATGGTTTTAATATAACCAGAAATTTCCAACGAACTAATTGGAATGGATATGAAATGCACATAATCTTCGGAATATTTCGATATTGGATTCCATGATTATATGGATATTGTTATGGAAATCTGGAAGATATATTTATATCGTTATTTCTAATACGATATTTGTTGGTTTCAAACTTTGATATTGAATATAAGCCGATATAATTTCTATTCAGAGCCTTGTATTTAATATTAAATTAAATTTTGGGTTTGTCGTGAATGGTGTCTTCATTAACGCTGTTTTTAAACCCAGTTGAGAAAAGAATAAATCTTTTAATTAAGATTTAGAGAAGTTTACCGATTAATTAAAATTTAATTGGAATTGAAATGAAAGTTGATTGTGGGTTTATCGTGAACGGTGTTTTAAATAACACTTGTTCTTTAACTCAAATTAATGGTGAAATGTGATTTGGAATATATAAATCTTTTACTAAGAATTAATGGAATTTTCCAATGTAAAGTTTTCCAATTTAATAAAATAAACTGGAATGGAATGGAATTTGATTTGGCAATAATCGAAGTGAGCTTCTGTGGAGGAAGACTGTTAATATATATGGAATTTAAAAGGCTTTATCGTTATTCCATTTATATTATTAGTAGGATACGGAAATTGATATCGATTATATATTGATCTGTTTTCTGTGAAGATTCCATAATTAATGGAATGTGATTTTGGGTTTATCGTGAACTGTGTTTTAAATGACATTAGTTCTTTAACCCAGTTAAAGACAGGATTACACGTCTAACATTGCATTTCGAACTGTATTTGTTGATCTCTGCTAAATATATATTTGTTTGGTGGTGGAGAATTTATTCTCTTGCTTAACACCCTTCTGTGAGACGTACGAGCTTAGAGGCTATATATCGGCAAAGACCAATGGTATGGTGTAGATTGTCAGTGTGGAATGTTTGATTTCCCAAAGTTAAATAATCATTAATATTGATTTTTTTGGGAAGATTAAAACTAAGTGAAGTTTTAATGAATATTCAATTAGATTGAAAAGTGAATGAGATAATTTAAATTATCAAATTTGGGAAATGGTCGAGAATGGAGTACCACCAGTTGTACTCCACGCGATAGTTAAATCTTTAATTAGATTTGAACGTGAAATGGTAATTAAATTTATCGATAACGTTGTGGTGTTAGATATGGAGTATTGTCAGTTTTGCTCCATGGGATGAATAGGTTGGGATTGGGAAATAAAACAAATGATTACTTCGGTAAGTTGCGCTAATCCCGAGTATAATTTTATTTAAATTGTGAAAAGAATATTTGGCTAAAAGAATATTCTGGATTGGAATGAGGCATATGTTGTGTGTTTATAACACTTGATTATATTATACGTGGGTTATTCGAAAAGGCCGGGTTTATACCTATTCTGAATAACTGATTAAACGATAAGTCGACGATGAAGATGGTGGTTGAGGACCGGAGGTCTTCACATCGTTTGGATGATTACTGATGTCTTGATTGGGCTGTACACCCAAGACGAGGTAATAAGTGGTGATCGTCCAGATGTACTTGGAGATCGACGGATATGCGAGGGCCTCTATTCCGTATTGGACATACGGAACGAGGAATAAGGTGCCTCCGGTTTCATTCAAACCCAGAACGAACTTGTAAATGGGTTTGTGTCTAACATTGGATTTTATTCTGTGTTTATTGATCTCTATTAAAGATATATATCTGTTTGGTGGTGGAGGATTTATTCTCTTGCTTAACACCCTTCTCTGAGATGTACGAGCTTAGAGGTTATATATCGATAGACATCAGTCGCATGGCATGAATTGCCTGTATGGCATGCTGAGATGCAAATGATCAAGGCTTCTGTTGAAAAGCAGAGTCTTGTGGTTGATGATCAAAGCACGACCTTAAATGGCATAGCTTTGTGTATAGCATTAATTCGCAAGCCTCACACCTCGGTATGAGTCAAAAACGGGATAAGGGAGTGCAGGGGGTGCACGACGTTTCTTTCTAGCTATTGTTGGTGTCATGGTATGGAGCCCAGACATTTATTATATTTTTACCTATGTGGTTGTTGGATTGCGAGGTGCCTCGGATGTATCGGTTACTATGGAGCTGATGGAAACGTGTGTTCAGGAATAACCAATCCTCAAACGTAAGAGAGGACCGACCCTGAAGAATCCAAGGGTAACCCAGAGTGTGTAGTCCTGAGACATTTGCTAGAGTGTCTCGAAGCGATGAGGAGCCATCCCTGGCCTCGACTCATAGATGGAATCCAATATCCAATACGTGACATTTCGGTTTTGATTGTAGAGCCTAGTATGGCGACATGATATATGGTATCCATGTTGTCTATGATTGATACATTTATATTTGAAGTTACTTTATACACTATGCACTTATAATAGTATCAAATGATTTGTTATAAGCGTACCAAGCATGTTTAGCTATTATAAGGGAAAACTCTATCCTCCGGCTTGCGTTGCATTATGTGATGGGACCTGAGTCTTATAATAGCTTCATTTTTCCAAAAAGCATTGCGCTGTTTGTTTTATGCACTTGTATTCTTGGGAGAAAACCCATTCCGTGTTATACGGCGTGGTCCCTAGATTTACTTTATTTTTAAAGTAAAGTTTTAAATAACTATTTTAGTTCCACACCAGTCACATGACTGGCCTGGAGTTTATTGTTTTAACCTAAACTCTGGGTGCCCCTATTTTCCACATGGGCAGCTAGTAGTTTTGGTTTTGCAGATATTATATTCATAGGATCCTGGTTTACAGCTGGAGCTATATTTGGAACGCTTTGTATCAGTGTATCTCTTACAATTGTGTTCTGTATTAATTTTCCGCTGCATTGTAATTTGAATCTCTGATATTTATCAAATGCATATTATTTATTTACACTCTGTTATATTCTTGTACTCTGATGTAAATTGTTGTAATAAGCAATGAAATGTTCTATCATTTGCGTTCTGATTTGCCGTATTCTCCACTAAATCCGGGCTTTCCCGTAAGGGCGAGTTTGGGTCGTTTCATTTTGGTATCAGAGCTTTGGTTTACAGAGCTCGAGGACAAGACACATTATAACCAAATGAAAGAATTCATCAAAGATTGGATTAGTAATATCCAATAAGAATAACTCGTTAGAGATCGGATCAGTAGTATCCTAGAATGAGTTGGAAGAGTATTATTTAAAATAAAAATGAAAACAAATTTTGTTTTGAAAATTTAAACCTTATTATATGTATTTGAATATTATTTTATTATTGAATTTGGACTATCTAGTATATGAAGATTTTGCATATACGCGTCATGAACGTATATTCGAAGTCTAAAATATACTGGATAGATATAAAATCACACTCTAGTCGCCCGGAGATGATTCTGATGATCGCTCGAGGATTATCAGCATTTATGTTTGGGTTTCGAAAGTGGGATATCTATATATTTCCAATTGACTGGTGTGATAACCAAAACCTAGACAGGGTCTATTGTATGTGATTTGGCACAAAAATATGATTTTTGAATATACATTAAAGTTATATAACTGAAAAGTTAATTCACAAATTGATTGTTGGTTGTGTTGTTTGATTATTAGTTCAACTAAAAAAATATTGAAACCAATATGTGAATGAAAGGAAAATTTAGCCAAATCAAATCAAATATTGAACTAAATTGAAAATTGATTGGAAATTGCATACATGTACAAATATATGTATGAATAGGTCATAGCATGGAAGCTAAGAAGAGGAATAAAATTGTATGCCCGACAAATAGGTACATGCTTACTAATTTATTGGGTTTTGATGATTTTATGAGCCGATTGGCTAGTCGCTTGGCGTTTTCTTTTTCTTTTGGATGGGTGAGGGCCCTATGAGGCTAGTTGAGGTTTTAAAGGTCTCCCCGTACAAAGGAGGTTAGGCGAAATATTTGAAAATTTTAGGGTGCTAGCCAAATTTTTGGAGAAATTTGAAAATTCTTAGAAACTAAAAATTTGAAGAATGAAAGCCAGAATGAGAGTTGAGTTGCTTAGTTAAACAACTTTCAGCTCCGTTCCATTTCGAGGACGAAAAGATTTTAAGTGGAGGAGATTGTAACAACCCGGATTTTCAGAACCAATTTAAAATTTTTATTTTAGCTATTTTAATGAATTTTGAATATTTAAAATGAATTATTTTAAATAATAACGACTAAAAATTTATTTTCAATGAATTTAGAATGAATAAATTTATTTTAATTATAAAATGAGCCTGAAATGGCGCAGCGGTTTGAAAATTTGATTTCAAATTTCAATGGAATGTACAGGATTCAAAATAAATCGGATTTCAGTAAAACCAGAAACATTGAATCTGTTTAATTATATCTTTCTAACGAATGTGAAAAATCCAGATTTCATAATGGAAATAAAAAGTTATGTCCAGTTTAAAATTTAAAATAGTCGCATGGAATTTATATATATTTAATATAATATATAGCCCTTAAAAATAGCCATTTTGCAAACGACCTCCGTTTTCGACGAGACCACTTTTGCTGGATCCGGAATGTCAAATTATTGCTAGATTCCAATTCTCATAATTTTTGGAATTAATATGTGAGCGTGGAAAAAGAAAACGTGTTTGATAATTTTTGTTTGAATTTAATCGACTGAAAAGTGACCATATTCAAATGGTCTCCAAATTTGATGAAATTAGTTTTATTAGGACCGTATCGTCAAAACATAGCCAAATTTATTTTTCTGGAATTTTTGGGGTCAGTATGTGGCCTCGATAAAATTAAAATGTGCGTCAAAATTTAATATATATTGATTTATATTTTAATTTTAACGAAAACTGATCGTAACAGTCGAATTGGCTTACTGGACATATCCCATTGTGTCCGGAATGAGGGTATTTAGTTGGGGGCGATAGTCACTGGGTTCGATTTGGAGTTCGATTTATGAAGTAACGTTTGTGACGATAAAGGAAAAAAAATATAATAATTATATATATACCCACCCCCCAATTAAAACCCGTAACCCTAAATCAGAAATCGCACCCCCAAAATTTTGAAATCCCTTCGCCCCTTTAACCCACCGTCGCCATCGACTTCCTCCCCCTTCCTCTGCCGTGACGCCGCCACCAGGGCCTCCAAGCTTCGCCGTACCTCTCCTCCTTCTTCCCTCTTCTCTCTCGTTGCTTGTCTGAGAACCCCGAGCCCCACAGCACCAAAAAAATGTCGCTGCCTCCCTATAGCTGCCGCCGCCAGTGAATGTGGGCCCCACCGTGCCCCCCCAGCTCCATCTTCGACCGGTGAACCCGATGGTAAACAGTGAGTTTTTTTAATTTATTTAATTTAGTAATTGTTTAAATTCCTAATTTTTATATAAATAACATTGGGATAAAAATGTGATTTTTATACATATAGCATTGCCATAAAAATTTGATTTTTATATAAAAGAATTTTAATAAAAATTGGATTTTTATATTATTAATAGCATGATAAAAATATGATTTTTATATATGTAGAGAATATAAAAATATGATTTTTATATAAGTAGAGAATATAAAAACATGACTTTTATATATGTAGCGGATTAAAAATATGATTTTTTATATATAGAGAGAATACAAAAATATGATTTTATATATGTAGAGAATATAAAAATATGATTTTTATTTGTATAGAGGTTTAAAAATATGATTTTTATACATGTAGCGAATTAAAAATATGATTTTTATATATGTAGCGAATTAAAAAAATATGATTTTTAATGTATACATAGCACTGTAAAAATATGATTTTTAATGTATATATAGCACGGTAAAAATATGATTTTAATGTATACATAACACTGAAAAAATATGATTTTTAATGTATACATAGCACTGTAAAAATATTATTTTTAATATATACATAGCACTGTAAAAATATGATTTTTAATGTATACATAGCACTGTAAAAATATAATTTTTATATATATAGTAGTGAAATAAAAATATGATTCTTAAAATATATATAGCATTGTTAAAAATATGATTTTTAATATAAATCGCATGAAACAAATCTCGTTGGAAACACGGTGAAAGACACAACGCGCTGTAACAAATCCAAATCCAAATATTTTAGGTTGCAGACGGGGCTTAGAAGCCCCCAACACTATTTATTGTACAAACCATATTATGTGATTTGAATTATATGGAGTTCAATAGTTGAATTCACACAATCACATAATTGAAAGCGATGTATGGATATTACCGACACATGGATTTCATACTTCGCGAATAGCCACTTATGGTGCCGTAAATGGCACCTGGGGTAGTTGAGTATTTATTTATTTATTTGGATGTTCTGCGTGATTTGATTATGATTGTAAAATTGGTTGTGAATTAATTGTGAATTGGTATGTGTATGGCGCGAGCCAGTATTAGGCGAGGGATAAGGCCAGACCTTATCCCGGTTCTAGTATCGTACCAATGCTGCCGAAATTTTCTAAAAAGTTATAAAAAAAATTAGTTAGTTGAAAATATTATTTTTAGATTATAACGGCGATAAATAAAATAATTATTGGATAGTAAAAAAATAAATTTACACATCCATTTACAAGTCGGACGACTTGTTTATGCTCGCCTATTTTTGTGATATCGATAGGAACGATAATTTTTACACATCGCCCAAGTGCACAAATAATAATAATTATTTGATGGTTCAAACCCCACACGTGTATTGGGATGATATTTGACGTACACAATTGTTTAGTTGTATGTCAATCGATAGGTTGACAGATTGTTGTAAGCATTAGTTATTTATATTTAACGCTTATTCAGTTGTGTGATGCACTCTGGATGATGGTTGATTTGTTTTGATTGATTTTTATATACATGTGTTGTATGAAATCCATATAAATAACATTATATGGTAATTGACTGTGTCTGATTCCAATTTAGAAAGAAAGAATAATTTAAAATAACGAATATTTTAAAATAATATTCTGTAAAGGATTGCAAATATGATTTTCATGTCCGATTTTCGATGGACACGAAAATATTGAAAAATATGAAGCCGTGTTGTTTAGATTTGCGCCACTTTAACATGAATAATATTTGTATCAATTTTATTAATTTTTATAATGAATATAAAAAAGGAAATGATTTCAAATCAGATATTTTGAAAATATTATCATTTGAATATTATAATGATAAGGAATATTCAATTTTGATTTAAAATTGAAAATGAAGTTGAAATCGGTTTTAAAACAAATTTAAAACGATTTATAACATACGATTTAAATGGAAATCGATAAAATATATACTATATATGCATATATATTATATATATATAATGGCTTAAATAGAACGCGCCGCGACCGTTCGCGAATTTCGACCATTGAATTCGAATCGACATTACGAGAGATCCGACCGTCGGATTCTCCTAAAACTGGAACCATTAGGTTCGTATCAGAAAGAGCTTTCCAACGAATATAAGAGATTTGAAATCTAACGGATGGATTTGGAATTATGTCCAAATCAAATTTGGAAAAGGTCGTTGTAAATGCAGTTGAATGACCGTTTATGGAAATCAACTGAAAGGGCCTTGATAAAATTATTAAAAATATTAATAATTTGTGTAAAATCATAATAAATGATTTGGAAAGAATTAGGATGAAAAATTCCCCGTTTGTAAAGATAAAATATATTTTTATCAAAATGAACTAGTTATTAACTAGATTTAAAATCCAATAATTTTTAAATAAAATAAATTGGATTTGTGAATCATTTTAATATAACTAGAAATTTCCGATGAACAAATTGGAATGGAAATAATCTTCGAAATATTTTGATATTGGATTCCGTGATTATTCAGATATTGTTATGGAAATTTGGAAGATATATTTATATCATTATTTCCAATACGATATTTGTTGGTTTCAGAATTTGATATTGAATATTAGCCGATATAATTTCTATTTACAGCCTTGTATTTAATATTAAATTGGATTTTGATTTTTTCGTGAATGGTGTCTTCATTAACACTGTTCTTAAACCTAGTTGAGAAAAGAATAAATCTTTTAATTAATATTTAGAGATGTGTGCCGATTAATTAACATTTAATTGGAATTGAAATGAAAGTTGATTATTGATTATCGTGAAATACGTTTTAAATAACACTTGTTCTTTAACTCAAATTAATAGTGAAATGTCATTTGGAATATATAAATCTTTTATTAGGTTTAATGGAATTTTCCAATGTAAAGTTTTCCAATTTAATAAAATAAATTGGAATGGAATTCGATTTGGTAATAATCGAAGTGAGCTTCTATGGAGGAAGACTGTTAATATATATGAAATTTAAAAGGATTTATCCTTATTCCATATATATTATTAGTTGGATACGAAAATTGACATCGATTATATATTGATCTGTTTTCTGTGAAGATTCCATAATTAATGGAATGTGATTTTGGGCTTATCGTGAATTGTGTTTTAAATGACATTAGTTCTTTAACCCAGTTAAAGTGTAACAACCCGGAAAATACGAGCCAATTTAAAAAAATTAAATTGGTTATTTTAAAAGAATTTAAACAATTGAAATAGAATATTTCAATGAAATAATGAATTGGAAATAGTATGGCAGTTCGAAAATTTGAATTCAAACTTTGACTGACTGTACCGGGTGGAAAATATAACGGATTTTAGTGAAACCAAAAATATTTAAATTTGTTTATGAATATCTTTCTAACGAATCTGAAAAATCAAAGTTTCATAGCGGAAATCAAAAGTTATGGCCAAATGAATTTTCAGAAAGGTCGCTATATAGAATATATAGCCCTTGAAAATAGACATTTTGCAAACGACCTCGGAATTCGACGGAATCACTTTTGTTGGATCCAGGTTGTCAAACTATTGCTAGGTTTCAAATTTCATAATTTTTGAAGCTAGTATGTGAGCGTGGCAAAAGTAAATGTGATTGGTCAATATTGTTAAATTGGATCGGCCAGAAAATGGCCATTTTTCAAAGGATCTCAGAATTCGACGAAACTAGTTTTGTTGGGACCGTAGCGTCAAAACATAGCTAGATTTATTTTTCTGGAATTTTTCGAATCAGTTTGTGGCCCTAGCAAATTGAAATGTGCGTTCAAATTGAATATTGAATGATTATATACTTTAATTTGAAAAATAACTGACTGTAACAGTCGAATTGGCCTACGAAACATATCCCATTGTGTCCAGGATGGGGGTATTTAGCTAGGGGCGACAGTCGTTAGGTTGAAATTGGTGTTCGTTTAGACAGGAAGATATTTTTGAATTTAAAATAAATTAGAAATAAAATATAATAGCCAATCCCTCTCTTTCTCTCTCATTTCAGTTTGACCGGTCGATAAACACCCCCCCCCCCCCCCCCCCACGAACGACGGAGCAGCTCCAATCTTCTCGACCAAATCGCCGCTGCCACGTCGATCTTCAGCCCCACCTCCAGTTGGGATTTTTGTTCGTCTCACTCCCCTCTTTAAATCCATACCCGATTCGTTCCCCCTCGTCGTCTGTGCCTCGAGAACCACGCCTTCAAGCACCCGCTCTTTCCGCCGCCGCCACCTCCGATTAAGACCACCGAGTTCGCCATCTCCGCCACCGATCTGAGCGCCCCTCTTCCCTCTACAACATGGTGCCTTTTGATTTTGGCATCGCTACGCGGATCGAAAGATAATTTCAACCCTAGTTTCGAAGATCGAAGGAGGTAAACGGCTTGATTTTTCTGAATTGAAAATAACAATTTTAAGTGTTGCAAACTTTGAAAAATCGTATCTTTATCGTGTGTTGACGAAATTCGATGAAACAGGAAACATCGTGACCGCAAGGAGGCTCTCTACCATCTAGAAGAGACCGCGGATTTTTCTGAGCTATCTACGATTTTTAGCACCTCGAAAACCAATGTGAGAACTCTAAACTCAAATGTGAATTAAAATGGTGTTGTATAAATTATATAAGCGAAGTATAAATTATATACGCATTGTATACCTCATGTACATGTGTTGTATAAGTTATATGAGCGATGTATAAATTATACAAGCATTGTATGAAACATATATGCTTTGAATTGTGTTGAAATGCAAGTCAAATATAGAAAATATATATATACTCCCCTCGTCCACAAACCATGGACGATATTTATTGCTTGTGATTGGCGTGAAAATATATGGTATGACGAATGGTTGAAAATAATTGTTTGTGGTTGATATTGTTGGATTGTGGTTGAAACATACCTTTGTGGTTGAAAAATACCCTCTTGTGGTTGAAACAAATTAGAATAGGATTGTGGAAATGAAAATAAAACATGCCGCCTACGTGCGAACTAGATGAATGCATACATTTGTCTCATACATTATGGGGATGGCGAGAAAAGATATATTTTACACCCCAGAGGGACTATAATTGGAGATACCATTATTTCTGGTACAGAAGTCCCTATATCAATGGGAAATGCCCAACCTTTGAGTGCGGTTTGAACTATTGATTTACGTAATTGGAAGTAATCCCCCTTGTCAAAAACCGCGAGGTTTTAAGGTAGAGCGAGGAGCCGTACTAGGGACGGTCCCGGTTTTAACTACCCTGCCGTTATGCTGCCGAAATTTTCTGAAATATTCATGTGTTAGAATAATTTTCATTTGTTGAAATTATTTTCATATGTTGAAACCGCATTCATGTGTTGAATAGAAATTCATTCGTTGAATAGAAATTCATGTGTCGAATGGTATTCGTGTTTTAAATAAATAGCTTTAGAAATAAAAATCACATTTATATATATATATATACAAACTATAAAGAACATTCTTGTGTTGAATAGAAATTCATTCGTTGAATATAAATTCATGTGTTGAATGGTGTTCGTGTTTTAAATAAATAGCTTTAAAAATAAAAATCATATATATATACAAACTATAAAGAACATTCATGTGTTGAATAGAAATTCATTCGTTGAATAGAAATTCATGTGTTGAATGGTATTCGTGTTTTAAATAAATAGCTTTAGAAATAAAGATCACATTATATATATATATATATACAAACTATAAAGAACATTCATGTGTTGAATAGAAATTCATTCGTTGAATAGAAATTCATGTGTTGATTGGTATTCGTGTTTTAAATAAATAGCTTTAGAAATACAAATCACATTTTTCATATATATATATATATATATATATATACAAATTATAAAGAACATTCATGTGTTGAATAGCAATTCATTCGTTGAATAGAAATTCATTTGTTGAATGGTATTCGCGTTTTAAATAAATTGATTTAACAATAAAATTTACATTTTTATTGTGAATATGAGATGCTAAAATATTCATGCGTGGAATAAATATTTCTGATGATAAAAATATTATTTTTATCATGTATACGCCTCGCTAAAAATACACACGTGTTGAAATAAATATTTGTTCGCTAGAAATATTCTTATTAGCTTTGTTCTGCATATACATATATACATGTGTTGAACATAGAAAATGGATTAGCTGTTGAGTAAAGAAATTATTTGCGTGCCCGACAAATAGGTAAGCCTTAATGAGTTGGTTATGCAATTTTATTTTTATATCAACTCCTGTGAATGCCATTGGATGCGGAGTGCTGGTTATTCTGTGTGTGATAATAAACATCGCCATAGGATAGTAACAGTTAATTTAGAACTACACTACATGGCATACTTCTTGACGATAGGCATACTTCATCATATACCACATAAGCATTTGGAGCTTGTGTGACGAGGTTGAAGATTTACCATACGAGCGAGAGGCTTGTATGGCGATGACTATATATTACAGGTTGAACTGATGACTGATATGGACCATATAAAATTGTAGCGATAAATTGCCAGATTAATAAAAACCCCTACACGGGTCTGGAGTTGACAATAATCACGTCTCTCTAGTTATTAGATACATCACATGGATTATTTATTTCCCACACGGGATGAGGTGACGAGAATTTATTCTCTGGAGTAATTAAAAATACACACTCCCTCAGGCTTAGACAGGGTGACGAGAATTTATTCTCTGGAGTTATTATCTATACACGCTCCCCTGTAAACACCAGAATATATCACTATAAGTATGTGTATGCTCTACAGGATTTATTGGGTACCTAATACGGCCCAATAAATTTCCAAACCCCTTCCCGTACAAAGGAGGTTATGGCAAAAAAATTCGAAATATAAAGGCGTTAGTGAAATATTTGAAGTGAAAACGATATTGAAATCGCAGTATGAACTATATATATATATATATATATATATATATATAGAATTGAAAGGAATCAAGGTCGTGCAGTTCATGTTTTGAAGTCGTGTCTTCAATCGATTAGTACGAGAGATCCGACCATCGGATTTTCCCGAAACCGCAACCGTTGGGTTCACCTTGGAAATATCTTTCCAACGGCACCAACTTTGTAAAGATCCAACAGTTGGATTGTCTGGAATGTTTAATTCAAATCTGAAGAAAAACAGCGCCAGAATCGATTATATTTATTTATAAATATAAATATAATTTAATTAAATCGAATAACGACGTTGCAGTTCGTATTTTGAAACAGTAACTTCAAACGACTAGTGTGGAAGATTCGACCGTCGGATTTTCGCGAAACTAGAACCATTGGGTTCGATTTTGGAATATCTTCAAAGTGATATAAATTTTGTAGAAATCCAACGGTTAGATTTCCCGATATGTGTAAAAAAAATTTGGGGAAAAACAACGCCAGTGCCACGACATGACCTGAAATGTCGTTTAATTAAATATGGCCATTTTTAAACGGATAAAAATGGCGAAAAATCGCTATAAAATATTATAAGCGGCATATAATGGAAATAAACCAATTTTGCTTGGTTTGCTTGATATTTGATGGTCGTATGTGTTTGACATGAAAATTATACTAAAGAACTGAAATGTGAATGTCGAATGATATAACCATGGAAAGAATTGATTTGAATTCTAATTATACGTGAGTTATTTGAAAAGGACGAGCCAACCCTCATTTCAAATAATTAATCGAACGATTCAAAGTCGAAAATACGAAGACGGTTCAAGACCGACGATCTTCGTATCGGATGGATGGGTGCTGCTGAGGTTCCTGATTGGAGTAGCTACCTTGAAGGAACGGAAGTAGTAGCCATCTGGAGGTATGTGTTGATTGTACGGATATACGAGGAATATGGTGCCTCCGGTTTCGTTCAGACCCAGAACGGACTTGTAAATGGACTATGTGTCTGACATTGGATTTTGTTCTGTACTGATTGATCTCTATTAAATATATATCTGTTTGGCGGTGGAGAATTTATTCTCTTGCTTAACGCCCTTCTCTGAGACGTACGAGCTTAGAGGTTATATATCGATAGAAATCAGTCGTATGGAGTGGATTGCCTGTGTGGCATGCCAAGATGCAGTGATCAAGGCTTCTGTTGCAAAGCAAAGTCTTGTGGTTGATGATCAAAGCACGGCCTGCGTGTCCTAGCTTTGTGTATAGCGTGGATTCGCGAGCCTCACACCTCGGTATGAGTTAAAAACGGGATAAGGACCGCTGGGAGGACACGACATTTCTTTCTAGTTATGATGGTGTCAGTGCTTAAACTGGCTGACATTTATATCCCTTTCATCTTTGTGGTTGTTGGAATGCAAGGCGCCTCGATTATAGGTATGTAAGGACCGGGAAACGTGGGTTCAGGAATAACTAATCCTCAAACCTAAGGGAGGACCGGCCCAGCCGATTCCAAGGGTTACCCAGAGTGTGTAGTCCTGAGGCATTTGCTAGAGTGTCTCGAAGCGGAGAGGAGCTTGCCCCTTGCCTCGACTCATGACAGAAATCCAATTTCCAATACGAGATAACGGATTTGATTGTAGAATTAGTATGGCGACATAGTAGATGGTAGCTATGCCATCTATGATTGATATTTATGATTGAATTCGTTTTTGAAACATATATGCACTAGTAATAATATCAAGTGATTTTGCTTTGCACGTATTAAGCATATTTTGGCCATTATAAGGTAAAACTCTATCCTCCGGTTTGCGTTCCATTGTGTGATGGGACTTGAGTCTTATAACGGCTTCATTCTTTTTAAAAGCATTGCGTTGTTTTAAAGAATTTACTTTGTTTTAAATGCACTGGCAATCACTGGAGTAAACCCGTTCCGTGAATGTGGTGTGGTCCTATGATTTTCCTTATTACTGTTATTTAACCAGTTAAGTAGATTTCTCATACCAGTCCCACAACTGACTAGCTGTTTGTTTCACTTTGCAAACTCGGGTGCCCTTATTTTCACACGGGCAGCCTAGTTGACCGATGACAAGATATTTTGGCATGGCATTGCTGTATGGAGTGCGCTTTTGGCTTGATGGCGAAGATTAGATTTACTTGTATTTTGGCTATTGACTTTCCGCTATCCTTATCTTATGTATATGATTCCACCTACGGCGATGTAGACTGATTTACTTCCAGCATTTATTACTTTATGTATATGTACCGCCTCGTGCGATGTAGACTGATACCTTTATTATGTCTCACTGTATGTATATATTCCGCTTATGGCGATGTTGACTGATCATTCCCTTTTTATGCACTAAGTTATATCCTGCGTTGTGCTGCTCTGATGTTGTTACATGTTATGATTCCGCTGTCATATTTGTGTAAAATTATTCTATTTATTGTTTTTGCTATTATCTGTACTCTGCTAATGATGATTAATGTGTTATATTCTAATGATTATCCTTAACACTGTCGCACGGGTTTCGGGATCGTCACATAAAGACAGGATTACATGCCTAACATTGTATTTCGAACTGTATTTGTTGATCTCTGCTAAATATATATCTGTTTGGTGGCGGAGAATTTATTCTCTTGCTTAACACCCTTCTCTGAGATGTACGAGCTCAGAGGTTATATATCGGCAAAGATCAATGGTACGGTGTAGATCGTCAGCGTGACATGTTTGATTTCCCAAAGTTATATAATCATTAACATTGATTTTTTTTTAGAAGATTAAAACTAAGTGAAGTTTAAATAAATCTTTAATTAGATTGAAAACTAAATGAGATAATTTAAATAATCAAATTTGGGAAATGATCGAGAATGGAGTACCCACCAGTTTTACTCCAGGCGATAGTTAAATCTTTAATTAGATTTGAACATGAAATGGTAATTAAATTTATCGATAAACCGTGGTGTTAGATTTGGAGTATTGCCAGTTTTGCTCCATGGGATGAACAGGTTGGGATTGAGAAATAAAGCAAATGATTACTTCGGTAAGGTGCGCTAATCCCGACTAGTTTGGAAAACATTAATTTGGTTTAAATTGTGAAAAGAATATTTGTCTAAAAGAATATTCTGGATTGGAATGAGACGTATGTTGTATGTTTATAACACTTGATTATAATATACGCGGGTTATTTGGAAAGGTCGGGTTTATACCTATTCTGAATAACTAACTCGAAGATAAGTCGACAACGAAGACGGTGGTTGAAGGCCAGAGGTCTTCACATCGTTTGGATGATTACTGATGTCTTGATTGGGCTGTACACCCAAGACGAGGTAATAAATGGTGATCGTCTAGATGTACTTGGAGATCGACGGATATGTGAGGGCCTCTCTTCCGTATTGGAAATATGGAACGAGGAATAAGGTGCCTCCGGTTTCATTCAGACCTAGAATGAACTTGTAAATGGGTGTGTGTCTGACATTGGATTTTATTCTATGTTGATTGATCTCTATTAAATATATATCTGTTTGGTGGCGGAGGATTTATTCTCTTGCTTAACACCCTTCTTTGAGACGTACGAGCTCAGAGGTTATATATCAATAGAGATTAGTCGCATGGCATTAATTACTTGTGTGGCATGCTAAGATGCAAATGATCAAGGCGTCTGTTGAAAAGCATAGTCTTGTGGTTGATAATCAAAGAACAGCCTTAAATGGCATAGCTTTGTGTATAGCGTTAATTCGCGAGCCTCACACCTCGGTATGAGTCAAAAACGGGATAAGGGACTGCAGAGAGTGCACGACATTTCCTTCTAGCTATGGGTGGTGTCATGGTATGGAGCCTAGACATTTATTATATTTTTACCTAGGTGGTTGTTGGATTACGAGGCGCCTCAGATGTATCGGTTACTACGGAGCCGATGGAAACGTGAGTTCAGGAATAACCAATCCTCAAACGTAAGAGAGGACCGGCCCTGAAGCATCCAAGGGTTACCCAGAGTGTGTATTCCTGAGACATTTGCTAGAGTGTCTCGAAGCGGTGAGGAGCCATCCCTGGCATCGACTCATAGATGGAATCCAATTTCCAATACGCGACGTTTCAGTTTTGATTGTAGGGCCCAGTATGGCGACATGATATATGGTACCCATGCCATCTATGATTGATACATTTATATTTGAAGTTGTTTTATACACTATGCACTTATAATAGTATCAAATGATTTGTTTTAAACGCACCAAGCATGTTTGGCTATTACAAGGGAAAACTTTATCCTCCGGCTTGCGTTTTATTGTGTGATGGGACCTGAGTCTTATAATAGCTTCATTTTTCCAAAAAGCATTGCGTTGTTTGTTTTATGCACTTGTATTCTTGGGAGAAACTCATTCCATGTTATACGGCATGTTCCCTAGATTTACTTTATTTTTAAAGTAAAGTTTTAAATAACTGTTTTAGTTCTCGCACCAGTCACATGACCGACCTGGAGTTTATTATTTTAACCTAAACTCTAGGTGCCCCTATTTTCCACATGGGCAGCTTGAAGTTTTGGTTTTGTAGATATTATATTCGCATGATCCTGGTTTACAGCTGGAGCTATATTCGGAACGCTCTCTATCCGTGTACCTCTTACAGTTGTGTTATGTATTAATTTTCCATTGCATTGTAATTTGAATCTATGATATTTATCAAATGTATATTATTTATTTATACTCTATTATATTCTTGTACTCTGATGTAAAGTGTTGTAATAAGCAATGAAATGTTCTGTCGTTTGCATTCTGATTTGTCGTGTTCTCGACTCAATCCGGGGTTTCCCGTAAGGGCAAGTTTGGGTCATTTCACCATCAGATGATCGATTGGAAGAAACGGATATTCAGTATGAAAAATTGGAAATCAACCTCTGCAATGCTGAGTACACGGTTTCTTTAATGGCTTGATCCTCAAATATATCGAACCGTGATTGATCACCAGCTGTTTCCAGATATAATATGTCAAGGGGATGATTTAGGGAAAGACGTGAAACCCCATTTTAGTGAATTTTGGTATGGAGGTAAAGTATGATTTATGAATTTTAGTTGATCAGCAAGGGAATTTAAAGATTCATTAACCCGTGGAAAAACGAATAGCATGGGACTCTTAAATGTAGGATTGAATTAAAATTAGGGATTTGCTTTTTATTTTTTTTTTGGGGGGGGGGGGAGTTTTACGGTTTGAGAGAAATAGAAAATTTGAGGGAGAAAATAGAGAACAGGCTGATAGGGTGGTGCGAACTACTAATGTAACACGTTGGATTCTAACAAAATCGATGGCTTAGACTTACAGCTGTAGTTTACAACAATCCGTTTGAATAGTTTGAACCAATAGAATTGTAGTGTGTTTCTTATTAGACGATTAATGGCTGCGCTTCTAATACACCAAAAATAACTAAATAATATTAATGATTAATATTACCACTTATTCATTATCATTAAATATTAGTAATTAAATAGTAATTATTTTGTGTATATTACTAATAATTTATTATGAAAAATAATTAGTAATTATCAGTTATTAAATATATATATATCAAATAGTAAAATAAATATTAAAATATAATAAATAAATCAAATGTAATTGAATATTAATTTCTTAATTGTAAATGAATATTAGTTTATAAGTTTTAATTATTATGTATATTATTACTTATTAATAGTAATATTAATTATTGTGTATTACTTTAAAATATTGGAGAAATTCATTTGATAGTGTAAGTTAAATTTAAATTTCTAAACTTAATTAAGAATTTAGTGATGACATTGGTTATGAGCAAAGATTATTTTGCTAATTCTAAATAAGCGATGATTATAAGTTATATAATAGAACGTAAATTATTATTTAAGATTACTTATAAATCATTATATAGAACAAATTAATTATTAATTATTGAACATGTTAATAATTATTAAAAAATAATTGATTAACATAGAAATGTGTTTATTTTATTACTCTTATGCTTTATCTTTTGTAAATAAATAAATGATACTTTGGGTATTTTTTATGTGTTTTTACAGATTTCAAGCGTTGCATCCTTCAATTCAAATCAAAGGTCAACTACAAGAAAGAGCTACTTCCTCACATCCAATTCATTTCAATTGTAAAAGAAGTAGTAGCTCACTGGTAAAGGCATAGGAATTGGTGCTGAGAGACCTGAGTTCGAATCCCGTCAAGCTCACTTTTTGCCAAAGAAACGGAGCGCGTTCACACTGGCCCTTTGCTTTGAGAAATATCTGGATTAGTGTTATGTTATATATATACATACACATATTCATGTGTATGTATTTATGATGTGCACCAATTAACATTTCAGCAATAGCCATATTCTTATCATGGAATTAAATTCAAATCATTCAATTTCAATTAGAAGAATTTCTGATTGAATTGTTGCCAAGAAGAAAAATCAATTTTGAAGATTTTATCTTATATTGCCTTTGGAGTCTGATAAGCGTCCTTGTTTGGAAGAATTAATTAGATGCAATCTTCTATCAATCAATTAGCCACATGGGAAAATTGAAAGATATGGAAAAGATTTAACATAATATGCCCAGATTTTCTCCAATCAAGTTAGTCAAGGAAGGCAAGAGATATTCATGAATGAGGAGGCCCATTTATTCATAGACCTAATTATGGTTTTCCCATTCTCATTTATAAATATGTGTTGTAACCATTGTAAAAAGATTCATTCTTCTGTACTCTCTTTCAGTCTTAATAAAGCTTTCTTTTCTTTAGTTTCTGCATTTTATTTTCATGGCATATTGTGTTGTCTAGTCAATTAGATTTGCTAGAACACAATTTGCTATTGCTTCTATTTTTCTTACTAGTGATTGACCGTCTGATTAGATTCAGCGGTAATCCTAGTTTTTATTTTCAGTTGTTGATTTCTTTTCTGCAATTTTATTTCCAGTGTTCTATTTTATTTTAATCATTGAATTTATTACAGATCCGATTAGATTCGAATCTGTAGTGAATTTAATTGCATCTTTTATTCGTAGTTTCAGTTTTTATTTTGCTTTGCGAAAAAAACCAACCTCCAGCTTCGTCTAACTCGCCCAAGAGATTAGATAAATAATTGATTTAATTCACCTCCCTGTGTTTGACCTGTATGCTACACACCTGTATGCTTGCAGAATTTATTACAAATGTCGCGCTTTTCTGATTTATAGACTAGCGACCATCAATAATACTAAAGTATATATTATAAAAATAATATAAACATCTCTTGCAGATCTGTTGGAGCTCTGCTGCAAAACAACTTCAATAAATATTTGTCGGTATTATGCCAGGATTTGCAGCAGAAAACAACGGCATAATTTTTTTGTCGGTAATTTGATGCAATTTGCAACGGCTTAGTGAGGGATGACAGAAGACGGTGGTAATATATAAAAAAAAGTTGATAAAACAAAAAACTATCCCTTGCAGATCACATGGAAATCCATCGCAAATTTGTGACGGAAATTTCACTTCTAAATATATGACGCAAAATCAGTGTTTTCTTGTAGTGGTATTTCGTTCGTAACCTTTTCTTACGGACTCCGTTCGCGAAACTCCAAACATGCAAGTTGACCAAAATTCCAAGATGAACGCATCGGTTAAAGTTTCGTGGTCAAATTCCATCATTTGCAGAAATTTCTACTTTTGAAATTTTAATAATTAATTTTTGATGACAAAATTCCGAGTTGTTACACAACATTATGCAAAATGATCTATTTTTTGGATACTTACTACCTTAGTTTTGTCAGCACATTCACCTGTATGTTACAGGAGATTAACAGGATGAGATTTAAACCAAATGCAGAAAGTAACAAAAATGATCTCCGCCAATTTGGGTAACTATGGATGTACTACAGTAGACCACTTGGCAATGTGGCTCCAGAAAAGATAAAATATTTTTAGATACATAAAATAGTTCAATACAGCAAAATAATTAAAATTCTTTGGATATGAAATTTAGTACTTTCCAAGGCGCAAATCAGCATGTAAATCAACTTAAAAGGAACAACTAATCACACGAGATAATATATGACTCTTACTTAATCGAATTGCAATTAATTAACGTATTTGAGATAATAAGGGTTAAAGATGGAGATTTAATTATTAGATTTGTTATATTAGTGTAAAATCGTACAATCAAATTCAAATCAAACAAAATATCAATAATTAATTAGTGGCAAAGTTACTATGGACAGAAGATTCCGATTAGAAGTATCGGTAGCAGTTAAAGATTGGGTCAGAAAGCGAAGACAAAAAATTACCACTTCATATCATCGTCTTTTGGTTTTCTGGTCAATTAAATGATGAGTTGATTTAGTTTTTCCGTTAGGTAGAAAACGAGGTCCTGTTTTGGGGTGAGATGATGGTGAAAGATCAAAAAAAATAAACATTATTGAATAATAGACATTTTCCAATATCAGTAATTACATTTTCTTTTCAAATATGGAGAGCTATCATGAAATCTGGAGGTACAATGACTTCTTTAGCAAATTTGCATAAAGCCTTTAACACATTTTCAAAATGACGTGAAATTGTTTCAGGAAGTGTTGAAAACGACGTAAAAATGACGTGAAACAGTTTGTATTCACTTTCTTTTGAAAGGAGAATAAACAACATTGAAACATGTCGAAACACAATGAGAAGAATACAAGTAACAAGAACAAAAATAAACAGTTGTGGAATGGGTTTGTGTTGCATTGAAACTAGTGAAAAGATCAACAATTGGAAAATTGTAAGAAAATATTAAATAGAATAAGAGAAATGTTGTAACATCCCGTAAATTTCGACCATTTAAATATTAATTTATATTAAATTCAAAAAAAAAAAAAAAATTGATTCCTATATGTAATTGATAAACAACGATATTAATGAGTTGAAATTAAACCGATTGTAACGGATAATTAAAAGAAAGCAATTAATAGTAGTTTGTGTTCTGCATTAAATCGATTTAGCTCTTTAATGAAATTAAAATAACATTTTGAGAAATATAAATATGTTCACTTTTAAAGTTAAGGATAATTTTATTAAGAGAATAAATCTAAATCATGAAAACAATATTTTATGGTCAATGAATAATAACTTTAAATGTACAGAAACGATTTTGATGTTAAACTTAAAAACTTTAATTTTGAATTTGAATTTGAATTTGGTTTGCATGTGTTTAGTCTAATTTAAATATATTGGATCAATTGTTAAACTACAGATTCCATAATAAAATTTCCATAATGCTATCGTTGAATAAAAAACTAAGTAGATATGGTATTTTTAAATAAGTAAACCATCATCCTAATGTTCAGTTAATTATAACAAAAGAAAATTTTCTGGAAGGAATTAATTATTCCCTTTTGATTTTTGAATTAGAAATAAATACAAAATTATCTTTTAATTACTCATTCAACTATTAATTTGTTCGCATGCGTTCTTCCATATCTGTTTCTCTCTTTAACATTGAATTGTTTACTCTAATTTTGAAAAAAAAAAGTGTTTACTTAATCAATGCACAAATTTCCTAATTATTGCCTTATTTTTGGGTAATCGACTAAAGAGAAACTTTTCCAAAACAGATACATACCAGGAATCCTATTAATGACATTGGTTGAATTAGGATAATAAGTGTAACATTTATCATGGTAAATTTTAACAGTATAGATATATATTTTAGATATGTTGGTTGCAGTAATAATGAAACGTTTATTAAATTAGAAATTCGTACCTATTGTTTATATAACGTAATTTTGAAAGAGGATTTTCTTTTAAAGGACAAACTTTGTAAATATTTTGGTGAAAAGTATGAGAAGTTTCAAAATTAGGGAGAAGGACACATTTACACTGAAGGTGGAATTCAGGGGGCCCACTAATATTCTTCCATTTACACTACCATTTGACCTTCTCACTAAATTCTAAATTTTCCATATTTTTCACCAAAATTTTTTTTAAGCTTGTCCTTCTCCCTAATTTCCACATTTTGAAATATGTTTGAATTAGTATAATTAGATACAACCTTTTATTACCATCCTAGTAATTGTAATCTATTTTAGAATTTAGTGTTGGAATTAATTGGATTTAGAATTTTTTTTGAAAAAAATGTAATCAATGGTTTTAAAAAGAGAAACATATGTTTATGTTTATATGAAAATAATATTAAAAAAAATCAAATGAGTATAAATTTGTATATAATTGTTAAGCATATGAATTATTGGTCCCTCATTTATTTGATTTGTATTATAATTATGTTTTGTTTCCAATTTCACGTATCGTTCCTATTAACCTTCCACCTACTATTACTTTCTTATGTATGTTTCATCCATTCACTAATGTATATGCATTGAACGTAAAAGGAAAATTAAAAATATATTTTAACATGTTGCCATGCGTGCATTTCATGAATGCATGACACTTTATTTTTTCCTTAAAGCTTGCATCCACTGATCCACGCATGCATATAAAAATATATATTAAATGTTGCATGCGTTTCATTCATTAATGCATGTTCTTTAATTCTTTGCATACCCATACTTCTTCCTTTCCTGTTCCTATGTGTTTCCATATTTCTCTCCCTATTCCCTTTATTTTTAAGTCTTCGTCATTTGCAAATATAAGGAAGAAGACAAGTTTTTTTTTTAAAATAAAATAATACAAGTTGATAAATGTAATATTTATACATACGTACAAACTTTGAAATTTGAAATGAAAACAATATGGAATGAATGGAGACCGATTATAATAAATTTGGTATTAAATTGTATACTTATAGAAACAACAATAAATTCAAATTAATAAATGGATAATTTCTTGTTTAATCTTTGCATACGTGCTCTATATATATATATATATATATATATATATATATATATATATATATATATATATATATATATATATATAGAGAGAGGGGGGTTGCTTTCTTCCTCTCTCTCCCCTGATGTAGAGAGGAAAGGCAATCCAAATGTAAATGAAATCTTTTCATGGTTTCAAGCTGTATTTCATTTCATTTTCAATTGGAAAATTGTTCATACGCTGATATGCCTTCATAATCAACACTAAAATCCCATCTTCCTGCTGTAATTCAGTCCAGATCCAAGATCTATCCCAAATCCAGATCTATCCCAAATCCATGAGTCGCGGTTCCATAACCGCTTCGTTGCTGCAACAATAAAAATCATTTTAAATGCAAAATCTAATCTTCGTGCTCATCAGGAATATAGAATCAAACACTCCACAACTCGAATTTGGGCAATCTACTGAGTAACGAGAACGAGACATCGCCATGGATCTTCGAGCGACATCAACTGACTCTCCATGCCCTCAGTAATTCGACCCGACACCGTTGACCTTAGATGATCAAGACACCGGAGTGGGTTCTTCCGGCGAAATTGATTTCATTCGCCTCTCTATCTTATGTCGAAGACCTTCACTCCAAATAACCGATCTTCTGAACAATTTTATTTGCTAAAGTCGGTTTCGATTTAAAAGGGTAAAATTTCTATGTCGTTTTCAATTCATGATTGCAGTTTCATTCCTACCGATAGCCATAGAGTGCTTAAATGTTCGATACTGGGATTCCTTTTGATATTACTGGTGATTTGGTCTTCACTATTTGAGTTTACAATGACCAAAAATTTAAATAGTTGAATCTTGGATTATGTAAAGACTGCTTGGTTAACAGTAGATTCGATGAATCTTGGGTTTTTCCACAACTGTTATTGAAAACTTGTGTACCAATTTAAAGTTTTTAAGAAGCAGTTTGGAATTAATCCATTGTAGATTGGATCGGTTCTTGCTGTTAGAATTAAGTTACTGCTTCAGGAAAGGGTTGCAGATTACGTTTTCAAGCATCAGTAAACTGAAATGTCAACTGCATAAGGCTTTTAGTAACAAAGTAACGGAATGGTGTCATACTGTTTTAATCTCTACCACTCGAAAAAAAGACTCGAAGATAGTAATAGAAAATTAAACGTGCAGCGGGATCGCATTTGCTATGGAGTTGGTAATCTTATCATGTGTTCAAAACTCTCTTTTAGGATTTAATATGATACTTCGTATGTATTTTATTTTATGCTTTTCAGTTTATGTTTAGGTTAGTATGTTAACTTTATTATGTACTTTTCTAGTTGTTAATAAAAGTGAACCGATTTTCAATATATATATATATATATATATATATATATATATATATATATATATAATTTATTACATTGAATTGGGAAGCAGTTAATTTGGCATCTCAATAGGAAATAAAAGGAAAATATCTTGAACAATAATGCAACGTTCGGTTTCAAAGTATCAGTCACGTGTGCTATTCATACTTTATATATTAACATGCTCGTATTCTTTTCAAGCCTGCCTCTCTCCTTTCCCATTTCTTTTCTGCTATGTTATTTTTTTTCTTTTTTGTTCCAAATCAAGACTTTATTAATAACAAAAAAAAAATGAAAGAAAAAAAGATTCCACGGCAAATTAAAAATCGATCTTTGTTCCCCTTCCCAATCACAAATCAACCACCGCAACTTGAAGCTCTACAACCATCGTGTGCCTACAGCATCGAGCATAAGGGAATTGTCTTCTCCAAATCCATTCAAAGTGAGTATGCGTATTAACCTTAGTAAATTAACCAAGTAGAATAGTTAATTGAATTTGAGTTTTTTTGCCTCTGTATTTTGTGTCTACATTTGAAATAACAAATGCATGTTATATATTTTGTTCCCATCTACAACTACCCTATCACGCACATATTAATAATGTACATTACCTGTGCATTATGATCATTTGAAGTTGAATTGTTGTGATATATTGGGCCTTGCGTTGCCTTGTTAGGAAAAGGAAGCCTGCTGTTGGAACGGTTGTTGCATGCGCCTAATTTGCACCCACAACCTTAGTATTGATGCATATGAACTAGAATGGGTTAACCAAAAAATTGTGATGTAGGTTAAACATTATATATTTATACACATATGTCTGGATCATATATACCTCGTTTTTTACTAAACCTATGTTGGATTGCCTTGTGTCTTTGTATTTGCATGTGCTGTGTATTGCTTCATACGTGTGGCTGTTATATATATATATATATATATATATATATATATATATATATGTGTGTGTGTGTGTGTGTGTGTGTGTGTGTGTATTTATCATGAAGCTAGTAACTTTAAAGCATGTTAATATTGACTACTTTATTTTCAAATTGCATGTCCTTACTGTGCATGTTTGGCATTCTCCCTTGTTTGCCTGTAACCTCTGCATTGTCTTTTGTACTATACTGGGCATACTTGTTGCTTTATGTGATTTATAGTCTCAGTCGAGTTTACATTCGTAGTGCCACCTTTCACATTCGTAAGGATTGATTTTGGGCCACCTCAAATTATAGCTTTTTGTTATAAAAGGAGATATGTATAGTTAGTAACCCTTTGTAGTTAAAGAGGCCATGCATATTTACAAATTACTGTAAGTTGCCTTTAAAGCACCGTTTATGTATATGCATGCTACCTTGACTTTAACGATGCTTATTTTGAAAAAAGGAAAATGTGAAACAGACACAACTAGCTTATATGTTTGCCCTTTAAATATTGTATGGCGCCAGTCGTGATTACACCTTACCATGAAATTTGAATGCATGCATGCAACCCCGTAAATCATCTACCGTTTGCATCTAATATATAACTTGGGCATGTTACTTGACCATTGACATCTTTTATTTGACTAAAGGCGTATATTATATGTTACCTACGCATGTTATTTGTATTGCCGAAACATATGGAACATTTATTTAGTTACCATCCTATTAATATGCATGCGGTCCTCTTAACTATATAGATATACAGCTTGTATTTTTGTATTCGGTGAATTTAAATTGGATGTTAGGGCAAATTGTTACATTTCGTTGTTTTATTCGAAGTTAATCTATTTAAATAAAGATTAATTCTAACTCAAGTGCTTTATGTTTTTGCGTGGAACACTCAGGTTAGATACGAGTGTTGCAAATTATAGATTTCAGCTCACAAAGAAGAGAGGCATGTGAAGATGCATGCACGCGCACACAGATTTGATAAATTTGCTGCAAATTTTATTTTGTTCAAAATCTATGTACTTCCGCTGTGTAAAGTTTTTTGTACAAACTCTGATATCTTATGTAAAATTATTTCGCTGAGAGATATTGTAGTTTATTTATTCTGTGATTTCTTTGTCTGATTCTATTCAAACCCTTAAGCTAAATAACAATCCGTCGTTTCAAACGGTTTGAGTTGGTTTAATTACCATCTTGAAGCAGTTGAAAAGGCAGTTCTTACAAATGTAAATGTTGGGAGAGACAATTTATTGAAAACCCAAAATGCAAAGAAATGCTTAACATCAATGAAACAAAAATAAATAAAATAAAATTTACTGATGGGAACACAACCCCTAGACAATGTAGATAGTTTATTTCTTTTTTTTCCCTCTTTTTTTGTTATTGTCTTTATATGGATATATCATTCAATAAGTAATTTATACTAGTTAACATAAGATTTATAAATTAATACAAGCAGGTGATTCTTTGTGTATTTTGATGAAACTTTAGAGGTATATCATGCACATATGGTACGTGTGATGCTATTCTTTATTTAAAAAATTAGTTTTATATATGTAAATTTTGGTTTCCAGATTCCAGTATGGTTTCCAAATTACAGTATATACTACTTTACCTTATGTTTAGCTTCAAATACGTTCACAAGCTTCGAAAACAAATTCATTGAATGTAAAGTTTCCAATGTATATTTAAGTTATAAAGTTTACAAATATCATGTATAGCTTTTTGAGTGCTCTAAAAGATGTTATGTAGAATGTGATAATGTCAGGTTATGGGTCCTACATTATTATTTTCATCTGCACTACCACCGAGGCGTTTTGTATTTTGCTAAAGCTTGGAAGTATTTTCAAATGCTGGATTAATGATTACTTATTTGCATCTCCTTTTGAAATCTGCCTAATTTTGCAATATTTGTAACATGGATATTGCAGTAAAAGGTGCAGGAATTCACATGAAAACTAATGCAATAATCAAAATTATATGCAAAAACAATTCAATCGTACTTCACCCATATATGGAAATTGCGTTAGGGTTTGGTTTGGTAGTCCCCAAACTTTTAATTTTACTAAGGATACATTCTGTTTTACACAAAGTAAATCATGAACAGTATTTTTAAATTGTAGAAATAGTGTTGGCTGACAAGTTCATATGAAACAAGAAAATTTTACAACCATCTCTAGGCATTCAAAAACCTGCAAATAATTGTTATCCATACTTTGCGACCTTACAAGGCATCAACTCTCTTTATTAACAAAAAACAACATATCACAAAATTTGGACAGGTTATGTCTTTCATTATTATTGTCAAGTGGGCACTCACCTATGCTTCCTCTAAAAAAAAAGATAAAATGATTTTTGTTTTGAAATCACTGTCAACACCACTTTATAAAATAATATGCCTAAAGTTATCAAATGGATGAAGTGACAATAACACAAAATCTAGTTTGATGAAACCCAATGGTTTAGATGTATGTCATTAGTAAAGTGCAAATTATTTCACCCAGTAGTTACCATAGGTTTATCAGAGCGACTTTTGTCATTTTCGGCAAAAGCGCATCCACAAGATGCTTCAAAACAAGTCAAAAATAACACAAACATGATGACAACTAATTATTTATGACTATGAGATTTTGTTAGAAAATTCAAAGCACTTTTACAAAGACAAAGGAAATATAGAACTTATCACTGAAGCACTCATCATCTTGGGAGAACAATGCCGATCTCCTCGTCAAACTCCTCTGATTTCAGGTCACCGTTGCATATAATTTCTAGGAAAATCATGAGACAAGAACCTTGATCGCAAAGTTCCTAAAACAAACTGCAGGCTTTCCCCAATGAAATCAACTTTGTCAATCGAACAAAGAACAAATAAGTGAAATCGTAGTAGATTGAGGGTATTGAGTACAGGTAAAAGAAAAAAAAGTTATCTTTGTCTGAAATATTGACCAGAATAAGCGCTCTGTTGATCTGATAGCAAAACGAAAAAAATCGCCAAAATCCTAACACGTAGAAACACGGCTAGGAAGTCGTTTTTTCTTGGATTAGGGAAGTCGAAAGCAAAAAAAAAGCTTTTGAAATAAGAAAATTTTGAAAGCCCAAATTTTTGTGTGGATCCATGTGGGCTTATCTACTATTGCTTTTTAAAAGCTAAAAAGTTGCTTATTAGCAACCATCCAAACAGGCCCTTAACAAAGGGAAAAAGGAGAGCAGACATGCGTACTGAAAGAAGAGGAGTTGGGGAAGATGGCTTGCAGGGTGATTTGTGGAAGCAGCAGGCGGGCTGATAATGCATTGTGATTGTGGGATGAAGGCAGTTGGGCTTCATCCCTTAAAAAACAGGGAGAGAAAAATGAAATAAATGAAAAGGGATTGAAATGGGAGTAATAAAGGGGTTTTGTGACGGCCCGCCCCGCACCAGCCTGCATTTCCTCCGAAAGTGCGCTGTACACATGTCCCGACTAGCACGGAACGGTCGCCAAAGAAAGGAAAGAAGGGAATGAACTAATCAAGGAACCTGTAGAATGTCTCACAGCGCATGGAATAAAATATAGTAATAACATACTTGACATAAAACAGGTGAGACAGTGTATAAGCTGATAACTAATAACCAACATCAATCTCAAAGCAGCGGAAATCCAAATACAGCTTATTACAATTTTCCAAATTTACTGTCTCTAAACAAAAGAAAGCTGAAATAGAAGATACACCAACAATGCCCAAGCAGTGATCTTCAACAACACAGGGAGAATACTAAATATATATATCACGTGGAAGCCTCCTGCTCGTCTCCGGATCATCTACCCGTGCATCACCAGCTAACCTGTCTCTAGTCTGCTCGTGTGAGCACCCAGAGTAATAAGAAGAGACATAAAACTCTGGGTCAGACATAAAGCCTGGTATGAGCGATAAGCATCTAAACAGAGTTATAACAGGTATACTAAACCATACCTGAACCTGGACCTGCAACCAAAGAGTTAGTACCACATACCGTACAATGCTCTAAGGTGCCATAACAAATAGTGTAAGAATACGGGGGTGGGGTGTGCATGTCACAATGATAGCAAACAATCATCCATAGCAACCATCCTCACATCTCTCATTCAGTGCGTAAAGCGTACGGCATCTACCACTTTGGAACACTAGACAAACTGAGGTAACGACGAATTCCGACTTGTAGAAACCCTGCTGTGACCAAGCCAAACACTTGGAGTCATGACCAAACATTTCAATGACCCACTTCATTGGTCGTAGCCCTTGGTTCTACCGATGCCATAATGGCCCTGAATCCGCCTTCGTACCTCCTACCATAGTGGTTCAAAGCTATAGACGTCGATAGCTCCTTGGCACGCGTCCCGCAGCAAAGCCCAACCATGAAGTGAACTCGTTGATTCCCATCTGAATCTTAAGCTCTAACTTCTCATTTGGACTTCCTTTGCATCTCGGGTTTGGTCGAATTGGAGTGGGTCTTCGGAAAAGTTGTCGTGCAGTAGCAGCTCTAGAATTCGGTTCGGTTCGGTCACCCATGCTCGGTTCGGTTCGGTCACCCATGCTCGGTTCGGTTCGGTCACCCATGCTCGGTTCGGTTCGGAGTGCCACCTTCCTCTGGTTTCGGGTCCTTCTCCTTGTCTTCTTTCATTCGATTCGGGTCGGGTACTTCGCTTCGGGTCGGGTCGGGGTCCTCCTCCAGGTCAGGTCGGGTGTCCTTCCTTCCAGCGCTCCAATCCGCCCCCTTATTTCTTCACGTATTCCGATCCGATCCCTGCATCTCCAAGTCGATCCGATTTGGCCTCTAATCACTCTTCCGATCCGATCCGCTCCGCTCCCTAGCTTACTCCGATCCGATCCCTTTGTCCACTCCAACTCTAAGTAAACAGCCTTCCTTTTTGCCAAGCCTTCTCCAGCGACAAGTTCCAATCCAGTTCGAATCTCCTTGGTCAGTTCACAAATCCGATCCGACCCCCTTTCTCCTATCCGAACCGGTTCGGAACCTGCACACTTCTGAAATTTTCCAGCAAGCTTTCTACGCCATTCGACGACGTTTTCGACCAATTTAACTATTCTAATCAATCATGAAACATACCATAGAGTCATAGCAACATGTAATAGCAACCACAAACAGCAACCAACAATTCAAATGAATCAAAATGGATCAAAAGTAGCTAAAACTTCATTTTTTCCCTTAAGCACTCTTAATCATGTTTAAGCATACAATTAGCAAAACATATCGAAATTATCTCAAATTTCTAACAGAGCCTTAAAACATTATTTTAGAATTTTAAGAATTTTTCCAGAATTTATTTACGTATAAATTCACTAATCTTCACTAATTACCCTTAATTAACCGTAATTAGTGCAAAAACTATGCAAATCACTCACCTTTGCCACAAACAAAATTCTCAGAACTGAAACTCCTCTGATTTGGGGCGAATACTGATGTCTAACAGCAGCTCTAACCTTGCTTTGGTGCTTTTTCTCCTTAATTTGGTGTTGCTAAGCCTAATCTTCAATTAGAGAGTGATTTGGGGTGTTTTAGATGTAGGAAGCCATTGTTAGAGTGTCTAAGGATGAAAGTGGCGGCTGAGAACTGAAATGAAAGTGATAACCTAACCCTAATCAGTCCTCCTATACCTCTAAACCCGAAATTCCCCTTGGGCTTAGCTGCTAATCACCCGGTTAAGCCCAATTAAGCTGTATTTCACCATCTGAAACTTGTTTCAGCCATATCTCCCAAACGGTAAGTCCGTTTGGCTAATGTGACCACTCTACGGAAAGAGAAACCATCATTCGAAGCCAATGGAAGTGGTTTCAGGTCAAAATTCATTCCCAGTCAAAAGTTATGGCCAAAACAGTGATAACTAGGGGTAAAATGGTCATTTAAAAATCGGGAAAAATCATGAACATGGGAAATGACCACAATAGTCGTCTCCCAAAGTTACGTGACCATACGACTTCGTATGTGAAAGGAATAAATATCCTACGATCCTATGATGCGTAGAATGCGGGTCGTTACACTCTCCCCCCCTTAAGAAATTTCGTCCCCGAAATTCCTTAACCCAAAACATACACAGGATCCCGCATGCCTAACAACCACATACAACAATCAAACATGCAAAGCAAGCAAACAAGTCTATCCTAGCATGCGGAAAACTAAATCGCTAATAAAATCTTACCAGACAAAGAGTTCTGGATACTTCTTCCTTATGTCCTCCTCTGTTTCCCAAGTACAATCATTCTCATCTTCGCTCCACTGTACCTTGACTAGCTTCACCGACTTCCTTCGAAGTTGCTTCATGTCGTGTGCGACAATACGGGCCGGCTTGCGGTTTCCAACCGCCTCGGGTTCTACTTCGAAGTCCTCCAACTGATCAGGTGAGATAGTCATATCTGAGTCGTGAACGAACTTCCTTAGTTGGGAAACAGGAAATACGTTGTGAACTCCCGCCATCTTCTCTGGTAAGTCAATTCTATATGCCAAATTCCCGACTAGCTCAAGAACAGGGAACGGGCCAACAAACCTTGGGGCTAATTTACCTCTCCTGCCAAATCGTATTACGCTCTTCAACGGAGAAATCTTAACAAACACCAAGTCACCCATGGAGAATTTTAGGTCTCTTCTTCTCTTATCAGCATAACTCTTCTGCCTATCTTGGGCTGCCTTCATTCGTTGCTGAATGATCTTGATCTTATCTGAAGTTTCCCTCACCACATCTGGTCCAAGCATAAACTTCTCGCCAGTCTCTATCCAACATGATGGTGAGTTGCACGGTCTTCCATACAAAGCTTCAAATGGAGCCATACCGATACTAGATTGGTAACTATTATTATATGCAAACTCTACTAGATGCAAATGGTCATCCCATGATCCACCAAAATCCAATATGCATGCTCTCAAGAGATCTTCCAAAATACGATTCACCCTCTCCGTCTGACCGTCAGTCTGAGGATGATATGCGGTACTGAGATGTAACTCTGACCCTAGCGCCTCTTGCAAGCTCCTCCAAAACCCACTAGTGAACAACGGGTCTCGGTCGCTCACAATGCTTTTAGGTACTCCATGAAATCTCACTACCCACTTCATATACAATTCTGCTAACTTAGCTGCTGTTCTAGTCGATTTGACTGGTATAAACCTTGCACTTTTAGTCAGTCGATCTACAATTACCCAAATGCTGTCATATCCCAATCTAGTCCTTGGTAACCCATCGATGAAATCCATCGAGACTTGCTCCCATTTCCATTCGGGAATTTCTAAGGGCTGTAACAACCCACTAGGCTTCTTTTGCTCGGCTTTAACTAGCTGGCAATTCACGCACTTGGATATAAACTTCCCAACGTCTCTTTTCATCCCTTCCCAGTAGTAGGTCTGCTTCATATCTCGATACATCTTATTACCACCGGGGTGTATAGTTAGTTTTGAGTGATGGCATTCTCTAAGCACTTCATCCCTCAATCCATTGACATTGGGTACAACAATCTTTCCATTCTTCCTAAGCCATCTATTTCGATCAAGCCCATACTTGTTCATCTCCTCATCGATACTCATCTCTAACCTGGAGATGATTTCCAATAGGTTAGGATCGTCCCTCTGACTAGAGCCGATCCGCTCAATCAAAGTGGGTCTGATCGTCAAATTCGCTAACATTTCTGGATCCAATTCGCACTTTGGTCTGAAATCAAACCCCGCGATAAACTCCAGTTGCTTCCATTCAAGGAACATAGCCCCTAAGCTGGCATGTCTTCTACTCAATGCATCAGCCACCGCATTGCCCTTTCCTGGTGTGTATGCGATGTCAAAATCATAGGAAGCCAAGAACTCTAACCATCTCTGCTGACGGAGATTTAAATCCTTCTGGGAGAACAGATACTTCAACGACTTATGATCTGTAAACAGCTCAAATCTTTCTCCCAAGAGATAGTGTCTCCACATCTTTAACGCGAACACGATCGCTGCCAATTCTAAATCATGGGTAGGGTATCTTCTCTCGTGCGGTTTCAATTGCCGACTTGCATAAGCTACAACCCTACCGCCTTGCATCAATACAGCACCCAGTCCGGTACCACAGGCATCCGTGTATACCGTCATCTCTTCATCCCCCTTAGGAATGACTAACACTGGTGCGCTTGTCAACTTGTCCTTTAGGCTTTTAAATGCATTCTCGCACCTTTCATCCCAGACAAAAGCTTGATTCTTCTTGGTCAACTGGGTTAATGGTGCTGCTATCTTGGAGAAACCTTGGATAAACTTACGATAATATCCCGCTAACCCCAAGAAACTTCTTACATCTGTTGCATTCTTGGGCGTAGGCCAATCTTGTACCGTAGCCACCTTTGCTGGGTCCACGGCAATACCACTCTCTGATACAACATGGCCCAAGAACCTCACTTCTCTCTTCCAGAAGTGACACTTAGAAAACTTTGCTTTCAATTGGTGTTTTCTTAACACCTCCATCGCTACTCTTAAATGTTTCTTGTGTTCTTCCTCTGTCCTCGAATAGACCAAAATATCATCCACGAACACAAGAACAGACTTATTCAACTGATCTCTGAATACCCTATTCATAAGATCCACAAAATATGCCGGGGCATTAGTCAGCCCAAATGGCATAACCAACCATTCATAAAACCCAGACGGCGTTCGAAATGCCGTTTTAGCTATACTCTCAGCTTCCACTCTAAGCTGATGAAAACCTGTCGCGAGATCCAACTGAGAAAATATTCTCGCGCCACTCAACTGATCAAACAAATCATCTATCCGCGGTAGAGGATACTTATTCTTCCTCGTCACTTTATTCAACTCGCGGTAGTCTACACACAAACGAAGGGAACCATCCGCCTTGGTAGCAAACACAACTGGTGCTCCCCATTCAGAAACACTCCTTCTGATAAATCCCTTCTTCAAAAGATCGCTGACTTGCACCTCGAGCTCCCGCTGCTCCCTTGGTGCCATACGACGAAGTGGCATCACTATAGGTCTGGCACCTTTTTCCAAATCAATACGAAACTCAATCTCTCGGTGTGGTGGAAGTCCGGTCACTTCTTCGAAAACATCCGGATACTGGCCAACCACGGGCAAACCTGACAACTCACTATGCGGAATGTCGAGGGAGTTTAGAAAACTAGCCAATACCCCCTTACTGGGTAGACCACCAAACACTATCCTCCGCCCATCATCCGCTCTAGCTGTCACCAAAAAGCCCTCACAGTCCACCACCACCCCGTATCTTTGGAGCCAATCTACTCCCAAAATAATGCCAAACCCAGTAAAGCCCAAAACAAAGCAATCACAAACAAACATGCATCCATGACTCGATAGAACCACATTACGACAAATCATGCTAAGGCTAGTTGAACCACCAATCAGGTTCGTCACTACTAAAGGTCTATCGACAATCTCGGGCTCCAATCCCAACCTATCTACCAGGTCACTAGATATGAAAGAACTGGAAGCTCCGGTATCAAACAAAACTCTAACAGGAACATCGTAAACAGAAAGCATACCTTGAATGACGACATTCTTTCCCTTCTCCGCCGCAGTTGGGGCATTCGACGAAGAAGGAATAGCATTAAGAGCATATGCTTTCACCATTTGCTTTTCCTTAGGGGGCTGGGGACACTTGTCCTTGTGATGTCCCATTTGGCCACAGTTGAAGCACTTCCTATCTGCTGGCTTGGCCCGACAATTACTAGCATAATGGCCCTTCTTACCACAGCTGAAGCACTCCACATCTTGCTTATTCTTCTTCTTCCGGCCATCCTTAGCCTGATTCTGCTTTCTCTTATTCTGGGAACCACCTTTGCCTCCACCACTAGCTTGTGGCTTTGGCTCATCTGCGGATGCAACCTCAGTCTTTGGCTTAGGGTAGAGACTTTCTGACCTTAACGCTTTCCCCACAATCGATTCAAACGTCTCATCGATGTGGTTAATAAGTTTTTCCCCCAAGTACTGATCCAATCCAGTTATGAATTTCTCATTCTTTTTCTCGGCAGTATCTATAAGAGATAACCCATATTTTGACAAAGTGTCAAACTCAGCAATATACTCCGAGACAGCCCTGCCATTCTGCTTGAGCTCCAAGAATTTCTTAAACAACATTGACTTCTGAGCAGCTGGGATGAATTTCTCACTAAAGCGAGCCTTAAACTGCTCCCAAGTAATCTGATCTTCGGGAGTAGCTGCCTTTATAGCATTCCACCAATTCATTGCCCGCCCTTGCAGCTGACGGGACGCTAACTTTCTCTTCATCGCATCCTCGATACCCAAATCCTCGAAGATACGTTCGCAACTATCCACCCAATCCTGGACATCCGTAGCCGACTCCGTTCCATGGAACGGCTTCCCACCAAGGCTAGTATAATCCTTATTCAGCTTGGCGAAGTCAACTCTTGGCGCCTGCACCATTGGACCACCACCATTTCCACCATTGGGAGTCGCCCTCTGTACATCTCTAAGCATCTCTCTCATGAGGTCAGTAAACATCGTCCTCATGTCAGCAGCATTCCCATTATTGGCCCCTCTACCGGTACCTCTAACATATCGGCTCATCGTCAGTCTGAAAAAGGAAATGATTAACGACTCCATAGTGGTGTTAGTGCAGTACGACTCCATCCTTATACTACTAATAGTATATATATATAGCTTTTGAAAACCAAAATAATCACAAATACGCTCTCTCGTATACGTATATTATCTCTCCCTGATAACTTCCCTAGGTTAACTACGCAACCTAGAGCTCTGATACCAAGTGTGACGGCCCGCCCCGCACCAGCCTGCATTTCCTCCGAAAGTGCGCTGTACACATGTCCCGACTAGCACGGAACGGTCGCCAAAGAAAGGAAAGAAGGGAATGAACTAATCAAGGAACCTGTAGAATGTCTCACAGCGCATGGAATAAAATATAGTAATAACATACTTGACATAAAACAGGTGAGACAGTGTATAAGCTGATAACTAATAACCAACATCAATCTCAAAGCAGCGGAAATCCAAATACAGCTTATTACAATTTTCCAAATTTACTGTCTCTAAACAAAAGAAAGCTGAAATAGAAGATACACCAACAATGCCCAAGCAGTGATCTTCAACAACACAGGGAGAATACTAAATATATATATCACGTGGAAGCCTCCTGCTCGTCTCCGGATCATCTACCCGTGCATCACCAGCTAACCTGTCTCTAGTCTGCTCGTGTGAGCACCCAGAGTAATAAGAAGAGACATAAAACTCTGGGTCAGACATAAAGCCTGGTATGAGCGATAAGCATCTAAACAGAGTTATAACAGGTATACTAAACCATACCTGAACCTGGACCTGCAACCAAAGAGTTAGTACCACATACCGTACAATGCTCTAAGGTGCCATAACAAATAGTGTAAGAATACGGGGGTGGGGTGTGCATGTCACAATGATAGCAAACAATCATCCATAGCAACCATCCTCACATCTCTCATTCAGTGCGTAAAGCGTACAGCATCTACCACTTTGGAACACTAGACAAACTGAGGTAACGACGAATTCCGACTTGTAGAAACCCTGCTGTGACCAAGCCAAACACTTGGAGTCATGACCAAACATTTCAATGACCCACTTCATTGGTCGTAGCCCTTGGTTCTACCGATGCCATAATGGCCCTGAATCCGCCTTCGTACCTCCTACCATAGTGGTTCAAAGCTATAGACGTCGATAGCTCCTTGGCACGCGTCCCGCAGCAAAGCCCAACCATGAAGTGAACTCGTTGATTCCCATCTGAATCTTAAGCTCTAACTTCTCATTTGGACTTCCTTTGCATCTCGGGTTTGGTCGAATTGGAGTGGGTCTTCGGAAAAGTTGTCGTGCAGTAGCAGCTCTAGAATTCGGTTCGGTTCGGTCACCCATGCTCGGTTCGGTTCGGTCACCCATGCTCGGTTCGGTTCGGTCACCCATGCTCGGTTCGGTTCGGAGTGCCACCTTCCTCTGGGTTCGGGTCCTTCTCCTTGTCTTCTTTCATTCGATTCGGGTCGGGTACTTCGCTCCGGGTCGGGTCGGGGTCCTCCTCCAGGTCAGGTCGGGTGTCCTTCCTTCCAGCGCTCTGATCCGCCCCCTTATTTCTTCACGTATTCCGATCCGATCCCTGCATCTCCAAGTCGATCCGATTTGGCCTCTAATCACTCTTCCGATCCGATCCGCTCCGCTCCCTAGCTTACTCCGACCCGATCCCTTTGTCCACTCCAACTCTAAGTAAACAGCCTTCCTTTTTGCCAAGCCTTCTCCAGCGACAAGTTCCAATCCAGTTCGAATCTCCTTGGTCAGTTCACAAATCCGATCCGACCCCCTTTCTCCGATCCGAACCGGTTCAGAACCTGCACACTTCTGAAATTTTCCAGCAAGCTTTCTACGCCATTCGACGACGTTTTCGACCAATTTAACTATTCTAATCAATCATGAAACATACCATAGAGTCATAGCAACATGTAATAGCAACCACAAACAGCAACCAACAATTCAAATGAATCAAAATGGATCAAAAGTAGCTAAAACTTCATTTTTTCCCTTAAGCACTCTTAATCATGTTTAAGCATACAATTAGCAAAACATATCGAAATTATCTCAAATTTCTAACAGAGCCTTAAAACATTATTTTAGAATTTTAAGAATTTTTCCAGAATTTATTTACGTATAAATTCACTAATCTTCACTAATTACCCTTAATTAACCGTAATTAGTGCAAAAACTATGCAAATCACTCACCTTTGCCACAATCAAAATTCTCAGAACTGAAACTCCTCTGATTTGGGGCGAATACTGATGTCTAACAGCAGCTCTAACCTTGCTTTGGTGCTTTTTCTCCTTAATTTGGTGTTGCTAAGCCTAATCTTCAATTAGAGAGTGATTTGGGGTGTTTTAGATGTAGGAAGCCATTGTTAGAGTGTCTAAGGATGAAAGTGGCGGCTGAGAACTGAAATGAAAGTGATAACCTAACCCTAATCAGTCCTCCTATACCTCTAAACCCGAAATTCCCCTTGGGCTTAGCTGCTAATCACCCGGTTAAGCCCAATTAAGCTGTATTTCACCATCTGAAACTTGTTTCAGCCATATCTCCCAAACGGTAAGTCCGTTTGGCTAATGTGACCACTCTACGGAAAGAGAAACCATCATTCAAAGCCAATGGAAGTGGTTTCAGGTCAAAATTCATTCCCAGTCAAAAGTTATGGCCAAAACAGTGATAACTAGGGGTAAAATGGTCATTTAAAAATCGGGAAAAATCATGAACATGGGAAATGACCACAATAGTCGTCTCCCAAAGTTACGTGACCATACGACTTCGTATGTGAAAGGAATAAATATCCTACGATCCTATGATGCGTAGAATGCGGGTCGTTACAGGTTTGGCAATTTTTAAAAGAGGAAGACAACACTGTTTTAGGCGGTTGCGGGTTTGTAGGTATTGTTTGGTGAAGGGCCGACATAGTTGGGTAAAGGGGTAAGGCCCGTTTAATATAAAATTAAAGTCTATATTAAATTAAATTGTTTGTGGTCTTGTTAACTAAATATTTTGATCATACATTATCAGATTTTCGAACGGTTTGTCTCGTTAGGACCATATAAACGAAGGCTACGAGATGAAGTTGGTTTGGTCAAGTTTGGAAGCAAATTTTTAATTAAATTAAATGAATGTTTAATTTAATTAAAAACAAAAGTTTAAATCTCAAAATAAAACCAAGATGAGTTCAACTCACTCGGTTTATCCTACTTGTAGTTTGTATAAGCCAAGTTTTATTTTGTGTGCAATGTTTGCTAATGATTGATGATTTGATATATGTTTGCATGGATTGTTTAGTTTAACCGAAATAAATCGTTATTTTAACAATTATATTTCAAACGAGGTAACTTACCTTGTTGGTTACGTTTATAATAACATAAACGTATAATTGGATGCTTGAATGGCTGTTGTTAATTGATTATTGACCGTGATTAGTTAAATGTTTATTTTCGTTTATTGTGATAAATATATTGTTGTATTGAAATTGAGGTAACCCAATATGATGCAGGGAAGGACAGGTTGGAGGACTCCAACTTGATTCCTCACTACTACTAAACGTGGAATTGACTGATATTTCACGGTTTTGGTACTTTTGTAGACATTTGCTTCTTTAGTACTATCGATAAAAATGATTATAAATGGAAATGTATTTATAAAACAGGTTTTGAAAACCAATTTCTTATAATATGATTTGTAAATGTTTCAAACTAATGAAACAAGTTATAATGTGGTTTATAAATTTAAGTAATGACCTGAATGGGGTTTGTTTAAATTGATTATACTGGAATTGGTTAATAAATTAACAATGCTTTGAGTTGACTATTCTAAAGTCGAATTTTATTTCGATGACCTCTAAAGAAAGAATTACTATTTTAATAGCAGTAAATGGTGAAGTAAACATATTTAATGATTTATTTAAGTATTTATTTATTTTTTAATTCAGATTAACGAATAAAAGTATATTTTAAAGATATATATCTTGAAAGCGTGGATTATAATGCTGTTATTATAATCAGTGTTATTTTGTAAAAGACGTTGATTCTTAAACTAAGTCCGAGGGTTACAGGAGTAAAAGTTTGTTGGTATTAGAGATTGTGAACTCTGTCTATTTCAAATTAACAATGTTGTGCAGTTAAGGTCTTAGAGGTAATTATACCTCAACTTGATTGACTTCATTATTGACTAAGAAATGGTCAGGTTCGATAGCGAGGGTTGGATAAATGAAATAAGTTGATAAGCGACATGGTTTTAAACACCACGTTTAAATTGAGTAGTAAAATAGAAATAGAAATGTTTTCCGAATATTGAAAGCTTGAATTTTTTAGAGGATTAATTAACTGATGGTTAATTAAAGAGGCCAAATGATGTTAGTCATTGAATCAGTGAATTCATTTTCTTTTTATGGATGAATGGTTGTTTTTTAGTAGTTAAATCACCGACTACTATCAAATGTATCAAAGACGATTGTTGGTATGGAAAGACTAGGATTGAATTTATATTCGAAAACCATTCCAACCAATGAGTACGATATCGTGAAAGATGTTGATCGAAGATAGAGCAATTGAAGACCGTGGATCTTCATGAGCGAAAGGATTTCTTGTTAGAATTTCTCTAGATTGCAGCTTGAGGAATTTTGGCAGTGATTCTGATGTAATTGAAATCTTAGGATTTGCAAGGACTACTCGCTACTGATCCTTTGGATGCAATAGGAGGGTGCCTTCGGTTCATCCTGGTCCTAGATGACTTGTATGCACGAATGTCTGATAGAATATACCAAATAGATTACGGGTTGATTACCTCAAACGTATTTACGTTTGGTGGTAGGGAAATTTATTTCTCTTAGCTTTATACCCGTATTATTTTTAGGGAAATCAATTTGTGATTTGGCGGGTTTGACGATGTGACAATCAAAGTAACGGTGGTGTTCTATTTTAGGAGACAACATAGCTTCAAGCCTCATCAATTAGGAAATGATAAAAATCGGGCAGTTAATGTGGATAGTTGGGTTGCACCCAAGCAAGATGCATTATCATCGATCTAAAAAAAAAATCCTATTTGTTCTTCTTTCTTTTATGTATCTTACGGAATACGGTTGGAAGGCCAACAACTGTAGGTGATAATGCATTCAATCTACTCAAGCTAAATAAGTAACCAGTCATGTATGGCGGAGTTACAAGATGTTCTTGTTGAACCCCAGTGTATCCCCTCTAGCATACACTAATCTGAAGGTGGTCCTATACCTTGTTATAGTTGGAATCCAGTCTCCAAAAAGATCCTGCGGTTTTTGATTTTACTACGTATGTGGAGCGTGAGATGCAAGAGTTCCGGTATTTGGTTATTTATTTGATATAGACACTATTATAATATCACCAGATTTTCGTATCAAAATGGTTTGGATTATAGTAAGGTAAAACCGTCCATGTTTATGTGTGGGCTAGTCTTACTATTATCCTTTTCTTATAAGAGGATTTTCTAAAGTTAAACAATATGGATGTAGTTTGAACATAGTGATTTTTTCTGATGCTCGTTCACCAGACTGATCTGTGGCGTTTGTAATGCTCGGGTCAGACCGGGTGGTACATGTTTAGGTTATCAGATGCTGTGAAAGTTCAAAGACGAGCTGAAGGAGCCCAGACGTATGATATATGTAGTAGTATTCCTCTATGTGTTGTATTTGAGGACAAATAATTATAACTTTCCAGATGTGTTGGATGTTCACTGTACTATGATGATTGTAAGTATTATTTCAAGCTCTCAATAAAGTTATTTTTGTATTATATTTTATTCCACTTTGATGTAAGACTCTGTGTGGTGTTGGTTCTTCTTATTATTCTTTTATTCTAATATTTTCTTTCTCTTCTCATCATCTAATTTTCTTTCTATTCCGTTTTTTCGTGCACTTTGGGTTGAATGTGTAGAATATTTGTTAGCCCAAAAGGGTATGGATTTACGGTCCTTTACATCACCTATCCAAAATCCTTTATCCCCTTGTATTCAACCAATCAGGACCCCCTAATTTCCACCTTTTTGGAATTAAGCTATCTTTCTCTCTCGGACTTAATTGCAAAAATATGGAAATCAGGGGTTCTGATTGGTTTGGCACAGAGGAATAGGGGTTTTGGGTACAGATGATTTGCTCTCATCAGGCAAAAGGAAGTAACGTGACTATTTCTTATATACATTTGATAAGTATCTGAAAAGAGTAAAGTAAAAGTTTATTACGTTATTTCTTCCATTATCGAATTGTTTCAGACCCAAATCCTTATTTACAACCAAAATACAAACTGGATTAAAACTATTGGCCCAACAAAGCAGAAAATATAACAACCCAAAAAAAATGAAACATATTAAAAGACATACAAAACAGTGTTACAACATACATGACTCTACACTAAAAAGCAGGTCGATCATGAGAAAACACATGACAAACCATATCAAGCTTTTACACTAAAATTTGGTGTTGATTCGCTCCAAGTGGGTTTGTTATTAAGCCTGCCAACTGCAAGGAAGATGTAACATATTTTGTTAACAAAAAACATGACTGCACTTTTCTCGAACATAATGGACATCTAGATTCTGATGTTTGGTTCTCATATGTTTGGTCTTTTCATGAAAACACAGATCCTTAGCACTATGCATTGCTGAAGTATTATCATAATGCAGAATAATAAGAGTTGATATCGACACATTTAGATCTGCTAACAAATGCTTAATCCAAACTATCTAACTTGTTGTATAACTCATGCTCCTATATATATTCTTCCTCCATGCTACTTTTAGATACCACTTTCTGCTTCTTTGTTTTCCACTAAATTAAGGCATTTCCAAGAAAAATATAATACACGGTCAAAGACTTTCCAGTGTCAGCACACATGCCCTAATCAGCGTCACAATAGGCAGTATGAACAATATCTAATTTAGCCGCAGACCCAAAGTAATAGTCCCCTTCAAGTATCGCAGTACATGTAATGCAATAGTAAAATGAGGGAATGACGGAACTTGAAGAAACTAAGTTGCTAAACTGCATAAGAGATGTCAGGTCTTGTCAAGTTCAAATATAAGAGTTTACCAATCAATCTTCGATAAACCTCTGGATCTAACAGTTCATCTCCTTCAAACTTGAGGATCTTTAAACCTTTTGCCATAGGAAAAACAACTGGTTTGCAACTCTCTGCATTATAGTCACGTAAAAGGTCTTAAATATACTTTCTTTGATTAAGAAAAATTCTAGATTATGACCTTGAAACTTCAATGCCAAGAAAATATTTGATGTCACCTAAATCTTTGATAGAAAAGCCAGATGTAAATCTGCCTTTAATGTAAAAACAACAGAAGAATTATTACCAGTAACTAACAAATCATCAACATATGCCACAACTATAATGAAATTATCTTCCTCTTGAATGTAAACATAGAATAATCATGTTTAGACTGAATAAATCCCCACTAAATTAAAAATCTGCTTAATGCTTGATTCCAACATCTAGAAGCTTGCTTCAAGCCATAAATTGATTTCTTCAATTTACATATCTGACCCGGTAATGCTCTTTTATATCTGCAGGAGGAGACATGTAAACATATTCTTTGAGATATCCATGTAGAAAAGCATTATTAATATCCAATTGTTGAGTACTCCAATCTTTTGCAGCAGCTAAAGCCAACACAATTCTTACTGTTGTTAGTTTTGCAACAGGGCTAAATGTATACTTATAATCTTTCCCAGAAACTTGTTTCTCTCCCCTTGCAATCGATCTAGCTTTATACATGTCCTCTTCACCGTTAGGTTTGAATTTTATCTTAAAGACTCACTTACATGCTAAAGGTTTCTTGTCAATAGGAAGTCGAACTAATTCCCAAGTATCATTGTTTTCTTAAACTGTTAATTATGTGTCCATAGCCTGAATCCACTCTAGATACTCTTTAGCTCAAGCGTAAGAAGATGGTTCAATAGAAGACAAAACATTTGCAAGACTATGTAATTCATTATTATCCAGATGAGCAAGTGATGGCTCAGTGAACACATTGAAAGAAAAGAATCACTATTCTGTGTATTACTAGGATGTCTTGTAGGAAACTTTCTAGTAATACAATCATCATACTTCTTGGGCACTTGACATATTCTTGAAGAAGTTCTATTGGGTAAAACTATAGGACATAAAGATGTAGAATCATTATTCAATGTAGAAGGTTGGTTATGAAGAGAAGAACTGTCTTGTTGAGCAGTATTAGAAATAATACGATCAGTAGAAAAAGATGGTAAATATTGATCTGTGTTAGGATTAGACTGTGGAATTTGAGGGGGGAAAACTACTTTGATCTAAAGCAGGATTTACAAGTACTGGATTTTGAAGTTCTATTGAGTAAAACTATAGGACATAAAGATGTAGAATCATTATTTAATGTAGAAGGTTGGTTATGAAGAGAAGAACTGTCTTGTTGAGCAGTATTAGAAATAATACGATCAGTAGAAAAAGATGGTAAATATTGATCTGTGTTAGGATTAGACTGTGGGATTTGAGGGGAAAAACTACTTTGATCTAAAGCTGGATTTACAAGTACTGGATTTTCATATGAGGAAGCTACAGTCGGAGTTATGGGTGATATGAGTTTAAAAGGGAAAATATTTTCAATGGAATGTACATCTCTATTGAAAACAACCTTCTGAGTATCTAAATCATAAAGTTTATATCCTTTTTGTTTATAATGGTACCCAATTAAAACACGTCTCTTGGCTCTTTCAGCAATTATCGTGTGGCTTTGAAAATGAAAACACAAGCATCCTATAACTCAGAGATGTTTGTAATGAGAAGTCTTGTTCATCAATAATTCATATGGTGTCTTCCAATTTAAATCTGAACTTGGCATTAAATTAATAAGGTGAGTAGCAATAAGAATACAATCACACCAAAATTTGTAAGGCATACTAGCATAAATTTTGATTGTTCGTGCTATCTCTAACAAATGCCTATGCTTTATTTCAACACGACCATTTTTCTTAGGATTACCATGTATAGATATTTGATGACCTGTTTCCCTTTGATTCAAAAAGTTGTCTACATATCTCTTGAATAATCTCAGTTCCTTTATCATACCTGATAACTTTTAGATTTTTCTAAAATTGAGTTAATACATATACAATAAAAGCAGCAAAAACAGAGACTACTTGAACTTTTGAATGAAGTAAGCCTATCAAAGTATTTCTAGTGTGGTCATCTAGAATGGTCAAAAAATAAGTTTCACCACAAAGTGCTGGTCTATGATATTTACCACACAAATCAATATGAACTAAATCAATCAAAGATTCAGCATATGAAACAGACAAGGGAAAAGAAAATTTATGATGCTTTCCTAACATACATGCTTCACAAGAAAAGTCTTTATTAAGTAGTCTTCCTGATAAAATTTCGAAAATGTTTCATTTTGTTAACAGATGGATGACCTGACTTAGCATGCAGAATATCAATACTAGGTTTATTGCAAGAAGTAGTTGTATTATTGATGGAAACAAGAAAGCAAGCACTATTAGGTATTGAAGATAAATCTGAAAACCTATGTAAAACTGGCGACAAAGAGAGTTTGTAAAGACCAGAAATCCTTGATCCAACAGCTTGAAGTTGCTTTGATTCAAGATCCTAAAAATAATAAGAGGAATGCACGAATTTTGCAATAATTTTGTTTTGATTAAGAAATTTTCCTATAGATAAGAGGTTGTTTTTGAATGTAGGAATATATAACACATTCTGTAACTGCAATTTTGAACTTAAAATTACAGTTCCAATATGATTAACAATTATTGTAGAACCATTAGGAGGAGTAATTTTTATAGGATTTTTAACTTTTCTAAGCGAAGCAACATACGATCTATGGCCCTAGTACCAATTATCTAGGAATTTTGATCATTTGAACTACTAGTACTATTTTGAATTTTGGGAAAGCAATTACCTACATAGTTGATTCAGGAAGCCAATGGATTGTCCTTAATTTGTGAAACTGCATTTGAATCCTAAAACATCTTCATAACTTGGTTATATAAAGCAGAAACCATGACTGGATCAAACTGTTCACCTTCAAAACAAGCAGTATTCACAGCAGCACTGGAAGCATTAACTGGTTGAGGATGATTTCCAAGTATTCCTTGATCAGAAGAAGCTTCAGCAACATTGGCATTTCTCTGATTTAATTTTGCTTTTGCAACCCCTTCTTTATTCCACCAATCAGGATATCCAACTAACTTGAAGCACTACTCAATTGCATGTCCTTTTCTCTTGCAATTTTCACAGTAAAGTTCACTTTTTTGTCTATTACTCTCTCTTTGCAAGTCCTGAAAATTTGAATTAGAGGATATCTTCACGACAAAAAGCACTCATCTTTGGTTGATTGGCACCTTTTTATCCTGGTTTGTTTTGATGTTCGGCTTGTGGCAAAATGTAATCAGCTTTATGAACTATAGGCAAAGGATCAGAACTTAAGATATTAGTCTTCACTTGATCATATTCCTTCATAAGTCCAGACAATAATTGCATTAACTTGTTTCGCTGATTATTCTTAAGTATCGTCTTCAATTCCACATGAGTAATCTTTTAATACACCACAAGTAAACTCTAGAAAACCCTTAAGCATTTGTAATTGATCCCAAATAGTTTTCAATGTACCATAACATTCAGCAATATTTAATTCATTCTTATATGTAGAAGTTAAACTTTGATGCAACTCAAACAATCTTAGAGCAGTAGTTTGCCCAAATATTTGTGTTAATTATCTCCATAATTATGCAAAAGAATCGACGAATATAAAACATTTTGATAAAACCTTATCCATAGAGTTCAAAATCCAAGACATCACCTTGTATTCATTTCTAACTCATTTTTGATGATCAGTTTATCCAGACAGCGGCACAGGAAGCGTTCCATCAACAAATTGAAATTTATTTCTAACAATTACTATAATTTTTTTTAAAAAAGAAACATATGCTCAAGAAAATCAGAATAAAACTGAATTTGAAAGAGATGTGCTAAAAGATGAAAAGAAAATATAGGAAGAAGAACTTGAAAAGGTTCAAGATTCTCTCTCAAACTCAGATAGTCAGCTGTCACGTTTGAGCCAAGAAACTGAAACTCAAAAGTCAAAGAATGATGAAATTGTTTTTGAAAATCACAATTTAAAAACTAAGATAAAAGAGACAGAATTAGAAAATACTAGTCTACAAACTAGGTTAGAAAGCATTATTAAAATTGTATCAAATTTCAATAAGGGAAGAAAAATTTATCTAGAATATAGAAAATTCGCAATCCTCTACAAATAAACATGGTTTAGGGTTCAAAAAGGAGTAAAAAATCTCTTCAAAGAAAAATACAAATTCTAAAAGGAAAAATGAATCAAAACATAATATAGTTTTGAGTAAGATAGCACCTAGTATACCAAAATACACTAGAAAGGTAAATAAATCAAGATATGGGTTCCAAAAACAAACAATAGTTTAGTTAGGAACAAACATACCAATTTGTTTATGGAGACTGTTCATAATAATAAAAATTATATTTATAAGAGGGATACTAAACCCACTTGGGTTTGGCTTCTTAAGATCTAACTCTCAGGAGCCTATTAAAAAGAGGGTACTGATATGTTTATTAATATTTTTTGCAGGTCCCACTCAAGAAGAGAAAATGGATTTTAAATAGTTGTTTCTCAAAAGACATGACTGGAGACAAAGATATGCTTACAAATATTTCATATTGTTACGATTTTTGTGCGCAGCGAAAGCTTGACAAAACGCCAAGAAAAATAGGATCTTTATCACCCAATCACTTGAAGATGAATTTGATTAAAAAAACACAAATAATATTGGAAATATGAGCACATTCCACCCAACCACTCTCATTATTGATTCACCAATAAAAAATTGTTGACAATCGATCTCAACTATTGTTACAAACAATTACAACTTGAATCAATAACCTTATTGAGAAATAGGTAGAGAATATCTAATGGCTAAATAATTTGAAGGAGAACAATCAATTTGGAATAGCTAAATGATCACTTTTTGGTGGCACTCATCCACACCTTGGTGGCTCTCACCCACGCCTAATGAAGATGTCAGCTGGCCCTTTTTATAGAGAGAATTGCTTCATGCCCAAGAAAACTTGGCATCCAAATTATCTTCATATTTGTTATAAAACTATTTGGATAAGCACCAAATATCCTTGCAATAAATGTCCATAAATATATCAACCAATATCTCTCCGTAAAATCTAGCACCGAATCTCTTCATCAAATCTTGCACCAAATCTCTTCATCAAATTTAGCACCAAATCTCTCCATAAAATCTAGCAACAAATCTCTCCACAAAATATGTAAGATTATCTGTTGCCTAAAATTGTGATTTGCGTATCACCAATTTCAACACTCCACCTTGATACCAAATCACAACATCTCCTCCACTCAAACAATAGCCCCTTAGCTCTCACTTTCAACCTCTTCTTTCTCAATTAACACCATCTCGATTTTAACGGCTACGAGATAAAACCATCCTGTCTTCTCTTCAAGTCCAGGCTCAATTGATTTACAGGCTCAATCACGCCTTCTTGATTTCATCAGGTTACAAGATTACCTAATTGATTTCCAGGCTCAATCACACCTCCTCTTTATCGATATACACCTACCACTTGATCCCTCTTCATCTACATGGATCCCTCAAGAATTATCAACGTGAAGACAACAATCGATAACATGATCCTCAGCGGATCCTCAACAGTGATCAAAACCAACCTCTCCACCTTGCTGCGGACTAGGTTCTTCATTCCAAATTCTAAAAATCTCCTACTCCACAATAGCCATTCTTGAAAGCAACATCATCTCCGACATCTACAATCTTCAATCCAAAATCACTCCAAGCTATGCGATGAACTGGCTCTGATACCAAATTGTTATGATTTTTGTGCGCAGCGGAAGCTTGACTAAACACCAAGGAAAATAGGATCTTTATCACCCAATCACTTGAAGATGAATTTGATTAAATAAAAAAACAACAACACAAATAATATCGAAAATATGAGCACGTTCCACCCAACCACCCTCTTTATTGATTCACCAATAAAAAATTGTTTACAATCGATCTCAACTATCGTTACAAACAATTACAACTTGAATCAATAAACTTATTTAGAAATAGGTAGAGAATATCTAATGGCTAAATAATTTGAAGGAGAACACTCAATTTGGAATAGTTAAATGATCACTTTTTGGTGGCTCTCAGCTATACCTTGGTGGCTCTCACCCACGCCTAATGAAGATGTCAGTTGGCCCTTTTTATAGAGAGAATTGCTTCATGCCCAAGAAAACTTGGCATCCAAATTATCTTCATATTTGTTATAAAACTATTTAGATAAGCACCAAATATCCTTGCAATAAATGTCCACAAATATAGCAACCGATATCTCTCCATAAAATCTAGCACTAAATCTCTTCATCAAATCTTGCACCAAATCTCTTCATCAAATCTAGCACCAAATCTCTCCATAAAATCTAGCAACAAATCTCTCCACAAAATATTTAAGATTATTTGTTGCCCAAAATTGTGATTTGTGTATCACCAATTTCAACACATACTTTGATAGTGGCTCTGTTATCTTCGGAGATAACTCAAAAGGTTTTATCATTGGCAAAGGAGATGTGTGCAACTATGGTATATCAAATCTACCACCTATTACTAATGTTTCTTTAGTTAAAAAATTAAAACATAATTTACTAAGTATTAGTCAATTATGTGACAAAGGATTTAAAATAACTTTTTCCAAAAATAAATGTAGTATTTTTGATAAAAATAAAAATATTATTTTTGAAGGAAATACAGAAAGAAATATGAAAGTTAATATTAATTTTAAAACTATTCGAAGACTTGGTTATGGCCCAAACGGTTTTGTCATATTAATTTTAAAACTATTCGAAGACTTTCAAAAAAATGAATTAGTAAAGGGTTTACCTAAAATAAATTTTAAAATAAAAATCTTTGCGGAGATTGTCAAATAGGAAAATTGACCAAATCATCTTTTAAATCTAAGAAAGTCATTTCAACTTTACAACCATTAGAATTATTACGTAGGATTTATTCGGACCAACTCAGGTTCAATCCATAAATCAGAATCGATATGTTTTTGTAACAGTTGATGACTTCTCAAGATATATATGGACAAATTTTATGAAAACCAAAAGTGATACTTTTGAACATTTCAAAAAATTTGTTAAAAGAATTTAGAATATTAAAAACTTAAAAGTTAAAAACATTCGGAGTGATCGTGGTCACGAATTTGAAAATGAATTATTTGAACAATTTTGTAAAAAGAAAGGAATAATTAATAATTTTTATTTTCCTATAAATCCACAATAAAATGGAGTTGTTGAAAGAAAGAATAGAACACTATAAGAATGTGCTAGAACTTTATTAAATGGAAGTACTTTACCAAAACATTTTTGGGCAGAAGCTATAGCAACTACATGCTATGTATTAAATCATATTTCTATACGACCCTTATCTAAAAACACTTCTTATGAACGTTTTTAATGGAATAAAAACTAATATTTCTTACTTTAAATTTTTTGGGTCAAAATGTTTTATTCTTAACACAAAAGACCAACTCGGAAAATTTGATCCAAAAGCTGATCATGGGATTTTTGTCGGATATTCAGAGCGTAGTAAGGCATATCACGTTTTCAATAAACGTACAAATATTATAGAAGAAACTCTACACGTATCTTTTGATGAAAATTTTGATAAAAATATAACTATCAAAGATGATGACGAAACTATAGAAAATACTAGCTTTGAAAATAACAAAAATAATCCCATAGAACAAATTAGGTCACCTCCTAGAATTCTATAGATCATCGTACATAAAATATTAATAGAGAAATTGATTCACAAGTTCGAACAAGTAGTCAACTAAATCAAATGGGTCATGTAGCTTTTCTTTCAACTATCGAATCTAAAAATCCAAAAGAAGCTTCTACAGAAAGATTATTGCTATGCAGGAAGAGCTAAACCACTTTGATCGAAACGATGTTTGGGAGTTAGTTCCTCATCCTAATGACCAATCTATTATCGAAACTAAGCAAGTCTTTAAAAATAAAGCATACGAACTAGGAAATATTACAAGAAATAAAGCAAGATTAGTAGCTCAAGGTTATAATCAAGAAGAAGGAATCGATTACGAAGAAACATTTGCTCCTGTTGCAAGACTAGAAGCAATACGTATTCTACTAGCATATGCATGTTTTCATAATTTCAAACTTTATCAGATGGAAGATAAAAGTGCTTTCTTAAATGGATTTATTAAAGAAAATATATATGTTGAACAACCGCCCTTATTCGTTCATGAAAAATATCCAGATTATGTATACAAACTAAATAAAGATTTATGTAGTTTAAAACAAGCACCTCATGCTTGGTACGACAGACGTAAAAATTATTTGATCAACACTGGATCGCGAGTCGGAAAAGCAAATCAAACATTGTTTGTTAAAACTAATTATAAAGATATTTTAATTATACAAATTTATGTAGATGATATAATTTTCAACTCAATTAACGAAGAATTATGTAAAGAATTTTCTGTCATTATGACAAATGAATTAGAAATGTCACATATGGGAGTGTTATCATACTTTCTCGATTTACAAATCAAATAATTTTCAAATGGTATTTTTATTAATTAAGAAAAATATTGTAATAATCTAATTAAGCGTTTTGGAACGGACAACACTTCCGGAAAACCAACTCCTATGAGAACTACAGCTCATCTCGATCGAGATGACAAAGGAAAAAGTGGTGACCATAATTGTACCGGAGCATGATAGGATCACTACTTTATCTAACCGCAAGCCGTCTAGATATTATGATGAGTGTATATTTATGCGCTAGATTTCAAGTAGAACCTAAAGAATCACATTTAAGAGCAATAAAGTGAATTCTACGGTATCTTAACAACACTAAGGACTTCGGTCTTTTTTATCCGAAAGAATGTCCATTTGAATTCGTATCCTATAGTGATGCTGATTTTGGTGGATCACAGATGGTTTGAAAAAGTACAAGTGGTACATGCCATTTATTGGAAAGTTCACTTGTCTCTTAGTTTAGTAAAAAGAAGATCGACAAAGGCTCCTGAAGGCCCAACGGCCCAACAGCGGAAGGGACTCCAAGTTCTCTATAAATAAGACTCCATAGGTCACATTATAGGGGATAGGAATTCTTGTATTCTCCCTCTTAAATCCCTAATATAGAGATCGATTGAAGGATTTCTTCTATGCCATTCATGTACTCAAAAATGGAAGATTAATGAAAAATGGATCTACACTCATAGAACTCCTCTGTGAGTTTATTGTATTATTTCTTATTTTCCATCATTATGATATATTGCTTGTTTCCTATGTATGCACGGATCTATGTCCAAACCTTCCCGCAGATTGGATGCACCACCTCTTCCTATATGTTTGAGCCTCTCCTACAAGCTTAGATCCTCCCTATGAGTTTAGATCTTTTAGCGAGCTTGGTGCGGAGTTCCTCTTCGCCACCCGTTAAGTTCTTTATCAGGAATTGTGTTTAGTGATCTGTCTCCCTCAAACATCAAGACCTAGGGACAGCGATCTAACCCAACCTCGAGAAGACCAAACAACCAATTTCTCCTTTAGATTTATTCCCATTAACCTACCTCTGGTGTTGACGAAAAATATCGTTAACAAGCATCAAGGATGGTTTGGTGGTAGACGAGGGTGGCTTGAATGGTGTCAATGGCGGTTCGTTGTTGGTCAGCGATTTCATTGAATTGTTGGAGGGTGATGGTTTCGGCCATGGTCCAATCTTTTGAAATGACGAAGGGGATAAGTATAGAAGAATGAGGTGAGAACAAGAGTGAAAGCACCAAATTGATGCGGTTGAGGAGAAAGTTAGAGGCAGTCAAGGAGGAAGACAAAGTTTTAGAGAAGAAGGTAAGAATTAATGAAGAATTCGAATAGAAATTTTTTGCTTCCTGTTCCATTCCTTTACTGTAGCATATATAATATGCTTCTACAAATCAAAAGAAGCTAAGTGGCTTTACAACAAAACATTAAAATAAACGATAATCGCTAAAATAACAAAATTAGCCGATTCTCAATATTGCGCTATTGTCCCTATCCTGTAGCGTAACCATTTTCTCCCCTCCCAGTCATGAATTATAGCTGGTTTGTTAGCAATTCATTTAGGCCTTACGTGCGTGGTTTGTTGAGAAAGTTTTTCATGTGACTGAGCATTGTAAGCATTTGTATCAGTAGTGAGTTGCATTTTATGTGCAGGTGGGTGATGGGTTAATAGTATGCTTACCAATAACCGTATCAGAATATACAAAAAATAATCCAAATTTTAGACTCAAAATCCAAATTAAAGTTTTGTAGTTTTAAATTTTTAATCATAATTTCAAATTTTATATTCGAAGTTACAAGCACTCTACATGAATATAATATCACATTCATTATCATAAATGATTTTTTTATTTAAATTTCAAATTTGAATTTCAAAAGTTCATATTTTTTAATTCTAAATTTTAAATACATTTTTACCTTCAATATATTATCAAAATATCTAACAAAAATTAATAAAAGACTAAGATAATAAATAAAAAGACACATAAAACCAGACTGTTGATGACCTTTGTTGTGCGGTTGTAACAATTATATGTTTGCGTTTATTTCACACAAAACCAGAACCGCTCAGGCTTGTTGATATGCAGGGGCATTTATGTAAATCCCTAATATTTCAAAACCCCAGCTGCTTCCTGGATGCTATATAAATGGTATTACACATTCAATTTACCACCGAGCTACTAATTTGTGTATTGAGGTTAGCTCCTCGTTTTTTCCTTCGCATCATTTTTCCCTTTCTTCGGATAAGCATTGTACCAAGTTTCTCAGTGATATTGAACACACAAGTCTGGTGGAAATCCATTCAGCAGACCATGTTGACAAATCGAGGCATTTGTCTGAGAGAAACAGTTTTTTTATTTTGAACTTAAATATTTGTCTTGCGAGATTTTGTTTTGAAATAAATCTAAGTTGGTTGTTTGAATTTTGGGTCTGTTCTTTTTCTTGTCTTTTTGATCCTATAGTTAATTAGGCTGTCTTTTGTATTTGGACTCTACTGTTAGTTTTGTTAATGAGCCTTGGTCAAATTTGTAGGTTGCCATTATTCCGCAGCACCTACGTATTAATGCAAATCCCAATTTGCAGCATAAATACACCGATTAAATAGCGAATCATTTGCATCAAGGGTTGGCAATAACGAAATCGCAAGTCATCAAGCCTCTTAAATATTTTAATTTTTTACCTTGAACAAATTGCTATAGATCTTTCATTTGTTTCTTTCAGAAGAAATCTGGATTTATCCTTAAATATATTTTACATGTGTACGCTATTTATATTGCTTACACATGTATATCGAAGAAGTATATAGATCTTTTTCAAATTAATCGCTAGAAAATTTCATTTCCATAATATTTCTATCATAAGGATTGATACACCTTATGGTGGGACCAGCACAGGGTATCTACACGCAAGAGAGGGCCGATTGACATAGACACATGGAACATGAATACAAGTAAGGGAGCCGATCGATAGGGTAGTAAGGGTACATCTAACATGTTCATGGCAATTAGGCTGATTGAGGTGGAATCCTCATGATAGATGTACACCTGGAGGCTACCACAATTACGGGGATTGGGATCACGTTATCATTTTATACAGATTACTAGTTGGGACACTAGTTAGGTGGTGCAGAGATAGATATAGAAATCAGAATAACAAAGTAGTAGCGAAGCAGAGAAAGAGTAGAAGCACGTTCAGTTTATCTTACCTTATCATACCTTATCCATATCCTATGTTATCTGATTATCTCTGTTATCACGGTATTGCCTTATATTCAGTTTATTCATGTCATAATGCTTTTGCCTGTTTATATGCCGAAAGTCACTGGACTTACCAGACTCATGTCTGACCTAGTTTTGTTTCGCCTCTTTTCTTCTGTTCCCCCCCCTCCCCAAGGTTCACAGGGAGGAAATGTTATCACTTAGCTCGGTTTTCTTTCCAAGCTCGAAGATAGTCGATGTATTACATTGGACTCTCTCTTCCACTGCTATGGTCGGTTCACGCTTTATTGGGAAATATCATTGTTATTTTTATGCTTCTTTTATACTTGGAAGTTTTTGAATCAAGACAGAATTTACATGTATTATTTTTAAGTATGTTTGAGACAATTGTTGTAAAAGCTTGACTGAATTAAGTTGTTTATAAAATGACTTTATTTTCCCTTGCTTTATTTGTCTGTCTTGTAATTTATCTGCATCTTTTACCTAAAATGCTCCACCAAAGTTAAGGCACTCACTTTGAGAGTGACCTTAATGGAGGTGGGGTGTTTCACTTGGTATTAGAGCTGAAGGTTACCGGATCAGATAAAAGATTTGAAAATCTATTTTCAAACGGTTTTAAAATAAGCATTTTCTAAAGAAAAAGTTTTGTGTTAAAGGCATATTCCCCAAAGCCATATGCACTACCTTTTGATCCTCTGTTTGAATCCTTGTTTTCCTTCTTTACTGAGTCTTCGGGGCTCCTGGCTTTCTGGGAGATAACCTCATCGCGGCATGGTTCCGTAGGCTTGATGAGACAACGAAACATGTCAAAGGGCAGAGAAGTGCCCAACTCCCATTTATAGACACCGTAGTTTCACCTGCGGCTAATTTTCTTTTGAGCTTTGTAGGATTTTCCATGCGATGGAGGCAGCTTTCAAGATACTTGTCAAAAAGTTACACACAAGGATGGAAAAGATGAGAATAAGGGAGTTTGGCTAAGGAGCACAACCCAAGGATGAAGAACTCATGGATATAGACTTGGTTCACAAAGGAGGGGAGGAAAGAATAGTAAAACCTAAAACAAGAGGAAGTGTCTTTATTATGGTATAACGGGTCATATAATTAAAGACCAGGGGCAAGAACAAAGGACATAATTTTCAGAAGGGCAAATACATGCTTTCACCACCAGCGTACCTGAGAGGGAGGTAGTAAGGTTTCTGTTGAAGGAGTATAGTTTTTCCTCTTTGATCAGCCTGTTAGTAATATTTTTGATGTTAGCGCTTCACATTCGTTTATATCTGCTTCCATAGTTGAGTCTCTGCACCCTAGTACTTGTATAGTAGAAGATCCCATTATTGTCTCAAATCCAATTTGTGGTTCGGCTCGTTTATCTTTGATTCGTAAGGATTTGAGATACTTATGTTTTGGTTTCATGGGCTATGGGTTGATTCTAGGCATGGATTGGTTAGCTAGCAATTGTGAAAGGAGGGTAGTTAGACTTTCGACTTGCCTCGGAAATACCCTTGAAATTTTGTGCGATCCTAAGGGATCAGTTTGTCTTAGCTACCTAGAATCACTTTATATATTTATCGACGATTTTCGATCCGCTGGAGTAGTCCATGAGTACGCGGATGTTTTGATTAGGTTAGGGGCTTTCCCCCTAAAACTCAAGATAGACTTCCGCATATATCTAGTTGACAATACAAAGCTAGTTATGCGATCAACGATAGTTGTGGAGCAAGATTGGCGAGGATAGCCAGAGTCGGTTAAGTGCTCAATTGTTTGGTTGTTTTGCTAGTATCATCTCATATAGATCGTCCAAATTCGGAGGAGGTATTCCTTGGGTGCTTGTCTGATATTGGTTTAGGACTTTAGGGCTTGTACTTGGGGGATGTCAAGTTCGACTTGGATGGTTTGCGTGAGAGATACCGACCCCAAGATTTGTGACATGATGGATAAGCTAAGTAGAGGAGAGACCTATAATCATCTTAGTATATACACTTGGTATCATGGTTAACATCTGTTTATCTTGGAAAGATAGTTCGACTACATTGGATATCCTCTAGCATAGTAAGTGATCAAGGTCCTATCTTTACTAGTGGGTTTTCAAAATGGAAGTCAAGAAGCTTCGCAATCGTGAAGTTAAATTAGATAAGGTACAGTGGAGTAAAGCTCAAGAAGATGCGACTTAGAAGACTGAAGACTAGATACGCGCATCATACCCTTTTTGAGGGTATATCCTTGATTCCACTTTTTCTTTAATAATTATTTGCACGCTAGTCTTTATCTTTTAGGTATATCCTTTAGGTCCTATCCTCGATCCTTAGGTAGAAGCCAATGAATTTAACATGTGTTTGAGACATGTTATGTTTGGTGGATGCAAGTGGTTGCAAGTGTTTGATAGTGGTTGCTCGTGGATGCATATACACACATTAGGCACAAGATCGGCTCAGTCACTTGCATATTGCATATACATTAGTGAATTTTTATATATATGGATTGAAACTTGATGTGTTATCATATGGATGTTACATATGTATGAATGACTGTGCACTCATGTAGAAATTATAAAGTACGATCAGGAATAATTGCATTCATGATGGACTCATGGCACTAACATAATCCGCATTAAGGAGGTCAACTGAATCATTAGGACACCTGATTTTGAATTAGATAAGGACATGTACACACACTATGCATATGATCATGAAAGCATTAGAAATCTTTTTAAGGACAATGGACGCCTGTGATTGAATGGTTGAGTAGATGGATGCTGGATAGTAGGATATACGTTCTTCCTAACTTGACGATTTCGGGGACGAAATCCTTTAAGGAGGGGAGAATGTAACACCCCGTATTTTCTGTGAACATCAAAGTAACAAATCAATGTATACTTAATTTTTCAAAGAAGAATTAAGGGAAACGGGTTACACCATTGTGTTCATCTCAAAATTCGGCTTGAGATAGAGTCCGAGTTTACGTAAATCAGTGTAATAACCCGGAAAATCTGAGCCAGTTTAAAAATTTTATTTTGGCAATTTTAGCGAATTTTGAACATTTAAAATAGATTATTTTAAATAATAATGACGAGAAATTTCTTTTGAATATATTTAGAACGTATATATTTATACGCGTCGTCGTTAGAATATAAATAATTATATATAATTATAAAGGGAATTGAAAATGGCGCGGTAGTTCGATAATTCGATTTCAAACTTCAATTGAACGTACCGGGTGCAAAATAAACCGGATTTTAGTGAAACCAAAAATAATAGGATCTATTTGAGAATATATTTCCAGCGGATCCGAAAAATTGAAATTTCATAGCGGGAATCAAAAGATATGTCCAGTTGAAAATTTTGAATAGTCGCTATGGAATTCAGGCCCTTAAAAATGGGAATTTTGCAAACGACCTCGGATTTCGACGAAACCACTTTTGTTGGGTCCGTGATGTCAAGTTATTGTTAGATTCCAAATTTCATAATTTTTCGAATCAATATGTGAGGGTGGCAAAGGAAAACGCGTTTGACCAGTTTCAGTTGAATTTAATCGACTGGAAATTGGCCATTTTTCCAACGGTCTCAGAATTCGACGAAACTAGTTTTATTAGGACCGTATCCTCAATACGAAGCTAGAAAATATTTTTCTGGAATTTTTAGGGTTAGTATGTGACCCCAGTAAATGGAAATACGCGTTCAAATTCAATATATAGAGTTATATGTTGATTTTAACGGAAACTGATCGAAACGGTCGAAACAGCTTGCGATACATATCCCATTATGTTCGGAATGGGGGTAATTAGCTATGGACGACAGGCGATGGGCCTCGTTTAGAGGTCGTATGTAAAAGTCAACTTTTTACAAATTAAATAATTAAAAAAAAATATATATATATATCTTCTCTCTCCCCTTTAAACCCGTTGGCCCCCTTTCAGAATCGATTTTCAAATTAAAAAAAAAGGGGAAATCGAAATCGCGCAACCCCCTGGCGATCGCCGCCCCATCGTCGTCCCCCTGCGCTCCGCCTAACTCCGCTTCCCCCTCCCTTCAGTCGAGCGTCGCGCCCCCTTCGCCTCCTCCTCGCCAACAAGGCCCACGACCACCGAACCCACTCCCCCTTTCCTCGATCGACGCGTCGAATCCCCCCCCTCACCCTAGGCTGCCTCGCGATCAAACCCCCCCTTCTCCTAGTGCTGACCGAAGACCCTCCTCCCCCCCAGCGACGCTCTCCTCCCCGTTCGATCAACCACAGTAAGTTTTTATTTGTTTTAATTTAATTTATTTATTTCTTTTATATATGATTAGCAAACAGAAAATCAGTTTTATGTTTAGTGATTTTTGAATTGAAAAGATTTTATTTTTATTGATAAAAATATGATTTTTATATGAGGAAAAGGTAGAAAAGATTTTTATTCAGTTAAAGATAGGATTTTTATGTAATAAAAATATGATTTTTATATTTTTAAAGTAATAAAAATATGATTTTTATATTTTTAAAGTATTAAAAATATAATCTTTACTATATAAAAGATGTAAAAATATGATTTTTGTTTATGTAGAGAATTAAAAATATAATTTTTACATGATAGGAATATTAGAAATATCATCTTTATATGTGTAGCAAAATAAAATTGTGATTTTTATAATGATATATTTGAAAAGGAGAAATCTTTATATTTGAAAAGGCGAAATCTTTATATAGAGAATAGCGAGGTAAAAATATATTTTTTATCTATATAGTAGCAATGTAAAAATAGAATTTTTATCTATATAGCAACGAAGTAAAAATATGATTTTTATATATTGAATAGCGAAGTAAAAATTCGATTTTTTTATATTGAATAGCGAAGTAAAAATTCGATTTTTATATATTGAATAGCATAGTAAAAATATGATTTTTATATATTGAATAGCGAAGTAAAATTTTGATTTTTATATATTGAGCAACGAAGTAAAAATATGATTTTTATATATTGAATAGCGAAATAAAAATTCGATTTTTTTATATTGAATAACATAGTAAAAATTTGGTTTTTATATATTGAAAAGCAAAGTAAAAATTCGATTTTTACATATGTAGTGGCTACGGGCAACGAAAGTGATAAGAGACGAGAACAGTGAAGATTTCCTGCATTAGAAGTGCCGTGGAGTTAGGATAGCTAAAGGTGAGAATTTCTCACTCTAAATTTCTTTTTCTAGTTATATATGTACTAGGATGCAGACGGTGTTTAGTAGCACCCGACACAATCGTCCACAGACCATGGACTTGTTTGTTTGATTGCAAAAGTTGGTTAGATTATTTGGTTTGAATTGAATTGTTTGGTGAATTGAATGGATTTGATTGATGTGTGAATGGCGTGGGCCTTCACTAGACCGGGGATAAGGCTAGGCCTCGTCCCGTTTCTAGTATCGTGCTGTTATGCGGCCGAAATTTCCTTAAATATGTTAGAAAAATAAAAATATCATTTTTATTGTGTAAATGAACTGAATAGAAATTCATGTGTTGAAATAAAATATTTTATCGTTAAAAATATAATTTTTAACGTGGAAGTGAATAAAATAAAATATTCATTTACAAACCGGACGATTTGTTTATGTACACCTATTTGAAGGACATTGATTGGGTCGATAAATTTTACACATCGCCCAACTGAACAACTAAAATCTGTGTTTGATTGTTTGAAACCCCACACGGGTATTAGGATGAAATTTGAAGTTCACTCATCCTGATTGATTAAATATGTCGATCGATTGATTGACAGGCTGTTATAAGCGTTAGATATCTATATGTGATGCCTATACAGTGTAGTGCACTTTGGTTGATGGTTGATTATTTTTCAATGCTATTATATACGTGTGATGTATGAAAATCCATATAATTAACATTATATGGTAATTGATTGGGCCTCATTCCAATTTAGAACATAAAGAACAATATAAAATAAAGGTTCATGTGTTGACCGTACTCATCCGTTGAGATTAGTCATGTGTTGAATGAAATATTTTAATAATAGAAATATTTGAAATAGAAATATTTAAAAAGGAAATATTTGAAAAAGAAATATTTGAAATAGAATATTTGAAAATAGAAATATATGAAGCCGTGTTGATTAGATTGACGCCATTTTGACGTGAACGATATTTATATCGATTTTATTCATTTTAAAGTGAATATTGAGAGGTGATTTCGAAATCGAATATTTTGTAATGAATTTTGAATTAAATTGAATATATTTCAAATTCGAATTGAATTAAATATAGAATGAATCGAGATTTGAATTGAATCGAATAGAAAACCAATTTGAATTGAATCGAATAGAAAACCAATTTGAATTGAATCGAATAGAAAACCAATTTGAATTGAATCGAATAGAAAACCAATTTGAATTGAATCGAATAGAAAACCAATTTTAGTTAAATCGAATAGAAAACCAATTTGAATTGAATCGAATAGAAAACCAATTTGAATTGAATCGAATAGAAAACCAATTTGAATTGAATCGAATAGAAAACCAATTTGAATTGAATCGAATAGAAAACCAATTTGAATTGAATCGAATAGAAAACCAATTTGAATTGAATCGAATAGAAAACCAATTTGAATTGAATCGAATAGAAAACCAAAATGAATTGAATATAAAACGATTTTGAATTGAATTGAAATGGAAGTTGAAATTGTTTTTGAAACGAATTTAAAACTATTTATATAATTCGTTTTAAATAGAAATCGACGAAATATATATTATATATATTATATATATAATATAATGGCCTGAATAGAACGCGCCGCGCCGCGGCAGTTCGTGAATTTCGACCATTGACTTCGAACGGACATTACGGGAGATCCGACCGTCGGATTCTCCTAAAACCGGAACCGTTGGGTTCGTATCGAAAAGTGCTTTTTAACGAATATTAGAAATTTGAAATCTAACGGTTGGATTTGGAGATACGTCCAAATCAAATTTGAAAAAGGTCGCTGTAAGTGCAGTTCGATGGCCGTTGTTGGAAATCGACTGTACGGGCCTTGATAAAATTATTAAAAATAGTAATAATTCGTCTAAAATCATGAGAAATGATTTGGGAAAAACTGGGATGAAAAACTCCATATTTGAAAAGATAAAAATAGATTTTTATCGAAATGATCTAGTTTAGAACTAAAGTAACAACCCATTTATTTTTAAATAAATAAATTGGATTTGAAATGGGTTTTAAATAAAATCGATTAGTGGGTTTATCGTGAAGGGTGTTTTAAATGACACTTGTTCTTTAACCCGATAAATAAATAGAATGTGATTTGGGTTTGTCGTGAACTGTGTTTTAAAGGACATTAGTTCTTTAACCCAGTAAAAGGAGTTTTAATGAATCTGCAATTAGATTGAGATGTGAATTGATAATCTAAATTATCAAATTTAGAAATTGAGCGAGAATGGAGTATCACCAGTTTTGCTCCAAAGCGGTAGTTAAATCTTTAATTAGATTTGAACGTGAAATGGTAATTAATTTTACCGATAACACCGTGGTAGTAGATATGGAGTATTGCCAGTTTTGCTTTATGGGATGAATAGGTTGGGATTGGGAAATAAAATAAATAATTACTTCGATATGGTTCGCTAATCCCGACTAGTTTGGAAAACCATAATTTGGTTTGAAATGACATCCAAAGGAAGATTAAAGGATAAATTTCAAAGAATTTATCTTGGATAAAATTAATGGGAACCCTTCCCTAAGAATTGAAATTTAGAAACTAGCTGTAGGTTAGCTAAGAAGAATGGTTTCCTGGGTATTGATCTGATGTTGGTTTCGGCCTTCGGGGTTAATATTTGGGAAATTGTCCTCTTACTGATTTACGGTTAGTGACTGATGAATTGGAATGAGGCGTATGTTGTGTTTGTGTAACATTTGTTTTTAATATACGCGGGTTGTTCGGAAAGGCCTGGTTTATACCCATTCTGAATAACCGATTCGACGATATGTCGAAGATGAAGACGGTGGTTGAAGACCGGAAATCTTCACATTGTTTGGATAATTACTGACGATCCTGATTGGGCTGTACACCCAAGAGGATGGAAATAGTTGGTGGTCGTCCAGACGTACTTGGAGATCGATGGATATGCGAGGAAAGTGCCTCCGGTTCCGTTCAGACCCAGAACGAACTTGTAAATGGATTGTGTGTCTAGCATTTGATTTTATTCTGTGTTGAATGATTTCTATTAAGTATATATCTGTTTGGCGGCGGAGAATTTATTCTCTTGCTTAACACCCTTCTCTGAGACGTACGAGCTTAGAGGTTATATATCGATAGATATCAATCGCATGGCATGAATTGCCTGTGTGGCACGCTGAGTTGCATGGATCAAGGCTTCTGTTGAAAAGCAAAGTCTTGTGATTGATGATCAAAGCACGGCCTTTGTGGCGTAGCTTTGTGTATAACGTGAATTCGCGAGCCTCAAACCTCGGTATGAGTCAAAAACGGGATACGGACTGCAGGGAGAGCACGACGTTTCTTTCTAGCTTTGGTGGTGTCAGTGACTTACCAGCCCTGACATTTATATACTTTTCACCTTTGTGGTTGTTGGATGAGGCGCCTCGATTTTAGGTCTGTAAGGACCGGGAAACGTGTGTTCAGGAATACTAATCCTCTAACGTAAGTGAGGACCGGCCCTGAAGATCCAGGGGTTGCCCAGAGTGCGTAGCCCTGGGACATTTGCTAGAGTGTCTCGAAAGCGGAGAGGAGCTTGCCCCTTGCCTCGACTCATGACGGAAATCCAATTTCCAATACGTGTATTGCGGTTTTAATTGTAGAACTAGTATGGCGACATGATATATGGTACCCATGCCGTCTATGATTTTTATTTATGATTGAAATTGTTTTGACACTATACACTTATTATAGTATCAAATGATTTGTTTTAAACGTACCAAGCATGTTTGGCTATTATAAGGGAAAACCCTATCCTCCGGCTTGCGTTGCATTGTGTGATGGGACCTGGGTCTTATAATAGCTTCATTTTTCGAAAAAGCATTGCGCTGTTTATTATATGCACTGGTATTCTTGGGAGGAAACCCGTTCCGTGTTATACGGCATGGTCATTTGAATTAATCTCTTTTAAAATAAGTTTTAATAACTGTTTTAGTTCTCACACCAGTCACATGACTGACCTGGAGTTTATTGTTTTAACCTAAACTCTGGGTGCCCCTATTTTCCGCAAGGGCAGCTAGTAGTTTTGGTTTTGCAGATTTAAATTCACAGGATCCTGATTTACAGCTGGAACGATGCTCGGAAAGCTCTGTATCCGTGTATTACTTTCAGTTGTGTTTTGTATTATCTTTCCGCTGCAATACTGTATTTAAATCTCTGATATTCTTTGTTGTATAATATTTATTCATACTCTATATATTCTTGTATCTGATGGAATTGTTGTAATAGCAATGAAATGTTCTTTTGTTTGTGTTCTGATTTGTCCTGTTCTCAAACGATCAGGGGTTTCGAACGGTCTAGATCGGTTTAACGACTGATTCGGATTGAGCGAAATTCCCAGCCGTCACATTTGGTATCAGAGCTTTGGTTTACAGGGCTCGAGAACAAGACACATTAGAACCATACGAAAGAATTCATCAGATATTGGATTAGTAATATCCAATTAGAATGACTCGTTAGAGATAGGATCAGTAGTATCCTAGAACGAGTGTGAAGAGTATATTTTTCAAAAGAAAACCATTTTATTTTAAAATTTAAATCGTTTTATACGTATTTGAATATTTTATTTGTATTGAATTTGGGCAATCCAATATATAAAGATTTTGCATATATGCGTCATGAACGTATATTCGAAGTTTTAATATACTGGATAGATATAGAATCACATCCTAGACACCCGGAGATGGTTCTGATGATTGATATATCATCATCAGAATTTGTGTTCGTGTTTCGAAGGTGTGATTTCTATATATTTCCATTAGACTGGTGTGAGAACCAAAACCAATATAGATAGATTTATTTGTTGTGAATTGGCATCAAAAACATGATTTTCTGTATATGTATCAAAATTATGAATTTGAAACGTTAAATTCACTAATTGATTGATGTTTGTGTTGTTTGTTTATTTGTTTGATAATTTTGAACCATATGCCTAATTGAATCACATATTGAATTATATTGAAAATTGGTCGCATTTGCTTGCATATACATATACTTACATTGAACAGGTCATAGCAAGGAGGCTAGAGCAGAGAATAAAATTTGTTTGCCCGACAAATAGGTACATGTTTACTATATAATTTACTGTTTTGTTTGGGTGATGATGATTTTATGAGCATATTGGCTAGCCGCTTGGCTTTTTCTTTTTCTTTTTGAGATCAGAAGGCCTATATGGCAATTTCGGGATTTTCCCGTGGCTCCCAGTGCAGGGGAGGTTATGGCGAAATTTTTCGAAAATTTAGGGTGTTAGCCAAATTTTTGAAAATTTGAAAATTCTCAGAAACTGAAAAGTTGGAGAATGGAAGCCAGATCGAACGTAGAGTTGATTAATCAAACCACTTTCGGCTTCGTTCCTTTTCGGGGACGAAAAGTTTTAAGTGGGGGAGATTGTAATAACCCGGAAAATCTTAGCTAGTTTAAAATTTTTATTTTGGAAATTTTAGCGAATTTTGAACATTTAAAATATATTATTTTAAATAATAATGACGAGAAATTTATTTTGAATATATTTAGAATGTATATATTTATACGCGTCGTCGTTAGAATATAAATAATTATATATAATTATAAAGGGAATTGAAAATGGCGCGGTAGTTCGATAATTCGATTTCAAACTTCAATTGAACGTACCGGGTGCAAAATAAACCGGATTTTAGTGAAACCAAAAATAATAGGATCTATTTGAGAATATCTTTCCAGCGGATCCGAAAAATTGAAATTTCATAGCGGGAATCAAAAGATATGTCCAGTTGAAAATTCTGAATAGTCGCTATGGAATTCAGGCCCTTAAAAATGGGAATTTTGCAAACGACCTCGGATTTCGACGAAACCACTTTTGTTGGGTCCGTGATGTCAAGTTATTGTTAGATTCCAAATTTCATAATTTTTCGAATCAATATGTGAACGTGGCAAAGGAAAACGCATTTGACCAGTTTCAGTTGAATTTAATCGACTGGAAATTGGCCATTTTTCCAACGGTCTCAGAATTCGACGAAACTAGTTTTATTAGGACCGTATCGTCAATACGAAGCTAGAAAATATTTTTCGGGAATTTTTAGGGTTAGTATGTGACCCCAGTAAATGGAAATACGCGTTCAAATTTAATATATAGAGTTATATGTTGATTTTAACGGAAACTGATCGAAACGGTCGAAACAGCTTGCGATACATATCCCATTGTGTTCGGAATGGGGGTAATTAGCTATGGACGACAGGCGATGGGCCTCGTTTAGAGGTCGTATGTAAAAGTCAACTTTTTACAAATTAAATAATTAAAAAAAAATATATCTTCTCTCTCTCCCCTTTAAACCCGTTGGCCCCCTTTCAGAATCGATTTTCAAATCAAAAAAAAAGGGGGAAATCGAAATCGCGCAACCCCCTGGCGATCGCCGTCCCCCTGCGCTCCGCCTAACTCCGCTTCCCCCTCCCTCCAGTCGAGCGCCGCGCCCCGTTCTCCTCCTCCTCGCTAGCAAGGCCCACGACCACCGAACCCACTCCCCCTTTCCTCGATCGACGCGTCGAATCCCCCCCTCACCCTAGGCTGCCTCGCGATCGAACCCCCCCTTCTCCTACTGCTGACCGAAGACCCCCCCCCCCCCCCCAACGACGCTCTCCTCCCCGTTCGATCAACCACAGTAAGTTTTTATTTGTTGTAATTTAATTTATTTATTTCTTTTATATATGATTAGAAAACAGAAAATCAGTTTTATGTTTAGTGATTTTTGAATTGAAAAGATTTTATTTTTATTGATAAAAATATGATTTTTATATGAGGAAAAGGTAGAAAAGATTTTTATTCAGTTAAAGATAGGATTTTTATGTAATAAAAATATGATTTTTATATTTTTAAAGTAATAAAAATATGATTTTTATATTTTTAAAGTATTAAAAATATAATCTTTACTATATAGAAGATGTAAAAATATGATTTTTGTTTATGTAGAGAATTAAAAATATAATTTTTACATGATAGGAATATTAGAAATATCATCTTTATATGTGTAGCAAAATAAAAATGTGATTTTTATAATGATATATTTGAAAAGGCGAAATCTTTATATTTGAAAAGGCGAAATCTTTATATAGAGAATAGCGAGGTAAAAATATAATTTTTATCTATATAGTAGCAATGTAAAAATAGAATTTTTATCTATATAGCAACGAAGTAAAAATATGATTTTTATATATTGAATAGCGAAGTAAAAATTCGATTTTTATATATTGAATAGCGAAGTAAAAATTCGATTTTTATATATTGAATAGCATAGTAAAAATATGATTTTTATATATTGAATAGCGAAGTTAAAATTTGATTTTTATATATTGAGCAACGAAGTAAAAATATGATTTTTATATATTGAATAGCAAAATAAAAATTCGATTTTTATATATTGAATTGCATAGTAAAAATTTGGTTTTTATATATTGAAAAGCAAAGTAAAAATTCGATTTTTACATATGTAGTGGCTACGGGCAACGAAAGTGATAAGAGACGAGAACAGTGAAGATTTCCTGCATTAGAAGTGCCGTGGAGTTAGGATAGCTAAAGGTGAGAATTTCTCACTCTAAATTTCTTTTTCTAGTTATATATATATACTAGGATGCAGACGGTGTTTAGTAGCACCCGACACAATCGTCCACAGACCATGGACTTGTTTGTTTGATTGCAAAAGTTGGTTAGATTATTTGGTTTGAATTGAATTGTTTGGTGAATTGAATGGATTTGATTGATGTGTGAATGGCGTGGGCCTTCACTAGACCGGGGATAAGGCTAGGCCTCGTCCCGTTTCTAGTATCGTGTCGTTATGCGGCCGAAATTTCCTTAAATATGTTAGAAAAATAAAAATATCATTTTTATTGTGTAAATGAACTGAATAGAAATTCATGTGTTGAAATAAAATATTTTATCATTAAAAATATAATTTTTAACGTGGAAGTGAATAAAATAAAATATTCATTTACAAACCGGACGATTTGTTTATGTACACCTATTTGAAGGACATTGATTGGGTCGATAAATTTTACACATCGCCCAACTGCACAACTAAAATCTGTGTTTGATTGTTTGAAACCCCACACGGGTGTTGGGATGAAATTTGAAGTTCACTCATCCGGATTGATTAAATATGTCGATCGATTGATTGACATGCTGTTATAAGCGTTAGATATCTATATTTGATGCTTATACAGTGTAGTGCACTTTGGTTGATGGTTGATTATTTTTCAATGCTATTATATACGTGTGATGTATGAAAATCCATATAATTAACATTATATGGTAATTTATTGGGCCTCATTCCAATTTAGAAAATAAAGAACAATATAAAATAAAGGTTCATGTGTTGACCGTACTCATCCGTTGAGGTTAGTCATGTGTTGAACGAAATATTTTAATAATAGAAATATTTGAAATAGAAATATTTGAAAAGGAAATATTTGAAAAAGAAATATTTGAAATAGAATATTTAAAAATAGAAATATATGAAGCCGTGTTGATTAGATTGACGCCATTTTGACGTGAACGATATTTATATCGATTTTATTCATTTTAAAGTGAATATTGAGAGGTGATTTCGATATCGATTATTTTGAAATGAATTTTGAATTAAATTGAATATATTTCAAATTCGAATTGAATTAAATATAGAATGAATCGAGATTTGAATTGAATCCAATAGAAAACCAATTTGAATTGAATCGAATAGAAAACCAATTTGAATTGAATCGAATAGAAAACCAATTTGAATTGAATTGAATAGAAAACCAATTTGAATTGAATCGAATAGAAAACCAATTTGAATTGAATCGAATAGAAAACCAATTTGAATTAAATCGAATAGAAAACCAATTTGAATTGAATCGAATAGAAAACCAATTTGAATTGAATCGAATAGAAAACCAATTTGAATTAAATCTAATAGAAAACCAATTTGAATTGAATCGAATAGAAAACCAATTTGAATTGAATCGAATAGAAAACCAATTTGAATTGAATCGAATAGAAAACCAATTTGAATTGAATCGAATAGAAAACCAAAATGAATTGAATATAAAACGATTTTGAATTGAATTGAAATGGAAGTTGAAATTGTTTTTGAAACGAATTTAAAACTATTTATATAATTCGTTTTAAATAGAAATCGACGAAATATATATTATATATATTATATATATAATATAATGGCCTGAATAGAACGTGCCGCGCCGCGGCAGTTCGTGAATTTCGACCATTGACTTCGAACGGACATTACGGGAGATCCGACCGTCGGATTCTCCTAAAACCGGAATCGTTGGGTTCGTATCGAAAAGAGCTTTTTAACGAATATTAGAAATTTGAAATCTAACGGTTGGATTTGGAGATACGTCCAAATCAAATTTGAAAAAGGTCGTTGTAAGTGCAGTTCGATGGCCGTTGTTGGAAATCGACTGTAACGACCCGGGGAAAGACGACCTTGATTATCCGATATACAACACATATCGAACATCAAGGGTCGACAATTACCGAATAGTTAATGAAAGAATTTAGAGGGTGAGGATAGATAAGATAGAACTAATAGAATAGAAGAAGAAGAAGAAGAACATATCAACATCAGAGTAATACGAATCTCACAGCGGCTTGAATAAAATATAATATACAACATAACTTGAAATCGAAAGCAGTGTATATAGATCAGAGTACAACACTTACATCATAGCGGAAATAACAATAGTTTTATAATCCTGAAGCCTCCTGCTCCAAGCTCTTCACGCATACCTATAATCCTGACTACTTGACTGCCCGTACAAATTTGGGCACCCAAGAGTTTGGGGGAAACAAACAAAATAAACTCTGGGTCAGTCATGGGACTGGTGTGAGTAAACTCAAATCATTTGGTTTAACTTTCCAAAATCCTTTTCAAAATGAAAAGGTAATCGTAAGACCAATCCACACATAAACACGGACGGCTTTTACCTTACGATAACCCAAAACACTTGTGGAAATCATATATTATCTGATATTATAATAATGTCTAATCACAAGTAATTAAAATCTAGTAGAACGCTTGCATCTCACGCTCTACATATATATTATACAAATCAAACTCGCGGGCACTTACTGGAGATTGGATTCAAACTTGACAAGGTATGGGACCACCTTCCGAACGTGTATCTCTAGAGGCAAATACACTAGGTTCAACAAGAACATCTTGCAACCCGGCCCACACATGACCGACCACTCATTTCGCTTGAGTGTATCGAATGTATATCACCAACGGTTGGGATCAGCAACCGTCTCCCGATAAGGGACAACATCGATAGATTTAAGAACAAAAGGAATTTCTCTAGATAGGTGATCATACATCCTAATGGGTGCGACCCACATAGCCATGCTGCCTGCCCGATTTTTTTCATTTCCCGGTTGATGAGGCTTGAGGTCATAACGTATCTTTTGACAGATCCCACCTCCATTTCTTTGAATGCCACATCGTCATACCTGCCAAATCACAAATTGATTTCACCAAAAATACCACGGGTATACAGCTAAGAGAAACGAATTCCTCCGCCACCAAACGTAAGTACGTTTGAAGAGATCAACTTACGTAATTTATTGGATATACTCTGTCAGACACTCGTCCATTTGCGTTTGTCCTGGGACTGGACAAACCGAAGGCACTATTATGTAAATAGGATAGCCCTTGCATAACTCCGTCTTCAATATATTCAGCATACTTGATTCGCAACGCTTATGTAAATACGGAGTGGTTCTCTGGATTATAATCCAACCGGTCTCTCCATATTAGCAACGTTAAAATGGTCCAAACTTTGATAGTCGGTGATCTAACTTTCAAATGAAAACATGTCGGTGTGCAAACAACGATATTATTTCCAATGGAAATTCTATCGAGCAATCATTATCATCATTCATTCGTTCATTTCCCTATCCCTGTCATTTAATGTTTCTTATTCACTATATTTAGAAAATATATATCATTATCATTGGAAAACATTTCCATCTCTTGTTTCTATATTCAGAAAACAATTCTGCTTCTCATTTGGAAAAACATTTCCACATCTCTTTCATTTGATTAAACAGATGTTTGAATAAACATCACTATGCCAAATCTCCTTCATTTGGTTTCCACTTAACCACTTTTCACCATCGAATCTTAACTATTTCTTAGTTAAAAACGAAGTCAATCAAGTTGGGGTATAATTACCTCTCAGACCTTAACTGAACGACATTTCTAACTTCGAAATAGACAAAGTGCATCTCTTTAAAACATTAACACTTCATTACGACATTTTCAGATTCTACTTACGAGTCCGCTTCTCGTACAATAAGCACTTGATTATAACAATAGTGTTATAATTCCCTGCATCCGAAATATAATAACTTTATATGGCTTTTATTTTCTAACTCGAATAAATAAACGAATATATAATTTATTAACTCCTATTCAGTTAACTCTAATCTATAACCCTTATTCTATTAACTCTTACTAGATAAACTCTTATTCGGATAACTCGGTTTTGATTAACTCCTCTTGATTTAACTCAATCTGACCAACTTACTTGATCAACTCAACTTGACTAACTTAACTTAATTAACTCGACTTATTTAACTGAACTTGACAAACTCGACTTAATTACTTTTATTAATTAACTAATATTTGATTTAACACCATTCGCTTGACTCTAGATCGCAGCGATCACAATGGTTATGCCTGATTCCCTCAGGAAACATCCGTCCGCCTTAGGCTATCTGCAGCCCTGCGAATTTCGCTAGCAGTCGTGCTAACTGGTAACTTATCTTAAATAACTACTGTTTTAAATTTCTAGTTCGATTTGACTCTAATCGATTAACCCTAACTGAGTAACTCGACCTGAATAACTCTATTGAATAACTCTACTGAATAACTCTACTGTATAACTCTAACTAACTAACTCTAAATGTTTACTCCAATGGTTTAACTCTACTAGTTAACCCTAACGGTTTAACTCTAACGTTTGATCTCAATCAATTTTTTCTATTGGATTAACTCTATTGGATTAACTCACTTGGATCAACCCATTTCGAATAACTAATATTCAATAAACTTCCTTTCGAATAAACTGATATTCGATAACTTTACTTCGAATAACTCTTATTCGATAAATTCTCCTTCGTCCTTATTCAGTTTCAAACATCGATGTGGAAATCGATTTTTACTTCTCTATATAAGTCTTGACTTATATACTCTATTTATCCAAAGATAAATAACTAAATTAATTTATAAAACTTTATTTATAAATTAACCTTCTCACTCTATCTGTTAAACCGATCTCTCTTAAATTCTCACTTTGAATTCATATTCCGTTTACCCGTGTGCGAAGCACGGGCCTAAATTCTTCCTAGTGTAAAATTCTCCTTTTATACCCTTCTTATCCATTTTCAAGTATTCCATTATTCTATTTAATTTCTAAATAAATAATTCCTTTCCATAACTCAGTTCATTTTCTCTAGATAAATATTTCCTTTTAATCTATTTGTAAATGTTTTACAAATATTTTCTTTTCTATTTTATTTGTAAATGTTTTACAAACAATTTCCCTCCTCTATTTGTTCTACAAATATTTTTCCTTTATTGCTTTGATTTTATAAAATTATTTCTTTTATAAAACCCTTTTTCCTTTCATATATAAAATCCGCTGATTTTATATAAATAATCTATTTTCAAATATATTTTGAAAATCTCCCTTTTCCACTTTCTCGTATCACTTATGGTGTAAAAATATCAAATCAAAATGATCGGTCATCATCCAAACACACAGCATCAACAACAGATGATATAACACTTCATATATCAGAATATATGAAAATTGTAAAATAAATGTTGAGGAACCCAGTTGGGTCCCTCCGACCTGTTTCCCTGCATCCACAGATGTCAGTCAACATAAATAACATGAGTATAAAGTATTCTGATAAACAGAATCAATATTTCGATACGATTTATATATATCGTTATCGAAATATTCAATCAACTAACTAGGAGTTCAACCAAACAGCCAACACACAGCAATTCAACCAATATTTATCAATTCTAAAAATACTTTATAAAAATATAAAGCGTTCAGAGTTAGTGAGATTTACTCACATTGAACGGTGGTCGTTAAATAACGATATATCGGTCGTTGATTTGATCCCTGCGTTTAATTCCACCATAAATCCAAACGAGCTCGGATTCACTTCCGGTCGGTTCCATTGTGTTTCTCCCGTCCATACGATCCTGTCGGATCTTGTTTCGCTGTATTCCGTTCACGTATGACAAAGATATTCAACCTCGAAGTTTGTATATAATTAGATTTAAAATAAACTTGGATTTTTATTCTTAATTGGGCCTTACCTTTGCTTTGCCGGCCCATCCTAACATTTCTCACCCGACCCGCTTCTCTTAATCCATCCTCCCTAAATAAGAACTCATGAACTCGACTCCTACTCAATGGAAATTCACGGCCACTTCAGGCGATCAACCACCCATCCTTCCTCAACGAAACCTTAGACTAAGGACACCGGCTTCTCCTCTCCCCGAGCCGAACATCACTACCCCACCACTTTCAACTCGCGACCCGATTGCAATTTCCGTCGACCGTGGGTTCACAGTCGAGATCGACAACTTTTTCTCCCATAAATCCCAAAAATCAGCGCACCAACCCTACTTCCACTCACAACTCCCAATCTAACCATCAGCATTCGATTCGAAGTTTAAATCTCTCGATAAATGGAACCCTAACTTTACTTTGTAAAACGAGAACCCAACAAATACTGATCGCAACTAATGATCCATACACGAAACTGAAGAGAAAGTGGGTGTGAATCCAAATAGATATATGACTTGATTTAAGGATATTTCATTGAATTGTTCTTGATTTTTAAAAAAAGTGGAAAGGGGTTTTATTTTTCTCTGATGGTTGCGCAAGATTGTTTGACCAGACAATGGGTTGATTTATGGTTAGGAGGATGGACGTGTATTTATAGAATAGGAATATTATTTTTTTATTGATTATTTTATTTTATTTTAAGAGATCGCTACTTGTTTTTATACTCTAAAAATTCCTGTGCTCACATACATTACCCAAAAATCATGAAAATTGACATGTAGCTAGAGTTTGACATTACAGTCCCAATGAAACTGGTTTCGTCGAATTCCGACTCCGTATGCTCACACAGTGTATTTTTAAAGGTCGAAATACTGACTGTTTTACACTCTAAAAATCCGTATGACCACATACGGACTCTAAAAATCACGAAACTTGACATCTAACAATAATTTGACATTGCGGATCCAACAAAATTGGTTTCGTCGAATTCTGAGGTCGTTTGCAAAACTGGCAATTTTTACAGCCCAAAATAGACCATTTAAATATATAAATATATTTAAAAATAATTAAATTAAATAAAAATAAATTCATATTATTGTATATATTCACAGTAGAAAATCATACAGCTCCATATCGGGTTTCATAACTCGATATTCAAATTCCAGTGTTAAACCAGTATTCAGTTTATATTGAAAATCCATTTATAACGTAAATAAAGCGTTGCAAATTATAAAGGAATTCCATAGCGACTTTTCTAAATTTTGATTTGGACATAAATAAAAATCTACACGACGAAATCCCGATTTTTCTCTTCCACTAGAAAAATATACTTCACGAGCTCCACGCGTTTCTTGTTTCACAGAAATCCGAGTTAAAACGAACCCTGTATATTCAGTTTGAAGTTCAAATCGCCAAACTGCGAACTGTCGCGCCATTACGGTGTGACGAGATGGAATTTCGCTCGGTCCGAACCAGTCGCTAAACCGATCCAGGCCGTCCGAAACGCCTTATCGTATGAGAACAGGACAAAACAGAACGCATACGGAAGAACATTTCATTGTATATTACAACAATGCATCAGATTACAAGAATATACAGAGTATAAATGAATATTACACAGAAATATCAGAGATTTAAATTACATTTAAATACATAGCAGCGGAAAATTATACAATACACAACTAGAAGAGATATGCGGATACAAAGCTTTCCGGATATCGTTCCAGCTGTAAACCAGGATCCTGTGAATAAAAATCTGCAAAACCCAAAACTACTAGCTGCCCGTGTCAAAATAAGGGCACCCAGAGTTTAGGTTAAAACAATAAACTCCAGGTCAGTCATGTGACTGGTGTGAGAACTAAAACAGTTATTAATCTTTATTTTTAAAGTTAGGTAAATCAAGGGACCACGCCGTAACACGGAACGGGTTTCCTCCCAAGAACACCAGTGCATAAAACAACAGCGCAATGCTAAAAAAAGAAAAATGAAGCTGTTATAAGACCCAGGTCCCATCACACAATGCAACACAGCCGAGGATAGGGTTTTCCCTTATAACAGCCAAAGAATGCTTGATACGGTTAAAACAAATCGTTTGATACAATTATAAGTGCATAGTGTATAAAACAACTTCAAATCATAAGTATCAATCATAGGCGGCATGAGCGTCCCATGCGACTATGTCGCCATATATAGGTTTACAAATAAAACCGCAAATGTCACGTATTTGGAAATTGGATTTCCATCTATGAACCGAGGCAAAAGATAGTCCTCAACCGATTCGAGACGCTCTAGCCCGTGTCTCAGGATCAGAGCTCGAGTGACCCTTGGATCGTCAGGGCCGGTCCACCGATGTGGATTAAAATTCCTGAACACTGCGTTTCCCCACCCTTTGGGGTGTCAATGAGCCAACGAATGACTCCATCGGACCCGGATCGTCCGATCAAACCGAGGCGCCTCGCAACAGCAACAACCACACAGGTGAAAAGTATATAAATGTCAGGGCTGGTAGGTCACTGACACCACCCTAGCTAGAAGGAAACGCATGCCCTTCCTGAGGTCCTCTCCCGTTTTTGGTTCACAACCGGGGTGCGAAACTCGCGAAGTAAACGTTACACAAAGCTACGCCACAAAGGCCGTGCTTTGATCATCACCACAAGACTTTGCTTTTCAACAGAAGCCTCGATCAATTGCCACTTAGGCATGCCACACAGGCAATTCACTCCATGCGTTTGATATCCATCAGTATATAACCCCTGAGCTCGTACGTCTCAGAGAAGGGCGTTAAGCAAGAGAATAAATTATCCGCCGCCAAACAGATATATATTTAATAGAGATCAATCGCACGGACTAAAATCCAATGTCAGACACACAGTCCATTTACAAGTCTGTTCTGGGTCTGAACGAAACCGGAGGCACCTAGTACCCCGCATATCCATCGATCTCCAAGTACGTCTGGACGATCACCAACTGTTTCCATCTTCTTGGGTGTACATCCCAATCAAGATTATCAGTAATCACCCAAACGACGTGAAGACATCTGGTCTTCGACCACCGTCTTCATCTTCGACACCACGTCGAATCAGTTATTCAGAATGGGACAAACCCGGTCTTTCTGAATAACTCGCGTATATATTATAAAAGTGTTACACAAACACAACATACGCCTCATTCCAATTCAGAATATTCTTTTATTCAAAATTTCCTATACTTTGGGAAAAGTTCCCATTAATTTTATCCAAGATAAATTCTTTAAATTTATTCTTTAATCTCCTTTGAATATCAATTCAAACTAGTCGGGATTAGCGAACCACACCGAAGTAATCATTTATTTTATTTCCCAATCCCAACCTATTCATCCCATGAAGTAAAACTGGTTATACTTCATATCTAACACCACGGTGTTATCGGTAAATTCAATTACCATTTCACGTTCAAATCTAATTAAAGATTTAACTATCGCCTGGAGTAAAACTGGTGATACTCCATTCTCGATCTTTTCAATCTAATTAAAGATTCATTAAAACTCCACTTAGTTTTAATCTTCGGCTGGGTTAAAGAATCAGTGTCATTTAAAACACGGTTCACGATAAACCCAAAATCACATTCCATTAATTATTGGGTTAAAGAACGAGTGTTATTTAAAACACTGTTCACGATAAACCCAAAAATCAATATCACTTCAATTCCAATTAAATATTATTCAATTGGTACACTTCATTAAATCTAAATAAAAAGATTTAATCTTTTCACAACTGGGTTCAAGAACAGTGTTAGTGAAGACACCATTCACGACAAACCCAAATCACATTTGATATTCAATACAAGGCTCTGAATAGAAAATATATTGGCTTATATTCAATATCAAATTCTACAATTAACAAATGTCGTATTGAAATAACGATATAAATGTATATCTTTCAAATTCCCATAACAACATCTGTATAATCACGAATTCCAACATCGAAATATTCCGAAGACAATTTCGATTCAAATCCACTCCAATGCAATCATTGGAAATTCTGGTTATTTTTAAAATCCTTTTCAAATTCAATTTATTTATTAAAAAAAATAAATAGAATTATATTTCTAGTTCAAAACTAGTTCATTTCGATAAAAATCTATTTTTATCTTTTCAATCATGGAGTTTTTCATCCCAAATCTTCACTAATCATTTCTTATGATTTTACACAAATTATTACTATTTTTAATAATTTTATCAAGGCCCGTACAGTCGATTTCCACCAATGGCCATCGAACTGCACGTATAGCGACCTTTTTCCAATTTGATTTGGACATAATTCCAAATCCAACCGTTAGATTTCAAATTTCTAACATTCGTTAGAAAGCTCTTTTCGATACGAACCCAACGCTTCCGGTTTTAGGAGAATCCGACGGTCGGATCTCCCGCAATGTCCGTTTGAAATAAATGGTCGAAATTCACGAACTGCCGCGGCGCGGCGTGTTCTATTCAGGCCATTATATTATATATATAATATATTTCGTCGATTTCTATTTAAAACGAATTATATAAATAGTTTTAAATTCGTTTCAAAAGCAATTTCAACTTCCGTTTCAATTCAAATCAAAATTGAATTCTTCTCTATAAATTCGTTTTAAAATTCATTTCTATTCAATTCAAATTTCAATTCAATTTGAATTCATTTCAATTTGCTTTCAATTCAATTTGAATTCGTTTCAATTCACTTCGAAATCGTTTTCAATTCAATTCATTTCGAAATCGTTTTCAATTCAATTCATTTCGAAATCGTCGATTTCGAAATCACTTTTCAATATTCATTTTAAAATGAATAAAATCGATATAAATATCGTTCACGTCAAAATGGCGTCAATCTAATCAACACGGCTTCATAAATTTCTATTTTCAAATTTTCTTTATTTTTCAAATTGGAATGAGGCCCAATCAATTACCATATAAAATTAATTATATGGATTTCCATACAACACATGTATATAATAGCATTGAAAAATAATCAACCATCAACCAAAGTGTACTACACTGTATAAGCATCAAATATAGATATTCAACGCTTATAACAGCCTGTCAATCAATCGATCGACATATTTAATCAATCAGGATGAGTGAAATTCATATTTCATCCCAACACCCGTGTGGGGTTTCAAACAATCAAACACAGATTTTAGTTGTGCAGTTGGGCGATGTGTAAAATTTATCGTCCCAATCAATGTCATTCAAATAGGTGTACCTAAACAAACCGTCAGGTTTATAAATGAATATTTTATTTTATTCACTTCACGTTAAAAATTATATTTTTAACGACAAAACATTTTATTTCAACATATGAATTTCTATTCAATTCATTCTTTAAATAAAATGATATTTTTATTTTTCTAACTCATTTTTAGAAAATTTCGGCAGCATAACGCCACGATACTAGAAACGGGACAAGGCCTAGCCTTATCCCCGGTCTAGTGAAGGCCCACGCCATTCACACATCAATCAAAATCACCAAACAATTCAATTTCAAATCAAATCATCTAATCAACTACACAACCAAACAATTTAACAAACAAGCCATCCATGGTCTGTGGATGACGGGTGTCGGGTGCTACTAAACACCGTCTGCATCCTAGTATATATATAACTAGAAAAATTAAATTGAAAGGTGAGAAGTTCTCACATATTAGCTATCCAGCTCCACGACTCTTCCTTTGCAGAAACCTTCGTCGATCTCGCCTTTTTATCACCTTCGTTGCCCGTATTCACTACATATGTAAAAATCGAATTTTTACTTCGCTATTCCATAAATAAAAATCATATTTTTATTTCGAAGTTCAATATATAAAAATCATATTTTTATTTCGAAGTTCAATATATAAAATCCATATTTTTATTTCGAAGTTCAATATATAAAAATCATATTTTTATTCAACGGTGTTCATATAATAAAGATTAAATTTTTATCACGCTACTTCGTTATAAAAACTATATTTTCATATTGCCACCTCATATATAAAAATCGTATTTTTATATTGTTATACTTATAATAAAAATCGCATTCTTATTATATCGCCACATATATAAAGATCAAACTTTTACTTTGCTACATATATAAAAATCGTAACTTTACATACTAAAAAGACTTCTTTTTCTAACTCAAAATCAAAACTTTTTCTATTTTTAAAAATCTTAACTTGAAATGTAAAAAAAAAATCAGATTTAAAAACAAGATCTAATTTTTAAACTAATAACATAAAAGGAAAATAAAATAATAACGAAAGAAAAACTCACTGTCGCTATCGACGAGGGGTGGGAGAAGTCTGCGCGGAGGAGGGGAGAATGCCGGAGGTGACTGCGTCGTTGGTGCTCGTGGCATCGGCCAGGGGAAGTGGATTTGGGGGAAATCGGGTAGAAGGAGGAGGGAGGAGAGAGTCGTACGGAGGATCATCAGAAGTGGAAGAAGGGGAGGAGAAAGCCGGAGGCGGCTGCGCCTCACCAGCAGCGTGCGGCGGTGCGGAGGGGCCCGCGCCAGAAGGCTTCGCCGGAGATCGTCGTTGGGGTTTTCTGGGTGTTCTCGCGCCGATCGAGGACTGCAGGGGGGGGGGGGTTCTTCGCCTGAGGCATGGCGAGGTGAAGGTAGAGGCGGCGGGTGGCGAATCGCGATGGGGTGGGTGGTGGATACGGCAGCGACGGGATTTAGGGTTGAGGGATTTTCTTTTTTTTTCTTTTTCTGTCCTGGTAAGAGGAGATAAGGAAGGAGATTTATATATTATAATTTATTTTATTTTATTATTCGATTAAAGTTGACCTTTTCAAACGACCTCTAAACGAGGCCCACCGCCTGTCGTCCCTAGCGTTTAACCCCCATTCCGAACACAATGGGATATGTATCGCAGGCTGATTCGGTCGTTACAATCAGTTTCCCTTGAATGTACATTTAAATCACTATATTGAATTTTAAACGTACATTTCAAATTACCGGGGTCACATACTGTCTCTAAAAATTCTAGAAAAATATTTTCTAGCTTCGTATTGACGATACGGTCCTAACAAAACTAGTTTCGTCGAATTCTGAGATCGTTTGAAAAATGGCCAATTTCCAGTCGATTAAAATCAACTGAAACTGGTCAAACACGTTTTCCTTTGCCACGCTCACATATTGATTCAGAAAATTATGAAATTTGGAATCTAGCAATAACTTGACACTGCGGACCCAACAAAACTGGTTTCGTCGAATTCCGAGGTCATTTGCAAAATGTCCATTTTTAAGGGCCTGAATTCCATAGCGACTATTCAGAATTTTCAACTGGACATATCTTTTGATTCCCGCTACGAACTTTTGATTTTTCGGATTCGTTGGAAAGATATTCACTATTAGATTCCATTATTTTTGGTTTCACTAAAATCCGGATTGTTTTGCACCCGGTACATTCAATTGAAGTTTGAAATCGAATTATCGAACTACCGCGCCATTTTCAATTCTATTTATAATTATATATAATTATTTATATTCTAACGACGACGCATATAATATATACGATCGAATTATATTCAAAATAAATTTTCCGGTCGATATTATTTAAAATAATTCATTTTAAATAATTAAAATTCGCTAAAATTGCCGAAATAAAAATTTTAAACTGGCCCAGATTTTTCGGGTTGTTACAATCTCCCCCACTTAAAACTTTTCGTCCCCGAAAAGGAACAAAGTCGAAAGTGGTTTGATTAATCAACTCTACGCTCGATTTGGCTTTCATTCTCCAACCTTTTAGTTTCTGAGAATTTTCAAATTCTTCAAAAATTTGGCTAACACCCTAAATTTTCGAAAAATTTCGCCATAACCTCCCCTGCAATGGGAGCATCGGGGAATTTCAAATAGCTTCCCCGGTCCTTCAGATCTCAAAAAGAAAAAGAAAAAGCCAAGCGGCTAGCCAATAGGCTCATAAAATCATCATCACCCAAACAAAGCAGTAAATTATGTAGTAAACATGTACCTATTTGTCGGGAAAACAAATTTTATTCTTCGGCTCTAGCCTCCTTGCTATGACCTGTTCAATATAAGTATATGTATATGCAAGCAAATGCGACCAATTTCCAATATAATTCAATATTTGATTCAATTAGGCTAAATGGCTAAAAATTAGCAAACAAATAAACAAACAACCCAAACATCAATCAATTAGTGGATTAGAGTTTCAAATTCATAATTTTGATACATATACAAAAATCATGTTTTTGCTACCAAATCACAACAATAGGCCCTATCTAATTTTGGTTCTCACACCAGTCAATAGGAGATATATAGATATTACACGTTCGTCACTCGAATATGAATTCTAATGATGGAGCTCCATCATCAAAATCATCTCCGGGCGATTCGAGTGTAATTCTATATCTATCCAGTATATTAAAACTTCAAATACACGTTTGCAAGGCGTATATGCAAAATCTTTATATACTGGACTGTCCAAATCAATATAAATAAATAATCAAATACGAATAGTTGATTTAGATTTTCAAAACAAAAATTTGTTTTCATTTTAAAAATATACTCTTCACACTCGTTCTAGGATACTACTGATCCCATCTCTAACGAGTCATTCTAATTGGATATTACTAATCCAATATCTGATGAATTCTTTCGTACGGTTCTAATGTGTCTTGTTCTCTGAGCTTTGCAAACCAAAGCTCTGATACCAAATGTGACGAGATGGAATTTCGCTCGGTCCGAACCAGTCGCTAAACCGATCCAGGCCGTCCGAAACGCCTTATCGTATGAGAACAGGACAAAACAGAACGCATACGGAAGAACATTTCATTGTATATTACAACAATGCATCAGATTACAAGAATATACAGAGTATAAATGAATATTACACAGAAATATCAGAGATTTAAATTACATTTAAATACATAGCAGCGGAAAATTATACAATACACAACTAGAAGAGATATGCGGATACAAAGCTTTCCGGATATCGTTCCAGCTGTAAACCAGGATCCTGTGAATAAAAATCTGCAAAACCCAAAACTACTAGCTGTCCGTGTCAAAATAAGGGCACCCAGAGTTTAGGTTAAAACAATAAACTCCAGGTCAGTCATGTGACTGGTGTGAGAACTAAAACAGTTATTAATCTTTATTTTTAAAGTTAGGTAAATCAAGGGACCACGCCGTAACACGGAATGGGTTTCCTCCCAAGAACACCAGTGCATAAAACAACAGCGCAATGCTAAAAAAAGAAAAATGAAGCTGTTATAAGACCCAGGTCCCATCACACAATGCAACGCAGCCGAGGATATGGTTTTCCCTTATAATAGCCAAAGAATGCTTGATACGGTTAAAACAAATCGTTTGATACAATTATAAGTGCATAGTGTATAAAACAACTTCAAATCATAAGTATCAATCATAGGCGGCATGAGCGTCCCATGCCACTATGTCGCCATATATAGGTTTACAAATAAAACCGCAAATGTCACGTATTTGGAAATTGGATTTCCATCTATGAACCGAGGCAAAAGATAGTCCTCAACCGATTCGAGACGCTCTAGCCCGTGTCTCAGGATCAGAGCTCGAGTGACCCTTGGATCGTCAGGGCCGGTCCACCGATGTGGATTAAAATTCCTGAACACTGCGTTTCCCCACCCTTTGGGGTGTCAATGAGCCAACGAATGACTCCATCGGACCCGGATCGTCCGATCAAACCGAGGCGCCTCGCAACAGCAACAACCACACAGGTGAAAAGTATATAAATGTCAGGGCTGGTAGGTCACTGACACCACCCTAGCTAGAAGGAAACGCATGCCCTCCCTGAGGTCCTCTCCCGTTTTTGGTTCACAACCGGGGTGCGAAACTCGCGAAGTAAACGTTACACAAAGCTACGCCACAAAGGCCGTGCTTTGATCATCACCACAAGACTTTGCTTTTCAACAGAAGCCTCGATCAATTGCCACTTAGGCATGCCACACAGGCAATTCACTCCATGCGTTTGATATCCATCAGTATATAACCCCTGAGCTCGTACGTCTCAGAGAAGGGCGTTAAGCAAGAGAATAAATTCTCCGCCGCCAAACAGATATATATTTAATAGAGATCAATCGCACGGACTAAAATCCAATGTCAGACACACAGTCCATTTACAAGTCCGTTCTGGGTCTGAACGAAACCGGAGGCACCTAGTACCCCGCATATCCATCGATCTCCAAGTACGTCTGGACGATCACCAACTGTTTCCATCTTCTTGGGTGTACAGCCCAATCAAGATTATCAGTAATCACCCAAACGACGTGAAGACTTCTGGTCTTCGACCACCGTCTTCATCTTCGACACCACGTCGAATCAGTTATTCAGAATGGGACAAACCCGGTCTTTCTGAATAACTCGCGTATATATTATGAAAGTGTTACACAAACACAACATACGCCTCATTCCAATTCAGAATATTCTTTTATTCAAAATTTCCTATAATTTGGGAAAAGTTCCCATTAATTTTATCCAAGATAAATTCTTTAAATTTATTCTTTAATCTCCTTTGAATATCAATTCAAACTAGTCGGGATTAGCGAACCACACCGAAGTAATCATTTATTTTATTTCCCAATCCCAACCTATTCATCCCATGAAGTAAAACTGGTTATACTTCATATCTAACACCACGGTGTTATCGGTAAATTCAATTACCATTTCACGTTCAAATCTAATTAAAGATTTAACTATCGCCTGGAGTAAAACTGGTGATACTCCATTCTCGATCTTTTCAATCTAATTAAAGATTCATTAAAACTCCACTTAGTTTTAATCTTCGGCTGGGTTAAAGAATCAGTGTCATTTAAAACACGGTTCACGATAAACCAAAATCACATTCCATTAATTATTTGGTTAAAGAACGAGTGTTATTTAAAACACTGTTCACGATAAACCCAAAAATCAATATCACTTCAATTCCAATTAAATATTATTCAATTGGTACACTTCATTAAATCTAAATAAAAAGATTTAATCTTTTCACAACTGGGTTCAAGAACAGTGTTAGTGAAGACACCATTCACGACAAACCCAAATCACATTTGATATTCAATACAAGGCTCTGAATAGAAAATATATCGGCTTATATTCAATATCAAATTCTACAATTAACAAATGTCGTATTGAAATAACGATATAAATGTATATCTTTCAAATTCCCATAACAACATCTGTATAATCACGAATTCCAACATCGAAATATTCCGAAGACAATTTCGATTCAAATCCACTCCAATGCAATCATTGGAAATTCTGGTTATTTTTAAAACCCTTTTCAAATTCAATTTATTTATTAAAAAAAATAAATAGAATTATATTTCTAGTTCAAAACTAGTTCATTTCGATAAAAATCTATTTTTATCTTTTCAATCATGGAGTTTTTCATCCCAAATCTTCACTAATCATTTCTTATGATTTTACACAAATTATTACTATTTTTAATAATTTTATCAAGGCCCGTACAGTCGATTTCCACCAATGGCCATCGAACTGCACGTATAGCGACCTTTTTCCAATTTGATTTGGACATAATTCCAAATCCAACCGTTAGATTTCAATTTTCTAACATTCGTTAGAAAGCTCTTTTCGATACGAACCCAACGCTTCCGGTTTTAGGAGAATCCGACGGTCGGATCTCCCGCAATGTCCGTTTGAAATAAATGGTCGAAATTCACGAACTGCCGCGGCGCGGCGCGTTCTATTCAGGCCATTATATTATATATATAATATATATATAATATATCTCGTCGATTTCTATTTAAAACGAATTATATAAATAGTTTTAAATTCGTTTCAAAAGCAATTTCAACTTCCGTTTCAATTCAAATCAAAATTGAATTCTTCTCTATAAATTCGTTTTAAAATTCATTTCTATTCAATTCAATTTGAATTCATTTCAATTTGCTTTCAATTCAATTCGAATTCGTTTCAATTCATTTCGAAATCGTTTTCAATTCAATTCATTTCGAAATCGTTTTCAATTCAATTCATTTCGAAATCGTCGATTTCGAAATCACTTTTCAATATTCATTTTAAAATGAATAAAATCGATATAAATATCGTTCACGTCAAAATGGCGTCAATCTAATCAACACGGCTTCATAAATTTCTATTTTCAAATTTTCTTTATTTTTCAAATTGGAATGAGGCCCAATCAATTACCATATAAAATTAATTATATGGATTTCCATACAACACATGTATATAATAGCATTGAAAAATAATCAACCATCAACCAAAGTGTACTACACTGTATAAGCATCAAATATAGATATTCAACGCTTATAACAGCCTGTCAATCAATCGATCGACATATTTAATCAATCAGGATGAGTGAAATTCATATTTCATCCCAACACCCGTGTGGGGTTTCAAACAATCAAACACAGATTTTAGTTGTGCAGTTGGGCGATGTGTAAAATTTATCGTCCCAATCAATGTCATTCAAATAGGTGTACCTAAACAAACCGTCCGGTTTATAAATGAATATTTTATTTTATTCACTTCACGTTAAAAATTATATTTTTAACGACAAAACATTTTATTTCAACATATGAATTTCTATTCAATTCATTCTTTAAATAAAATGATATTTTTATTTTTCTAACTCATTTTTAGAAAATTTCGGCAGCATAACGGCACGATACTAGAAACGGGACAAGGCCTAGCCTTATCCCCGGTCTAGTGAAGGCCCACGCCATTCACACATCAATCAAAATCACCAAACAATTCAATTTCAAATCAAATCATCTAATAAACTACACAACCAAACAATTTAACAAACAAGCCATCCATGGTCTGTGGATGACGGGTGTCGGGTGCTACTAAACACCGTCTGCATCCTAGTATATATATAACTAGAAAAATTAAATTGAAAGGTGAGAAGTTCTCACAGATTAGCTATCCAGCTCCACGACTCTTCCTTTGCAGAAACCTTCGTCGATCTCGCCTTTTTATCACCTTCGTTGCCCGTATTCACTACATATGTAAAAATCGAATTTTTACTTCGCTATTCCATAAATAAAAATCATATTTTTATTTCGAAGTTCAATATATAAAAATCATATTTTTATTTCGAAGTTCAATATATAAAAACCATATTTTTATTTCGAAGTTCAATATATAAAAATCATATTTTTATTCAACGGTGTTCATATAATAAAGATTAAATTTTTATCACGCTACTTCGTTATAAAAACTATATTTTCATATTGCCACCTCATATATAAAAATCGTATTTTTATATTGTTATACTTATAATAAAAATCGCATTCTTATTATATCGCCACATATATAAAGATCAAACTTTTACTTTGCTACATATATAAAAATCGTAACTTTACATACTAAAAAGACTTCTTTTTCTAACTCAAAATCAAAACTTTTTCTATTTTTAAAAATCTTAACTTGAAATGTAAAAAAAAATCAGATTTAAAAACAAGATCTAATTTTTAAACTAATAACATAAAAGGAAAATAAAATAATAACGAAAGAAAAACTCACTGTCGCTATCGACGAGGGGTGGGAGAAGTCTGCGCGGAGGAGGGGAGAATGCCGGAGGTGACTGCGTCGTTGGTGCTCGTGGCATCGGCCAGGGGAAGTGGATTTGGGGGAAATCGGGTAGAAGGAGGAGGGAGGAGAGAGTCGTACGGAGGATCATCAGAAGTGGAAGAAGGGGAGGAGAAAGCCGGAGGCGGCTGCGCCTCACTAGCAGCGTGCGGCGGTGCGGAGGGGCCCGCGCCAGAAGGCTTCGCCGGAGATCGTCGTTGGGGTTTTCTGGGTGTTCTCGCGCCGATCGAGGACTGGAGGGGGGGGGGTTCTTCGCCTGAGGCATGGCGAGGTGAAGGTAGAGGCGGCGGGTGGCGAATCGCGATGGGGTGGGTGGTGGATACGGCAGCGACGGGATTTAGGGTTGAGGGATTTTCTTTTTTTTTTCTTTTTCTGTCCTGGTAAGAGGAGATAAGGAAGGAGATTTATATATTATAATTTATTTTATTTTATTATTCGATTAAAGTTGACCTTTTCAAACGACCTCTAAACGAGGCCCACCGCCTGTCGTCCCTAGCGTTTAACCCCCATTCCGAACACAATGGGATATGTATCGCAGGCTGATTCGGTCGTTACAATCAGTTTCCCTTGAATGTACATTTAAATCACTATATTGAATTTTAAACGTACATTTCAAATTACCGGGGTCACATACTGTCTCTAAAAATTCTAGAAAAATATTTTCTAGCTTCGTATTGACGATACGGTCCTAACAAAACTAGTTTCGTCGAATTCTGAGATCGTTTGAAAAATGGCCAATTTCCAGTCGATTAAAATCAACTGAAACTGGTCAAACACGTTTTCCTTTGCCACGCTCACATATTGATTCAGAAAATTATGAAATTTGGAATCTAGCAATAACTTGACACTGCGGACCCAACAAAACTGGTTTCGTCGAATTCCGAGGTCATTTGCAAAATGTCCATTTTTAAGGGCCTGAATTCCATAGCGACTATTCAGAATTTTCAACTGGACATATCTTTTGATTCCCGCTACGAACTTTTGATTTTTCGGATTCGTTGGAAAGATATTCACTATTAGATTCCATTATTTTTGGTTTCACTAAAATCCGGATTGTTTTGCACCCGGTACATTCAATTGAAGTTTGAAATCGAATTATCGAACTACCGCGCCATTTTCAATTCTATTTATAATTATATATAATTATTTATATTCTAACGACGACGCATATAATATATACGATCGAATTATATTCAAAATAAATTTTCCGGTCGATATTATTTAAAATAATTCATTTTAAATAATTAAAATTCGCTAAAATTGCCGAAATAAAAATTTTAAACTGGCCCAGATTTTCCGGGTTGTTACATACGGGCTCGAATTTAATTATAATATAATTTATACGTTCATATTTCGTTCAAACAGTAAATTCGTTATTCTATTTCAATTCTGAACTGAATTATATACTGTGGGTCGTCCAGTTCACACCATGTTGCCATTTCAGCTAATTCTGATTATTCCAGAAATATATATATTATCTTATTATTTATTCTAATTAAATATTCAATATTATTTAATTAAACGACCATTTCGATCCATAAATCACTATTTAAACAATTAAATTAATTAATTATTATCGTTGAAAAATACGGGTCGTTACATTCTTCCCCCCTTAAAATAATTTCGTCCTCGAAATTGCTAAGGTAGAGAACAACCCTATTAACTGGTTTCGAATTATTCGTTTACTTTTTAACTTCAGTTTCAACTGAATTTATTTATTTATTTCAATTAAATTACTACTTCATTTCTATAAACGAAAATTTTCAAAAATTCTGAAAATTTTCTAACACCCGAAATTTCTAAAAAGTTTCGCCATAACCTCCTTTGTACAACCCTATCGGTAAAACCACAACTCGCCTCTCTAGGCCTTATCCAACCCAAAAGAAAATCAAAACAGCCAAGCGGCTCGCCAAACAGGCTCATAAATCTCATCAAACTCATATGAATATAAATGTGTACCTTTTTGTCGGGCATATCTTATATCACTTTCACCTGTTACCAACTCTGCATATACCACTATCATCCCAATCAAACTCCAATCAGTATCTGTTCAATCAACTATACGCTTATATTCAAACCAAATTTCATTTCAAACTCGAGTTCCATTCTCGGTTCCAATTCTTAACTTACCAGTCCAATGCAATTCCAAATCCCCATCTCCCAGTCCAGACATTCAATTTCAATTCAATTACCACTGAACCGGCTTTATTTCTAATTCAAATTTTCTTTCACAAATTTCTATTTAAATTTGGTTTTTATTTCAAACAATCTTTACCTGGGAGTTTCAAATAGCCTCGTCTTTTCAAAAATCAAATCTCTTTTCTCTGGAATTTCAAAACAACTTGTTTTTCACAAAACAATTCAAAAACAAAATCTTTTGGTAGTAATCCGTCACCTAGCAACTCGAAAATGAATACCGATAATGGCGCGCACATCATCGGAATCTATTTTCCAGCTATCGAAATGAGTTCAATACTATATCACTTTCAAAACCATTTCTAAACACTTTCATTCGGAAATCCATTTCAAAATATCATTTTCAATGCTTGAAAACATTTCAAAACCTCCCAGGATCTTAAAATTCTCTTATACTTCATTCAATTCCATTTATAACACTTTTTCCACATTTCCAGAGTTTTAATTTCAATTCTGATTAAATTCACTTGATTCCATATAATTCACTTATATGAATTCTGACTGGTTATTTACATAACCATTTCAATTTATAATCAACCAACACATCCAATATATTATATTTTCAAAATATATATTTTCTCTATATCAAAATATACTTTGGGTAAAATTATTTCATTTACCCTCTTTCAAAACATATCGTGACGACCCATCGTATTCGAGTGTTTAGAAACCCCTATCGATGCAGTGGATCAAACTGATCGACCCGAATTCATAAACAACTCAACCAATGTATCTCCACAATATAAAACAATTTGTATAAAATTTACAAATACGTTCACTTGTATATATACACTCAAACTCAGTCTAGGGTATTGCTAACCCCATCTCTACTGAGTCACGCCACAAAGCCAAGGTAATACTTAACCTTCAGCTCTGATACCACTGTAACGACCCGGGGAAAGACGACCTTGATTATCCGATATACAACACATATCGAACATCAAGGGTCGACAATTACCGAATAGTTAATGAAAGAATTTAGAGGGTGAGGATAGATAAGATAGAACTAATAGAATAGAAGAAGAAGAAGAAGAACACATCAACATCAGAGTAATACGAATCTCACAGCGGCATGAATAAAATATAATATAAAACATAACTTGAAATCGAAAGTAGTGTATATAGATCAGAGTACAACACTTACATCATAGCGGAAATAACAATAGTTTTATAATCCTGAAGCCTCCTGCTCCAAGCTCTTCACGCATACCTGTAATCCTGACTACTTGACTGCCCGTACAAATTTGGGCACCCAAGAGTTTAGGGGAAACAAACAAAATAAACTCTGGGTCAGTCATGGGACTGGTGTGAGTAAACTCAAATCATTTGGTTTAACTTTCCAAAATCCTTTTCAAAATGAAAAGGTAATCGTAAGACCAATCCACACATAAACACGGACGGCTTTTACCTTACGATAACCCAAAACACTTGTGGAAATCATATATTATCTAATATTATAATAATGTCTAATCACAAGTAATTAAAATCTAGTAGAACGCTTGCATCTCACGCTCTACATATATATTATACAAATCAAACTCGCGGGCACTTATTGGAGATTGGATTCAAACTTGACAAGGTATGGGACCACCTTCCGAACGTGTATCTCTAGAGGCAAATACACTGGGTTCAACAAGAACATCTTGCAACCCGGCCCACACATGACCGACCACTCATTTCGCTTGAGTGTATCAAATGTATATCACCAACGGTTGGGATCAGCAACCGTCTCCCGATAAGGGACAGCATCGATAGATTTAAGAACAAAAGGAATTTCTCTAGATAGGTGATCATACATCCTAATGGGTGCGACCCACATAGCCATGCTGCTTGCCCGATTTTTTTCATTTCCCGGTTGATGAGGCTTGAGGTCATAACGTATCTTTTGACAGATCCCACCTCCATTTCTTTGAATGCCACATCGTCATACCCGCCAAATCACAAATTGATTTCACCAAAAATACCACGGGTATACAGCTAAGAGAAACGAATTCCTCCGCCACCAAACGTAAGTACGTTTGAAGAGATCAACTTACGTAATTTATTGGATATACTCTGTCAGACACTCGTCCATTTGCGTTTGTCCTGGGACTGGACAAACCGAAGGCACTATTCTGTAAACAGGATAGCCCTTGCATAACTCCGTCTTCAATATATTCAGCATACTTGATTCGCAACGCTTATGTAAATACGGAGTGGTTCTCTGGATTATAATCCAACTGGTTTCTCCATATTAGCAACGTTAAAATGGTCCAAACTTTGATAGTCGGTGATCTAACTATCAAATGAAAACATGTCGGTGTGCAAACAACGATATTATTTCCAATGGAAATTCTATCGAGCAATCATTATCATCATTCATTCGTTCATTTCCCTATCCCTGTTATTTAATGTTTCTTATTCACTATATTTAGAAAATATATATCATTATCATTGGAAAACATTTCCATCTCTTGTTTCTATATTTAGAAAACAATTCTTCTTCTCATTTGGAAAAACATTTCCACATCTCTTTCATTTGATTAAACAGATGTTTGAATATACATCACTATGCCAAATCTCCTTCATTTGGTTTCCACTTAACCACTTTTCACCATCGAATCTTAACTATTTCTTAGTTAAAAACGAAGTCAATCAAGTTGGGGTATAATTACCTCTCAGACCTTAACTGAATGACATTTCTAACTTCGAAATAGACAAAGTTCATCTCTTTAAAACATTAACACTTCATTACGACATTTTCAGATTCTACTTACGAGTCCGCTTCTCGTACAATAAGCACTTGATTATAACAATAGTGTTATAATTCTCTGCATCCGAAATATAATAACTTTATATGGCTTTTATTTTCTAACTCGAATAAATAAACGAATATATAATTTATTAACTCCTATTCAGTTAACTCTAATCTATAACCCTTATTCTATTAACTCTTACTGGATTAACTCTTATTCGGATAACTCGGTTTTGATTAACTCCTCTTGATTTAACTCAATCTGACCAACTTACTTGATCAACTCAACTTGACTAACTTAACTTAATTAACTCGACTTATTTAACTCAACTTGACAAGCTCGACTTAATTACTTTTATTAATTAACTAATATTTGATTTAACACCATTCGCTTGACTCTAGATCGCAGCGATCACAATGGTTACGCCTGATTCCCTCAGGAAACATCCGTCCGCCTTAGGCTATCTGCAGCCCTGCGAATTTCGCTAGCAGTCGTGCTAACTGGTAACTTATCTTAAATAACTACTGTTTTAAATTTCTTGTTCGATTTGACTCTAATCGATTAACCCTAACTGAGTAACTCTACCTGAATAACTCTACTGAATAACTCTACTGAATAACTCTACTGTATAACTCTAACTAACTAACTCTAAATGTTTACTCCAACGGTTTAACTCTACGGTTTAACCCTAACGGTTTAACTCTAACGGTTGATCTCAATCAATTTGTTCTATTGGATTAACTCTATTGGATTAACTCACTTGGATCAACCCATTTCGAATAACTAATATTCAATAAACTTCCTTTCGAATAAACTGATATTCGATAACTTTACTTCGAATAACTCTTATTCGATAAATTCTCCTTCGTCCTTATTCAGTTTCAAACATCGATGTGGAAATCGATTTTTACTTCTCTATATAAGTCTTGACTTATATACTCTATTTATCCAAAGATAAATAACTAAATTAATTTATAAAACTTTATTTATAAATTAACCTTCTCACTCTATCTGTTAAAACGATCTCTCTTAAATTCTCACTTTGAATTCATATTCTGTTTACCCGTGTGCGAAGCACGGGCCTAAATTCTTCCTAGTGTAAAATTCTCCTTTTATACCCTTCTTATCCATTTTCAAGTATTCCATTATTCTATTTAATTTCTAAATAAATAATTCCTTTCCTTAAACTCAGTTCATTTTCTCTAGATAAATATTTCCTTTTAATCTATTTGTAAATGTTTTACAAATATTTTCTTTTCTATTTTATTTGTAAATGTTTTACAAACAATTTCCCTCCTCTATTTGTTCTACAAATATTTTTCCTTTATTGCTTTGATTTTATAAAATTATTTCTTTTATAAAACCCTTTTTCCTTTCATATATAAAATCCGCTGATTTTATATAAATAATCTATTTTCAAATATATTTTGAAAATCTCCCTTTTCCACTTTCTCGTATCACTTATGGTGTAAAAATATCAAATCAAAATGATCGGTCATCATCCAAACACACAGCATCAACAACAGATGATATAACACTTCATATATCAGAATATATGAAAATTGTAAAATAAATGTTGAGGAACCCAGTTGGGTCCCTCCGACCTGTTTCCCTGCATCCACAGATGTCAGTCAACATAAATAACATGAGTATAAAGTATTCTGATAAACAGAATCAATATTTCGATACGATTTATATATATCGTTATCGAAATATTCAATCAACTGACTAGGAGTTCAACCAAACAGCCAACACACAGCAATTCAACCAATATTTATCAATTCTAAAAATACTTTATAAAAATATAAAGCGTTCAGAGTTAGTGAGATTTACTCACATTGAACGGTGGTCGTTAAATAACGATATATCGGTCGTTGATTTGATCCCTGCGTTTAATTCCACCATAAATCCAAACGAGCTCGGATTCACTTCCGGTCAGTTCCATTGTGTTGCTCCCGTCCATACGATCCTGTCGGATCTTGTTTCGCTGTATCCCGTTCACGTATGACAAAGATATTCAACCTCGAAGTTTGTATATAATTAGATTTAAAATAAACTTGGATTTTTATTCTTTAATGGGCCTTACCTTTGCTTTGCCGGCCCATCCTAACATTTCTCACCCGACCCGCTTCTCTTAATCCATCCTCCCCAAATAAGAACTCACGAACTCGACTCCTACTCAATGGAAATTCACGGCCACTTCAGGCGATCAACCACCCATCCTTCCTCAACGAAACCTTAGACTAAGGACACCGACCTTCTCCTCTCCCCGAGCCGAACATCACTACCCCCACCACTTTCAACTCGCGACCCTATTGCAATTTCCGTCGACCGTGGGTTCACAGTCGAGATCGACAACTTTTTCTCCCATAAATCCCAAAAATCAGCGCACCAACCCTACTTCCACTCACAACTCCCAATCTAACCGTCAGCATTCGATTCGAAGTTTAAATCTCTCGATAAATGGAACCCTAACTTTACTGTGTAAAACGAGAACCCAACAAATACTGATCGCACCCAATGATCCATCCACGAAACTGAAGAGAAAGTGGGTGCGAATCCAAATAGATATATGACTTGATTTAAGGATATTTCATTGAATTGTTCTTGATTTTTAAAAAAAGTGGAAAGGGGTTTTATTTTTCTCTGATGGCTGCGCAAGATTGTTTGACCAGACGATGGGTTGATTTAGGGTTAGGAGGATGGACGTGTATTTATAGAATAGGAATATTATTTTTTTATTGATTATTTTATTTTATTTTAAGAGATCGCTACTTGTTTTTATACTCTAAAAATTCCTGTGCTCACATACATTACCCACAAATCATGAAAATTGACATGTAGCTAGAGTTTGACATTACAGTCCCAATGAAACTGGTTTCGTCGAATTCCGACTCCGTATGCTCACACAGTGTATTTTTAAAGGTCGAAATACTGACTGTTTTACACTCTAAAAATCCGTATGACCACATACGGACTCTAAAAATCACGAAACTTGACATCTAACAATAATTTGACATTGTGGATCCAACAAAATTGGTTTCATCGAATTCTGAGGTTGTTTGCAAAACTGGCAATTTTTACAGCCCAAAATAGACCATTTAAATATATAAATATATTTAAAAATAATTAAATTAAATAAAAATAAATTCATATTATTGTATATATTCACAGTAGAAAATCATACAGCTCCATATCGGGTTTCATAACTCGATATTCAAATTCCAGTGTTAAACCAGTATTCAGTTTATATTGAAAATCCATTTATAACGTAAATAAAGCGTTGCAAATTATAAAGGAATTCCATAGCGACTTTTCTAAATTTTGATTTGGACATAAATAAAAATCTACACGACGAAATCCCGATTTTTCTCTTCCACTAGAAAAATATACTTCACCAGCTCCACGCGTTTCTTGTTTCACAGAAATCCGAGTTAAAACGAACCCTGTATATTCAGTTTGAAGTTCAAATCGCCAAACTGCGAACTGTCGCGCCATTACGGGCTCGAATTTAATTATAATATAATATATACATTCATATTTCGTTCAAACAGTAAATTCGTTATTCTATTTCAATTCTGAACTGAATTATATACTGTGGGTCGTCCAGTTCACACCATGTTGCCATTTCAGCTAATTCTGATTATTCCAGAAATATATATATTATTTTATTATTTATTCTAACTAAATATTCAATATTATTTAATTAAACGACCATTTCGATCCATAAATCACTATTTAAACAATTAAATAAATAAATTATTATCGTTGAAAAATACGGGTCGTTACATCGACTGTACGGGCCTTGATAAAATTATTAAAAATAGTAATAATTCGTCTAAAATCATAAGAAATGATTTGGGAAAAATTGGGATGAAAAACTCCATATTTGAAAAGATAAAAATAGATTTTTATCGAAATGAACTAGTTTAGAACTAAAGTAACAACCCATTTATTTTTAAATAAATAAATTGGATTTGAAATGGGTTTTAAATAAAATCGATTAGTGGGTTTATCGTGAAGGGTGTTTTAAATGACACTTGTTCTTTAACCCGATAAATAAATAGTATGTGATTTGTGTTTGTCGTGAACTGTATTTTAAAGGACATTAGTTCTTTAACCCAGTAAAAGGAGTTTTAATGAATCTGCAATTAGATTGAGATGTGAATTGATAATCTAAATTATCAAATTTAGAAATTGAGCGAGAATGGAGTATCACCAGTTTTGCTCCAAAGCGGTAGTTAAATCTTTAATTAGATTTGAACGTGAAATGGTAATTAATTTTACCGATAACACCGTGGTAGTAGATAAGGAGTATTGCCAGTTTTGCTTCATGGGATGAATAGGTTGGGATTGGGAAATAAAATAAATAATTACTTCGATATGGTTCGCTAATCCCGACTAGCTTGGAAAACCATAATTTGGTTTGAAATGACATCCAAAGGAAGATTAAAGGATAAATTTCAAAGAATTTATCTTGGATAAAATTAATGGGAACCCTTCCCTAAGAATTGAAATTTAGAAACTAGCTGTAGGTTAGCTAAGAAGAATGGTTTCCTGGGTATTGATCTGATGTTGGTTTCGGCCTTCGGGGTTAATATTTGGGAAATTGTCCTCTTACTGATTTACGGTTAGTGACTGATGAATTGGAATGAGGCGTATGTTGTGTTTGTGTAACATTTGTTTTTAATATACGCGGGTTGTTCGGAAAGGCCGGGTTTATACCCATTCTGAATAACCGATTCGACGATATGTCGAAGATGAAGACGGTGGTTGAAGACCGGAAATCTTCACATCGTTTGGATAATTACTGACGATCCTGATTGGGCTGTACACCCAAGAGGATGGAAATAGTTGGTGGTCGTCCAGACGTACTTGGAGATCGATGGATATGCGAGGAAACTGCCTCCGGTTTCGTTCAGACCCAGAACGAACTTGTAAATGGATTGTGTGTCTGACATTGGATTTTATTCTGTGTTGATTGATTTCTGTTAAGTATATATCTGTTTGGCGGCGGAGAATTTATTCTCTTGCTTAACGCCCTTCTCTGAGACGTACGAGCTTAGAGGTTATATATCGATAGATATCAATCGCATGGCATGAATTGCCTGTGTGGCACGCTAATTTGCATGGATCAAGGCTTCTGTTGAAAAGCAAAGTCTTGTGGTTAATGATCAAAGCACGGCCTTTGTGGCGTAGCTTTGTGTATAACGTGAATTCGCGAGCCTCACACCTCGGTATGAGTCAAAAACGGGATACAGACTGCAGGGAGAGTACGACGTTTCTTTCTAGCTTTGGTGGTGTCAGTGACTTACCAGCCCTGACATTTATATACTTTTCACCTTTGTGGTTGTTGGATGAGGCGCCTCGATTTTAGGTCTGTAAGGACCGGGAAACGTGTGTTCAGGAATACTAATCCTCTAACGTAAGTGAGGACCGGCCCTGAAGATCCAGGGGTTGCAAAGAGTGCGTAGCCCTGGGACATTTGCTAGAGTGTCTCGAAAGCGGAGAGGAGCTTGCCCCTTGCCTCGACTCATGACGGAAATCCAATTTCCAATACGTGTATTGCGGTTTTAATTGTAGAACTAGTATGGCGACATGATATATGGTACCCATGCCGTCTATGATTTATATTTATGATTGAAATTGTTTTGACACTATACACTTATTATAGTATCAAATGATTTGTTTTAAACGTACCAAGCATGTTTGGCTATTATAAGGGAAAACCCTATCATCCGGCTTGCGTTGCATTGTGCGATGGGACCTGGGTCTTATAATAGCTTCATTTTTTGAAAAAGCATTGCGATGTTTATTATATGCACTGGTATTTTTGGGATGAAACCCGTTCCGTGTTATACGGCATGGTCCCTTGAATTACTCTCTTTTAAAATAAGTTTTAATAACTGTTTTAGTTCTCACACCAGTCACATGACTGACCTGGAGTTTATTGTTTTAACCTAAACTCTGGGTGCCCCTATTTTCCGCACGGGCAGCTAGTAGTTTTGGTTTTGCAGATTTATATTTACAGGATCCTGATTTACAGCTGGAACGATGCTCGGAAAGCTCTGTATCCGTGTATTACTTTCAGTTGTGTTTTGTATTATCTTTCCGCTGCAATACTGTATTTAGATCTCTGATATTCTTTGTTGTATAATATTTATTCATACTCTGTATATTCTTGTATTCTGATGGAATTGTTGTAATAGCAATGAAATGTTCTTCTGTTTGTGTTCTGATTTGTCCTGTTCTCAAACGATCAGGGGTTTCGAACGGTCTAGATCGGTTTAACGACTGATTCAGATCGAGCGGAATTCCCGGCCGTCACAATCAGACTCCATATGAAGAAGTTATGGCACTTAGAAGTTTTAAGAATTTAAAATAAAAACCAGCCCGAATTCAAATTTAAAGTTTCGAAATTCAAATCACACACCCAGGCTGGGCGGGAAATTTCCTGCCCAGGACCCAGGTCGACCAGGGGGTCGACTTGGGGGTCGACTTGGGGGTCGACTTAGGTAAAACAGGCCGACCATGGAGTCGACCTAGGGGTCGACCTCCCCCCTTTTCCAGATTCGTGGACAGATTCGTTTTTCTGCATTTAGACGCCCGTTCTAACCAGATTCGTTGCTCCTAATCTATTTAAACACCCCCAAACCTCACTTTCTCTCCACCCAACTTCATTACGCCTATACTCTACCCTAATTCATATCAAAATAAATCTAAGACGGGGTTATGCTGCTCAAGTCCTTCGTAGAAATCAAGTTTAGAATTCTAGTAGAGATTCAAAAGCTAATTCAACGACTTCAACAACTATTTCTAAGAATCAAATCAAATCTAAGTAAGAAGAACAAATAGTCTACTTCAAGGGAGATCTATTTAGTTTCAGAATACAGATCTCAGAATTCAAGACCCTTCTGTAATTTGTAAGTTCACATTACTTTTAGAAATAAAAGTTAATTGTGATTCTGACATTGTAATAAATTTGGATCTGAGATTATGCCTGCCTTTCTATATCTTTTGGATCTATCTCATTGATAATATTATGTATGTTCTTTGTCTCTTCTTTCCTTCTTCCCTTTTTTATTTTATAGCCAGGCTACTGCGAGCCTGAGCCCGATCTCAGAGAGATGAACGTACGTTGGAAATAAAATTGGGCATAAATTATGATTTTTGACATGACCAGCGCTAAAATTTGGGAAAGTATTAAATTGTGTATAATTGGTCATAATTGAATTGTAACTGATTTGAGGACATAAAACATTCAAAACATAAAGTATTGGACATATGTAACAACCCGTATTTCGATAACATGAGCAAGACGAGAATCAAGGCAGAATTTAATTTTAAATTCTGAATCAAGTTAAACGGGCTGTGCCATTGCGTTCGTCTCGGAAAAATACGCGAAATAGAGTCCGAGTTTTCGAAAATCGGAGTCCGTATGACCCGATTAAGGCCCAACGAAGTTTTCAGAAAATTTCTAAGTAAAAAACAGATTTCAAATTCAAACTTGAATTTGGAAAATTGGGCCAGTTGGGCCAGGCGGGAAAAGTTCCCGCCACAGTACCCAAGTCGACAGCCCTGTCGACTTGGGAGTCGGACCAAGTCGACAGCCCTGTCGACTTGGCTGTCGACTTGGCTCAGACGAGCATCCCTGGCTTGGTGCACCTGCACTGGTCTCTGGTCTTGTTCTGGAAGCTTCTGACGTGGTTTGATGGTTCAGATCTATCCTAGGGTTAATCTAAGGGCCTAAAACTATCCTATTCTCTATAAAAAGATCCTAAACCTAATCTAAATCCCTAAAAATCAAACCTAGCAACTAAGTGCTGCCAAAATCAATTTTGATCATGGCCTCCATCTCCAATCCCTAGAGCCTATGCATTCAAATCGGGTTCAAATCAAAAGGTGCAAGCTTGCTACACCAAATAGAGGCCAAATCAACGTTGCTATGCGAGTTTCATGACGGATCTTCATCAAAGGAGCCACCTTTCTTCGTCAAAACGATTCATGCTCCTAGTCCTCTTGCCACGCTATGTAAGTTCTAGCTACTTGTAGATTTAAACGATGATTTTGATGTGACATGGGATAAAATGCAAAGTAACATGAGTATGTTAGCCTATGGGAACCTAGTTTGCCTCTTTAACATGAACATATGACTTTGGGTGATGTTGTAGCGACTAAACCATGCTATGCATGTTGCGTTGGACTTAGTTTGCCATGCAAGATTGGACCTTTGCTTGTGGTATGTTAGCATGCACACTTGAAACCACTTTGACTCATGAAACATGTGCATGAATGTGACTTTGAGGCTATGCAAGTATATGAACCCGAAATCCCTTATGATAATATGCAAGTTTACCTTTTTATCACATGAGGAACATGGGCATGTTCATCCCTTCATGATAGGTTTATGACATGAACACTTATGCAAGTAATCCCCTTTTATGCTATGCATGTTTGTGGCCAAATCCCCTTGGGATACTATGCATGTTTGTGGCCAAATCACCTTATGACACTATGCATGTTTTTGGCCAAGGTTGTGCATGTGGAAGCCAATCCCTTTTTGGCATCATGCATGTTTTGAGGCCAATATGTGACGTAGTATCCTTACTATGTTGACTCGCTTTTGCTTGCGTTGGAAAACGCGACTTTGGGGTAGTGAGATAAACATGAACATGACGCGAAATCTTGACTTGAATATGACATGAAAACTTGACTTGAGGTTACATGTGAACACGACATGTAAGTTGAACCAAAATGGGGGCATGACACGTGGGGTAAACTTGGGACTTGAAATTAGACACGTATGGGTTGTAAGTGTAATATAACACTAGACCAAACATGGAAGTGGCCAACTCGAGGTTGGGTTGAGTTTGTAGCATAAATCTACCCGGACCCGCCCGGCTTAACTAGTAGCTACAAACAATAGGATCCAATGTGAGAAGTTGGTCATGTCGCGCTTAAGACCCGAGGTTAGACTAGGTTGTGGTGTAAATCTACCCGGACCCGCCCGGCTTAACTAGTAACCACAACAAGGTCTAATGTGAGAGGTTGAGGGTGCATTAATTAAATTAATGCCACATGATAAGGTTAAGTAAATTTGACTAATGACACTTAACCGATATGACACGAATGGGTAGGTTAAGTGGGACCGGACTTGATTTCTTAATGACACTTAACCATGCAAGATGATTAGGGGATGAGGTTAAGTAATTTATACTTAACTAATCTAAACACGGTAATTAGATGGGGTTAAGTAATTGACGCTTAACTAATCTAACCACGGTAATTAGATGAGGTTAAGTAATTTACACTTAACTAATCTAAACACGGTAATTAGATGGGGTTAAGTAATTGACGCTTAACTAATCTAACCACGGTAATTAGATGGGGTTAAGTAATTGACGCTTAACTAATCTAACCACGGTAATTAGATGGGGTTAAGTAATCCACACTTAACTAATCTAAACACGGTAATTCGATGGGGTTAAGTTAAACACTTAACCAACTTAAACTTGGCAATTCAATGAGGTTAAGTAACCAATACTTAACCAACTTAACGTGATAATTTAATGGGGTTAAGCAACTTATACTTAACCAATTATACATAATGATTTGATGGGGTTAAGTAACTTACACTTAACCAATCTAATACGCGGACCTGATAAGGTTAAGTCACAAGACCTTTTTAGAATATACTTAACCATTGTAGTACGATTAGAGGATGGGGTTAAGCCAACCTATACTTAACCAATCCGACTCGATAATTTGATGGGATTAAGATAATCTATGCTTAATCGATCTAGCAAGATAATCCGATAGGATTAAGGTAAGCTAGTACTTGACCAATTTGACTTGATATGGTTAAGTCATGAGCCTCTGGGTACACTTAACCAACTTGTGGGACTAAGTCTTGAACTTAAATACTTAGCCAATCTTTGACGTGATTCGTGGGTGGGTTAAGTCAGGGACTTGAATGATAACACTTAACCCAATAGACAAACCCTAGCTAGAAGAACTAGGTAGAAAACCGTGGTTAATCAAGGATAACGGGAAAGGAAGCTAAGTGGTAAACCTTAGTTAAGGGTAACTAAGTAATAATTCTTAGCTAAGGGCATATGATTAATTCACAAAGCAATGAGTAACCTGATACGGTAGGTCATCGCTTAGTATACGAGGAGGAGCAAGTTATCTGACTTGGATAAAAGCTCCAGCGCACTGGGTGCCGAAGTGGAAGCTTCGGGGGACGTGAGGATATTCTTGGGATCCCTCTGTGGGCTGCCAAGTAATTATACTAGGCCCATGAGAGGTTAAGGTCTGCGTTAGAAGGACCAAGAGTATGCCTTGGTTGCTATGCGAGCGACCTAAAGACTGGGATGGATTAGCGTGGAGTCGACGATTCTTGGTTTTTGCCCTGGATAGCACGTCGTCGACTACCTACCATCTTTAGTCAATCGTGTACGAACGGAAAGGCAGGGAACCCCCAACAGACCATGTTCTTGCTATCAAGTCATGGGTGAGGTAGGCCCGTAGGAAAGTGGGGCTATAGTGGGGCCGGGATGTGGTTATCATACATGATTTTTCTTGGGTTGCCTTTCAGTAGTTGAGGGAGGGGTCACGTGGGACCATAGCCACGGGTACAAAAACAGACCTTGAAATCTGCATCAGCAGACGACTTAAAGCTCCCGACCGAGTTCCGTATTTCTTGGTTTGCCCTGGCACGGAACTCGGATGGCACATTGGGGAACATGTGCGTCTAGACATGGGAAACGATTCACGATACACACGTGGGATGAAGGGCGCGGTTGACGGGTGGCATAATCCCTAGTGTTCCTAGGTGGCCAAAACCCAAACCGAGACACGGAAACGTTCATTAGGTAGCATAATCCCTAGCGGTCCTAGGTGGCATGAATCCTAAGTGGACGTGCGATAGTTCATGGTAGGGAAACACAACTAGATCAAGGGTTGCAGTCCGAAACAACTTCAAGGATAAAACGTTTACATGGAAAAGCCCGTATGGCCTATGGCAAAGGACTGAACTTATACATGGACAGAAACATACGGGTTGGGAAAAACCTACATATGCTATATATTAGGTTGACATGGACCATTTCATGACATGGGGCAAGGGACATTCATGGTTAACACATGACGCGGGTAGGGATACTAGTACGAGAGGTGCAGAGCAAATATACATGTTAGAACCAGGAAAAATATACATAATAGACACCGGGGGATGTTAGACAGGATAGATACCTTGGGATAGTATACTTGATAGAAACCTGACGATGTGATACCTTGATTTATCACGACACCGTAGTTTATCACGATATCTTACTTTACCTTGCTACAGTAGTTCAGCCAGTTACCCTGGTTTAGTTTATCTATCTTGTAGTCATCGTTATGTTTACTTTCAGTTTATGCATGTCATGTTACCTTTACCTGTTTTTATACTGGGAGTAGATGGGACTTACCAGTCTTTATGACTGACCCCGTTTTCTTTCGCTTCTTTGTCTTCCGTTTCCCCCCCAGGTTCCAGGGAGGAAATGATGTTGTTTAGTTCGGGCCTCTTATGCTTGAAGGTCATCATGTATAGCTTGATGTATAGCTTGGTCTTTTCTTGGCTATGGCTGCTTCACCGCTTTATTTTGGGGAATAATTTATGAAAAGGTTTTTATGCTTCTTTATTATTGCAAGACAGGTTTTGATGTACTCTGATGTAAAAGGCTTTAGACCTTAATCATTAATGTTTATGAAAGTTACTTCCGCTATTTTATATGTTCTGTCTTGTGATACTTCTGTGCATGTTTACCAATAATGCCCCTCTAAAGCTAGTGCATTCCTTTGCGAGTGACCCTAGCGGAGGCGGGGTGTTACATTTGGTATCAGAGCAGAAGGTTACCAGACTGGGCAAGAGTTTTTTTTTTTTAAAAAAAAACCTTCTGAAAACTATTTGAGAAACCGTTTACAAAGAAGCATTTTTCAAGAAAAGTTTTTAAAGGCTATTCCCCAAAAGCCATTAGCACTATCCTTTGATTCCTTGATTGAATTTCGTTTCCTTTCTTTCCTCCATCTGTGGTCACAGTAGTTCTAACTGTGACTAATCTTTGTCTAGCCACGTAGGTGTTTCCCGTACGATGAAGGAAGTTCTCGAGAGACTTGTTACCGAAGTTACAAGAAAGGATAATAAGAGTAAGGGTAAAGGATGCCAGCTTAAGGATAAGCAACCGTTGTTATGGCTTAGTCCATCGAGGAGGACAAGGACAAGATCAGCGGAGAGGGAAATAGTACGCTCCCACTTCTAAGGTACCTAAAAGAAATGGTGCCGTTTCTGGTAAAGGTTTAGTCGTTCTTTTCTATCATCCCGTCCAGACTTTGTCTTGATCATCGTATCATTTAAGTCTGCTTGGATAGTTGAGTCTCTGCACCTTAGTACTAGCATGGTAGAGGATCCCAGTTTTGTCCCAAAAATCTGGTTGGAGAGTTGGTCCATCCCTTCATGACTTGTTGGATTTGAGAATGACATGTCTCAACTACGGATAGATTCTAAGGATAAAGTGGTCACCCAATAAGGGGTGCCATTCTCGGTTTTGAAAAGAGGGTAGTTAGACTCTCGACCCATCTTGGTGATACCCTCAAAGTCTCGTGTAACCTTTTTGGGTTCTGTCATGGTTAGTTACCTAGAATCCCGGGATGCAGTTGTTGGTAATCCGTTCAAATGGGATTTGCCGCTAAGGCGGATGGTTCGTTTCGATTATGCATGGGTTATGGCAATCACCCTAGTAAGAACTCTTGGCAACATGGATTGGCATCGAAAAGCGAGATCCAGAATTCACTAGTGAATTTTGGAGAGCTGGCATGAGTACGTAGATATGGTTGAGCCAAGTATACTAGGGAAAGAATAAATGGAAGTGGAATGAGAGGCGACAGTGAAAAGAGTTCCGACTCATACTTTGGAAATAGGAATCAAGGAGCTACGAAATCATGAAGTCAAAGGCGGTCAAGGCCTGATGGAATTAAGCTCATGGAAATGCGGCTTGGACGCGCGCATCACGTCTCTTTATAAGAGTATATCTTTGATCCTTGGTTCACCTGTAGAGCTTACTTGTAGGCTATCTTTTGTGGGCACCCTCTCGGTCCTATTTCCTGTTACAAACCCCATAAGGAGTTTTGTCTTGTTTATCTTCTCGACCCTGTTTCAGGGAATCCTAGGTAGAACCCTATGGATGTAAACATGTATTTGAAACATGTTATGATTGATATGGTTGCAAGTGGTTGCAAGTGGTTGCTTGTGGATGCGCGTATACACATTAGATGCTAGCTCGACTCGGTCACATTTCATATTGCATATGCACGAGTATTTATACTTGTTTATGGATGAAATTGGATGTGTCATCATGCGGTTGTTGCATATGAATGAATGATTGTGCACGCATATAGTATCTATATGACTAGGACTATTTGCATACATGTTGGATTCATGGCACTATACATATTTTTGCATTAGAAAGATTATTCAGGCCTGATCATTAGCATTCGCTAAGGAACATGTACACACACGTTTTGCATATATTCATATAACATTATAAATAAGCTAAGGACAATGGTTGCTTATGGATGATGTTTTGAGTAGATGGATGATGGACGGTAGGATAGGTTCTCCCTAACTTGGAGATTTCGGGGACGAAATCCTAAAAGGTGGGGAGAATGTAACAACCCGTATTTCGATAACATGAGCAAGACGAGAATCAAGGCAGAATTTAATTTTAAATTCTGAATCAAGTTAAACGGGCTGTGCCATTGCGTTCGTCTCGGAAAAATACGCGAAATAGAGTCCGAGTTTTCGAAAATCGGAGTCCGTATGACCCGATTAAGGCCCAACGAAGTTTTCAGAAAATTTCTAAGTAAAAAACAGATTTCAAATTCAAACTTGAATTTGGAAAATTGGGCCAGTTGGGCCAGGCGGGAAAAGTTCCCGCCACAGTACCCAAGTCGACAGCCCTGTCGACTTGGGAGTCGGACCAAGTCGACAGCCCTGTCGACTTGGCTGTCGACTTGGCTGTCGACTTGGCTCAGACGAGCATCTCTGGCTTGGTGCACCTGCACTGGTCTCTGGTCTTGTTCTGGAAGCTTCTGACGTGGTTTGATGGTTCAGATCTATCCTAGGGTTAATCTAAGGGCCTAAAACTATCCTAATCTCTATAAAAAGATCCTAAACCTAACCTAAATCCCTAAAAATCAAACCTAGCAACTAAGTGCTGCCAAAATCAATTTTGATCATGGCCTCCATCTCCAATCCCTAGAGCCTATGCATTCAAATCGGGTTCAAATCAAAAGGTGCAAGCTTGCTACACCAAATAGAGGCCAAATCAACGTTGCTATGCGAGTTTCATGACGGATCTTCATCAAAGGAGCCACCTTTCTTCGTCAAAACGATTCATGCTCCTAGTCCTCTTGCCACGCTATGTAAGTTCTAGCTACTTGTAGATTTAAACGATGATTTTGATGTGACATGGGATAAAATGCAAAGTAACATGAGTATGTTAGCCTATGGGAACCTAGTTTGCCTCTTTAACATGAACATATGACTTTGGGTGATGTTGTAGCGACTAAACCATGCTATGCATGTTGCGTTGGACTTAGTTTGCCATGCAAGATTGGACCTTTGCTTGTGGTATGTTAGCATGCACACTTGAAACCACTTTGACTCATGAAACATGTGCATGAATGTGACTTTGAGGCTATGCAAGTATATGAACCCGAAATCCCTTATGATAATATGCAAGTTTACCTTTTTATCACATGAGGAACATGGGCATGTTCATCCCTTCATGATAGGTTTATGACATGAACACTTATGCAAGTAATCCCCTTTTATGCTATGCATGTTTGTGGCCAAATCCCCTTGGGATACTATGCATGTTTGTGGCCAAATCACCTTATGACACTATGCATGTTTTTGGCCAAGGTTGTGCATGTGGAAGCCAATCCCTTTTTGGCATCATGCATGTTTTGAGGCCAATATGTGACGTAGTATCCTTACTATGTTGACTCGCTTTTGCTTGCGTTGGAAAACACGACTTTGGGGTAGTTAGATAAACATGAACATGACGCGAAATCTTGACTTGAATATGACATGAAAACTTGACTTGAGGTTACATGTGAACACGACATGTAAGTTGAACCAAAATGGGGGCATGAAACGTGGGGTAAACTTGGGACTTGAAATTAGACACGTATGGGTTGTAAGTGTAATATAACACTAGACCAAACATGGAAGTGGCCAACTCGAGGTTGGGTTGAGTTTGTAGCATAAATCTACCCGGACCCGCCCGGCTTAACTAGTAGCTACAAACAATAGGATCCAATGTGAGAAGTTGGTCATGTCGCGCTTAAGACCCGAGGTTAGACTAGGTTGTGGTGTAAATCTACCCGGACCCGCCCGGCTTAACTAGTAACCACAACAAGGTCTAATGTGAGAGGTTGAGGGTGCATTAATTAAATTAATGCCACATGATAAGGTTAAGTAAATTTGACTAATGACACTTAACCGATATGACACGAATGGGTAGGTTAAGTGGGACCAGACTTGATTTCTTAATGACACTTAACCATGCAAGATGATTAGGGGATCAGGTTAAGTAATTTACACTTAACTAATCTAAACACGGTAATTAGATGGGGTTAAGTAATTGACGCTTAACTAATCTAACCACGGTAATTAGATGAGGTTAAGTAATTTACACTTAACTAATCTAAACACGGTAATTAGATGGGGTTAAGTAATTGACGCTTAACTAATCTAACCACGGTAATTAGATGGGGTTAAGTAATTGACGCTTAACTAATCTAACCACGGTAATTAGATGGGGTTAAGTAATCCACACTTAACTAATCTAAACACGGTAATTCGATGGGGTTAAGTTAAACACTTAACCAACTTAAACTTGGCAATTCAATGAGTTTAAGTAACCAATACTTAACCAACTTAACGTGATAATTTAATGGGGTTAAGCAACTTATACTTAACCAATTATGCATAATGATTTGATGGGGTTAAGTAACTTACACTTAACCAATCTAATACGCGGACCTGATAAGGTTAAGTCACAAGACCTTTTTAGAATATACTTAACCATTTTAGTACGATTAGAGGATGGGGTTAAGCCAACCTATACTTAACCAATCCGACTCGATAATTTGATGGGATTAAGATAATCTATGCTTAATCGATCTAGCAAGATAATCCGATAGGATTAAGGTAAGCTAGTACTTGACCAATTTGACTTGATAGGGTTAAGTCATGAGCCTCTGGGTACACTTAACCAACTTGTGGGACTAAGTCTTGAACTTAAATAATTAGCCAATCTTTGACGTGATTCGTGGTCGGGTTAAGTCAGGGACTTGAATGATAACACTTAACCCAATAGACAAACCCTAGCTAGAAGAACTAGGTAGAAAACCGTGGTTAATCAAGGATAACGGGAAAGGAAGCTAAGTGGTAAACCTTAGTTAAGGGTAACTAAGTAATAATTCTTAGCTAAGGGCATAGGATTAATTCACAAAGCAATGAGTAACCTGATACGGTAGGTCATCGCTTAGTATACGAGGAGGAGCAAGTTATCTGACTTGGATAAAAGCTCCAGCGCACTGGGTGCCGAAGTGGAAGCTTCGGGGGACGTGAGGATATTCTTGGGATCCCTCTGTGGGCTGCCAAGTAATTATACTAGGCCCATGAGAGGTTAAGGTCTGCGTTAGAAGGACCAAGAGTATGCCTTGGTTGCTATGCGAGCGACCTAAAGACTGGGATGGATTAGCGTGGAGTCGACGATTCTTGGTTTTTGCCCTGGATAGCACGTCGTCGACTACCTACCATCTTTAGTCAATCGTGTACGAACGGAAAGGCAGGGAACCCCCAACAGACCATGTTCTTGCTATCAAGTCATGGATGAGGTAGGCCCGTAGGAAAGTGGGGCTATAGTGGGGCCGGGATGTGGTTCTCATACATGATTTTTCTTGGGTTGCCTTTCAGTAGTTGAGGGAGGGGTCACATGGGACCATAGCCACGGGTACAAAAACAGACCTTGATATCTGCATCAGCAGACGACTTAAAGCTCCCGACCGAGTTCCGTATTTCTTGGTTTGCCCTGGCACGGAACTCGGATGGCACATTGGGGAACATGTGCGTCTAGACATGGGAAACGATTCACGATACACACGTGGGATAAAGGGCGCGGTTGACGGGTGGCATAATCCCTAGTGTTCCTAGGTGGCCAAAACCCAAACCGAGACACGGAAACGTTCATTAGGTAGCATAATCCCTAGCGGTCCTAGGTGGCATGAATCCTAAGTGGACGTGCGATAGTTCATGGTAGGGAAACACAACTAGATCAAGGGTTGCAGTCCGAAACAACTTCAAGGATAAAACGTTTACATGGAAAAGCCCGTATGGCCTATGGCAAAGGACTGAACTTATACATGGAGAGAAACATACGGGTTGGGAAAAACCTACATATGCTATATATTAGGTTGACATGGACCATTTCATGACATGGGGCAAGGGACATTCATGGTTAACACATGACGCGGGTAGGGATACTAGTACGAGAGGTGCAGAGCAAATATACATGTTAGAACCAGGAAAAATATACATAATAGACACCGGGGGATGTTAGACAGGATAGATACCTTGGGATAGTATACTTGATAGAAACCTGACGATGTGATACCTTGATTTATCACGACACCGTAGTTTATCACGATATCTTACTTTACCTTGCTACAGTAGTTCAGCCAGTTACCCTGGTTTAGTTTATCTATCTTGTAGTCATCCTTATGTTTACTTTCAGTTTATGCATGTCATGTTACCTTTACCTGTTTTTATACTGGGAGTAGATGGGACTTACCAGTCTTTATGAATGACCCCGTTTTCTTTCGCCTCTTTGTCTTCCGTTTTCCCCCCAGGTTCCAGGGAGGAAATGATGTTGTTTAGTTCGGGCCTCTTATGCTTGAAGGTCATCATGTATAGCTTGATGTATAGCTTGGTCTTTTCTTGGCTATGGCTGCTTCACCGCTTTATTTTGGGGAATAATTTATGAAAAGGTTTTTATGCTTCTTTATTATTGCAAGACAGGTTTTGATGTACTCTGATGTAAAAGGCTTTAGACCTTAATCATTAATGTTTATGAAAGTTACTTCCGCTTTTTTATATGTTCTGTCTTGTGATACTTCTGTGCATGTTTACCAATAATGCCCCTCTAAAGCTAGTGCATTCCTTTGCGAGTGACCCTAGCGGAGGCGGGGTGTTACAACATATGACTTGAGATTTGAGGCATAAAGTATTGGACATATGACTTGAGATTTGAGGCATAAAGTATTGGACATATGACTTGGGATTTGGGGTGAAAATTGAATTGTAAATATAAGGCATAGTACATGTTGCGGTCTAAGATCTAAAATTGGGACATATATATATATATGATAGTTTATGATTTGGAAGAAGAAGATTAGGGTGTATAGTGATGTATGGCTTAGGCATGAAAACAAGATTTGCCTTTGTTTTGTAAGATTTGAATGTCTAAATCTAAGTGTGACATGTAAGAAAATGGATATGTGAATATGCCTGATATAAGCTATCCTTTCATTGAAATCTGTGCCTTAGTGTATATATATATATCTTTGGGAATCACTTTTAACTATGAAACTGGTCCAATCATATCTATCCTTGTTGTATATCGGAATTGTAATCCTTTTTAAGTTCATGATATAATTCTTATCATATCTATATGCCTGCGATGTATTCCTTGCAAAACTTGTCTTTTTAGTACATCAAGTTTATTGGACCAGCAGTTCTTATCATCGTATGACTATGCCTATTCTTACATGTTCCATCTGTCTTCTCCCCTTATATTATGAATCTTGAGTTGAATCTCGAAATACATACGTTATGAATGCAGGGGGAATTGGGTATAACATGAAATTGACATTATTTGGCATAATTTGGAACATGTAACATGGAATAACTGTTAAGATGCAATTTATCATGAATTATGGAATATGTAATTTGACATATTGAACCTAGAATTGGCATGAACGACAAAGTATGAAATTGGCATATAAATCAAGTTTTGGGCAAAATTGTTATTGTTGCGAATTTGGGGTAATTTGAGCATTAAATCTAGATTGGGCATAAAATGTAACATGGCTAGTTTTGGTGATTTTGGTAATTAGCATGTAAAATCTAGATTTCGGTATATAGGGTAAATGTGTAGATTAAAGATGAATATGCCTAACCCGAGGTTAGATTGAGTTGTGGTGTAAAACTGCCCGGAACCGCCCGACACATCCAGTAACCACAACAACACCTATCTAATGTAAGAGGTTAGTGTATCATGCCCAAGAAAAACCCGATGTTAGATTGAATTGTGGTGTAAAACTGCCCAGAACCGCTTGGCACATCCAGTAACCGCAACAACACATATCTAATGTGAGAGGTTGGTGCATTAATAAATCAATTAATGCTAATGAACAAGATGAATGAGTAGGGTTAAGTTCATAGGAACACTTAACCAATATAACATGGATGACTAGGGTTAAGTAATGAGGAACACTTAACCAATATAAGATGGATGACTAGGGTTAAGTTAATAGGAAACACTTAGCCGGTATAGCATGATAAATGGAAAGGGTTAAGTTAACACTTAACCAATATAACTTGATTTGTGGTAGGGTTAAGTTAACACAAGAAGGCGACACTTAACCAAAGTAACATGACATGATGAGTAGGTGGGTTAAGACAACTTGAATTGACTGATGACACTTAACCAATACAACAAGACGAACACGTGGGGTTAAGTTAATAAGAAAATACTTGACCAATATAACTTGATGAACGGATGGGGTTAAGTTAATAGGAAACACTTAACCAATCCAACATGATAAGTGAGAAGGGTTAAGTTAACAAGAAACACTTAACCAACATGACACGATGAATAGGTGGGATAAGTTAACATGAATGGACAACACTTAACCAATATGACATAACGTGCGGGAGGGTTAAGTACATATAGGCCCACAAAACATAACCGTTAAATAAATATGCTTGAATCGATGGGAGGGTTAAGTACATCTCATGTAGGTGGGTAATATTAGTACATATAGGCCCACATAACTTAACCGTTAAATAAACATGCTAGAATCGGTGGGAAGGTTAAGTACATCTCGTGTAGGTGGATAATATTTGTATATATAGGCCCACAAACTTAACCAATAGGAAACCCTAGTAATGGAGACCCATTTCAGCAGTAACCCATATAGATGTATCATGGTACCCTGAAACTAGGCAGGGTGGGGCACGATTACTGGGCTGATTATAAGCGGTCTAAAACAGCGGCAGGGGGTACGTCAGTGTAGGTTCCGACAATTTACGGGCATGCACGTACTCCGGAATAGGAAAAAGAAGGCACTGGGTACCAGTAGTTATACACTGTGCATCTTGAATCATGTCAAGTTGCTATCATAAGGATTAATACACCTTATGGTGGGACCAGCTCAGGGTATCTACACGCAAGAGAGGGTCGATTGACACAGACACATGGAACATGAATACAAGTAAGGGAGCCAATCCATAGGGTAGTAAGTGTACATCTAACATGTTCATGGCAATTAGGCTGACTGAGGTGGAATCCTCACGATAGTTATACACCTGAGGGCTACCATAATTACATGGATTGGGATCACGTTATCATTTTATAAAGATTACTAGTTGGGACATTAGTTAGGTGGTGCAGAGGTAGATATAGAAATCAGAATAACAAAGTAGTAGCGAAGAAGAGAAAGAGTAGAAGCGCATTCAGTTTATCTTGCCTTATCATACCTTATCCATATCTTATGTTATCTTGTTATCCCTCTTATCACGGTATTGTCTTATATACAGTTTATTCGTGTCATGATGCTTTTGCCTGTTTATATGCTGAAAGTCACTGGACTTACCGGACTCATGTCTGACCTTGTTTTGTTTCGCCTCTTTTCTTCTGTCTCCCCCCTCCAAGGTTCACAGGGAGGAAATGTTATCACTTAGCTCGGTTTTCTTTCCAAGCTCGAAGATACTTGATGTATTGCTTTGGACTCTCTCTTCCACTACTGTGGCTGGTTCACGCTTTATTGGGGAATATCATTGTTATTTTTATGCTTCTTTTATACTTGGAAGTTTTTGAATCAAGACAGAATTTCTATGTATTACTTTTAAGTTTGTTTGAGACAATTGTTGTAAAAGCTTGACTGAATTAAGTTGTTTATAAAATGACTTTATTTTCCCCTGCTTTATTTGTCTGTCTTGTAATTTATCTACATCTTTTACCCAAAATGCTCCACCAAAGTTAAGACATTCACTTTGAGAGTGACCTTAACGGAGGTGGGGTGTTTCAAAGACAGTTTTAGAGAAGAAGGTAAGAATTAATGAAGAATTCAAATAGAAAATTTCGACTTCCTATTCCATTCCTTTACTGTATCATATATAATATGCTTCTACAAATCAAAAGAACCCAAGTGGCTTTACAACGAAACATTAAAATAAACGGTAATTGCTAAAATAACAAAATTAGTCGATTCTCCGTATTGTGTTGTTGTCTTTGTCTTGTAGCGTAACCACTTTCTCCCTACCAATCATGAATTATAGCTGGTTTGGTAGCAATTCATTTAGGCCTTGCATAGATGGTTTGTTGAGAAAGTTCTTTACGTGACTGAGGGTTGTACGCATTTGTATCAGTAGTGAGTTGCTTTTATATGCAGGTGAGTGATGGGTTAATAGCACGCTTACCAATAACCGTATCAGAATGTACAAAAAATTATCCAAATTTTAGACTCAAAATCCAAATTAAAGTTTTGTAGTTTTAAATTTAAAATCATAATTTCAAATTCTATATTCGAAGTTATAAGCGCTCTACATGAATATAATATTACATTCATTAACATAAATGATTTTTTTATTTAAATTTCAAATTTGAATTTCAAAAGTTCATATTTTTTTAATTCTAAATTTTAAATACATTTTTACCATCAATATATTATCAAAATATCTAACAAAAATTAATAAAAGACTAAGATAATAAATAAAAAGACATATAAAACTAGACTGTTGATGGCCTTTGTTGTGCGGTTGTAACAATTATATGTTTGCGTTTATTTCACACAAAACCAGAACCGCTCAGGCTTGTTGATATGCAGGGACATTTAGGTAAATCCCCAATATTTCAAAACCCTAGCTGCTTCCTTGATGCTATATAAACGGTATTACACATTCAATTTACCACCATACTACTAATTTGTGTATTGAGGTTAGCTCCTCCGTCTTTCCCTTCGCATCATTTTTCCCTTTCTTCGGATAACCGTTGTACCAAGTTTCTCAGTGATATTGAACACACAAGTTTGGTGGAAATCCATTCAGCAGACCGTGTTGACGAATCGAGGCGTTTGTCTGAGAGAAACCGTTTTTTTATTTTGAACTTAAATATTTGCCGTGCGAGATTTTGTTTTGAAATAAATCTATGTTGGTTGTTTGAATTTTGGATCTGTTCTTTTTCTTGTCTTTTTGACCCTATAATTAATTAGGCTGTCTTCTGGATATGGACTCTACTGTTAGTTCTGTTAATGAACCTCGGTCAAAATTGTAGGTTGCATTATTCCGCAGCACCTACATGTTAATGAAAATCCCAATTTGCAGCATAAATACGCCGATTGAATAGCGAATCATTTGCATTGAGTGTTGGCAGTAATGAAATCGCAAGTCATCAAGCCTCTCAAATATTTTAATTTCGAATTTTACCTTGAACAAATTGCTATAGATCTTTCATTTGTTTTTTTTCAGAAGAAATATAGATTAATCCTTAAATACGTTTTACATGTTTTTTAAGTACACTATTTATATTGCTTACACATGTGTACCGAAGAAGTATATAGATCTTTTTCAAATTAACCGCTATAAAATTTCATTTTCCATAATATTAAAAGTTAACATAGTGTTTTGGTGGATCGATAAGTCTCTGACATATGCCAATGTTTGGATCTTGTATACTGAGACATGTCAGTTTCAATTATCCTAGACATGCAAAATGATATTATACCTACTAATGTGCTTATTGTAACGGTTTTCTAATTATGCATTTTTAACCATCACCTAACCTAGTTGTAAATGACCTGTTAACAACATGGTTATTGCAAATTGTGAGTAGGGTAATTAGGAATAGGTTTTTATATGTACCTGATTTGGCCGTTGTGTATTTGGCTTTTATTTCATCATTATTCAGTGAGTGTGTACATATAGTAGGCATTTGTTTCTTTCGGAATTTTTAGAACTTTTAATAATCTTCGTTTCTTTATCATTCCTCTCTATGTATTTGGGATTTCCTACTCTGACGATGATGGAACATCAGCGTGTATCACTTTGATTTCCATCAAATCATGGATCAGAATGCATTGATCAATTCTGTGGCTGAACTGAAAGGCAGAGTAGATTCCCTTCATGAAGTCGAATTGGAAACACGCTGTTTATTTATTTCTCTTCAGGATTCTGTTGAGCAGGAATGAAGAACACAGGGGAAACAGAATCTGATTTTTGGTAAAATGTTAGAAAAATTTGAGTGTGTAGTCGAAGGTATACAGAGTTTCATTGAAAAGTTTGAGACGCTGGTAGACTTGAAGATAGCGACTGTGCGTTCTGAAGTGAATCTGGTCGATTTGAAGTTGGATGCAGTGACACGCGAACTCAATGATTGTTACTTTTCTATGAATTAGAAAAGCGCAATTTATGTAATAAATTCTGCAAGCGCACAGATCGTGTAGTATGCAGGTCGAACACATGGGGGTAAATTAAATAAAATTATTTATATAATTTCGTAGGCGAGTTAGACAAATCTTGAAGATGGGATAAAATTGAAATTACAATTCAGTTCAGAATAAATCTAATTGAACCAATAACTAAAGTTGTAATTTTCAATAAAAACGAATAACACTGCAATTGAATTAAATATAGATTTGAAACTAATCGAATGTATAATCAATTCAATTATTAAAAATAAAACAGAGTGCTGAAAATAAATTTGCAGAATGGAAATAAACTAACAGAAATTTTAAATTAGATTACCGTTGAATCTAATCAGACGGTCAATCACTAATGAGAAGAGTAATTACAATAGCAATTGTGTTTTAGCAAATCTAATTGACTAGACAACACAAATTGCCATGAAATAAAAAAATGCAGAAAAATAAAAGAGAACTTTATTAATGGGGAATAGGATACATGAAAAAATAAATCTTATTTACAATAGATACAAGGTGTATTTATAAGAATGTAGCCCCCTTTCTATGAAAATAATGAGGCCAAGAATGATATTAATTCTTTTCAAAGATAAAGGAATATTCCTTTCATGGTGCTTGATTTGAAAAATTGTAATCAATGTATTCCTTTTTATGTATGGCACGGTCAGCGGGAAGATAAGCATATGTTTAATTGGAGATTTGTAATCAAAGCCTTCCCTTTCTTTTTGCATGGAAATTAAATGTGATTGATTGGATTTAAATTCTTGGAGAGGATTGCACCAAAATTAAATGTGAGCTACAACTTCTTTTGCAATTGAGATAGCATTAATATGGAGAAGTATCTTTTTCTTTGAAATTGGCCTTTAATTGAAATGAATGAGACATTTATTGATAACCTGTGAAAATACACCAAAAATACCAAAAGTAATATTTATTTATTTACAAAAGATAAAATATAAGAGCATAAAATAAACATATTTCTATGTTAATCAAATACCGCCACACTTATCTTTTACTCGTCCTCGAGAAAAAAAAATGAAAAATTAAACTAGATAGGTAACACTTTCGTAGGAAACACGATTGCATTGAGCATATGCAACAAGCCGTTAAACCTCTAGGTGTCCCTAGTAGGACGAGTGGTGTCTCATGAGGGTTTTCAGCGGATACTACCCACAAAATCCAAATGCAGTATGCTATGGTTTTAATATAACTACATGAATGAAATAGACATATGCAAATGAAAATAAAAATGAAAACATGAGTTATTTCAGGAAAGTGGTACAACAAATTAAGTTGACAATTTCTAGTCAGTTGATTTTATTTTAGATACCTCAACTTGTCGCAAATTTTCAATATAATTCAAGTTTTCAAATGTTATGTTCTAATTTGGCCAGTTGGTTCGGTTGATGACATAGTGCAGCCATGAAATAAATTTTTAGTTTGTTTGTCAACGTTCGCAAAGTGGTATTCTAAATTCCTTGTGTATGACTAATCAAATCAATAAGGTCAAGAAGTGCTTGGGCATCATCGCTTATTCTCTATTTCTATAGAAATTAAAATTTATGATTAAGTACATACACCTAACTTAAAGACCAAGGTATACCACCCATACACTGCCTTGCGGACTGACGGAGAGTTGGGACAGAGCTTGGCGGATTGTGCAGACCGACGCTGACTTTGTCAACAACATGTCGGTAATCCTTAGGTGTCCAACTCATAAAATGAGACCAAGATTTTCCGACGCTGACTTCGTCAACAACATGTCAGATAGAGCTTGGCGGGTTCGTATACCAACGCTAGATATACAAGCAATGTTGGATACCCTTGGATTGCTACTATTATTATTGAAAATATAAGAACGAGAGAGAGTTACGCGAATTCAGCTTAACACAACTTAGTTTTAAAGATTCGAAAATCCAATATAAGTATTTTAAGTCCTCCACTTGTTTAAACAAAGACTACAATATAGAATAAACTTCATGGCCATCACCTAAGATTCTCCCTATGTACCGGTTACACTATTATCCCTCAAAATTAAACTTTTCATTATATTTCTTATTTGATCTTAGTTGAGAGAAAAAAACACTATCAACTGATTAATAATCCTTAACTTATTTTGTTGTATCAATCTAAAATGAGTCGTATTTTCAAAAAAAAAGAAATGACATTTTACTACGACCTAAAATGCATGATGTTCCTATATAAAAAGAAAGAAAAAAAATTAAAAAAAAATAAAAGTATGTAATGCAGACTCCCCCCACACTAGATCTAAACAATGTCCACACTGTAACGTTTCCTAAATTTGAAAGATCGTACCCAAAGGTGAATGAGTTGAAAAATGATTTGTAACATGAAATGCAGTTTAACAATTATATGCGAATGCCAATTATATGAAAAATGAAATCTTTGATGATGGTGATTGTTTTGTGATGAATGATTTTTTCTTTTTCGTATTTGATTTGTGAGGTGCAACAGGCATGTTAGTGAATTTTGAAATGAAAATCCTTCCTATGAAAATTTTGTCGTGCCAATGATTTATACAATTCAGATGCAGATTATCCCGTAAAATTTTCGAAGGTTTTCCTTCTTGGTCCTCGGTAAGATCAGAGGCCAAAATTATGGGAAAATTTTCTGTAGAGTCCAAGTAAGCATACTCAAGGTCTTGTGGAAGGGGTTTGAGGTCCAACTTATGATGTTCTTGTATGCCAGTATTTGTGAACATTCCATGATTAGATTCAAATGATGAGGGTTTCGAGTCAAGGAGTTCATCTAGTTCAGAAATGTATTCGAATTCATCGAAATCAAAGTTGAAATGTTCAAGACACATTTTCAATGTTTCAGAAGTGTCATTAGAGGTTTTATCAACTATGGTTTGAGTCATATCAATTTCATCAATCTCAAAATCCCTAAAAGATTTATGGTGGCTAAATTTTTTCTCACTTATCGTTATCAAATATGAAAAAGATAAAACTTAAATTTGACACAAGTAGTTGTTATTACAAAATAAATAACATACTCAAGTATATCTTATTAATTAATAATCTCGATTTGAAGGGGGAAGAGGGTCTTATGGCCGTTCACGTATAGTATAAATACTAAGGGATACGACTAATGTTTTACGGGTTGTATGCAACCTCTTTTGCTAGAAGTTCAATAAATTTAACTAATATATATCCGCGATCAAATCGTTGAGAGAATCAATTTCATAAAACACACTATTGTAGTTAAATATTTTGCAAATCAAATCAGATTTTATAATTGAAAAAGACGAGAATGACGACTTATAATTATGGAAATTCGTTCCTCACCAAATCAATGTAGAAATTTCAGCCAACACAACAATCACACATGAATAATTGCAGAAATAAAAATTGCACAAGCAAGCCGCTGCCCCTGTAGAAATTTTTTACAAGCAATGTCTTTATTTTTTCTTTGCAGCATAGCACCTGTAGAGTTCTGAAAATATTACAGTGGGGTATGGCTGTCCATCCAAAAAATTTGAGTATTGTTCACGTTTCAAACTTCACTGTTTGCAAATTTCTCCAACTCTGAATTCATTATTTGATTTCTTTGACCTCTTCACTTCAAAGTTGGCCTTTGGTTTGTTTTGGAGATTTCACCTTTTTTTTTGAAAGAGAGAGAAATAGAATGAGAGCAAAAGCAAACAAATAAAAAAAAAACTAAATTGGATAAAGCTAAATTAGCAACAGACTACACTCAAAAGACTAAACTAAGCTTAACAGAAAAGAAGAAGAAAAGGAACCAAACAAAATTAACAACTAAAAAAACAATAACAAGACTCATGCACTAATTAAAACATTCCTTGAAGTCTAACCACTCAAGAATAAAAACTCACGCACTAACAAATTGCTCACTCACCCAAAAGAAAAAATCATATCAAACCCAAAACTCACGCAAAAGGTTCTCACGCACTCAAACACCAACCGAAAGCCCAACAATCATGCCCTGTTAATTTTTTTTCTTTTTTTTATACACAAAAAACCACTCAGAAAAAGAAAGAAAAAGACAAACTAAAAAATATCACTCCTAAAATAAACCTCCCAATAAAACAAACAATCAGCTCCCTCAATAAAAGGAAACAACGCCCCCAATTTCTCACGCTCAAGCCAAAAGTCGCTCTTTTTTCTCTTTTAAAGAAAACAGTAATACGCTCCTTTTCTCTTTTATCTTTTTTTTTGATCCAATTAAAAAAAATATCAATAGCTCAAATTGGGTTCGTATCTGCCTTTCCGATTTGAATCGAGCAGTGCGCCTGAATTGATGGTGGCTTTCGAGTAGGCTTGCAGTAATCGTTTGGATTTTGGTTTTGGATATGTGGAGTTGAGTACAGTTTGTGCAGATGATGTGGTGGATTGGTAGAAGGCAGAGGAGTTGTTTGAATTCTTGTTGCGGTTTTGGATAGTGTTTAGAGGAACCGTGATAGTTGACGTTGAAGGGGTTTGCGTGATGACAGGGAGGATTCTGGTGATGATGTTCACGCTGTTTGTTTTTTTGGTTTGTTTGGTTTTTTTTTGGAAGGGGTATGTGTTGTGAGCGGATTCGGGTGAAGGATTTGGGTCTATGGCTGTTTGAAGAAGATGAAGAATGGTTTTGTGAAGATGGTGCGGTGAGGAGTTTGGTTGATGGAGAAGAAATATGGAAGAATAAAGGCAGAAGAAAGAAGAAATATAGAAAAAAATGAAGAGACAAAAAGAAAGAATTTAAAGCAATGAAAATGTACAACAAGGAAAGAATTGCAAAAAAAAGAAGCTTTTTGTGATTTTTTTTATTGTTGAAAAGGAAAGAACTAGTATGATGGGAAGAAATAAATGACAAGGATTTTCTTTTTCTTTTTTGTAAAAGAAGGAAGAAATTGTAGAAGATTGAGAAAAAAATGGAAAGACGGAAAGAAATAAAGGAAAATTGATTTTTTTTTAAAAAAAGAAAGTAGCAATCAATGTATTGGAAAGAGGAGAGAGCGAAAAGGAAAGCAATAAAAGGGAAGACAAAAACAGAAAGATTTTTTATTGTTGTAAAATTAGAAGAGAGAAAAAAATGAAAAAGGAAAATTTTGAAAAGGGGAAAGAATTAAATGAAAAGGAAAGGAAATAAAATCAAGAAAATTTGGCAACTATTTTTTTCTCTTGTTTAGAAGATTAGAGTATAAGTAGATAATACCAAATCAACAAGTTAAGATTTTTCTTCTATATGTACACGAAAAAAAAGGAAAAATAAATAAATAAAACTAACACGAATCAAAAATTAAATAAGTAATAAAATTTAATCGTCACCTCCCCAGCAACGGCGCCAAAAATTTGGTTGCTACTTTTCTATGAATTAGAAAAGCGCAATTTATGTAATAAATTCTGCAAGCGCATAGATCGTGTAGTATGCAGGTCGAACACAAGGAGGTAAATTAAATCAAATTATTTATATAATTTCGTAGGCGAGTTAGACAAATCTTGAAGATGGGACAAAATTGAAATTACAATTCAGTTCAGAACAAATCTAATTGAACCGATAACTAAAATTGTTATTTTCAATAAAAACAAGTAACACTGCAATTGAATTAAATATAGATCTGAAACTAATCGAATCTATAATCAATTCAATTATTAAAAATAAAACAGAGTGCTGAAAATAAATTTGCAGAACGGAAATAAACTAACAGAAATGTTAAATTAGGATTACCGTTTAATCTAATCAGACGGTCAATCACTAATGAGAAGAGTAATTACAATAGCAATTGTGTTTTAGCAAATCTCATTGACTAGACAACACAAATTGCCATGAAATAAAAAAATGAAGAAAAATAAAAGAGAACTTTATTAATGGAGAATAGGATATATGAAAAAATAAATCCTATTTATAACGGATACAAGGTGTACTTATAAGAATGTAGCCCCCTTTCTATGAAAATAATGAGGCCAAGAATGATATAAATTCTTTCCAAAGATAAAGGAATATTCCTTTCATGGTGCTTGATTTGAAAAATTGTAATCAATGTATTCCTTTTTATGTATGGCATGGTCAGCGGGAAGATAAGCATATGCTTAATTGGAGATTTGTAATCAAAGCCTTCCCTTTCTCTTTGCATGGAAATTAAATGTGATTGATTGGATTTGAATTCTTGGAGAGGATTGCACCAAATTAAATGTGAGCTACAACTTCTTTTGAAATTGAGATAGCATTAATATGGAGAAGTAGCTTTTTCTTTGAAATTGGCCTTTAATTGAAATGAATGAGACATTTATTGATAACCTATGAAAATACACCAAAAATACCAAAAGTAATATTTATTTATTTACAAAAGATAAAATATAAGAGCATAAAATAAACACATTTCTATGTTAATCACTCAACGGACAGTAACGCTAGCGGATCAGCAGGGATGGGGATCAGCAATCGATGTAATTGTACTCCTATTATCGTATTATGTGGTTATAACCTATTTGTAACTTTATTAGTGTAGTGTAATTGTAACCCTGTGAAGCCTGAAAAAAGTGTTTGGGTCTTCCTATCGTATATGGTAGATTAAAGCTGAGTATTCTAATTTATGTTTTGTATATATTGAAGTATCCATTTGTGGCTTAATTGTCCAATATAGAATTAACTGCAGATGTGCTCTCTAACATTTTGCAAATGTTTATTTTGCTAGAAATGTGAATTTTTCGATTGATGACATAGAAACTCTTTTGTGGTACGTTTAGAAAAAGTTGCACAAAGTAAAAATTCATTATGAAAAATTTACACTTTATAGTACAGTTTTCAAATTTCTCGTGATGTTTGTATTAGTTGGGTTTTGGTTCTTAGAGCACTTCCAACAGTGGTGAAGGAGGAAGAAATGTGGAGAATCCCCACTTATTTTGCTCTCATCGCACTCCATCAGTGTGACTTCAAGAGTGATGAGCTGCGGAAAGTGGGAGCTCCCCACACTTGATTTCCTGAGTGGGGATCCCTAAACGGTGATCTGAAAACTGTCTAGGGATCTGTAGTTAAAAAAAAAAAGAAAATTAGTCGCTAAACGGGAAAGAGAATCCCGTTTAACGTTTTCTTGTCTTTTTCCCATTCGCTGCTGGATGAGTGGGAGTTTCTCACGTCTTTTTTGTTGCTCCTCCCACCCAAATCCACATAGCTGCTGTAAGTGCTCTTAGCATGACTTTGTGGTACGTTTAAATTTTCCACTTAATTTAGAGGATTTTATTTTAAATGATAAGTTTTGCCAAAATTTTGGTAAAAATAATGAAAAGTTCCAAAATTAGAAAAGACACATTTACACTAAAAGTCAAATTTAGGAGTTTACTACTAAATTTTAAACTTTTCACCAATTTTTTTGTTAAGATTGTCCTTATCTTTATTTTCAACGTAATTTAAGTTATCTTTTCATTGGAAGGAAAAATCATTTTATTTTGCATCCAAGAAGGTTTGTAAATACCTTATTTTGGTTGATTTAAACAAGCATTTAACGTATGAATTATGAGAGGTAATATCCACACAATCTAGTTGTAAAATTGTTGATAAATTTATATGCTTAGTCTTAATAATGTAGACTTACCAGAAACCACTAATTTTTTGTTTTTGAGCATTTAGATTTTAAATGGTAATTTTTAAAATTAGAAAACAGTATTAAGGACGAAATTAATTTTTTTAAAGTATAATGACAAAAGGTCAAAATTTTAGATTGAAAGACGCTTTTTAATGCAAAATAAGAAATGATGATGGATCTTTAAATTTCTCGATTGATATTAAAAAATGTCATTATGTTTAAATTCTTGGTCTTTTGTCCTTATGTCTTTTTTTAAAATTTTGTCTTTATCTAAAAACCCCTTTTTAAATTATGATATTTGTGTGTAGTTAATTTTTAAATTATGATTTTTGTGTTAAGTAATTATTGCAATTTTGCATGATATTTTATCTTCAGTTGGAAAATTGATAAATTTATTAAAATAAATGTGTGCATTACCATTAATAATAAAAGATGTATCAGAGGTGGATACCTTGTCATGTCAGTAATATGCGTTGATGAAAAGAAAAATTAAATTTTGAGGTAAACGCTCTTTTTGTTTCGCCTTCTACCAAGCTCTCTCAATCGAGAATACAAACATGTTAGCATATCCATCTAGCAGTCTTCTTATTTAGGTTTGTTTATCGCTAGGCCTTTAATGATAGACTGTTTTATTTTTTATGCATAGAATCTTTTAAAATCAGTTGTAATGGCAAATCCTTGTGCATATAACGAGTTAAGTAATTATAGAGCAAAACAATGGTAAAGATAACATGAATAGCATGTTTTTTAAAAAAAGTAGATGATTCTAGTTATGTCATAATTTTACAACATAATTCGTATTTTAATATGGAATTTGAACAAAAAACGAGCGGGTAACTCATGTTGGTTAGTTATACAACATGTATGATAGATCTATTATGACCAACTCTTGCTTGCATAGTCACGTTTTTTGAAAACACCAATGATTTTATTGAATATTGTAAAACCAATTTAAAAGTTAGTTTCACTTATTTTTAGCATTAAAACACAATTCTTAAATATTAAAAGAATTGAAAGTTGTATGTTTTTTTCGTATCAAAACATGAATATTTGCCTTCAAAAGTTTGTATAAAATTAGTATGTCTAGTCCTTTTTTATATCTAAATATAAATGTATGCCTTCAACAATTCATAAATAAATTAATGGGAAACTCAGAATAATTTTATAATCTTAAGTTCAAATGAGTTTCTAGCGAATTTTAACTGATGTATATAATGTCGGTTAACTTACTATTTATTATTTCATTGTAACTTACTATTTATTATTTCATTGTTGTCAATTGTGAAAGCAGGAATGCAAGAATGAAGGGACCAAAACTTTAGAGGGGCAATATATACAAGAGTTTGATGAAAAAGTTCATTAAAAAAATATAGTGAATGGGCGTTGGCTCCTCTGGCCTATAGCTGGCTACGCCCTTGATTGTTATATGATGTTCGGAGTACATATAAAACATTTATATTCTTAAGTCGGATGCTGACAATATGTTCATATCTAGTGTTTTTTATGAAGAAACTTACGAAAAATGACATTTGTGGAACATTTGTAAGATATTGTTATTTATTAAATATTTTAGAAAATTTATTCTAATTTACAAGAATGAAATAGATTCAACTTTTACTACTGATTCTACTTCCTTATTTATAATGCTTTTTTTAATAACTTGTCTTTTATTTTTATGTATAAGTAAAGTTTTCTTAATGCTCATAGATTAGGATAATTTAGTCAATCTTTTGATAAAGCGCCTATATTTTCTAGATATTTCATGAATTTAATATTTTATCTGGACTTTTTTCATCAACAAATGTTGAATATAATTTTTTTTTTGTTCCTATAAGATTATAAATGCCTTGCATATACCTCGAGCATCCTTCAAAACTAAAACAATAAACAAGAAGATATTTTGTAATGACCAGGTGATCATAATATAGTAGAAAATTGTTTTTTTAGTTACATATGTTAAATTTTGGTGATACAAAATCATAAATAGGTAGAAACAAGTATGCAAAATAAAAAGTAAATATTTTTAATAAAGAAATGCATAAATTATTGATTGCATTTACATGGGATGGATGTAGAGATTATTTTCTTCCATCTTTGCTATTGAAGAGAATGAAAGTTTTACTTACTATATTTACCTCATTTGTTACCTCAGCAGTTCGCCTTCATTATTTATTACCATATATTGGTAATTTAATTGATGACTCACATAAATTTCGCTGGCTATATATGTTGTGAGTAGACTTCATTGTAAACTCATCCTGGCATAGACCCAGTGATCCCCAAATGTTGTCTCTTCTTGTTATATTTTGTAATTTTCTCATGTGGAAGAAAATCTCTCTCCTTTGGATGAATGTACACTATCTCGATGGTAGTGGAACCATTATAAATACTGTGCGTCTTTTTGTTTATTCGTTATAATTATTTGCTATTTGTTTGGAGTAATAGAATAATTGCTATTAGATTAGATTGATGTTAAACTGGTAAATCTAGATCCTGTTTACTGTTCTTCCGCATCAGTGCAATTCTTGCACAACAGATTGGTACCAGAGCAAGGCAATTTGTTTTAAATTGTGTATCAATTATTTCTACAAAGATTGGTAGATTCAATAGTGATTATGCTATTATTATTTTGGAGAAAAAGGAGACTTTGGTCGATAAGATTATATTGAGAGAGAAGAGTGTTCCAGGCTTAAAACTTTGATGTAGCTTGAGCTCCAGATTCTCAGTAAGATGGAGTTATCTGTTAGAACACGGCTGTAACGACCCGAATTTTCAGTCAATTTAAAATTTGTTTTTAAATGCATATAAAGGGATTTTAAAATGTTAAAATATAAAATCGGACCTAAAAATTATTGAAAATAAATCTTAAATTTATTTTACATTTTAAAATAGTTAAAATAAGGATATTGGATTTTTTTAAATGATAATTAAAAAGAATATTTGATAATTAAGTACTATTTTAAAAGAAAAAAATAAGATCATTTTTCAAACGATCTGGGATTTCGACAAAACCAATTTTATCGGATCCATAACGTTAAATTACTGTAAGATCCCAATTTTCAAGTCAATCAGAGTTAGTACGTAAGCGTGCGTAATATAAACGCGGATCGAAAAACTAGTTGAAATTAAATAATAACACAGTAAATGACCATTTTGCAAACGGTCTTCAAAATCGGCGAGACCAAGTACATTAGAACCGTATCTGTGAAATGTAGCAGGGTTTCAAATTATGTACACATCGGAGTTAGTATGTGGTTGTACGAGTTGACACGAATTAACGTAGCATAAATAAATAAGAGACTAAACTTTAATTAGCACAAATCCCACAAGCCTTAGAAATTAGACAACTCACCCCTGGAGCATATGCCCCTTCCAAGTGTCACCCTTCCATGCACTTGCTTTTCCTATAAGTACATGAAGCCTAAGAGAGAAACCACTTCATTTCTCAATTGTTTTCCTTCTCATTTCTCGCTGTGTTATTTGTAGTCGGTTCATAAGGCTAGTGGATTTGGGTCGTCTCATTTGGTATCAGAGCTTTGGTTTAGCAGCAAACCTTGGCTTCGTGGATAAAGACTCGTCAAAGATAGGATTAGTAGTATCCTAGGACAAACAACTAGTTAGAGATAAGATCAATAGGATCCTAGGATGAGTGAGTCATCAGAGATAGGGTCAGGTATACCCTAGAACGAGTTGATACACACACACACACATACATATATGCAGGAGACAGACATATTTGTAGTTTGAAGAATATTATATATAGAAGAGAATGAATTTGTGTTTTTATAAAAATAAAATTGGTTTTGAGATATTATGTAACGACCCGGAAAATTCGATGCTAGAATTTTCGACACAAATACCTCCCGTGTCCAAACTCGAGTACCGAAAACCCAGAACATTTAAGATAGAAGTTAGAGGGTGAGATAAGAAAGAAAGAAATATTAGAATAGAAGAAAAAGAAGAAGAACAACTCACATCGCAACGAAATAAAATATAATACAGAAATAATCCTTTATTGAAAACTTTAAGAATAATACTTACAATTTATCAGAGTACAGCGGACATTCAATTCATCTGGACAGTAAGTAATCTGTCCTCATTTACAACACACAGTGGAATAATATCTACATATGTATCATACGTCTGAACTCCTCCAGCTTGACTCCTGGAATATGTATCATCTTACCATGAACCTATACAACTCGGTTGGACTCAACTGGGTCTGACCCGAGCATTACAAATGCCACAGGTTAGTCTGGTGAACTAGCATGAGAAAACTCACAAAATTATTGGTAGCATCCAACTTGATTTTTAATTTAAAAATCATTTCAAAATCAAAAAGATAATCGTAAGACCAATCCACACATAAACACGGATGGTTTTTACCTTACGATAACTCAAATGGTTTTTGAAATCAATATCTTTTCTGATATTATAATAGTGTCTAAATACAAATAAATATCAATCTAGCAGAACACTTGCATCTCACGCTCTACATATATAATACACAATCAAAACCGTGGGTGCTTATTGGAGATTGGATTTCCAACTATGACAAAGTATGGGACCACCTTCCGATAGTGTATCTCTAAAGATGAATACACTAGGTTCAACAAGAACGTCTTGCAACCCGGCCCACACATGACCGACCACTCATTTCTCTTGAGTGTACCGAATATATTGTCACCTACGGTTGCTAGCAACATAACCGTTCCCGGGAGATACAGAAGCGAAAAGAAGTAACAAATATGAATATTCTCTAGATGGTGACAATACACCCTAATGGGTGCGACCCACATAGCCATGCTGCCTGCCCGATTTTTGTCATTTCCCGGTCGTGAGGCTTGAGGTTATAATCATATTTCTAGATCATCTGGCCACCATTACTTTGAATGCCACATCGCCAAATCCGTCAGATGACACTAATTGACGTCCACAAAAATACTCTAGTTATCAGGCAAAAGAAAACCTTTTCTCCGCTATCGACTATGGTATGTTTGAAGAAATCAATGTACGTGATCCTTTGGAAATACTCTGTCAGACATTCGTCCATAAAAGTTGACCTGGGATTGAACAAACCGAAGGCACTCTCCTACTGCATCCTAGGAATCACCCTATGGATCAGTAGCGAGAAGTCCTTGCAATCCGTCGATTTCTACCACGACAGGATCACCATCAAAATATCTCCGGGCGTGACTCCACAGAATTCAACCAGTAGTCCTTTCGCTTATAAAGATCTACGGTCTTCACTGCTCCATCTTCAATTCGTATATTCTACGTTTACATATTAGTTAGTTCAGAATGGTTTTCGAATAAAATTCGATCTCGGTCTTTCCGTACTAACCATCGTATAGGCCAGATTTGATAGTCGGTTATTTAACTATCAAATAAAACAACCATTCATTCATAAAAGAAAATTGAATTCACTGTTCTAATATTCTCAATCACTTTATCCTCTTTTTGATTAAGTAATCGTTAATTCAAAACTTATCCCTTTTTTTCCAATAAATGGAATATTCATTTTTAAGATATGGTTTGCAAAACAGTTGCTAATATTTATTTACTTCTAAAACTGAAACAAAGTACTTTTTATAGGATATGTTTCATTTACCAATTCAATTTTATTTGAAACTTCGTAAAAATAAAGTCTTGATTTCATAAACATCTTTATAGATTTACTAAACCTTATCCTAACTTTAATCCAATAACTACATTCCATATATAAAATAATTGTATATCAATATCATTGTAAATTTCTCACCATTGATATTTATTATCCAAAATCTTATATTTTTATCATTTGAATTAATTTAATTCAAATTCAATTAGAGTTTATAACTTCAAAACCCTTCTTATCGAATCAACTTATTTGCTTTAACACTAATTCACCTCACCCATGAATAATATTCCTCAACACTAATCCATATTCGACTTAACTAGTCAAATTGATTTCGTACTTGCAAATCTCAGGTTTCAATTACATTAATAACTTCTATTGAGTTATTACATGAAATCTTCTTTATATTTGCAAGTTATTAAATTGTAATTCATTTCAAATGTTAGTCCCAAACTACCATTCCCACTTCCTTTCCAAATCCACGCTCAAATTATAGCTTTCTCAAATCTTACCAATATATGGTTTTCACTTTTCATAAATGTCACTTATATAATCGAGTTCTCATCTTATTTGTTAAACCAACACTTACTTTTCAATTCTATTTAATTTGGTTTCTGAATGAACACTTCTATTTGAAAATAAATATTTTCCTTTAAACTCATATATATATATATATATATATCAATTCTATTTTGAAATCCATGTTTTACAAATTCTAAAATGGTAGTCATTTCATTTCTTTTATAAACGTCGTTTATAAAATTGCCTCATTAACGCATTTGTTTAAACAAATATTTACCTTTAAATTATATTACAATTAGGATTTCAGATGGACATTCCTATTTAAAAATAGATATTTCCCTTAACTTCTTTTATATTTAAATTTTCTATTTTGAAATTCAAAATATCCCAAATCAACGATCGATGTTGCTGACGCAACCAAATATACCATAAGCTATCATAGGTTATAAAACACATCATATATGAGCATATATGTAAAACAAATACTTTAAATGCGAGGAATCCAGTTGGATCCCTCCAACATGTTTTTCCTGCATCCACAGATGTTAGCCAACAATAATAATACCCATCCTGGTTCGAGGCAGGATATCGCGGTATAGAAGGTCATCCATAATATATATTGTGGGGCGCATAGGGAAATCATCCGCTAATGGTACTGCGGGCATCCGCTAATGATACTGCGGGCATTAACCAACCACCAATCACCAATATTATTTTTATATAATATTATTATATATTATTATCACTTTATATCAATCAATTTAGCAACCAAGCAATAAAACAAAATTTTGAACTATTAAAAACAGTTCAAATAATTAACTGAGTGAGTTTAACTCACCTCGGTTTGTCGTGCTGAATATCCTGTTTAAAAATCCATATCGTCTCAGCTGCGCATTGTCTTGAATTATCTTGAATAAATTTCTTCCTACGATTATTCGATTTGAATTTAATGATTAAACGATTTTTAATTTAAGTTAACTAACCAAATAAATATAATTAATTTTCTATGTATTTTAAATTTCCAACGTACCTTACAGCCTTGTAATCTCTACCAATTTCTGAAATAAGTCTCAAACCGGCTCCAAAAATGCCTAATACACTTCAACCTTTCATCGAACACTTTCCGATCATTTTCCAACTATCTTTCCTCACCATCGGACCATCGTCACAGTGATCCGATCACTATTGCACGCTTCAAACCCTTACTATCTTCATTGCTAAGACATCCTCCTCGGTTTGACTGTCTACTCCACATTTTCATCCCAAGATTACACAAAGCATACTTCAGTATTTCACCCAGTCTTCTATGAAAATGCCTACTGTCGAATTTTAACATTACCCCTTCCAGTACATCACACCTCTATTTGAATTCCTCCAATCCAATATTTACTTTTGATCATCCATTGCTCAACACAGTTCATGCATATTCCAGTATTCACAGCAAAACTCCAATTCACACCACTGTATACATCAACAGCGAGTCCCCCTTTATCAACACCAGTCAACTAATCAAAGAATCGAACTTCCCCTTAAGTTCAACATCCCAGGTGGAAATCAACTATCGCACCAGCATCGGCCTGTCCCAAAATCGCATGCCTTCCACTCAATTGTAGTGACCATCACACCCCTTCAACCAAGTTGAGAATGACTCATCGCCCTACTTAATTCGCGAGTGAGAGAACTCCAGAGAAATTCGTGACCTTCACACCTGATTTGTGATTTCGATTTTGGAATTTCGAGCTTGGAATTTTTTTATTATTATATATCGGATCTGGTTTTCGCGATAATAGGAATGGAATGAGGAAGTTTAACTGGATTGGTTTTTGTTTGATTGGTGGAGAAAACAAGAAATGAAAGAAATGAAACGAAGGCTTCAGATAATACCTTTATCTTTGATCGCGAATTCCATTTCAATCCCTTTTTCCCAGTGGGTGGTTTCACGATTTACAAAAAGGAAAAGAACACAGAGGAGTTGAATACTTGTTAATTTGAGGATGAGAAATACACAGCGATAGCTCAATATATAGGTGAATTAGAGGAGGATAAGTTCGACGTCTTTCAGGTAGGTTCGTAGGAACATGCGTAGATGTGCAGTGTCTTGGCATGCTCAAGAAGAAGAGACGCAAGTCAGATTGAAACGAAAGAAAAGATAAGACACTGAAGATAGGTAGCTTTAGGCGTTGACAAATGAGGAAGTAGATTTGCAGTGCTGAAGCTTTTTGGGAGGAAGGAAAGATCTCGATGTGAACAGATGAGAAGGAAATAAATTCGGATTGGAAATGAAAAGAGAAGACGGGTAGAATAGCCTGTGCTATAATTTATAAGTCGTCCCCTATTTTTTTTAATTTAATTTTATTTATTGCGGTGTCCCTTAAATAAAAATATTCTACGCTATTGATCCCTTATTTGAACGCAACGAACGACATTTCCAATGTTCTACCGCCACTCTGAACACATTGGAATAGATTCCACAGTCTAATTCGACCATATACCGAAGATATTTAATTAAATTAACGATTTAACATTAACTCGATTTAATATAAAACAAATAAAATATTATTACCATATAAACATACACAAACTGATTTCATAAAATTTCCAAAATAAGACTAACTCGAAATATTAAACATGATATTCCATTTTCACGACAAACCAATATTAAATTGTTTTAAAATCAATTTATTTTATTAAATAAATCGTTACGGTTTATATATGATTTCACAGCGACTATTTCAAAATTTGATTTGGCCATAACTCTCAATATAAAGTACGAAATTCTGATTTTTCTCTTTCATTACAAAATTATAGTTCAACGGATTCAAATATTTCTTGTTTCAGCAAATTCCGACCTATAACGGATCTTGTACACTCAACTGAAGTTCAAATCGTAAATTACGAACTACCGAGCCATTTCGAGCTCGTTTATATTTTATATATATTTATACGTTCAACTTCGTTTTTAATAAATATAAAATTCCATTTATATTACGAATTCAATATTTAAACTAATTTAAATATTCAAATCTTAAGCGGCCAAAAGTGCGGGACGTTACCTATTATATCTTATAATAAGAGTTTGTGTATTTTATTTGACGTTGAGGTTGGATTATCGAGTATAAAAAGATTTTGAATATATGTCTTGTAAACGTATATACGAAGTCTCATATATACTGGATAGATATAGAATCACATTCTAGTTGCGTGGGGATGACTTTATTGATGATTGCAATACCATCAGATATTTATTTTCGAGTTTCGAAAGTAGGACAACTATATGATTCAAATTGAAATGTCGAAATATATTTAATCCATTTACGTTGATGTTTGAAAATGATTTATAATGCCATGATAAGGGAAATAATAACCTAAAGTTATGAACTTGATTAAAATTTAATGTTTGTGAGTTGTAAAATGATTAAGATGATTTGAGCTTTAAATTTAACTAGCACATGTTAAATAGATTGAAAAGACAAAAGTGAATTAAACGAATTAAAATTTAATTTAAATGAAGTATAATAAAATTGGAACGATAAAACCAATGTAAGAATGGAAAATAAATTGAGATAAGTCAAATTTAACGTTAATGTTGAATTGAATTTGAAATTGGTTAGAATTGGATACATACATACATACATACATACATATATATATATATATAGGGAAGTCTATTCAGACACAAAATTTAGACATTATTGGTGACACAATTAATCTCCACCATTGGATCACCCCATGGATTACACCTCACTACATAAAGACAAAAAGATCCAACGGTTGAGGCTTTGTGTCTCCAAGTTTGTGTTTAATTTTGTGTCCAAATAGTCGCCCCCTATATATATACATATATATATATATAAATACATGCATACATACATACATACATATATATATATGGATAGGTTATTGAATGAAAGCTAAGAAGAAGAATAAAATTGAATGTCCGATACAAAGGTACATATCTACTGTATTCATTGAGTTTGATGATTTTATGAGTCGATTGGCAAGTTGCTTGGCTTTTCAATTTTCTTTTTGATTAATGAGGTCCTAGAGAGGCGAGGCGAGTTGTAGTTGTACCGATTGAGCCGTACAAAGGAGGTTATAGCGAAAAATTTCGAAAATTTAAGGCATTAGCCAAAATTCGAGAATTGGGAAATCTTTAAGAAACTAAAATATATATAAAACCTCTTGATGAAATCCAAAAATATTGTGTAGTATATGAAAAAGTACGGCCTATCTAGAACTAAATTTTCGATGATTGCAAAACAAGTAAGAAGGGGTCATAAGCAAGCAAAAGAAGATATGAAATTGGAATTAGGAAAATGCGTGGATATTTATTGTTACAAATGAGGTAAACAAGGGCATTATGCAGTTCTATGCCCCGTGAAAAATAAGAACGAGAAGAAAAAGGTGCGAAAGAATATAGTTTGTTTCAAGTGCAAACAAAAGGGCATTTTGTCAATGAGTGTTCAAAAGTAAAGAAGCAACCTAGAAATCTTGGGAAAAAGAAGAAGGGCTTCCAGTGTAAAGAAGTGGGACATAGAGCCCAGAAATGCCATTTAAAGAAGGGAGAACGATGGAGTTAAAGAAAGTGTTAAACCATCATACACAGTTTGGGGAAAAGATGGAAATTTTTGGGTCACCCATGATAAGGCAGGAGATAAAGCATCATCATCATCCACTCTGACTTGTGCTAGATGTTCTGTAGAAGGACATATACGAAAAGATTGTCCAAAAAGAATAACGTAGGCAGATATGGGATCCAAAGGAAAGGAACCATCTACTTTGGAAATTATGCAAGAAGTGGGCAATGATGAAGTATCCAATTAATGAAGAATGATTTCATAGGAAGTTAAGTTCTAATATAAAGAACTAGAATTTTGGATTTATATACATATATGTATGTATGGATGCTTGTAAGAATGTATGGATATATGTGATTATAGTATCTTTTTGATAACTCTTTTCAGTATTGGCTATATTCACTAAAAGAGCTTTGTTGGTCAGTTAAACAACCTTCAGTTCCGTTTTCGATTTCGGAGATGAAATCTTTTTAAGTAGGGAGATTGTAACGACTCAAATTTTCAGTTAATTTAAAATATTGTTTTAAAGGCATATAAAAGGATTTTAAAATGTTAAAATATAAAATCGAAACCTAAAAGTTATTGAAAATAAATTCTGAATTTATTTTATATTATAAAAAAGTTAGAATAAGTTTATTTATTTTTAAAATGATAATTAAAAAGAATATTTTGAAAATTTGATAATTCAGTACTATTTTAAAAGTGAAAAATAAGACCAATTTTCAAATTGTCTCGGATTTTGACGAAACCAAATTTATCGGATCCACAACACTAAATTATTGTAAGATTCACTGAGTTAGTATGTAAGCATCCGTAATATAAACACGGGTCAAAAAACTAGTTAAAATCAAATAATAACACAGAAAATGGCCATTTTTCAAATGGTCTCCAAAGTTGATGAGACCAGGTTCGTTAGAACCGTATATTTGAAACGTAGTAGGGTTTCAATTTCGTACCCATTGAAGTTAGTATGTAGTCATACGAGTTGAAATGAATTAACGTAGCATACATAAATAAGAGACTAAGCTTCAATTAGCACAAATTCGTATAAGCCATAGGAATTAGACAACTCACCCCTTGAGTACATGCCACTTTCCAAGTGTCGCCTTTCCATGCACTTGTTTTCCTATAAGTACAAGAAGCCTAAGAGAGAAACCAATTCATTTCTCATTTGTTTTCCTTCTCATTTCTTCTCTTCTCCTCCATTTCTCCTTCTCCTTCTCTCCCTCCACACCACCGCTGGCCATCTTCACCCTCCCCACTTCCGTTTTGCTCCCATAGCAACCCCACCCCTTTCCTTGCTTCCCCTTGGCCTAACCACCTTAAAGGTCTAACCTTTCTCACCTAAAACTGCTTTAGCTTATCTTTTAATTTATTTATGCCACATAACCTAGCTGTAACTACTCGGATTTTTCGATCATTTGATTTCGAATATTTAAATAGATTTTAAATATTATATCTGAAATATTAATGGATTTAATATTGAATTCGATAATTAAACAATGGTTAAATGTTTATTTTTATATTTAATATAAAATTAACTCGAAACGGTGTGGTAGTTCGTTATATTGAGTTTTGGACTTCAATTAACTATACAAAATCCGTTTTAAGTCGGAATTCTATGAAACAAGAAACGTTAGAATCAGATTGATTATAATTTTCTACCGAAAGAGAAAAATCGAGATTTCAGCTAAGATGTTGAACGTTATGTCCAATTCAAATTTTAAAATAGTCGCTATGGAACTCATTTTTAAAACGGTAATGTTTATATTTATTAATTTAAAGGATTTCAAATAGAATTTGGACATTAAATACGTTAATATCGAGTTATAAGTCCATACTGGTTTATATATATTATTTTATTTGTATATATGTGGTAATAATAACTTATTATTATTTATTTAATTGTTTTGTAATTTATTTATATTTTTACTGTATTATATAAGCCGTATAAATAAATATATTCCAAACAACGTCAGTTTTCGATGTAACAATTTTTTTTTTGGAATACGTATAATTAGTTATTGCTAAATTTCCAGTTTGGAGCCAAACAGAGTTGTTTTGTCGGTAGACGAAAATTTAAAAGTGAACCGATAAATATATTGAAACAAAAACAAAGTTGTTATGCAAACAGAGTCGGTTTTCGACGAAATTAAAGTCATTGGGTCCGGAACATCAAGACATGATAGTGTATCCATTTTTGTGGCATATGAAGGTTGTGTGTGATGGTATGCACATTTAACATGCGAAGTTAAATAGAGGTGGTAACCAAATCAACTGTATAAAGTAAATAAATCACTTCTACCCTAAGTAACAAGTAAATAAACCGTGCATGCCTATTGTAACGCCCCACCCCGATACCCACCCTAATAAAGAGCATTACCAGGTAATGTTGTCTATTATAGCGGAGAATAGGGCTTGTTAGGGGCGACCACTCGTAGATTAGCATTAGCAAGTCTTAAGTATGCCGATGAAGTGATTGCTATTTTTTTCTAGAGGCTCGACATACTTAATACTTTATGTGGTACAATTCTACGGTGGCTACAGGATCAGCTCAGAACACAGTACATATAATTACACTATCACAGATCATAGAACAGTTACATAATATTACATCGTTAGAGTACAACAATTACATGTGCTACAAAAAGAATAGATAAACTTCTCTCACTTACAAAATGATACAACAATGAAATAATACAAAGCCCTACTATTCGAACTCGACTACATAAGCTCAAGTGAATGAAGCTACGGTGAAGATAGACTAAAGAGAACCTGCTAACCCCAAGCTCAGCAACTACACCTGAAATATCTCGGTCTGACCCGAGGAATACACACACGAGTCAGTCTAATTTACAAATCAGTATAAGAAATAGATAAGCACAAGATATACAACTCTTTACCCTAAGAGTTGTGAATAATATGATGACATAAAGGAATTAATTAGTTTCAGTCACATGACATAATAGAAGGGATAAATATACAAGCCTCAAGGACTAGATCTAGGCTAAGTATATCACCATACTCGAGCACAATGGAAACATAACATCAAAATCATCAAAACCATCATAGACATCTTAAATGAGTTAAATTATCAATAAAGGGAGTATCCCACTCCAAAACATCTAAGTCTCAAAATATGTTGGATTAGAAATCCAATTGCTCTTTGCAAATGTACGATCACCTCGATCGAGTAAGAATCATAAAACCCAAATCATAAAAGAAATCATAAGAAATGTACACGTTCCATAACAATAGAGCCCATCCTAAGCTATAATGTTGCTCATCCCGAGCAATAGCCGTGTATCATCAAATGAAAAACATCAAAATCATCATATAACTCAAATGAGTCAAATATCACGGAAGGAGCATCACACTCCAACATAGAAGATCACAAAATGTTTATGTAAATTTAAAATCCAATAATCCTCCATGTATGATCGTATAGATCAAATCACAAAATATCATCACAATATGGATCCATTAGAAATAAATTTGCACGTGCAACCACATGATAATATAGCTCCCCCCGAGCTTAGCTCAGTACTTATACGTATTCAAGTTAGGCGCCTATCACTACGACTCCCCCGGCTGAGTGTATCTTGACCCCCCCCGGTCAAGTGAACACGTATACATGACTCCCCCCGAGTCTCGGCTTCACCCCGAAGCAAAGTACTGGCTTAACAAAACACAATACGCGTCATTGACTCACAGTCAGTAAACCGAGTAGTGGTAACAGTGAGTCTCATACCACACGTTTTCACTACTGGTTCACTAGCTGCTTATCCACTTCGCAACAGAAAACATCTAAAACACCAAAACATCATTAATAAGACATCAGCTTCAATCTAACTATACTGGAATTAACCAACTTCGTATACTTCCATGTCCCATACCACAGAGTGTACGATGTCGTTTAAAATCCTATACGTTATCTTGAAGGGTGCAAGATAGTGTAGTTTATATATAAGAAAATACTTGATTTCGAAATATATTGTGAAATATTTTATGAAACCAATAGTTTTCTTTCTTGGAAAGCTATAGATTTGAAGATAGGTTTTTCTACTATTGTTTCGAGGCCTCTTAGTGTAAAAACTAAAATTATAAATCTCATTTAGCCTTAAAACTATAACGAAAACTTAATTTATATGTACATTAGAAAACTTGTTTAACTCGTGCAATATGTGCTCAAAACTCATCACTACATACACAAAACCCAAATTATGCATTAGTGATAATTTAGGCTTCTCCATTAATAAAGTAAGCCAAAACATAACAAAAAAAGCATAGTTTAAAAGTAGATCAAAAAAAGCATAAAAGCATTTAAGGAAAGACGCCCAAATTTACACCAAGGCATGAAATATGCGCAGAAATCAATCAAGGTTGCAACTTTCAGAATAGTTACAAATGACCAAACGATCTCCGAATGATCTAAAATTTGATATCTACAAACTAGAAAGACCTGACTTCCAAATTAAAAAAGATTCACTGAATTCCGACATCGCATGAAAAAGATATGGTGCTCCAAACTTAGACTGGACTGAATTTCAGCTTGGCTGAAATCACTTCCAGGTCCAAATTTGTGACCAGGTTTGAACAGCCAAACTATCTCGGACTGACCTAAAAATTTGCAAGCATATAGCAATATCGCAAAATTTATAAAACAAAAAGAATCACTCAAAACGGATAGAAAACGAAGGAGATATAGAACCCCAAAGTTGGGTTTTGGCGCTATTTTCACTCTACAAATTCAAACTCAGGTCTGAATCACGACCAAAGTTCGACTTTGAGGTCAGTTTAAAGCATTCAAATTACCTCTAAATGATCTAAAAACTGACATTCACACAGTAGAAAATCTTAGCTTTCCAAAAAAAAAAAAAGAATCAAACAAAAAGACTCAACTGTCTAAAAGTTATGAAGGCTCAAACATGGGGTTTCGATGTGATTTCAGCACAACCCAAAATGACCAATATGGCTCGGAAAGCTACGTATCCTATACGGACAGTAAATTGGTTCAATAAATAAAACTAAAAAAATGTAAACTAGAAAGTGTGAGTCTACCGACTCAGCTTGATTGGTTTATTAGAAGAATTCCTCTTGATTTGCAGCTGTAGGAAGCAAATTAGCGATATGCAACAACTTTTCTCTTTCACAAAAAACCCAATTCTTCTTATTTTGATTTTTTCCCTCATTGGAGATGGACTAGAGCTTGGATCTAGGCTGAGCAATGAAGATAGAGAAAACAATAATCTAGTCATACTTAAAATTAATGCAAGCATGTCTCAACTCATCATTAATTCCCAAAAAAACAGCACTTTTACCCTCTGTTGCAATAAGGGTTAGGCATAACAATATCAATTATTTTCATACGAAATTTTTACAAAATGTGCGTTTGTGAGTTGAGAATAACATATCCAAATTTCGTAATTTTTTGATTTTTCTAGAATTAGTTATGATTTTTATACTGACCTCTATTTTTAGCCCAGATCTGACCGAAAATCACTAGAGAAAAGAAGAGGTTTGATCCATCAACACTAATTCAAATGCCATGAAATTTGGAGCAGAGGTGCTGGAACCTCTCAGCAACATCATATCAAAAATTGAGGATTTTTGGAAATTTATTTGATTTGTTTTGATTTTTGCAATAGATAGGGTTTGGATTTTTGAGGAGGAAGACAAGCCATGGATTCACCACCAAAGCTTCAGCTAAAAGAAAGAAGAGAACGAGTGAGAAAGTTACGTTCCTTTCTTTTCTCCAGAATTCTCTTTTGATAATTATTAAATTAGTCTCTAATTCTTTAATTAAGTCTCTAAGTGATTATTAACCCTCATAAAGCCTAAAATTAGGCCAATTAACCTATGTTTAACCCATTACAATCATGTTTTACACTATGTTTTACCTTCTTGATCACACACACTCAGAATTTAACAACAAACTAAGTTAAATAAATTTGAAAACCTTGTTTTAAAATTATTTCAAAGCTTATTATCTCTTAATTATCATTGTTACACAAAATTTGCAATTTTGATCATAAATTTACATAAGTTACACTTTATAAACTTTTCACTTATATTTTCACATCCTTTAAAATATAAATGAATAAGTATCTCAATTTGCTCATTTTTAATTTTATGCATCATAAAATATGTCAAAATATACAAACACGTTTGCACTACTTTAAATATTAATTCCAACATAACATCAAAATAAATGTGTTTGGTGAAAATATATTTATTTATACTTGGCTATCTCTAAAATACACAAACAAATATCATAAATGACTTATTTTAACCAAATAAGTAATTAACATTTTAAAACACACATTCTTATCTGTATTATTACATACAACAATTATGTTGTACATTTTATTAACTCAACGATTTAAATTTTATTATCACCGATAAAACATATCAACTCTATAAATAATGATTCACATCAATATTTATACTCTTATAAAATCAACAAACCAACTTGTTCATTGATTATAGTTTAAAATCCGTATGTACACTTTAAATTCATTAATGTAATTTGAATACAATCCCTTTGTTGACGTTATTATCGAAATAAATCTTTGTATTTAAAACCCTAATTAGTAGTTTAATAATTAAATCAACAATTTACCCTTTGATATTGAAAATACCTTTCCCCTTAAATATAGATTCCCAAAAATATATTTTCAATACCCCCTTTAATTATTAAATTATGATCTTATGATTATAGATTGGAATAAATTTCTATTATAACAAAATTGTATAATTTATTCCAAATGTTTAGTTCTAACAAATGCTAAAAACTTTAATTTTTTTCTCTAATTTAAATTTTGTATGAGTTAGTATCACAAACTCGTATCACCAACATATAATCTTAAGAATCACAAAACATAATAAATCTGCACTTCCCGGTTACTGAAAAACCCGGGTTGTTACAGACTTCCCCCCTTAAATAAATTGCCTCCTCGCAATTTGTTAAGAATGAAACTTTATTAATTTAGATTGTACAAGTTATTAATCTAAATTTTCTTTTTAAAACTTGTTGACTTAAGATGCTAGCACATGGAATATAGAAATTTTCATCATATAAAATTTTTAGCCTCGAAATCTCTCTCTTGAACTTATCCAAATCTTAAATAAAACTTTAATCATATTCATTAACTCACTAATATCAAGCTTGAAATAACACAACTTATCATTCACAAGACGTTATTTGAAATACACACTCAAGATTTTTCGCTCCCACATCATTGCTTGACGCTACCTTACCATTGAAGTTATCTAACTTTCCTCAAATTATGGCTGCTACTTGGACTTTTCAATCATCAAATAGCCTCGCCATTTCTCGAGGTTTATATCCATCTCTATGGCTGCAACTAGCCAAGTGAATGTAATTATGAATGTATATCTCAAAAGTGACACGCTTGTTCTAGAAAGTTGTATATTTAAAACGCTATTATACTCAACCCATTTTAATTTTTCATTTATAATTCAATTGGAATAACATTAAACCACTATTTTCTATCAATCCTTCATAGTATTTGGTTGCGATGTCAAAAAATCATCGCCATTGCCTCACCAAAGTCACTATGCTCCACATCCCACGTAGTGGATTAATACTATTCCAATGTGGTAACTTCTTGTTTTATTTTTTCATCCAACTTCATTTTCTTTTTTACTACTCATTTTTAGTGTTAGATAGTCTCGAATAAGTGTTTAAATAATTTTTATCGATACCGTTGATCAGACGTATCGACCAAAACCATTAAGACACTCATCAGACCATCCAACACTTAAAATAATTTCCAATTTAATTTTTAAGTATCGGTTTACAAAGTAATTAGCTCATCGATATTTGTAATTCCTCATTATTCTCATCCCTTATCCCATGCCTAATTACATCAAAATTTTAGCACAACCAAAGTGATTCTCCTTCTTCCGCTGTGCACTCTGATTTACTTTATTTAAACTCTAACATTCCCTCCTTAAAGTAAAATTCACTTTTAAATTTTAAGTTACAAATACAATCATATTTCCTTTTACCAAACCCAACAACCAACTCAATCAATCTTTTTTTATAACCCAAAGGTTCGAACTTGGAAAGATAAAGAGGATGGAAATATTCTCTTATCGAATCACATTACGAAAAGAGATATTAATAACGGACTACCTATGGAATAACCCCCTTATTTCTAGACGCATCCCTCAACCACAAGTATTCCCGCGACACTCAGATAAGGAACTCAAGATAGGATAACAAAGGAAACGTTAAAGTAGACACGATTGTTATCCTTCCACGTTGCAACACATGTACTATTCTTGTTCTGTTCGGTGTCTAATGTACTTTTTTTTGAACTTCTGCTCTGATACCATTTTGTAACGCCCTACCCCAATACCCACCCTAATAAAAAGCATTACTAGGTAATGTTGTCTATTAGAGCGGAGAATAGGGCTGGTTAGGGGCGACCACTCGTAGATTAGCATTAGCAAGTCTTAAGTATGTCGATGAAGTGATTGCTATTTTTTTTCTAGAGGCTCGACATACTTAATACTTTATGTGGTACAATTCTACGGTGGCTATAGGATCATCTCAGAACACAGTACATATAATTACACTATCACAGATCATAGAACAGTTACATAATATTACATCGTTAGAGTACAACAATTACATGTGCTACAAAAAGAATAGATAAACTTCTCTCGCTTACAAAATGATACAACAATGAAATAATACAAAGCCCTACTATTCGAACTCGACTATATAAGCTCAAGTTAATGAAGCTACGGTGAAGATAGACTAAAGAGAACCTGCTAACCCCAAGCTCAGCAACTACACCTGAAATATCTCGGTCTGACCCGACGAATACACACACGGGTCAGTCTAGTTTACAAATCAGTATAAGAAATAGATAAGCACAAGATATACAACTCTTTACCCTAAGAGTTGTGAATAATATGATGACATAAAGGAATTAATTAGTTTCAGTCACATGACATAATAGAAGGGATAAATATACAAGCCTCAAGGACTAGATCTAAGCTAAGTATATCACCATACTTGAGCACAATGGAAACATAACACCAAAATCATCAAAACTATCATTGACATCTTAAATGAGTTAAATTATCAATAAAGGGAGTATCCCACTCCAAAACATCTAAGTCTCAAGATATGTTGGATTAGAAATCCAATTGCTCTTTGCAAATGTACGATGACCTCGATCGAGTAAGAATCATCAAACCCAAATCATAAAAGAAATCATAAGAAATGTACACGTTCCATAACAATAGAGCCCATCCTAAGCTATAATGTTGCTCATCCCGAGCAATAGCTGTGTATCATCAAATGAAAATCATCAAAATCATCATATAACTCAAATGAGTCAAATATCACGGAAGGAGAATCACACTCCAACATAGAAGATCACAAAATGTTTATGTAAATTTAAAATCCAATAATCCTCCATGTATGATCGTATAGATCAAATCACAAAATATCATCACAATATGGATCCATTAGAAATAAATTTGCATGTGCAACCACATGATAATATAGCTCCGCCCGAGCTTAGCTCAGTACTTATACGTATTCAAGTTAGGCGCCTATCACTGCGACCCCCCCGGCTGAGTGTATCTTGACCCCCCCCGGTCAAGTGAACACGTATACATGACTCCCCCCGAGTCTCGGCTTCACCCCGAAGCAAAGTACTGGCTTAACAAAACACAATACGCGTCATTGACTCACAGTCAATAAACCGAGTAGTGGTAACAGTGAGTCTCATACCACACGTTTTCACTACTGGTTCACTAGCTGCTTATCCACTTCGCAACAGAAAACATCTAAAACACCAAAACATCATTAATAAGACATCAGCTTCAATCTAACTATACTGGAATTAACCAACTTCGTATACTTCCATGTCCCATACCACAGAGTGTACGATGTCGTTTAAAATCCAATACGTTATCTTAAAGGGTGCAAGATTGTGTAGTTTATATATAAGAAAATACTTGATTTCGAAATATGTTGTGAAATATTTTATGAAACCAATAGTTTTCTTTCTTGGAAAGCTATAGATTTGAAGATAGGTTTTTCTACTATTGTTTCGAGGCCTCTTAGTGTAAAAACTAAAATTATAAATCTCATTTAGCCTCAAAACGATAATGAAAACTTAATTTATATGTACATTAGAAAACTAGTTTAACTCGTGCAATGTGTGCCCAAAACTCATCACTACATACACAAAACCCAAATTATGCATTAGTGATAAATTAGGCTTCTCCATTAATAAAGTAAGCCAAAACATAACACAAAAAGCATGGTTTAAAAGTAGATCAAGAAAAGCATAAAAACATTTAAGGAAAGACGCCCAAATTTACACTAAGACATGGAATATGCGCAGAAATCAATCAAGGTTGCAACTTTCAGAATAGTTTCAAATGACCAAACGATCTCCGAATGATCTAAAATTTGATATGTACAAACTAGAAAGACCTGACTTCCAAATTAAAAAAGATTCACTGAATTCCGACATCGCATGAAAAAGATATGGTGCTTTAAACTTAGACTGGACTGAATTTCAGCTGGGCTGAAATCACTTCCAGGTCCAACTTTGTGACCCGGTTTGAACAGCCAAACTATCTCGGACTGACCTAAGAATTTGCAAGCATATATACAATATCCCAAAATTTATAACACACAAAGAATCACTCAAAACGGATAGATAACGAAGGAGATATAGAACCCCAAAGTTGGGTTTTGGCGCTATTTTCACTCTACAAATTCAAACTCAGGTCTGAATCACGACCAAAGTTCGACTTTGAGGTCAGTTTAAAGCATTCAAATTACCTATAAATGATCTAAAAACTGACAGGCACACAGTAGAAAACCTTAGCTTTCCAACAAAAAAAGAATCAAGCAAAAAGACTCAACTATCTAAAAGTTATGAAGGCTCAAACATGGGGTTTCGATGTGATTTCAGCACAACCCAAAATGACCAATATGGCTCGGAAAGCTACGTATCTTATACGGACAGTAAATTGGTTCAATAAATAAAACTAAAAAAAATGTAAACTAGAAAGTGTGAGTCTACCGACTCAGCTTGATTGGTTTATTAGAAGAATTCCTCTTGATTTGCAGCTGTAGGAAGCAAATTAGCGATATGCAACAACTTTTCTCTTTCACAAAAAACCCAATTCTTCTTATTTTGATTTTTCCTCTCATTGGAGATGGACCAGAGCTTGGATCTAGGCTGAGCAATGAAGATAGAGCAAACAATAATCTAGTCATACTTAAAATTAATGCAAGCATGTCTCAACTCATCATTAATTCCCAAAATAAAAGCATTTTTACCCTCTGTTGCAATAAGAGTTTGGCATAACAATATCAACTATTTTCGTACGAAATTTTCACACAAGGTGCGTTTATGAGTTTAGAAAAAATATCCAAATTTCGTAATTTTTAGATTTTTCTAGAATTAGTTATGATTTTTATACTGACCTCTATTTTTATCCCAAATCTGACCCGAAAATCAATAGAGAAAAGAAGACGTTTGATCCATCAACACTAATCCAAATACCATGAAATTTGGAGCAGAGGTGCTGGAACCTCTCAGAAACATCATATCAAAATTTGAGGTTTTTCGGAAATTTATTTGATTTGTTTTGATTTTTGCAATAGATAGGGTTTGGATTTTTGAGGAGGAAGGCAAGCCATGGATTCACCACCAAAGCTTCAGCTAAAAGAAAGAAGAGAACGAGTGAGAAAGTTACGTTCCTTTCTTTTCTCCAGAATTCTCTTTTGATAATTATTAAATTAGTCTCTAATTCTTTAATTAAGCCTCTAAGTGATTATTAACCCTCAAAAGCTCAAAATTAGGCCAATTAACCTATGTTTAACCCATTACAATCATGTTTTACACTATGTTTTACCTTCTTGATCACACACACTCAGAATTTAACAATAAACTAAGTTAAATAAATTTGTAAACCTTGTTTTAAAATCATTTAAAAGCTTATTATCTCTAAATTATCATTGTTACACAAAATTTGCAATTTTGATCATAAATTTACATAAGTTACACTTTATAAACTTTTCACTTATATTTTCACATCCTTTAAAATATAAATGAATAAGTATCTCAATTTGCTCATTTTTAATTTTATGCATCATAAATTATGTCAAAATATACAAACACATTTGCACTACTTTAAATATTAATTCCAACTTAACATCAAAATAAATGTGTTTGTTGAAAATGTATTTATTTATACTTGGCTGTAACACCCCGTATTTCTAACAACAGTGATGTTCATAAATTAATGAATAATTAATCTCGGACGTGAGAATTAAGGGAAACGGGTTTCGCGGTTGCGTTCGTCTCGGAAAAATACGCGAAATAGAGTCCGAAATTTCGTGAATCGGAGTCCGTATGTCCGAGATATGGCCTTTAGAAGTTTCACGAAAAATCAGAAAACGAAACAGATTTCAAAAATGCAGAATATGGGCTAGGCGGGAAACTTCCCGCCCAGACCAGGTCGACCTGGGAGTCGACCTGGGGGTCGACCTGCCCACCAGGTCGACATGGGTGTCGACCCTAGTGTCGACCTGGGGGTCGACCTCCCTGGTCGAGCCCAGGTGACCTGGGTGCACTGATTTGGGATCTGGACTGTGTTTTGGTGGCTAATGACGAGATCTGACGGCTCTAATCTGATTTAGGGTTAATCTAATGGCTTAAAACACTTAACTAATCTATAAATACACCCTAAGACTACCCTAATCATACTAAAATTGGAGACAACGTCGTTATGCCGTCAAAATGCAACTAGAAGGAGCCACCAACAAATTAAAGAGGAAGATAGCTTCTCAAATCAACTTCTAATCAACTCTAGCAACTTAATCTTCTTCATAGGAGTGCTAATCAACAAGTTGTGAGTTTCTATGCGTTTAGCAAGCAATTGCTAAACTAATTATGATAGGATATAATGAGGTTATGGTTATGTATGTGGATCAATGCAAGTTATGTTATCATATGCTATGTGTTCATGATGCTAGTTATGCAAGTTTTATGCTATATGTTCATGATGCTAGTTATGCAAGTTGTATGCTATGTGTTCATGATGCAAGTTATGCATGTTTGATGCTATGTGCCCATGAAGCTAGTTATGCAAGTTGGGTGTAATTTATGCTATATGTTCATGATGCTAGTTATGCAAATCACTATGATAAACATTGATCCATTATGACACCATGTTATGCAAGTTTGGTGTTTGATTATATGCAAGTTCATATATGACATGTTATGCAAGTTTGGTGTTTGATTATATGCAAGTTCATATATGACATGTTATGCAAGTTTGGTGTTTGATTATATGCAAGTAACATGTGCAAGTTTACACCTTTGTATGATATGCATACATATTCATGTTAACCCCTTTGTATGTCATACATACATATGCAAGTTTACCCCTTTGTATGACATAAGTAACTTATGCAAGTTACCCTCTTTATGACATATGTGATTCATGCAAGTTTGGGTTGATTATTTATGCTAGTTGGGTTTGATGCTATGGTCATATATGCAAGTTGACACCTTTAAAACCCATGTGATGCTAATGTTATGCTAAGTTGAACCCATTGTATTTGTGATTAATCTTCCCTTTTAAGTATGTCATGTTAGCGTATTACGTGGGGAACGATGGGGTTAATATTCATGTTAACAAAATTGTGGTGAAATTGGTATGATGTTGCATACCATGAGTGGATGGACATAATTGAGTCAATTATGTACATCATTAAATTGGAATTAATTAGGGAAAATTAATTCAAAATATGGGGTGATTAATTAGGTGTAATTAATCGACTAAGACACGAGGTTGGACCCTTTTGTAGCATAAGACTGCCCGGACCCGACCGACAAATCCAGCGGCTACAAATGATTGGCCCAATGTGAGAGGTCTTAGGCATAAACTAAATACGTGACAAGTGTAAAGACACGAGGTTAGACTCGGTTATGGCGTAAGGCTGCCCGGACCCGACCGGCAAATCAAGCTGCCATAAAAGATAGTCTAATGTGAGAGGTCTTTGCAAAGGTTACGGTCTTAATCAATTAAGAAACACTTAACCAGATAAGCATGTAGTGGGGCATGAGGGGTTAAGTGGGTGCCTTGGGTGGCATGTGGAAATCAAATAAGTGCCTTGGGTGGCATGTGGAAATCTAGTGGGTTGCCTTGGGTGGCAATAGAAAATACGATTAGAATACTTAACCAAGTGGAAACATGTAATTAAACATGATTAAAGGGTTAAGTGGGATGCAATAGAAAAGGGACAAGCTTAGGTGGGTAGCTTGTAGGGGGCCATTTCAACCAGTAACCCAAAACGTATCTTTGTGGGTTCGACCCAAGTCGAGGACGGGACACGCATACTGGGCTTGATTATAAGAGGCCAAAAACGGGTTAGCGGTGGCAACGCGAGTCCAACGGGTTTCATATGCGTGTGTGGGCCCGGGCTGGTAGGTAAGACGTTGTTGCATCGTGTAGGTATAAGCCGTGCACTCTTAAGTTGTATCGGGTTGCCACTTTGGGGAGTGATACACCCCACTGTGGGGCCAGCACGGGTATCTACGTTAGGGAGCCGATCGCTTGTGGAGTATTGGGTACACCTAGTGGAGATAGGGGCAGACGGCACCTATGTGGTCAGCTAGGGGTACACGAAACTACTAGTTATATTTTCTAAGTCCATGGGTGGGATCAACCTTTGAGTAGGAATGACTGGTGTGGTGCAGTGTAGTAATTACCCTTGGGGGGGTAGATGCGTCTTTACCTATATCTTAGTTCTTCCTATGTCTAGTTGGCAGCTTAGTGTAGTCATTTATCCCCAGTCGTTACCGTGCCAAGTTTATATCATACCCTAATTACTTTAATGATTGTATTGTTAAAGTTATAGGGCTCACTCAGACTTATGTCTGACCCCGTTGTTTTTATCTTTTTCCCAACCCTCAGGTTCTCAGAGTGGGCCTAGCACTAGTGGGCTTTGATCAGATTGCTTTATCTATCTTTTGGAGCTTGGACCGTGATGTAAAGCTCAGCTTATCTTTTCTATTATGGCTATTAGTTATGTAGTGGGATTATGTACTTATGTTTTTATCAGGATGGATATTTAGTACTTGACTCTTGTTTCATGGTTTTGTTATTGTAACCAAACATGTTTACCTTCTGCTGCAATGAAATGATGTTTAATTAACAAGTATTATTTATGTCTGTCTTGTTGTAATTTTTCTGTTCTATATTCACTTAAAATACTCCACCGAAGTTAAGGCATTCCCTTAGTGAGTGACCTTAGCGGGTGTGGGGTGTTACACGTGGTATCGGAGCCAGGTTACCAGAACAGATAAAACTTTTAGAAAAACTATTTTTCTAAAAACATTTTTGAAGGAGTATTTTCAAAAACATGTCTTTTAAGAGAAAAGTTTTTGAAAGAAAAGCATAATCCCCAATAGCCATATCTTTATCTTTCGAATTCTCCGTTTTGAATCTTTCCTTTTTCGTTTCAGCATGGCTGAAGATCTTAACTTTCCGGAGGGTGTAGCGATTCCAGTATGGTATAGGAGGTTGATGGAGGCTAGGGCCGCCACTGCGGGTCCAGCAAATGTTCCTCCACCAACAGTAGCACCCGATCTTCCTCCCCCTCCTCCTCCTCGCACGGATACTTTTGCTAAGACTTGCAAGGAATTTAAGGCTATGGGAGGGAAACCTTTTCAAGGATCAGAAACTTTTGTGGAAGCTAGGGATTGGCTTAAGGAGGTGGAAGAGTTGATAGATATCTTTGAGATGGAAGATGGAAAGAAAGTCAAGTTAGCTGCTTGGTTAATGAAGGGAGAGGCCTCGTTCTGGTGGGAGGTCACTAATGGAGAACGCCTAGTTGACTCTTGGGCGGATTTCAGACAAAGGTTTGTGGCAAAGTTTCTTTCAAGGGCGGAAGAAAATCTGTATATGGAAAGGTTCTTGACTCTAAAGCAAGGGAACTTATCAGTAAAGGAATATGTCAACAAGTTTAATCAGTTGGAAAGGTTTGGCATAGACATGGTGAATACACCGGAGAAGAAGGCTTTGAGGTTCGTTAAAGGTTTGAATGAACCGATGCATGGATTGGCTATGACTCACATCCCTATGGGGGCCACCTTTGAGAAGCTAGTAGACCTGGCACTCATGCATGAGGAAGAGAAGGGTCCCAATGCTAATAAGGCACCCGAGAAGAAAGGAGATCAGAAGAGACCTCAACAACAACAGCAAAACAAGGGTGGGAAAGGCAACGGTGGCAAGGGAAAGAAGAAGTGCTTCAATTGTGGGACACCGGGCCACCTAAGCAAAGACTGTCGGAAGAAGAAGAAGACTGGCTGCTTCCACTGTGGCGAAGCAGGGCATCTAGTGAAGGATTGCCCTAAGAAGGGGCAAAGGACAGGATCTACCTCAGGGGGACAGGTGCAAGCTCTTATGGCACCAGGTCAGGCAAGGGGGCAAGTTCAGGCTCTCGCAGTTCCACCGATTCAGGAAAGAGGTAGAACTATTTCCGTTGAAAGTCTGGTTTTTCTGTTTGATCATCCTTTCCGTACTTTATTCGACTCTAGCGCATCGCATTCGTTTATCTCATCATCATTAGTTGAGTCACTGCACTTAGACACCAGTCTAGTAGATGATCCCTTGGTTGTCTCAAACCCAATTGGGGGCTCCACTTATTTGTCCATGATATGTTTGGGTTTGAGGATTTCTATACTTAGCGTTGAGTTTAGATGTGATGCTTTTGTTTTGGGCTTCACGGGCTATGGGTTGATTTTGGGCATGGACTGGTTATCCAGTAATGGTGCCGTTCTTGATTGTGAAAGGAGAGTTGTTAGGCTCATGATCCGCTTGGGGAACACTCTCGAGATCTCTTGTAATCCCATGAATTCTGTTATGCTAAGTTATCTTGAATCGCTTGACGCTTCGGTCGAGAGTTTGCGATCTATTAGAGTGGTCCGGGAATACTCGGATGTGTTTGAGGAGGTGAAGGGCTTACCTCCGAGGCGGGAGATTGACTTCCGAATATATCTGGTAGACAATGCTAAACCAGTATCTTTGCCAGTGCGCCACATGGCTCCTCGTGAGAGGAGGTAACTCCATAAGCAAGTAGGGGAGTTGCTTGAGAAGGGGTTCATAAGACGAAGTATATCCGAGTGGGGTGCTCCGGTAGTTTTTGCCACGAAGGCGGATGGGTCCCTCAGACTTTGTGTTGACTATAGAGAACTCAACAAGCTCACAAAGAAGAATAGACACCCATTGCCGAGAATTGATGATCTCTTTGATCAGTTGGTTGGCGCCTCAGTGTTTTCATAGTTGGACTTAGCCATGGGGTTTCATCAGTTGAGAGTGGCTGAGAATAGTATAGAGAAGACTGCCTTTAGGACTCCGAATGGTTTCTATGAGTGGCTGGTGATGCAATTTGGTTTGACGAACGCCCCCGCATACTTTGTTGATTTGATGAGTAGGGTGTTCAGGGAGTACCTTAATAAGTTTGTGGTGGTCTTTGTGGATGACATCTTAGTCTTTTCTAAGAGTGAAGAAGAGCATGCCCTACATCTTAGGGAAGTGTTAGAGACTCTTCGAGCGCATAGCCTTAAGGCTAAATTTTCTAAATGTCACTTTTGGAGGAAGGAAGCGCGGTTCTTAGGGAACGTGGTCTCTAAGGAAGGGATAGCTGTGGATCCCGCGAAGGTAGTGTCCATCCAAGATTGGAAGGTTCCGAAGAATGCTACCGAGGTGAGGAGTTTCTTGGGGTTGGCTGGCTACTATAGGAAGTTTATCAAGGACTTCGTGAAGGTATCAGCCCCATTAACTCGCTTGACGAAGAAGAATCTAGTCTTCACATGGGACGTAGATTGTGATGATGCGTTCCAACGGTTAAAGAGAGCTTTAACCACAGCTCTAGTCTTAGTGTTGCCAGATGGGAGTAAGCCATTTGTTGTTTATACCGATGCTTGTGGGACAGGACTAGGCGCAGTCTTAATGCAAGAGGGAAGGGTAATAGCCTACGGGGGAAGGCAGTTGAGAAAGCATGAGAAAAATTACCCTACCCATGATCTAGAGTTGGCCGCTATTGTTTTTGCGCTTAAGTCTTGGCGCCATTATCTTCTTGGCGAGAGGTTCGAATTGTTCACTGACCACAAATCATTGAAGTACCTGTTTTCTCAGAAGGATTTGAACTTAAGACAGCAAAGATGGATGGAGTTCTTAGCATCATATGATTTCGAGATAGCGTATACCCCTGGCAAGGGTAATGTGGTGGCGGACGCCTTAAGCAGAAAAAGGTTGTCCTTGAGTCCATTGTTCGTGGAACGACGAAGCTTGGAATTTATCTCGATGTTTGACTTCAGACCCTCCGTTGACTTTGTACCCGGTTTGCTAGCATCCTTAGAGGTCAGACCTACTCTTTTGGGACGGATTGGCGAGGCACAGCAGGACGACCCACAGTTGGTTGAGTTGGTAGAGAAGCTCATAAGAGGGGAGTCGTCCAGCCATTTGAGTAGGTACACCCTAGATGGTAAGGGGTGGTTGCGTAGAGACGGTAGACTTTGTGTACCGCAAGACGAGGGTTTGAAGAAGGCTGTTCTTGACGATGCACATCGTTCGAGGATGACCATTCATCCCGGTGGGGACAAGATGTACCAAGACATGAAGCGAGTTTTCTTTTGGGCCGGTATGAAGAAGGATGTGGCTGAGTATGTCGCTAGATGCTTGGTGTGCCAACAAGTGAAAGCGGAGCAAAAGAAACCCGGTGGGTTGCTTCACCCATTGGAAGTTCCGCAATGGAAGTGGGATAGCGTCTCGATGGATTTTATTGATGGGTTACCGAGATCAAGGAAGGGTAATACGGGAATTTGGGTTGTGGTAGACAGACTTACTAAGAGCGCCCATTTCATACCCGTGAAGAGCAAGAGGACTGCTCCATGGCTAGCTTCAGTTTACCTTCGAGAGATAGTTCGGTTGCATGGTGTACCTTCTAGCATAGTGAGCGATCGAGATCCTATCTTCACTAGCGAGTTTTGGAAGAGTTTGCAAGAGGCGGTAGGGACTCAGTTGTGTTTGAGCACCGCATATCATCCTCAGACGGACGGCCAGACCGAGAGGGTGAATCGTGTTCTAGAAGACCTTTTGAGGCTATGTATCTTAGATTTTGGAGGTACATGGGAAGAGCATCTTCCATTGGTGGAGTTCGCGTATAATAACAGCTTTCAGTCTTGTATTGGTATGGCTCCTTTTGAAGCTCTTTATGGAAGGCCTTGTCGATCACCTACATGTTGGTGGGAATCTACAGATAAGATCTTGCTTGGGCCTGATATGGTTAGAGAGACTTCGGAAAAGATTGATTTGATTCGAAGAAGGATGAAAGCGGCGCAAGACAGACAGAAATCTTACGTGGATAAGAGGAGGACGGATCTTGAGTTTGATGTTGGGGACATGGTCTTCGTTAAAGTATCTCCATTACGGAATGTCGTTCTCTTTGGGTCCGTTGGGAAGTTAGCACCAAGGTTCGTAGGACCGTTTCCTATTAAGGAAAGGATTGGACAGATGGCATATAGAGTGGATTTACCCGAGAGACTTAGTGGTGTACATGACGTATTCCATGTGTCACATTTAAGGAAGTGCCTACATGAGACCGCAGAGGTGGTAGAGCCGAGCTTGCTTAGAGAAGTGGAGGTAGAGCGTGATGCGACTATTCGACGAGCTCCTACCCGCATCCTTGGGTCAGTGATTAGGAAGTTGAGAAACAGAGAGGTTCAACTAGTCAAAGTACAATGGGGAGATGATGAAAGCAACGCTACTTGGGAGACAGAAGCGAAGATGCGTTCACTGTACCCATTTCTTTTTGAGGATATGTCTTTTAACTTCTCCTTTATCGTTTGTCTAGTACTTATCTTATCTTTAGTATGTCCTCTCGTTAGTACCTTTGACCTTTAGATAGGGTAAACGTATGGTTGAAACATGTGTTTGAGACATGTTATGATTGATGGATGCGTGTGGATGCAAGTGTTTGCTAGTGGTTGCTCGTGGATGCATATACACACACTTTAGACACTAGATCGGCTCAGTCACTTCATATTGCATATTGCATATAATTGTGTGTAGGTAGCTATATTAATGGATGTATAATGGTTGCGTTATCATATGGATGATGCATTTTGGTGTATGGTTGTGCACACATGTAGAAATAGTATGTGTCGATAGGGTTCTTTCGCATACATATTGGATGCATGGCACTAACATGGTTTGCATTAAGGAGGTCAACTGAATCAGTAGACCGCCTGATTTTGCATTAGATAGGGAACATATACACACACTTCTTGCATATGTTCATATAGCATTAGAAACTTTAAGGACAATGGATGCCCGTGTTTGATGGTTTAGTAGATGGTTGTTTGGTTGGTAGGATACGTTCTTCTTGACTTAGAGATTTCGAGGACGAAATCCTTTAAGTAGGGGAGAATGTAACACCCCGTATTTCTAACAACAGTGATGTTCATAAATTAATGAATAATTAATCTCAGACGTGAGAATTAAGGGAAACGGGTTTCGCGGTTGCGTTCGTCTCGGAAAAATACGCGAAATAGAGTCCAAAATTTCGTGAATCGGAGTCCGTATGTCCGAGATATGGCCTTTAGAAGTTTCACGATAAATCAGAAAACGAAACAGATTTCAAAAATGCAGAATATGGGCTAGGCGGGAAACTTCCCGCCCAGACCAGGTCGACCTGGGAGTCGACCTGGGGGTCGACCTGGGGGTCGACCTGCCCACCAGGTCGACATGGGTGTCGACCCTAGTGTCGACCTGGGGGTCGACCTCCCTGGTCGAGCCCAGGTGACCTGGGTGCACTGATTTTGGATCTGGACTGTGTTATGGTGGCTAGTGACGAGATCTGACGGCTCTAATCTGATTTTGGGTTAATCTAATGGCCTAAAACACTTAACTAATCTATAAATACACCCTAAGACTACCCTAATTCATACTAAAATTGGAGACAACGTCGTTATGCCGTCAAAATGCAACTAGAAGGAGCCACCAACAAATTAAAGAGGAAGATAGCTTCTCAAATCAACTTCTAATCAACTCTAGCAACTTAATCTTCTTCATAGGAGTGCTAATCAACAAGTTGTGAGTTTCTATTCCTTTAGCAAGCAATTGCTAAACTAATTATGATAGGATATAATGAGGTTATGGTTATGTATGTGGATCAATGCAAGTTATGTTATCATATGCTATGTGTTCATGATGCTAGTTATGCAAGTTTTATGCTATATGTTCATGATGCTAGTTTTGCAAGTTGTATGCTATGTGTTCATGATGCAAGTTTGATGCTATGTGCCCATGAAGCTAGTTATGCAAGTTGGGTGTAATTTATGCTATATGTTCATGATGCTAGTTATGCAAATCACTATGATAAACATTGATCCATTATGACACCATGTTATGCAAGTTTGGTGTTTGATTATATGCAAGTTCATATATGACATGTTATGCAAGTTTGGTGTTTGATTATATGCAAGTTCATATATGACATGTTATGCAAGTTTGGTGTTTGATTATATGCAAGTTCATATATGACATGTTATGCAAGTTTGGTGTTTGATTATATGCAAGTAACATGTGCAAGTTTACACCTTTGTATGATATGCATACATATGCATGTTAACCCCTTTGTATGTCATACATACATATGCAAGTTTACCCCTTTGTATGACATAAGTAACTTATGCAAGTTACCCTCTTTATGACATATGTGATTCATGCAAGTTTGGGTTGATTATTTATGCTAGTTGGGATTGATGCTATGGTCATATATGCAAGTTGACACCTTTAAAACCCATGTGATGCTAATGTTATGCTAATTTGAACCCATTGTATTTGTGATGAATCTTCCCTTTTAAGTATGTCATGTTAGCGTATTACGTGGGGAACGATGGGGTTAATATTCATGTTAACAAAATTGTGGTGAAATTGGTATGATGTTGCATACCATGAGTGGATGGACATAATTGAGTCAATTATGTACATCATTAAATTGGAATTAATTAGGGAAAATTAATTCAAAATATGGGGTGATTAATTAGGTGTAATTAATCGACTAAGACACGAGGTTGGACCCTTTTGTAGCATAAGACTGCCCGGACCCGACCGGCAAATCCAGCGGCTACAAATGATTGGCCCAATGTGAGAGGTCTTAGGCATAAACTAAATACATGACAAGTGTAAAGACACGAGGTTAGACTCGGTTATGGCGTAAGGCTGCCCGGACCCAACCGGCAAATCCAGCTGCCATAAAAGATAGTCTAATGTGAGAGGTCTTTGCAAAGGTTACGGTCTTAATCAATTAAGAAACACTTAACTAGATAAGCATGTAGTGGGGCATGAGGGGTTAAGTGGGTGCCTTGGGTGGCATGTGGAAATCAAATAAGTGCCTTGGGTGGCATGTGGAAATCTAGTGGGTTGCCTTGGGTGGCAATAGAAAATACGATTAGAATACTTAACCAAGTGGAAACATGTAATTAAACATGATTAAAGGGTTAAGTGGGATGCACTAGAAAATGGACAAGCTTAGGTGGGTAGCTTGTGGGGGCCCATTTCAACCAGTAACCCAAAACGTATCTTTGTGGGCTCGACCCAAGTCGAGGACGGGACACGCATAATGGGCTTGATTATAAAAGGCCAAAAACGGGTTAGCGGTGGCAACGCGAGTCCAACGGGTTTCATATGCGTGTGTGGGCCCGAGCTGGTATGTAAGACGTTGTTGCATCGTGTAGGTATAAGCCGTGCACTCTTAAGTTGTATCGGGTTGCCACTTTGGGGGGTGATACACCCCACTGTGGGGCCAGCACGGGTATCTACGTTAGGGAGTCGATCGCTTGGGGAGTATTGGGTACACCTAGTGGAGATAGGGGCAGACGACACCTATGTGGTCAGCTAGGGGTACACGAAACTACTAGTTATATTTTCTAGGTCCATGGGTGGGATCAACCTTTGAGTAGGAATGACTGGTGTGGTGCAGTGTAGTAATTACCCTTGGGGGGTAGATGCGTCTTTACCGATATCTTAGTTCTTCCTATGTCTAGTTGGCTGCTTAGTGTAGTCATTTATCCCCAGTCGTTACCGTGCCAAGTTTATATCATACCCTAATTACTTTAATGATTGTATTGTTAAAGTTATAGGGCTCACTCAGACTTATGTCTGACCCCGTTGTTTTTATCTTTTTCCCAACCCTCAGGTTCTCAGAGTGGGCCTAGCACTAGTGGGCTTTGATCAGATTGCTTTATCTATCTTTTGGAGCTTGGACCGTGATGTAAAGCTCAGCTTATCTTTTCTATTATGGCTATTAGTTATGTAGTGGGATTATGTACTTATGTTTTTATCAGGATGGATATTTAGTACTTGACTCTTGTTTCATGGTTTTGTTATTGTAACCAAACATGTTTACCTTCTGCTGCAATGAAATGATGTTTTAGTTAACAAGTATTATTTATATCTGTCTTGTTGTAATTTTTCTGTTCTATATTCACTTAAAATACTCCACCGAAGTTAAGGCATTCCCTTAGTGAGTGACCTTAGCGGGTGTGGGGTGTTACATTGGCTATCTCTAAAATACACAAACAAATTTAATCAATGACTTATTTTAACCAAATAAGTAATTAACATGTTAAAACACACATGCTTATCTGTATTATTACATACAACAATTATGTTGTACATTTTATTAACTCAACGATTTAAATTTTATTATCACCGATAAAACATATCAACTCTATAAATAATGATTCACATCAATATTTATACTCTTATAAAATCAACAAACCAACTTGTTCATTGATTATATTTTAAAATCCGTATGTACACTTTAAATTCATTAATGTAATTTGAACACAATCCCTTTGTTGACGTTATTATCGAAATAAATCTTTGTATTTAAAACCCCAATTAGTAATTTAATAATTAAATCAACAATTTACCCTTTGATATTAAAAATACATTCCCCTTAAATATAGATTCCCAAAAATATATTTTCAATACCCCCTTTAATTATTAAATTATGATCTTATGATTATAGATTGGAATAAATTTCTATTATAACAAAATTATATAATTTATTCCAAATGTTTAGTTCTAACAAATGCTGAAAATTTTGTTTTTTTCTCTAATTTAAAATTTGTTTGAGTTAGTATCACAAACTCGTATCACCAACATATAATCTTAAGAATCACAAAACATAATAAATCTGCACTTCCCGGTTACCCGGGTTGTTACACCTATGTTTTAAACAATCACCCTAAATAAGTGATCTGCATTTGCCTACATGGAGAAGTCGTATCCTATACTAACCCTTTTAATATATATATATATATAATACTGAAATAGCATTTTGCAAAGTTATGGATGATGTGGTGTTTTTGTGTATATATCGAAAAACCAAAAGTAAACAGTCGTATTTATTTTGAGAAATGATTTGCATTTGAAATAATATGAAACCAATTTTCTTTATTTTTATGCGAAATAGTATAAATTGATATCTTCATCTAAATGCACAAACTGTATGTTACCCTTTTGTCATCATGCGACCCTTAGACCATATTTCTGTTTCACCTGAGATATGAATTTTATCTGTGCTACTGTTAACCCTTTTAATTGCCTGATGCACGATAAACGTATTATCCCATAACGGTTATTCACAATAAGTCAATTAGTATTTTGTGTTATTAATTACAAGTTAATAGTTCTAATGAATTTCATCGGTGTAATGTGAATCAACACTTCTATAAGATGCTTATACGTTTCAGGTTATGGTGCTAATAGCTTAAAAATGTGGTATTGATGATGTCTTAACATCGTAATTATAAGTGCTCAAGCTTTACGGCTCAACTTTTCACTCATTCTTTATGATAAAATTTACTTAAGGTAAAATACGGCAGACCTATCCAAATCCTTTCCTCTCTGCATTGCCTAGCCCAGCTACCTACTAGCCAACCGATGCAAGAATTCATGCTAAAGCATGTCAGTGGAAGTGAGCGAAACATACAACTATCCTACCCTAATATACAACAACACCTACCATATCACCTTAAGCAACCGTTCAGCCAATATATTTTTTACTTACATTTTCTTCCTGACAAAGTAATTGAAGATAGTATAGCTGCCCCCATCTTTTCCTCTTGCCTACCCCCATCTTTTCTTTCTTTTGATTGAAGAAGCAACTGCATGCCAACCTACATTGTCCTCTATCGCATATGCAACGTGAGGCATAGCTACTCTATCGCACAACTACGTATATAAACGGAAATGACATTGTGAAGTACATGCCTACCTTTAACACAACATTTGTCAATGTCGCACCCAAAAAGGTGTACTATAGCTACCCTAATGCCGTGAATGCCATGGTGTTGGCCACTATATATACATGATGGCATTTCACCTCCTGAAGCACACAACGAAATCGAATAGTAATAAAAAAAAGAATAAAATATAAACCAAAAACATCAAAATTCTCATATGCTGGTAAGTCGAGATGGAAGCAAGGAGTTCGAACGGTTGGTGTGTTGATCAGGGTCAGTAGCAGTCGAGAGCGGAGTGTACAGGTGGGGTTTAGGCATTGGTGCGGTTGTCGGATCCAGTCGGAGGCGCAATAAGGTGGTGGGAAGGTTACCGAAGGATGGCGCTGGGTGTTATAGTGTTGCCTAGAAGGACCGCATAGGAATAGGGAGAGTTGTGGCAGCTAGTAGGTAGTGTGGAAAAGCTTCAGGAGAGGGAAAATAAATGGGGGAGATGGGTTGCTGTAGCAACAATTTTCAGTTCCAACGTGGGCATATAACTGGCTTTTGAGCCTCGTTTATTTATTGAAGAAATAAGGGACAAAAGTAAATTGGGTAGAAGTTGCGTGGGGTTATTGAAACGGAAAGGAGGGATGGGCGGATAAGCTAAGAAGAAAAAGAATATAGGACGTTGGCTATTTGGGTAGTGGGCTTTGTTTTCAATACTAGGCTTGCGGTCCTTGTATTATAAAACGAAAAAAAACGTAAAGGAAACAAAAAAGAAAGGTTTGGCGGTGCATTTTTGTCATATGTAGAGGGTTTAATACATTTGGGAAGAGTAGAAGAGTTAGAGAAGAAAAGTCGCGTTCAGAAAAAGGTTGCAGGAGGTTTTCGAAGGGGATGGGGAAGGAGACATGGTGTTTGCGATGGGCTTTTGCTTTATGGATCGAGGAAGATCGATGGGCTTGCGGGCCTTTTTATTTAAAAAGGAAAAAAAAAATATGAGTTAAGCTTAATGAAATGATGGAAAGAAGGATGGGGGTGGAGTAAACTTGTGCAGCAAGTTTTGAAGGTTTTAAATGAGATGGTGATTGCGCAGTAGGAACGAAGAGTAGCAGGAGGGAAAATTTAAAATTTGGACTTTCATAAGTAGCAGAAGATGCCGGTCTGGTAATTACATAACAATATAATTAAGTGCTAATTGATTTATGTTAACTAAGAAGTTAATTAGTATATTTAAAACCATATAATTTTAACACATATAACTTTTACCTATGTGTACAGAATTAAACCAAACGAGTCTCGCTGCAATCGTGATGACGAGATCTTCATCTTGGACAGATTTGGATGAAAAGGAAAGCAACTGGAATTATTGATTAAATTAAACACTTGTTTAATTTAGCCGTAGCTGAGTCGGTTTAGCGACAAATGATATCAAGGTGAGTTAAACTCACTCAGTTCTTCCACTTATATTATAAGTTGGGTTTATTGTTTGTGTGCTATGGTTGCTAGCTGTTGATTGATCGTATGGACATATACTGATATTTTTATATAATTGATTTAAATTAAACGGTTGTTTAATTTAATCAAAAAAACCAATCGTTATTTTTAATGATTATTTCCAATAGAGGTTACTTACCTTGTTGGTTACGTTTATAATCATATTAACGTATTTAAATTAAATTGGGTGCTTGAATTATTATCATTGGTTGACCGCTATCAGTGGATTGATTGTTATTTTCATATGATCATTATATGAACTGTTTTATACAATATGATTGGATTATTGATTGTTGAATCTGAACTCAACGTTTATTTTTTATTTACCAATAGGTGATATTGGTTAAGAAATAAATAGCAGATGGCCCAATATACACTATTTTATAAATATTGATTTATCGTTAGGTAAAACACTAGAAATAAAGTTATGAAATTTATTTATAACTAAATATAGATATTTAAATATATTATTTTAAAATGAAGTTTATAAAAAGGAAATTTACCAACTTCGTATATATTGATTGTTTTTACCACCAATCACCATTTTTGTACCAAAAATCTACCCGTGTCTGAAGCACGTGCCTCATCTTAATTATTAATTGATTTATAAAGTAAGTTCTTGTAACAACCCGGAAATTCTGAGCCAATTTAAAATTTTTATTTTGGCGGTTTTAATGAATTTTGAATATTTAAAATGATTTATTTTAAATAATGACGACGAGAAATTTATTTTGAATAGAAATAGAACGTATATATTTATTTGAATTGACGTTAGAATATAATTATTTTATTTTAATTATAAAAGGAATTGAAAATGGCGCGGTAGTTTGAATATTCGTTTTCAAAGTTTAAATGAATGTACATGATTCAAAATAAACCGGATTTTAGCGTAACCAAAAATATTAGAATCTAATTGAGAATATCTTTCCAACGAATCCGAAAAATCAAAATTTCATAGCGGGAATCAAAAGTTATGTCCAGTTGAAATTTCAGAATAGTCGCTATGGAATTTTTGGCCCTTAAAAATGGAAATTTTGCAAACGACGTCGATTTTCGACAAAACCACTTTTGTTGGATCCGTGATGTCAAGTCATTGTAAGGTTTCAAAATTCGTAATTTTTCAAATCAATATGTGAGTGTGGCAAAGGAAAACGCGTTTGACCAGTTTTAGTTGATTTTAATCGACTGGAAAATGGCAATTTTTCAAACGGTCTCGAAATTTGACGAAATTAGTTTTGTTAAGACCGTATTGTCAATACGAAGCTAGAAACAATTTTTCTGCAAATTTTAGAGTCCGTATGTGGGCCTGGTAAATTGAAATGTGCGTTCAAATTCAATATATAGATTTATATTTTGAATTTAACGGAAACTGATCGAAACAGTCGAATCAGCTTGAAACTGATCGTAACAGTCGAATCAGCCTGCGATACATATCCCATTGTGTTCGGAATGGGGGTAATTAGCTAGGGACGATAGTCGGTGGGTTCGATTTCGAGTTCGAAATAGAAAGTTGCTTTTTGAAAGTTATATATAATAAAATATATAAAATATTATAAAACCCCTATAATCTCCCCATCCCCTCAGTCAAAACCCGTAGGGTTTAAAATAAAAAGGAAAAGAGAAAAAGGTCTTCGTGCCCTAATTCCCGTCGCCGCGCCGCCAACGCCCCCTCCCCTCCGACCTTCGCCTGCCACCACCCCTCCTCTCGCGCTCACTCCCCTCTTTACCCCCTTCCTCCATACACGAAAGCCCAAAACCGCACACCCCTTCAGCCCATAACCCTCCTCCACCTCCTAGGGCCCACCGCCGCCTGATGGACCGTCGCCGCCCCTGCTGGCCGCCGTTGGCCACTGCGCAAGCCCCCCCCCTGTCTGACTCTGACGCCCTACCACTCCTCCCTCTTTAAACAGTAAGTTTTTATATTTCTTACTTTTATTTTGTTTATTTTATTGATTTAAAGCCTAGATTTTATATTGTTTTATAAAGCTTTGATTTTAAACAAAAGGAAGATTATATTTTTAACTTATGAAAGATAATATTTTTATTCGAACAAAGACGAGATTTTAGTCGAACAAAGACGAGATTTTTATTCGAACAAAGACGAGATTTTTATTCGTATAAAGTTGGGATTTTTATTCGGATGAAGCTATGGTTTTATTCGTATGGAAAGGGGATTTTTATCCATATAAAAATGAGATTTTTATACGAATAACATAATAGAAATATGATTTTTATTATATGAGAAGTAAAATAAAAATACGATTTTTATGCTAGTATAAAGTTATGATTTTGTTATATATTTTAGTAAAGTAAAAATATAATCTTTACAACGTATAGGGCGATATAAAAGTATAACTTTTATCCATGGAGTGATAATATAAAAATGCGATTTTTATATATGTAGTGGACACGGACGACGAAAGTGACAAAAGGCGAGCACGACGAAGATTTCCTACATATGAAGAGTCATGGCGTTTGGTTTAACTCTTGGTGAGAACTTCTCACTTTGAATCTTGTTTTCTAGTTAAAAATATATACTAGGATGCAGACGGTGCTTAGCAGCACCCGACACCCGTCGTCCACAGACCATGGACGACTTGTATGCTTGTTTGATGTGTTGTGAAGTTTGTTTGTGATGTTGATGTGAAATGGATAATAAAACGTTCATGTATGAAATAAAATATTTTATCGTTAAAAATAATTTTGTTAACGTGTATGTGAATAAAATAAATATTCATTTACAAATCATACGATTTGTTTATGTACACCCATTTGAAGGATATTGATTGGGACGATAAATTTTACACGTCGCCCAACTGCACAAATAATATTCAGTGTTTGTGGATTGAAACCCCACACGGGTGTTGGGATGATATTTGACATACACTAATCCCAATTGTTTAGTGGTATGTCGATCGTTTGATTGACAAACTATGTGAGCGTTAATTATTTATATTTAATGCTTATGCAGTTGTGTGGTGCACTTTGGATGATGGTTGATTATTTATTGTTGTTATTATATACATGTGTTGTATGGAATCCATGTAATTAACATTATATGGTAATTGATGGGGTCTCATTCCAATCTGGAAAATAAAGAATATTATAAAATAAATATTCATGTGTTGAATATAATAAATAGTCATGTGTTGACGACGCTCATGTGTTGAAACTTATCATGTGTTGAACGAAATATTTTAACAATAAAATTCGCATTTATATAGTAAGTAAGAAATAATAAATATTCATGTGTTGAAAGAAATATAGATTCATGTGTTGAATAGAATAAATATTCATTTGTTGAATAGAATAATGAAGTTAGTGAAATGTATAAAGCCGTGTTGATTAGAGATGCGCCATTTTGACGCGAACGATATTTATATCGATTATAATCGTTTTTATAATGAATATAGAAAAGAAAGTGGTTTCAAAATAAGGTTTTGAAAATATTATCATTTATATAGTAATGATATGGAATATTCAATTTTAATTTAAAATTGTATACGAAGTTGAATTGTTTTGAAAACGAATTTAAAACAATTTATAAAATACGTTTTGATTTGAAATCGACGAAGTATATATAATATATACGTTATATATATATATATGTATATATATATATATGTGTATATATATATATATATATATATTAATGGCCTGAATAGAATGCGCTGCGCTGTGGCAGTTCGCGAATTTCGACCATTGATTTCGAGTTGATGTTGCGGGAGATCCGACCGTCGGATTCTCCTGAAACCGGAATCATTGAAATCGTATCGAAAAGAGCTTTCCAATGAATATTAGAAATTTGAAATCTAACGGATGGATTTGGAATTATGTCCAAATCAAATTTGGAAAAGGTCGTTGTAAGTGCAGTTCGGTGGCCGTTATTGAAAACTGACTGTACGGGCTTTGATAAAATTATTAAAAATATTAATAATTTGTGTAAAATCATAATATATGAATTGTAAAGAATTGGGGTGAAAATCCCATATTTAGAAAAGATAAAAATATATTTTTATCGAAATGAAGTAGTTATGAACTAGAATTATAATCCAATGTTTTTGAATAAATAAATTGGATTTGAAATGGTTTTGGAAATAATCAGAATTTCCAATATACGAATTGGAATGGATTTGAATCGAAATTATCTTCGGAAGATTTCGATGTTGGATTTCGTGATTATACATATATGGTTGTGGAAATTTGAAAGATATATTTATGTCGTTATTTCCAATACGATATTTGTTGGTTTCAGAATTTAATATTGAATATAAGCCGATATATTTTCTATTCAGAGCCTTGTATTTAATATCAAATGGGATTTTGGGTTCGTCATGAATGGTGTCTTAAATAACACTGTTCTTGGACCCAGTTTAGAAAAGAGTAAATCTTTTAATTAAGATTTAGTGAAATTTTCCAGTTAATTAGTATTTAATTGGAATTGAATTTAAATTGGTTTTTGGGGTTTATCGTGGACGGTGTTTTGAATAACACCTGTTCTTTAACCCGATTAACAATGGAAAGTGATTTTGGGTTTATCGTGAACCGTGTTTTAGATGACATTGGTTCTTTAACCCAGTTAAAGAAAGGATATTGATTTTTGGGAAAATTAAAACTAAGTGGAGTTTTAATGAATCTTTAATTAGATTAAAGTGAACGAGAATGGAGTATCACCAGTTTTGCTCCAAAGCGATAGTTAAATCTTTAATTAGATTTGAACGTGATAGGGTAATTAATATTTACTGATAACACCGTGGTGTTAGATATGGAGTATTACCAGTTTTGCTCCATGGGGTAAATAGGTTGGGATTAGGAAATAAAATAAATAATTACTTCGGTATGGTTCACTAATCCCGACTAGTTTGGAAAACCTTGACATGGTCTGAAATGATATCCAAAGGAAGATTAAAGAATAAATTTAGAAGAATTTATCTTTGATAAAATTAATGGGAACCTTTCCCTAAGAATGTGAAAATTTGACTAAAAGAATATTCTGAATTGTAATGAGGCATATATTGTGTTTGTGTAACACTTGTTTAATTTATACGCGGGTTACTCAGAAAGGCGGGTTTATACCCATTCTGAATAACCGATTCGACGATATGTCAAAGGTGAAGGCGGTTGTTGGAAATCAGAGGTCTTCACATCGTTTGGATGATTCCTGGCAATCTTGATTGGGATGTACACCCAAGATGAGGGAATATGTTGGTGATCGTCCGGACGTACTTGGAGATCAATGAATATGCGAGGAAAGTGCCTCCGGTTTCGTTCAGACCTAGAATGAACTTGTAAATGGACTGTGTGTCTGACATTGGATTTTATTCTGTGTGATTGATTTCTATTAAATATATATCTGTTTGGTGGTGGAGAATTTATTCTCTTGCTTAACACCCTTCTCTGAGACGTACGAGCTTAGAGGTTATATATTGATGGATATCAATCGCATGGAGTGAATTGCCTTTGTGGCATGCCTAAGTGGAAAATGATCAAGGCTTCTGTTCAAAAGCAAAGTCTTGTGGTTGATGATCAAAGCATGACCTATGTGGCATAGCTTTGTGTATAGCGTTAATTCGCGACCCTCACACCTCGTTATGAGCCAAAAACGGGATAAGGACCGTTGGGAGAACACGATGTTTCTTTCTAGCTATGGGTGATGTCAGTGACCTACCAGCCCTGACATTTATATACTTTTTACCTGTGTGGTTGTTGGAATGCGAAACACCTCAGATATAGGTCTGATAGGACCGGGAAACGTGTGTTCAGTAATTGCCAATCCTCAAAAGTAAGAGAGGACCGGCCCAACCGATTCCAAGGATCGCTGTGTGTGGTCCCGAGACATTTGCTAGAGTGTCTCGAACGGAGAGGAGCTTGCCCATTGCCTCGACTCATGATGGAAATCCAATTTCCAATACGTGATATTGTGGTTTTATTTGTAGAGCCTAGTGTGGCGACATGATATATGGTACCCATGCCGTCTATGATTGATATTTATGACTGACATTGTTTTGACACTATACACTTATAATAGTATCAAATGATTTGTTTTAAATGTACCAAGCATGTTTGGCTATTATAAGGGAAAACCCTATCCTCCGGCTTGCGTTGCATTGTGTGATGGGACCTGTGTCTTACAATAGCTTCATTTTTCCAAAAAGCATTGCGCTGTTTTATTATATGCACTAGTGTTCTTGGGAGGAAACCCGTTCTGTGTTATATGGCGTGGTCCCTTGAATTACTCTCTTTTAAAGTTAAGTTTTAAATAACTGTTTTAGTTCTCACACCAGTCACATGACTGACCTGGAGTTTATTGTTTTAACCTAAACTCTGGGTTCCCTTATTTTCGACATGGGCAGCTAGTAGTTGGATTTTGCATATTTGTATTCACAGGATCCTGATTTACAGCTGGAATGATATCCGGGAAGCTCTGTACCCGTATATATCTGTAATGACCCGCATTTTCCAGGGATATAATTAATTTATTTAATTGTTTAAAATAGTGATATAGGGAATTTAATCGTCGTTAATTAAATAATATGGAATATTTAATTAATTAAATAATTAAATAATATATTTAATTCAGAAATAATCAAAAATATTGGGAATCACAATATTCTGTGAACTGGGTCATCCCTAAGATTTAATTCAGCTTAGAGTTGAATTATATTGACGAATATATTCAATCGACATCAGTTTGAATGTATAATTATAATATAATTAAAATCGAGCTTGAAATGGCGCTGTAGTTCGTAAATTGGCGATTCGAACTTCAACTGAATGTACAGGATTCGTTTTAAGCCGGATTTCTGTGAAACAAGAAACGTGTGGAGCTGGTAGAGTATGTCTTTCTAGTGGAAGAGAAAAATCGGGATTTCATCGTGTAGATTTTGATTTACGTCCAAATCAAATTTCAGAAAAAGTCGCTGTGGAATTCCTTTATATTTTGCAACGCTTTATTTACGTTATAAAAGGATTTTCGATATAAATTGAATATCGAGATAATCTGGAATCTGAAATATCAAGTTGTAAATTCTGATAGGATATTCTGAAGCTGTACGATATCATATGTGGAGATATACGATAATAAAAATTTATTTATATTTAATTTAATTATATTTAAATATATTTATATATTTAAATGGGTCATCCAAAGCTTTAAAAATAGCCGGTTTTGCAAACGAAGTCGGAATTCGACGAAACTAATTTTGTTAGATCCGCAATGTCAAATTATTGCTAGATGTCAGTTTCCGTGATTTTTAGAGTCACTGTGTGGTCATACGGATTTTTAGAGTGAAAAACAGTCAGTATTTTGACAGTTAAAAATACGCTGTGTGAGCATACGGAGTCGGAATTCGAGGAAACCAGTTTCGTTGGGACCGTAATGTCGAACTCTAGCAGTATGTCCAGTTTCGTGATTTTTGGGTATCGTACGTAATCACGAGAATTTTTAGAAAGCAAAATGAATATATAAATGAGCATATACCGGGAATATTCCTTTTTAAAAATATCTAGATATTTGTTTCCTTTATAAATACCCCTCCCTTAGAAATCCTAAACCTAATTTAAAAGTCCACGCCTCCTCTTATTCAAGCCGTCAGTGTTTATCTCCACAAAACAAAAACAAAACGCAAGAAGAAAATCAAAATAAATTCAAATGAAATCTCTAAAAATACAAAACTTAGATATTTCAACTCCTCTTGACCTCAGGTACTCATCTGTACCATTGTGGGGGTGTGCGACACATTTTTGAACGATCTGGAAATTTGGCAGCGAACTAGGGTTGACATTTTGGGGCAATAGGAAGGATCGAGTCACTGTTTGGGTATTTCATTTGGGATTAGGAGTAGAATCCGCACTTGAGTGCATTTTTTTGATGGTTTCCGCGTTAATAAGTGTCGATCGACACAGGCAGTACAGGTGAAATACCTGGTGATGAATTCGCGAGAAGCAACCGAGTTGGGGGTCTTCGAGATGGGGTTGGTGAGGTCGGAACCAGTAGTTGATTTGTGGGGTTTGTGTTGAGTTCGACGGTCTACAAAGGGAGAACGAGGAGCAAGAAGTTGGGAAATACTGTGTGCTGTTTATTCTGGAGCGTGAGAATTAGATTTGTGGAAGAAGGACCTTCAACGGGTTGGGCTTGTGAGGGAAGTTGGGCTGGGGAAATCAAGGTGAAGCCCGGTTGAAAATTCACTAAGTATTTAATTTGAAATAGTGTTAAACTTGTAACCGCTATATCTCGGTCAAATGAAATCAGAATCACAAACCGTCAATCACGTTGGGATCGTATGGACGACGGCTACGCACTGGAACTGAGTGGGTGTGGATTGGGGTTCGTTACAATTTATGGCGTAATAAATTGTCCGATCTGAATCAACGACAATTATCGTTATTTACGATGATAGTCCAATGTGAGTAAAACTCACCGACTCTGAACAGTAATATTTTTATAATGTATTTTTAGAACTGTTAATCATCTGTTGATTGCTGTGTGTTGGTTAATTGATTGAACTGCTAGTCAGTTAGTGAAAATTATATATATATATATATATATATATGTAATTATATATATAAACCGTTAAATATTTATATATTGATTCTGCTATCAGAATAATTTATATTGAACTGAAAGTGATGATAATCATATTGTGTAACATCTATGGATGTAGGGAGACAGGTTGGAGGAATCTGACTGGATTCCTCAACAGTTATTTTATTGTTTTTCATATATTGTTATATGATGTGATATAAAATCTGTGGGCGATTATATGTGCTTGGACGATATTGAACATCGTGATTTGATATGATTGAATACCATAACATACCGAAATGTTGATAAGGGGATTTTCAAAGTGATATTGAAAATAGAATATTTATAAAATGGGATATTTATGAATAAGAGATATTTATAAAGTGGAATATTTATAAATAAGAAATGTTTATAAATTGGAATATTTATAAATAGGAGATATTCAAAAAGAAAATAATTACAAACCATTTTCTTTTTGAATGGAAAGGCCTATGTGGCGGGCTTGGGGATTTTGCCGATGCTCCCGTTACAAAGGAGGTTATGCCGAATTTTTCAGAGAACTTAAGGAGTTAGAATATTTCAAGAATAAATTTGAAAAGGAAATATTTGTAAACCATTTACAAATATAATTGAAAAGGAAACGTTATAAAAAGGAAATCATTTTTAAAGTGTAGAACCGTTATTTAAAAGTAAATCTTTTCAAATGAATAAAACGTTGTTAAAAAGGAAATCTTTATAAAGTGAATAAAGTAAAACGAATATGGTATTCGAAAGGAGTTAAATCGAATATGGTATTCGAAGGGAGTAAATCGAATATGGTATTCGAAAGTTTGTAAAACGAATATGCTATTCGAAAGGGGTTAGTCGAGTCGAGTTAGTTGAATAGAGTTAACTAGTTCAGTAGAGTTAACCAGTTCAGTAGAGTTAACCAGTTCAGTAGAGTTAACCAGTTCAGTAGAGTTAACCAGTTCAATAAAGTTAACCAGTTGGGTTAAGTAAGTCAAGTTAACCAGTGAGTTAAGTAAGTCAAGTTAACCAGTTGGGTTAAGTAAGTCAAGTTAACCAGTTGAGTTAAGTAAGTCGAGTTAATCAAGTCGAGTTGATCGAGTTAGAGTTACTCAGTTAGAGTTAATCGATTAGAGTTAAAATGAACTAGAGTTAATCAAATATAGTTATTTGAGACAGAGTTAGTCAAACATAGTATTCGGGGTAAGTTGCCATCTCGTACGACTGCTAGCGTAATTCGCAGGGCTGTAAATAGCATAAGGCGGTGGGATGTTGCCTAAGGGAATCAGGCGTAACCATTGTGATCGTTGCGATCTAGAGTCAAGCGAATGGAGTTAAATCGAATCTAGTTATTCGATAGGAGTTAATCAAGATGAGTTAAATAAGTTAAGTTAATCGAATCTAGTTATTCGATAGGAGTTAATCAAGATGAGTTAAATAATTAAGTTAATCGAATCTAGTCATTCGATAGGAGTTAATCAAGTTAAGTTAAATAAGTTAAGTTAATCGAATCTAGTTATTCGAGAGGAGATTATCGAATATAGTTTATTCGAAGGAGTTATCAATTATTAGTTATTCGAAGTGAGTAGTCGAATATTGGTTATTCGAAGTGAGTTAATCGAATATTGGTTATTCAAAAAGGGGAGTTATCAAATCGAATAGATTAAAGGAGTTAATCGAATATAGTTTATTCGAGTAGAGTTAGAGGAGTTATCGAATATAGTTTATTCGACAGGAGTTAAGTGAATAGTTAGATTAATCAAAGTGAATTAGTTAAGTTAAACTAAGTGAATTAGTTAAGTGAATTGGTTAAGTTAACCAAAGTGAATTTGTCGAGTTAATCAAAGTGATTAGTTAAGTTAATCGAGTTGAATTTGTCAGTCGAGTTAATAAATGGAGTTAGTCAAACCAAGTAAAACCAGTTAGAGTTAATTAATTAAGGTTGACCAGTGAATTAATCAATCAGAGTTAATCAAATAGAGTTAAGTAAAATTAGAACTGACTAGAGATTAGTAAATTGAATGGTTTTCTAAGTGTCTATCTGATGTTGGTTTCGGCCTTCGGGATTTATACTTAGGGAATTGTTCTCATACTAGTTCACAGTCAGGGACTGATAGTTGGGGAAAAGTAGTGATTTGTAAATAAGCAAATGGAAAACGTTTTCCAGTGTTAATAACATATATTTTCTAAACATAGAAAATAAGGCAATTTGAATATATATATATATATAGATATATGTTGATGATTTACCGATATAATTTCCATCTGGAAATAATATCGTTGTTTGCACACTTGTTTTTTTTTTATGGTTAAATCACAGACTATCGAAGTTTTGACCATTTTAACGTTGTTAATATGGAGAGACCGGTTGGATTATTATCCGAAGAACCACTCTGTATTGGCATAAGCGTTGCGAATCATATATGCCAAAGATAATTGAAGACGGAGTAAAATGCAAGGGTTGTTGTATAAGTCTTAGATAACAGTGACTAAGATGGATATACTGAATAGTGCCTTCGGTTTGTCCAGTCCCAGGACAACTTGTATGGACGAAGGTCTGACAGAGTATATCCAATGGATCGCGTAAGGTGATCTATTCAAACGTATTCACGTTTGGTGGCGGAGGAATTCGTTTCTCTAAGCTGTATACCCGTGTTATTTTTGGATAAACCAATTTGTGATTTGGCGGGTATGACGATGTGACATTCTAAGTGAATGAGGATGACTTGTGTTGATGAATGTCTGACAGAGTATTTCCAGAAAGGTCACGTACATTGATTTCTTCAACTATACCAAGAGTGGAAGCGGAGAAGGAAACTTCTTTAGCTAACACGTAACGTACTGTTGTAGACGCCAATTAGTGATTTTCGATGGATCTGACAATGTGGCATTCGAAGTGAATCTGATGTAATGATAAAGCGTAGCTTCTAGCCTCATCAACCGGTAAATGACAGAAATCGGGCAGGCAGCATGGCTAACTCGGTCGCACCGAAGTAGGGTGTATAATCACCAATCTAGAGAATATTCATTTGTTTCTTAAATCTATCAATGCTGTCCCATATATATATGGGAACGGTTGCTGATCCCAACCGTTGGTGATATACATTCGATACACTCAAGCAAAATGAGTGGTCGGTCATGTGTGGCTGAGTTACAAGATGTTCTTGTTGAACTCCAGTGTATCGTTCCTAGAGTACACTGATCGGAAGGTGGTTCCATACCTTGTCATAGTTGGAAATCCATTATCCAATACGTGCTTGCAATTGTGATTGTATACTATATATGTAGAACGTGAGATGAAAGCGTTTCTGCTAGTTGATATCTATTTGTACATAGACATTATTATAATATCAAAAGGTTTTTGATATAAAGATATTTTGGATTCTCATAAGGGAAAAACCCGTTCCGTTCTGCGGCGTGGTCTTATGAGATATCGTTTACTTGTTCATATACCTGTTTAAACTGTTTTACTCACACCAGTCCCATGACTGACCCGGAGTTTACTTTGTTGTTTTCCCTAAACTCTTGGGTGCCTAAATTTGTACGGGCAGTCAAGTAGTCGGGATTTGTAGATACATTGAAGAGCTGGAGCAGGAGGCTTCAGAATCATATAGCTATAGTTTATTTCCGCTGTGTTGTAAGTGCTGTACTCTGATAAGTGCTATTGTATACATAATTGTTATATTTCAAAGTTATGTTATATGTTATTCGTTCCGCTGTGAGATCCGGGTTACTCTGATGATGTAAGTTCTTCTTTTCTTCTTCTATTCTAAGTTTCTATCTTATCTATCCTCACCCTCTAATTTCTTTCATTAATTACCAGGATTTTTCGATGTTTTGGTTATCGACATCGAGCTTATGTCGATAACCAAAGTCGCCAAAAATCCGGGTCGTTACAATATCTTTCAGTTATGTTTTGTAATATTTTTCCGCTACTATGTATTTAAATGTAATTTAAATCTCTGATATTTGTCAAATGTGTAATATTTATTCCTACTTTGTATATTCTTGTATTCTGATGGAATTGTTGTAATAAACAATGAAATGTTCTTCTGTTTGCGTTTCGATGTGTGTTGTTCTCAAAGCAATTCGTTCTTTCCTTACCGAGGAAGTTATGGGTTACTACATTTGGTATCAGAGCTTTGGTTTACAGAGCTCGAGAACAAGACACGTTAGAACTGAACGAAAGAATTCATCAGAGATTGGATTAGCAATATCCAATAAGAATTACTCGTTAGAGATGGGATCAGTAGTATCCTAGAGCGAGTCGAAAGAGTGTTATTTTTTAAAATAAAATTGAAAACAAATTTTGTTTTGAAAGTTAAATTCAATTATTCGTATTTGAATATTTTATTTGTATTGAATTTGGACAATATAGTATATAAAGATTTTGCATATATGCGTCATGAACGTATATTCGAAGTTTTAATATACTGGATAGATATAGAATCACACTCTAGTCGCCCGGGGATGATTCTGATGATGTGGCCACATCATCAGTATTTATGTTCGAGTTTCGAAAGTGGGATTTCTATATATTTCCATTGCCTGGTGTGAGAACCAAAACTTACATAGAATTATTTGTTGTGATTTGGCATCAAAAATATGATTTTTGACTATGTATTAAAGTTATGTGTTTGAAATTCTTATTCACTAATTGATTGATGGTTGTGTTGTATGATTATTGTTTTGATTAATTAAAATTTTGAACCATTATGCCAAATTGAACCGAATATTGAACTGTATTAAAAATTGTTTGAAATTGCATGCATATACATGTACTCACATTGAACAGGTCATAGCAAGGAGGCTAGAGCAGAAGAATAAAATTGTTTGCCCGACAAATAGGTACATGTTTATTATATTTCTTTGGGTTTGGATGATTTTATGAGCCGATTGGCTAGCCGCTTGGCTTTTTCTTTTTCTTTTGGATTGGCGAGGGCCATGGGAGGCTATTTGAAATATCCCGATGCTCCCGGTGCAGGGGAGGTTATGGCAAAAAATTTAGAAAATTTAGGGTGTCAGCCAAATTTCTGAAAAATTTGAAAAGTTCTTAGAAACTGAAAAGTTGAAGAACTTAAGCCGTAATGAAAATAATGGAAGTTGATTTGATTAGTAAAACAACTTTCAGCTTCGTTCCTTTTCGGGGACGAAAAGTTTTAAGTGGGGGAGAATGTAACAACCCGGAAATTCTGAGCCAATTTAAAAATTTTATTTTGGCGATTTTAATGATTTTTGAATATTTAAAATGATTTATTTTAAATAATGACGACGAGAAATTTATTTTGAATAGAAATAGAATGTATATATTTATTTGAATCGACATTAGAATATAATTATTTTATTTTAATTATAAAAGGAATTGAAAATGGCGCGATAGTTTGAAAATTCGATTTCAAAGTTCAAATGAATGTACAGGATTCAAAATAAACCGGATTTTAGCGTAACCAAAAATATCATAATCTAATTGAGAATATCTTTCCAACGAATCCGAAAAATCAAAATTTCATAGCGGGAATCAAAAGTTATGTCTAGTTGAAATTTCAGAATAGTCGCTATGGAATTTTTAGCCCTTAAAAATGGAAATTTTGCAAACAACCTCGGTTTTCGACGAAACCACTTTTGTTGCGTGATGTCAAGTTATGGCTAGGTTTCAAAATTCGTAATTTTTCAAATCAATATGTGAGCGTGGCAAAGGAAAACGCTTTTGACCAATTTCAGTTGATTTTAATCGACTGGAAAATGGCCATTTTTCAAACGGTCTCGGAATTTGACGAAATTAGTTTTGTTAGGACCGTATTGTCAATACGAAGCTAGAAACAATTTTTCTGTAAATTTTAGAGTCTGTATGCGGGCCCGGTAAATTGAAATATGCGTTCAAATTCAATATATAGATTTATATTTTGATTTTGACGGAAATTGATCGAAACAGTCGAATCATCCTGCGATACATATCCCATTGTGTTCGGAATGGGGGTATTAGCTAGGGACGACAGTCGGTGGGTTCGATTTCGAGTTCGAAATAGAACGTTGCTTTTTGAAAGTTAAATATAATAAAATATATAAAATATTATAAAACCACTATAATCTCCCCATCCCCTCAGTCAAAACCCGTGGGGTTTAAAATAAAAAGGAAAAGAGAAAAAGGGCTTCGTGCCCTAATTCCCGTCGCCGCGCCACCAAGGGGAAGGGCCACCGCGCGCCGCCAACGCCCCCTCCCCTCGAACCTTCGCCTGCCACCACCCCTCCTCTCGCGCTCACTTTCCTCTTCCCTCCCCCTTCCTACATACATGAAAGCCCAAAACCGCACCCCCCTTCAGCCCAGAACCCACGTCCTCCTCCTAGGGCCCACCACCGCCTACTGGACCGTCGCCACCCCTGCTGGCCGCCATTGGCCAATGCGCAAGCCCCCCCCTGTCTGACTCCGACGCCCTACCACTCCTCCCTCTTTAAACAGTAAGTTTTTATATTTCATACTTTTTATTTTATTTTATTGATTTAAAGCCTAGATTTTATTTTGTTTTATAAAGCTTTGATTTCAAACAATAGGAAGATTATATTTTTAACTTATGAAAGATAATATTTTTATTCGAACAAAGACGAGATTTTTATTCGAACAAAGACGAGATTTTTATTCGAACAAAGACGAGATTTTTATTCGAACGAAGAGGAGATTTTTATTCGTATAAAGTTTGGATTTTTATTCGGATGAAGCTATGGTTTTATTCGTATGGAAAGGGGATTTTTATCCATATTAAAATGAGATTTTTATATGAATAACATAATAAAATTACGATTTTTATTATATGAGAAGTAAAATAAAAATACGATTTTTATGCTTGTATAAAGTTGTGATATATATATATATATATATATATTAGCAAAGTAAAAATATAATCTTTACAACGTATAGGGCGATATAAAAATATAACTTTTATCCATGGAGTGATAATATAAAAATGCGATTTTTGTATATGTAGTGGACACGGATGACGAAAGTGACAAAAGGCGAGCACGACGAAGATTTCCGACATATGATGAGTCGTGGCATTTGGTTTAGCTCTTGGTGAGAACTTCTCGCTTTAAATCTTGTTTTCTTGTTAAAAATATATACTAGGATGCAGACGGTGCTTAGCAGCACCCGACACCCGTCGTCCACAGACCATGGACGTCTTGTATGCTTGTTTGATGTGTTGTGAAGTTTGTTTGTGATGTTGATGTGAAATGGATAATAAAACGTTCATGTGTGAAATAAAATATTTTATCGTTAAAAATATATTTTTTAAAGTGTATGTGAATAAAATAAATATTCATTTACAAATCAGACGATTTGTTTATGTACACCCATTTGAAGGATATTGATTGGGACGATAAATTTTACACGTCGCCCAACTGCACAAATAATATTCAGTGTTTGTGGATTGAAACCCCACACGGGTGTTGGGATGGTATTTGACGTACACTAATCCCAATTGTTTAGTGGTAGGTCGATCGTTTGATTGACAGACTGTATGAGCGTTAATTATTTATATTTAATGCTTATGCAGTTGTGTGGTGCACTTTGGATGATGGTTGATTATTTATCGTTGTTATTATATACATGTGTTGTATGGAATCCATGTAATTAACATTATATGGTAATTGATGGGGCCTCATTCCAATTTGGAAAATAAAGAATATTATAAAATAAAGATTCATGTGTTGAATAGAATAAATAGTCATGTGTTGACGATGCTCATGTGTTGAGAATATTCATGTGTTGAAATTTATCATGTGTTGAACTAAATATTTTAACAATAAAATTCGCATTTTTATTGTAAGTAAGAAATAATAAATATTCATGTGTTGAAAGAAATATAGATTCATGTGTTGAATAGAATAAATATTCATTTGTTGAATAGAATAACGAAGTTATTGAAATATATAAAGCCGTGTTGATTAGAGATGCGCCATTTTGACGTGAACGATATTTATATCAATTATATTCGTTTTTATAATGAATATAGAAAAGAAAGAGGTTTCAAAATAATGTTTTGAAAATATTATCATTTATATAGTAATGATATGGAATATTCAATTTTGATTTAAAATTGAATACGAAGTTGAATTGTTTTGAAAACGAATTTAAAACAATTTATAAAATACGTTTTGAATTGAAATCGATGGAGTGTATATAATATATATATTATATATATATTAATGGCCTGAACAGAACGCCTCGTGCCGCGGCAGTTCGCGAATTTCGACCATTGACTTCGAGTTGACGTTTCGGGAGATCCGACCGTCGGATTCTCTTGAAACGGGAACTGTTAGGTTCGTATGGAAAAGAGCTTTCCATTGAATATTAGAAATTTGAAATCTAACGGTTGGATTTGGAATTATGTCCAAATCAAATTTGGAGAAGGTCGCTGTAAGTGAAGTTCGGTGGCCGTTATTGAAAACCGACTATACGGGCCTTGATAAAATTATTAAAAATATTAATAATTTGTGTAAAATCATAATATATGAATTTTAAAGAATTGGGGTCAAAATCCCATATTTAGAAAAGATAAAAATATATTGTTATCGAAATAAACTAGTTATGAACTAGAATTATAATCCAATATTTTTGAATAAATAAATTGGATTTGAAATGGTTTTGGAAATAATCAGAATTTCCAATATACGAATTGGAATGGATTTGAATCGAAATTATCTTCGGAATATTTAGATGTTGGATTTCGTGATTATATAGATATGGTTGTGGAAATTTGAAAGATATATTTATGTCGTTATTTCCAATACGATATTTGTTGGTTTCATAATTTAATATTGAATATAAGCCGATATATTTTCTATTCAGAGCCTTGTGTTTAATATCAAATGGGATTTTGGGTTCGTCGTGAATGGTGTCTTAAAAACACTGTTCTTGGATCCAATTTAGAAAAGAGTAAATCTTTTAATTAAGATTTAGTGAAATTGTCCAGTTAATTAGTATTTAATTGGAATTGAATTTAAATATTGTTTTTGGGGTTTATCGTGAGCGGTGTTTTGAATAACACCTGTTCTTTAACCCGATTAACAATGGAAAGTGATTTTGGGTTTATCGTGAACCGTGTTTTAGATGACATTGGTTCTTTAACCCAGTTAAAGATAGGATATTAATTTTTGGGAAGATTAAAACTAAGTGGAGTTTTAATGAATCTTTAATTAGATTAAAGTGATCGAGAATGGAGTATCACCAGTTTTGCTCCAAAGCGATAGTTAAATCTTTAATTAGATTTGAACGTGATAGGGTAATTAATATTTACCAATAACACCGTGGTGTTAGATATGGAGTATTACCAGTTTTTCTCCATGGGGTGAATAGGTAGGGATTGGGAAATAAAATAAATAATTACTTCGGTATGGTTCGCTATTCCCGACTAGTTTGGAAAACCTTGACATGGTTTGAAATGATATCCAAAGGAAGATTAAAGAATAAATTTAGAAGAATTTATCTTTGATAAAATTAATGGGAACCTTTCCCTAAGAATGTGAAAATTTGAATAAAAGAATATTCTGAATTGGAATGAGGCGTATATTGTGTTTGTGTGACACTTGTTTATTTTATACGCGGGTTACTCAGAAAGGCCGGGTTTATACCCATTCTGAATAACCGATTCGACGATATGTCGAAGGTGAAGACAGTGGTTAAAGACCGGAGGTCTTCATGTCGTTTGGATGATTCCTGGCAATCTTGATTGGGTTGTGCACCCAAGATGAGGTAATACGTTGGTGATCGTCCAGACGTACTTGGAGATCGATGGATATGCGAGGAAAGTGCCTCCGGTTTCGTTTAGACCTAGAATGAACTTGTAAATGGACTGTGTGTCTGACATTGGATTTTATTTTGTGTGATTGATTTCTATTAAATATATATCTGTTTGGCGGCGGAGAATTTATTCTCCTGCTTAACGCCCTTCTCTGAGACGTACGAGCTTAGAGGTTATATATTGATGGATATCAATCGCATGGAGTGAATTGCCTGTGTGGCATGCTTAAGTGGCAAATGATCAAGGCTTCTGTTGAAAAGCAAAGTCTTGTGGTTGATGATCAAAGCACGACCTATGTGGCATAGCTTTGCGTATAGTGTTAATTCACACCTCGGTATAAGTCAAAAACGGTATAAGGACCGTTGGGAGAACACAACGTTTCTTTCTAGCTATGGGTGATGTCAGTGACCTACCAGCCCTGACATTTATATACTTTTTACCTGTGTGGTTGTTGGAATCCGAGGCTCCTCGGATATAGGTCTGATAGGAATGGGAAACGTGTGTTCAGGAATTGCCAATCCTCAAAAGTAAGAGAGGACCGGCCCAACCGATTCCAAGGATCGCTGTGTGTGGTCCTGAGACATTTGCTAGAGTGTTTCGAACGGAGAGGAGCTTGCCCCTTGCCTCGACTCATGACGGAAATCCAATTTCGAATACGTGATATTGTGGTTTTATTTGTAGAGCCTAGTATGGCGACATGATATATGGTACCCATGCCGTCTATGATTGATATTTATGATTGAAATTGTTTTGACACTATACACTTATAATAGTATCAAACGATTTGTTTTAAACGTACCAAGCATGTTTGGCTATTATAAGGGAAAACCCTATCCTCTGGCTTGCGTTGCATTGTGTGATGGGACCTGGGTCTTATAATAGCTTCATTTTTCCAAAGAGCATTGCACTGTTTTGTTATATGCACTAGTGTTTTTGGGTGGAAACCCGTTCCGTGTTATACGGCGTGGTCCCTTGAATTACTCTCTTTTAAAGTTGAGTTTTAAATAACTGTTTTAGTTCTCACACCAGTCACATGACTGACCTAGAGTTTATTGTTTTAACCTAAACTCTGGGTGCCCTTATTTTCGACATGGGCAGCTAGTAGTTGGGTTTTGCAGATTTATATTCACAGGATCCTGATTTATAGCTGGAATGATATCCGGGAAGCTCTGAACCCGTATATTTCTTCCAGTTATGTTTTGTATTATTTTTCCGCTGCTATGTATTTAAATGTAATTTAAATCTCTGATATTTTTCAAATGTGTAATAATTAGTCATACTCTGTATATTCTTGTATTATAATGCAATTGTTGTAATAAACAATGAAATGTTCTTCTGTTTGCGTTTCGATGTGTGTTGTTCTCAAAGCAATTCGTTCTTTCCTTACCGAGGAAGTTACGGGTTACTACAGTTCTTATATTAATATGATTGATAAGCAAGTAATTAGGAATTAATGTGATGATATGTAACTGAGATAACTTGTTTTAAGAAACAATTAAAAGGAGATTATAGTGAATTGATTATTACTTTAATAATCAAATGTGATTATTTAAATTAATTAAATTTAAATAGGAAGATGAATCGAGATTTGATTTACGAGTTAGAGTTGACCAAGTCAACACTGTTAATAAGAATTGATTTATTAAATAAATTTACTTATTTAATAAAATATTTATTGGTTAAGTAAACATTTTTAAATGTTGATATTTAATTTATCATTTATTTAATAATCAAAGTGGAGATCTTGGGATTTAAAAAGGAATAATAGAAATTTATGAAATGATAAGGCCTATTCATAATAAAACGATATTTTAATGTAAATTATAATATGGGTTAAGTTTAAATTGTAGTTTTAAGGTGAACTCTTGTTTGAAATTCTATTTAATTGGATTTTATTAAATCCAAGCTGGACGGAGTTTTAAAACCCATGTTTATCTGAATATAGTATTGAAACATGGTTATTAGAAGTGGCATTTGAATGAAATATAAGCCGGGATAGGAAATTGAAGAATTAGAACTTAATTGGAGGTCGGTCGAGATGAATGATTTTTTTTTTATATTAATCAAATGTTGGTTTCGGCCTTCGGGGATAATATTTAAGGAATTGCTTTCTTGCTGATTTATGGTTAGGAACTAATGAAGATTTGATATGGAAATCAAATGAAACCCAAGTCTGAATTAGAGTAGTTAAATGAGTTGAGATGTAAAGACGTGATTTACATTTGCTATATTAAATATGAGATAACATAACTAAAAATGGGATTTGTTTTTATATTGGGAATAAATATCGGTTTTAGGATTACAACTGATATCTATCTTAAGATAAGAACGTTGTTGATCAAGGTTGAGAGGTAATTAAAATACCCTAACTTGAACTTCAGGATTATCGAAGGATGATATTGGTCATAATGGTGAAGATGTTAAAAGTAATTTATTTGTGAAATAATAGTGTGACGTTATGTGGAGAATGTGGGGATTTATATATTATGGAATTCTAAATTAAAAAGGGGCTTGAGAACATGAATGATATTTCCATAATACTAAAAAAGGTTTGCGAAAATATAACTATATTTTCAAAGTAAGGAAATGAGATTTGGAATGAGTTTAATAAGTAGCAAATGTTTGAATGATATTTAAAGGAAGAATTGTATACAATTTTAAGATATTTTCCGAAGCATTAAAATAAAATGATTTGAGAATATAAATATATTAAACTAATATATTATTTTAGTATTTAAATTGGTATATTATTTTAGAGGCAAATGACGTTGTGTACTAAACCAATAGGTCTATATTATTTTATTTTGATTATTTATTTAGGCAGTTAAATAATCGACTATCAAAATCAGACCCAACGCGTATTGGTACGGAAAGACCGGGATCGAATTTATATTCGAAAACCATTCCGACAAATAAATACGAATATGTCGAAGATGCTAATCAAGATGGAGCAATTGAAGACCGTAAATATTCATGAGCGGAGGGACTACTGTTGAATTTCTCTGGCTGATCCCTAGAGATATATATTTGACAGTGATTCTATCATGATTGAAATCTATGGATTGCAAGGACTACTCGCTACTGATCCATGGGGGATTCCTTTATTGGATGCAATAGGAGAGTATCTTCGGTTCATTCTGTTCCTGGATTACTTGTATGGACGAATGTCTGACAGAGTATTTCCTAAAAGTCACGAACGTTGATTTCTTCAAACGTATTTCTGTTGATAACGGAGAAGGCCGTACACCTTCTCTTAGCCAAACCGCAGTGTATTTTTGTGGACGTCAATTAGTGATATCAGGTGGATATGACGATGTGGCATTCAAAGTAAACGGTGGTCAGATGTTCTAAAGGTAAATTCTAACCTCAAGCCTCATCAACCGGGAAATGACAAAAATTGGGCAGGCAGCATAGCTATGTGGGTCGCTCCCATTGGGGTGTATAATCACCTATCTAGAGAAATTCCTTTTACTTCTTCAATTTATTTCGATGTTGTCCCTTTCGGGGGTGGTTTGAGCCTAAACGTTGGTGATATACATTCAGTACACTCAAGCGAAATGAGTGGTCGGTCATGTGTGGGTTGACTTGCAAGATGTTCTTGTTGAACCCAGCGTATTCCCCTCTAGAGGAACACTATCAGTAAGTGGTTCCATACCTTGTCATAGTTAGAATCCAATCTTCAATAAGCACCCACGGTTTTGTTTGTTTACTATATATGTAGAGCGTGAGATGCAAGCGTTCTGCTAGATTGCTATTTATTTGTATTTAAACATTATTATAATATCAGATGAATAATGATTTCAAAATGTTTTGGGTTATCGTAAGGTAAAAACCGTCCGTGTTTATTTGTGGATTTGGTCTTACGATTATCCTTTTCTTTCAAAAGGAATTTGAACTTTAAAATCAAGTTGGATGATCTTATAAAACTTAGCGAGTTCTCTCACTCTGGTTCACCAAACTGATCCGGCGTTTGTAATGCTCGGGTTAGCCCTAGTTTGCAGATTCAGGTTATCGGATGTTGTGAAGAGATGAGCTAGAAGAGTACGGATGTACAGTGATATCTAGTATTATTTCTGTTATGTGAGGATAGATCATTATAACTGTCCAGATTTACTGATGTACTCTGATGTTGTAAGTTTTATTTCAAAACTCTCAATGAAGTTATTTATATACTATATTTTGTTCCGTTGCGATGTGAGACTCTGTGTTGTGTTGATCCTTCTTCTTATTCCTCTATTCTAACTTTCTTCCTTTCTTATCTCACCCTCTAATGTTCTTTCTAATAACCATCTGTGTTTTTGGTTCTCGGGTTCTGACAAGTGATACATGATCTATATTATTGTCGGAGTTCGGGCTCGAATTCTCGCAGGTCATTGTAGTGGTATCAGAGCAATGGTTTAGGAATAACCTTGTCTCTGTGGTGTAACTCGACCAAGATGGGGTTAGTAATACCCTAGATCGATATTGAGTGTACATATACGAGATCGTATTTGTAAATTTTATATACAAATGTTTTGCATTGTGTTGTTTGATTCGTTTAAATTGAACTGACAAATTAATACATTATTGTTTTGTAAATTGGGTAAATGAAATAATTTTGCCCAAATTATAGTTTTATATAAGAAAAGAAATAATTTTATTAAACTATTGATATTGGTGTGTTTGATTGATTTGAATGAGAACTCAAATTGAATTACAAATTTGAATAGTAACATAACCAATAAAAATTGTAAATAAGAATTTTAATACGGTTTAAATAACCAGAAGAAGTTGTGAATGAGAATTTAAATATCTGATTAAATAAATTAGAAGTTAACTTAGAAATAAGTTAATATGGATGATTTGGTTATGTTGATTGTTGATTGATTGTTTATTGGATGATAGATTGGTTGAATATAAAAATTCATCAACAAATTGAATAAACTGGAAGCTAAGAGGAACAATTCCAGAATAATGAATTCGAATGGAATCAAATACGAATTAAACTGAAATGATTTAACCCTATATCTGTTGTTGGCATTGGATATTGGATTAACAACAGGTTGGAAGGAGGACGAGTTGTCAGTTGATTTACTTTGCGACTGAAGTATAGGTTGCCCAACAAATAGGTAAACCTTAATAATATTGATTTGGTGTTTTATTTTAAACCCCTGAGTTGGGTAGCCAGTTGATTTACTTTCATTTAATCAATCTGAGGCCCGGAGTGGCGTTTGTAGTTTTCAGATCAATCCATATAGAAGAAGTGCTTGCGAATTTTTCGGAAAATTTTAAACTAGAAATATTTTAATAATATTTTGAATTGATTATTTTTAAATAATTTGGTTTGGATCATTCTACTTACTTAGTAATTTCGGGGACAAAATTCTTTTAAGGGGGAAGAGTGTAACAACCTAGATTTTTCGATCATTTGATTTCGAATATTTAAATTGATTTTAAATATTATATCTGAAATATTTATGGATTTAATATTGAATTCGATAATTAAACGACAACTAAACGTTTATTTTTATATTTAATATAAAACGAACTCGAAACGACACGGTAGTTCATTACGTTGAGTTTTGGGCTTCAATTAATTATACAAAATCTGTTTTAAGTCGGAATTCTATGAAACAAGAAAAGTTAGAATCAAATTGATTATAATTTTCTATCGGAAGAGAAAAATCGAGATTTCAGCTTAGATATTGAAATTCCAATTCAAATTTTAAAATAGTCGCTATGGAACTCATTTTAAAGCTGGTAATGTTTATTTATTAATTTAAAGGATTTCCAATAGAATTTTGAAATTAAATATGTTAATATCGAGTTATATGTCCATACTGGTTTATATATATTATATTATTTGTATATGTATGGTAATAATAACCTATTATTATTTATTTAATTGTTTTGTAATTTATTTATATTTTTACGGTATTATATAAGCTGTATAAATAATTATATTCCAAACAACGTTCGTTTTCGATGAAACGATTTTTTTTGGAATACGTATAATTAATTATTTTTAAATTTCTAGTTTGGAGCCAAATGGAGTTGTTTTATCGGTAGACAAAAATTTAAAAGTGAACCGATAAATATATTGAAACAAAAACAACATTGTTATGCAAACGGAGTCGTTTTTCGATGAAATTAAAGTCACTAGGTCCGGAACGTCAAGACATGTTAGTGTATCCATTTTTGTGGCATTTGAAGGTTATGTGTGATGGTGCGTATATTTAACGTGCAAAGTTAAATAGCGGTGGTAACCAAATCAACTGTATAAAGTAAATAAATTACTTCTACCCTAAGTAACAAGTAAATAAACCCTGCATGCCTATGTTTTAAACAATCACCCTAAATAAGTGATCTGCATATGCCTACATGGATAAGTCGTATCCTATACTAACCCTTTTAATATAAAAAATTTATACTGAAATAGCATTTTCAAAGTTATGGATGATGTGGTGTTTTTATGTATATATCAGAAAAGAAAAAGTAAATAGTTGTATCTATTTTGAGAAATGATTTTCATTTGAAATAATATGAAACCATTTTTTTATTTTTACACGAAATAGTATAAATTGATATCTGCATCTAAATGCACAAACTGCATGTTACCCTTTTGTCATCATGCCATCCTTAGACCATATTTCTATTTCACCTGAGATATGAATTTTATCTATGCTACTGTTAACCCTTTTAATTGCCTGATGCACGATAAACATAATATCCCATAACGGTTATTCACAATAAGTCAATTAGTACTTTATGTTATTAATTAAAAGTTAATGGTTCTAATGAATTTCATCGGTGTAATGTGAATCAACACTTCTATAAGATGCTTATACATTTCAGGTTATGATGCTAATAACTTTAAAATGTGGTATTGATGACGACTTAACATTGTAATTATAAGTGCTCAAGCTTTACGGTTCAACTTTTCACTCATTCTTTATGATAAAATTTACTTAAGGTAAAATACGACAGACCTATCCAAATCCTTTCCTCTCTGCAATGCCTAGCCCAGCTACCTACTAGCTAACCGATGCAAGAATCCATGCTAAAGCATGTCAATGGAAATGAGCAAAACATACAGCTATCCTATCCTAATATACATCTGCAACTACCCTATCACCTTAAGCAATCGTTCAGCCAATATATTTCTTGCGTACATTTTCTTCCTAACAAAGTAATTAAAGATAGCATAGCTACCCCTTCTTTTCCTCTTGCCTACCCCCATCTTTTCTTTCTTTCGATCGAAAAAGCAACTGCATGCCAACCTACACTGTCCTCTGTCGCATATGCAACGCGAGGCATAGCTACTCTATCGCACAACTATGTATATAAACGGAAATGACATTGTGAAGTACATGCCTACCTTTAACACATCATTTGTCAATGTCACACTGAAGACCTATCACCCTAAGACGTGTACTATAGCTACCCTAATGTCGTGAATGCCATGGTGTTGGCCACAATATATACATTAAGGCATTTCACCTCCTGAAGCACACAACGAAATTGAACAGTATAAAAAAAAGAATAAAATATAAACCAAAAACATCAAAATTCTCATATGCTGGTAAGTCGAGATGGAAGCAAGGAGTTCTAAAGGTTGATGTGTTTATTCGGGTCAGTAGCAGTCAAGAGTGGAGTGTACAGGCGGGGTTTAGGCGTTGATGTGGTTGTCGGGTTAAGTCGGAGGAGCAACAAGGTGGTGGGAAGGTTACAGAAGGATGGTGCTGGGTGTTATAGTGTTGCACGGAAGGACCGCATGGGAATAGGGAGAGTTGCGGCAGCTAGTAGGTAGTGTGGAAAAGCTCCAGGAGAGGGAAAACAAATGGAGGAGCGGGTTGCTGTAGCAACAGTTTTCAGTTCCAACGTGGGTATATAACTGGCTTTTGGGCCTCGTTTACTTATTAAAAAAAATAAAGGGACAAAAGTAAATTGGGTAGAAGTTGTGTGGGGTTATTGAAATGGAAAGGAGGGATGGGCGGGTAAGCTAAGAGGCAACAGAATATAGGACGTTGGCTATTTGGCGGTAGTGAGCTTTGTTTTCAATACTAGGCTTGCGGGCCTTGTATTATAAAAAGAAAAAAAAAACGTAAAGGAAACAAAAAAGAAAGGTTTGGCAGTGCAGTTTTTTCATCTGTAGAGGGTTTAATACATTTGGGAAGAATATAAGAGTTAGAGAAGAAAAGTCGCGTTCAGAAAAAGGTTGCAGGAGGTTTTCGAAGGGGATGAGGAAGGAGACATGGTGTTTGCGATAGGCTTTTGCGTTGTGGATCGGGGAAGATCTGTGGGCTTGCAGGCCTTTTTATTTAAAAAGGAAAAATAATATAAGTTAAGCTTAATGAAATGATGGAAAGAAGGATGCAGGTGGAGTAAACATGTGCAACAAGTTTTGAAGGTTTTAAATGAGATGGTGATTGCACAGCAGGAACGAAGAGTAGCAGGAGGAGAAATTAAAATTTGGACTTTCGTAAGTATCAAAAGACGTCGGTTTGGTAATTACATAACAATATAATTAAGTGCTAATTGATTTATGTTAACTAAGAAGTTAATTAATATATTTAAAACCGTATAATTTTAACACATATAAGTTTTATCAATGTGGACAGAATTAAACCAAACCAGTTGCGCTGCAACCGTGATGACGAGATCTTCATTTTGGACAGTTTTGGACGGAACGGAAAGCAACTGGAGTTATTGATTAAATTAAACACTTGTTTAATTTAGCCATAGCCGAATCGGTTTAGCGACAAATTAAATCAAGGTGAGTTAAACTCACTCAGTTCTTCCACTTATATTATAAGTCGAGTTTATTGTTTATGTGCTACGGTTGCTAGTTGTTGATTGATCGTTTGGTCATATACTGATATTTTTATATAATTGTTTTAAATTAAACGGTTGTTTAATTTAATCAAAAAAACCAACCGTTATTTTTAATGATTATTTCCAATAGAGGTAACCTACCTTGTTGGTTACGTTTATAATCATATTAACGTATTTAAATTAAATTGGGTGCTTGAATTATTATCATTGGTTGACCACTATCAGTGGATTGATTGTTATTTTCATATGATCATTATATGAACTGTTATATACAATATGATTGGATTATTGATTTGATTATTGATTGTTGAATCTGAGCTCAACATTTATTTGTTATTTACCAATGGGTGATATTGGTTAAGAAATAAATAGCAGATGACCCAATATACATTGTTTTATAAATATTGATTTATCATTAGGTAAATCGATAGAAATAAATTTATGAAATTTATTTATAACTAAATATAGATATTTAAATATATTATTTTAAAATGAGGTTTATAAAATTGAAATTTACCAACTTCGTATATATTGACTGTATTAACCACTAATCACCATTTTTGTACCAAAAATCTACTCGTGCGCGAAGCACATGCCTCATCTTAATTATTAATTGATTTATAAAGTTAATTCTTATATTAATAAGATTGATAAGCAAGTAAGCAGGAATTAATGTGACGATATATAATTGAGATAAATTGTTTTAAGAAACAATTAAAAGGAGATTATATTGAATTGATTATTACTTTAATAATCAAACGGGATTATTTAAATTAATTGAATTTAAATAGGAAGATGAATCGAGATTTGATTAACGAGTTAGAGTTGACCAAGTCAACTGTGTTAACAAGAATAGATTTATTAAATAAATTTATTTATTTAATGGAAATATTTATTGGTTAAGTAAACATTTTTAAATGTTGATATTTAATTACCATTTATTTAATAATCAAAGTGGAGATCTTGGGATTTAAAAAGGAATAATAGAAATTTATGAAATGATAAGGCCTATTTATAATAAAACGCTATTTTAATGTAAATTATAATATGAGTTAAGTTTAAATTGCAGTTTTAAAGTAAACTCTTGTTTGAAATTCTATTTAATTGGATTTTATTAAATCCAAGCTGGACGGAGTTTTAAAACCCAAGTTTATCTGAATATAGTATTGAAACATGGTTATTAGAAGTGGCATTTGAATGAAATATAAGCATAGATAGGAAACTAAAGAATTAGAACTTAATTGGAGGTCAGTCGAGATGAATGATTTTTTGGATATTAATCAAATGTTGGTTTCGGCCTTCGGGGATAATATTTAACGAATTACTTTCTTGCTTATTTATGGTTAGGAACTAATGAAGATTTGAAATGGAAATTAAATGAAACCCAAGTCTGTATTAGATTAGCTAAACGAGTTGAGACGTAAAGACACAATATAAATTCGCTACATTAAATATGAGATAATATAACTAAAAATGGGAGTTTTTATATATTGGGAATAAATATCGGTTTTGGGATTACAAATGATATTTATTTTATGATAAGAACGTTGTTGATCAAGGTTTGAGAGGTAATTAAAATACCCCAACTTGAACAACTTCAGGATTATCGAAGGATGATATTGTTCATAATGGTGAAGATGTTAAAAGTAATTTATTTGGCAAATAATAATGTGACATTATGTGGAGAATGTGGGGATTTAATATATTATGGAATTCTAAATTAAAAAGGGAATTAAAAGGACATGAGAACGTGAATGATATTTCCATAATACAGAAAATGGTTTGCGAAAATATAACGATATTTTCAAACTAAGGAAATGAGATATGGAATGAGTTTAATTTGAAAAGGGAAGTGACGATTATGGTATTCAAATAATGAAACAAAAGGCAAAATCGTAACAATTGGTTTACGAAAGATAAATTGAATCAATTCCCAAATGATAGATAATAAATAGCAAATGTTTGAATGATATTTAAAGGAAGAATTGTATACAATTTTAAGATATTTTCCGAAGCATTCAAATAAAATGATTTGAGAATATAAATATATTAAACTAATATATTATTTTTAGTATTTCAATTGGTATATTATTTTAGAGGCCAAATGACGCTGTGTACTAAACCAATAGGTCTATTTTATTTTATTTTGATTATTTATTTTGATAGTTGAATAACCGACTATCAAAATCAGACCCAACACGTATTGGTACGAAAAGACCGGGATCATATTTATATTCGAAAACCATTTCGACCAATAAATATGAATATGTCGAAGATGCTAATCAAGATGGAGCAATTGAAGACCGTAAATATTCATGAGCGGAGAGACAACTATTGAATTTCTCTGGCTAATCCCTAGAGATATATATTTATAGTGATCCTGTCGTGATTGGTATCTACGGATTGCAAGGACTACTCGCTACTGATCCATGGTGTGATTCCTATATTGGATGCAATAGGAGAGTATCTTCAGTTCATCCTGTTCCTGGATGACTTTTATGGACGAATGTCTGACAGAGTATTTCTTAAAAGTCACGAACACTGATTTCTTCAAACGTATTTCTATTGATGGAGGAGAAGGTCGTACACCTTCTCTTAGCCAAACCGCAGAGTATTTTTATGGACGTCAATTAGTGATATCGGGCGGATTTGACGATGTGGCATTCAAAGTAAATGGTGGTCAGATGCTCTAAAGGTAAATTCTAACCTCAAGCCTCATCAACCGGGAAATGACAAAAATTGGACAGGTAGCATGGCTATGTGGGTCGCTTCCATTGGGGTGTATAATCACCTATCTAGAGAAATTCCTTTTGCTTCTTTAATCTATTTTGAAGCTGTCCCTTTCGGGAAACGGTGGTTTGAGCCCAACCGTTGGTGATATGCATTCGGTACGCTCAACTGAAATGAGTGGTCGGTCATGTGTGGGTCGGGTTGCAAGACGTTCTTGTTGAACCCAGTGTATTCCCTTCTAAAGATACACTATCGGCAGGTAGTTCCATACCTTGTCATAGTCGGATCCAATCTTTAATAAGCGCCCGCGGTTTTGTTTGTATGCTATATATGTAGAGTGTGAGATGAATGCATTCTACTAGATTGTTATTTATTTGTATTTAGACATTATTATAAAATCAGACGAATAATGATTTCAAAATGTTTTGGGTTATCGTAAGATAAAAACCGTCCGTGTTTATTTGTGGATTTGGTCTTATGATTATCCTTTTCTTTCAAAAGGAATTTGAACTTTAAAATCAAGTTAAATGATCTTATAAAACTTAGTGAGTTTTCTCACTTTGGTTCACCACACTGATCCGGCATTTGTAATGCTCGGGTTAGCCCGAGTTTGCGATTCAGGTTATCGGATGTTGTGAAGAGATGAGCAGGAAGAGTTCAAACGTATAGTGATATCTAGTATTATTTCTGCTGTGTGAAGACATATCATTATAATTGTCCAGATTTATTGATGTACTTTGATGTTGTATGTTTTATTTCAAAACTCTCAATGAAGTTATTTATATATTATATTTTGTTCCGCTGCGATGTGAGACTCTGTGTTGTGTTGATCCTTCTTCTTATTCCTCTATTCTAACTTTCTTCCTTTCTTATCTCACCCTCAATTATTCTTTCTAATAACCATATGTGTTTTCGATTCTTGGGTTCTGACAAGTGATACATGATCTATATTATTGTCAGAGTTCGAGCTCGAATTCTCATAGGTCAGTACACTAGCTTACACCATCATCACCTCCTCTAGCCCCCATACTTCCCACGCCAGTCTCCCCTTCCTTCAACGTCACCTCCATGGGTCCTACCCTTTCCGTGAGCCCCTAACACCTAAAAATCCAATCTTTCCCTTAAAACCCTTAAAGGTCCTATTTTTCTTCCTTTAGGTCAAATTAGAACACACATGCCATACACACACACAAATATATATATATATATATATATATATATAAACACACACACATACACACACAAATTGTGATTATATAGAAGTGTTGTGTGTAAACGGTGTTCGTTTTGTTGCTAGCAAGGTTGCGGAGATATAAAATCCTTTCTTTAAAGTTAGACGAAGTGGAAAGCTATGGTGAACAATTATATCTCATGTTTGAATTATATGCTTACATATATTCTTATTGATATTGCGTGTTTGAAATGCAAGTGAATTATATGGATATATCATTAATGTTGTTTGTGGTTAGTGTATGAATATGAATTGTTGAAGTGGGTTAGTAATTTATATGTTAACATAAGTAATTTGAAAGTTGAAAACCCTAAGAAAATGGTTTGTTAAATTGGATTATAACTTGGTTGCAATGTTGCATGTATGTTGGTTGGAAATAAATATTAGCAAGTTAATATTTGGGTTGCTAAGCGATTTAGTAGTTAATAACGGGGTTTGGATAATTTAGTGTATCCAAAATGATGTATATATAGTGAATGCTAGTTGAAATATTTATTTTAATAAACGTATATTGAATGAACATCAAACATCTATTTATATTGGCGCGACTTTTGTCAATATAAACAGGACATGGATATACAATTTTATATGATGTACGTTAAATGTGTTTTAATATGGATTGGCTAGAAAATAATAGCTAATCAGTTATTAACAATTTGGTTGAAAAATGGTTTGGAATGGTGTTTAAGTGTTGATAACTTGAGGCTTGGTTTGGAATGGTGTTATTAACAATTTTATACCATATTATGATGGTTGTTGATTAATAAGTGTTAACTGAATATTATTGACATATTGAATCCATATAAGTTGAATTATATGGGAAACAATTGAGTTTTATTCTAAATTAGGAATAAATTGAATATTTTTTAATAAAATATTGAGTGAAAAATAAAAGTTCGAATTTTAAATCCGAAACAATTTGGAAAGCTAGTGTAAATAATTAGAATAGTTTTCGTAAAGAAAAGAAATTGATTCAAAACAGTTTTCAAACAATTAAGGCATGTTTCAAATTTATTTTAAAAGTGAATAGTAACTGAGAATGGTGAAGTTCGGTTAGGGTATCTGAGAAATGTTTTAACAAGATCTCCTTTTCAAAACCGCCTTGTTTATTTTTATAATGGTCTTTAGGAAAGTTTGGGTTCGAACCGATAAGTTTTGAAAAATAATATTATTTTAATAATAAAATAATATTATAATATCATTTTAATGAAAATATTTGAATTTGAAGTGAAATATTGAAAATATAGTTTCCAAAAATTATTATATATGTTTTATAAAATTAATAATATATTTTGAAAGGAATTTGATTCGATTTAATTTATAATCGAAGTTTGGTTTGGATAGAACTAGTCGTGTAGTGGTAGTTCGTAATTTTCGACCATTGACTTCAAATTTTCATACCGGAAGATCCGGACGTCGGATTTTCCCAATACGAAAAACATTTGGTTCGAAATGAAAAGAGATTTCAAATAAAGTGCAAAGTTTTAAAATCCAATGGCTAAATTTTGGAATAAGTTCAAATCAAATTTGAATAAAAATAGCGCTAGTGCCGTTATTAACCCGAAATCGAATTTTAAAGAAATGAGCTAATTTTAATTATAAAAATAGGAATAAATTATGATAAATCATAATAAATGATCTGAAAGAGATTTGGATTAAACATACTAAGTTTGGAAAGTTAAAAAGCTATTTTATGAAAATGAGCTGATTTAGCGACGCTATTCGCAATGATTTTTGGAACGATTTAATATAATAAGAATTTGAGATAACCACTGATATCCAAATGACTTGTAAATATATCCAAAGGATTTGAAAGAAATTTTAAGATATATTTGGGTGGGAAAGGTTTTAAACCAAAGATAAGTTTTCCAAACGAAATTGGAATTCAATGGAATCGCAAGATGAGTCTATATGGATGAAGACCTCTACTATTTAAGTAATTTAAAAGGCTTTGCCGTTATACCGTTTATAGTATTAGTTGGATACGGGAATTTATAGATTATAAATTAATATGGTTTCTGTGACGATCCCAAAATCCGAGGGGCGGTATTAAGGATAATCATTGGAATATAACACATTAATCATCATAGCAGAGTACAGATAATAGCAGAAACAATAAATAGAATAATTTTACATGGATATGACAGCGGAATCACAACATGTAACAACATCAGAATAGCATAGAGTAGGATATAACTTAGTAAATAAAAGGGAAGTGATCAGTCATCATCGCCAGAGGCGGAATACATACATGCAGAGACATAATAAGAGTATCAGTCTACATCGCCGAAGGCGGGATCATAATATAAGTACAATAATGGCGGAAAATGTCAAAGTCGTCTCTGTGAAGTCAGCCTCGCCATGAGCCAAAAATGCACTCTATGCAACAGTGCAGAGCCAAAACAACCTGTCACCTGTGAACTAGGCTACCCATGTGAAAATAAGGGCACCCGCGTTTGCAAAGTGAAACAAACAACGAGTCAGTCATGGGACTGGTATGAGGAATCTATTTAATAGTTAAACAACAGTAATAAGCAAATCATAGGACCACGCCACTTTCGCGGAACGGGTTTATTCCAGTGATTGCTAGTGCATTTAAAACAAAGTAAATTCTTTTAAAACAACGCAATGCTTTTAGAAAGAATGAAGCCATTATAAGACTCAGGTCCCATCACACAATGCAACGCAAGCCGGAGGATAGAGTTTTACCTTATAATGGTCAAATATGCTTGGTACGTATAAAGCAAAATCGTTTGATATTATTACTAGTGCATATATGTTTCAAAAATGAATAGCATCATAAATATCAATCATAGGCGGCATAGCTACCATATACTATGTCGCCATACTAGTTCTACAATCGAGTCCGTTGTTTCGTATTGGAAATTGGATTTCCGTCATGAGTCGAGGCAAGGGGCAAGCTCCTCTCCGCTTCGAGACATTCTAGCAAATGCCTCAGGACTACGCACTCTGGGTAACCCCTGGATGCTTCAGGGTCAGTCCTCTCTTACGTTTGAGGATTGGCAATTTCTGAACACACGTTTCCCGGTCCTTACAGACCTATAATCGAGGCGCCTCGCATTCCAACAACCACAAAGGTGAAAAGTAGATATATATGTCAGGGCTGGTAAGTCACTGACACCACCATAGCTAGAAAGAAACGTCGTGCTCTCCCTGTAGTCCGTATCCCGTTTTTAACTCATACCGGGGTGTGAGGCTCGTGAATCCACGCTATACACAAAGCCAGGCCACGCAGACCGTGCTTTGATCATCATCCACAAGAATTTTCTTTGCAACAGAAGCCTTGATCACAACATCTTGGCATCCCACATAGGCAGTCCACTCCATACGATTGATTTCCATCGATATATAACCCCTGAGCTCGTACGTCTCAGAGAAGGGCGTTAAGGAAAAGAATAAATTCTCCGCCGCCAAACAGATATATATTTAACGGAGATCAATCGGTATAGAACAAAATCCAATGTCAGACACACATTCCATTTACAAGTCCGTTCTGGGTCTGAACGAAACCGGAGGCGTCAAATTCCTCGTATATCCGTCCAATTAACACATACGTTCAGACGGCTACTACTTCCGTCCCTTTCCGGTAGCTACTCCGGTCAGGAACCTCAGTAGCGCCCATCCAACCGATACGAAGATCGTCGGTCTTGAATCGTCTTTGCATTTTTCCAATTCGAATCGCCCGATAAATTATTTGAAATGAGGGTTAGCTCGGCCTTTTCAAATAATTCACGTCATTACAATTTAAATCGATTCTTTCTATGGTTATATTATTCGACATCCATCTTTCAGTTCTTTAGTGCTATTTTCGTGTCAAACACATACAACCATCAAATATCAAACAATTTAAGCCCAATTGGTTTATTTGCAATCTATGTTGCTTATAATATTTTATAACGATTTTTCGCCATTTTTATTTATTTAAAAATGGCCATATTTAATTAAACGACGTTTCAGGTCGTGCCGTGGCACTGGCGCTGTTTTTCCCCTAATTTGTTTTACACATATCGGAAAATCTAACCGTTGGATTTCTACAAAGTCTATATCAGTGGGAAGATATTCCCAAAGCGAACCCAACGGTTCCAGTTTCGTGAAAATCCGACGGTCGGATCTCCCACACTAGTCGTTTGAAGTTACGGTTTCAAAATTCGAACTGCAGCGTCGTTATTCGATTTAATTTAATTATATTTATATTTATATATAAATATAAACGATTCTGGCGCTGTTTTTCTTCGGATTTAAATTAAACATTCCGGACAATCCAACCGTTGGATTTTTACAAGGTTGGTGCCGTTGGGAAGATATTTCCAAGGCGAACCCAGCGGTTGCGATTTCGGGAAAATCCGATGGTCGGATTCCTCGTACTAATTGTTTCAAATTACGATTCCGAAACACGAACTGCACGGCTTCGATTCCTTTTAATTATATTTATATTTATATATATATATAGTTCATTCTATAATTTCAACTATAGTTCATTCCATATTTTCAACTCCGTTTTCACTTCAAATATTTCACTAACGCCTTAATATTTCGAAAAAATTCGCCATAACCTCCTTTGTACGGGGAGGGGTTTGGAAATTTATTGGGCCGTGTTAGGTACCCAATAAATCCTAAAAAGCATTCACGTATTTATAGTGATATATTCTGGTGTTTACGTGGGAGCATGTATAGATAATCACTCCATAGAATAAATTCTCGTCACCCCGTTTCCGTGTGGAAGTAAATAGTCCATGTGCCGTATCTAATAACTAGAGCGACGTGATTATTGTCAACTCCAGACCCGTGTGGGGTTTTTATTAATCTGCCGATTTATCGTTATATTTTCTATAGTCCATATCAGTCATCAGTTCAACCTGTAGTATATAGTCATCGCCATACAAGCCTCTTGCTCGTATGGTAAATCTTCCACCTCGTCACACAAGCTCGAATTGCTTATGTGGAATATGATGAAGTATGCCTATCGTCAAGAAGTATGCCATGTAGTGTAGTTCAAAATTAATTGTTACTATCCTATGGCGATGTTTATTATTTCACACAGAATAACCAGCACTCCGCATCCAATGGCATTCACAGGAGTTGATATAAAAATAAAATTGCGCAGCCAACTCATCAAGGCTTACCTATTTGTCGGGCACGCAAATAATTTCTTTACTCTACAGCTAATCCATTTTTCCTGTTCAACACATGTATATATATATATGCAGAACAAAGCTAATAATAATATTTCTAGCAAACTATTATTTATTTCAACACGTGTGTATTTTTATCAAAGCGTATACATGATAAAAGAAATATTTTTAATCATCAAAAATATTTATTCAACACGTGAATGTTTTTAACACTTCCTATTCACAATAAAAATGTAGTTTTTATTGTCGATTCATTTTATTTTAAAATACGATAACATTCAACACATGAATTTCAACTCGACGAACGAATTGCAACTCAACACATGAATATTCGCTATGGTTTGTATATATATAAAAATGTGATTTTTATCGCTAAAGCTATTTGTTTAAATTCAAATAATATTCAACACATGAATTTCAACTCAACGAATGAATTGCAACTCAACACATGAATATTCGCTATGGTTTGTATATATATAAAAATGTGATTTTTATCGCTAAAGCTATTTGTTTAAATTCAAATAATATTCAACACATGAATTTCAACTCAACGAATGAATTGCAACTCAACACATGAATATTCGCTATGGTTTGTATATATATAAAAATGTGATTTTTATCGCTAAAGCTATTTGTTTAAATTCAAATAATATTCAACACATGAATTTCAACTCAACGAATGAATTGCAACTCAACACATGAATATTCGCTATGGTTTGTATATATATAAAAATGTGATTTTTATCGCTAAAGCTATTTTTTTAAATTCAAATAATATTCAACACATGAACTTCAACTCAACGAATGAATTGCAATTCAACACATGAATATTTCAGAAAATTTCGGCAGTATAACGGCAGGGTAGTTAAAACCGGGACCGTCCCTAGTACGGCTCCTCGCTTTACCTTAAAACCTCGCGGTTTTTGACAATGGGGATCATGCATCTAGTTCGCACGCAGGCGGCATGTTTTATTTTCAATTCCACAATCCTATTCTAATTTGTTTTAACCACAAGAGGGTATTTTTCAACCACAAAGGTATTTTTCAACCATCAAATCAACCACAAACAATTATTTCCAACCATTCGTCATACCATATAATATCACGTCAATCACAAGCAATAAATATCGTCCATGGTCTGTGGACGAGGGGAGTATATATATATATAATATAATAATTCACTTGCATTTCATCACAATTCAAAGCATATATGTTTCATACAACGCTTGTATAATTTATACATCGCTAATATAACTTATACAACACATGTACATGAGGTATACAATGCGTATATAATTTACACTTCGCTTATATAATTTATACAACGCGATTTCATTCACACAAATAGTTTAGATTCCTCACATTGGTTATTGCAGTGCTAAAAATCGTAGGAAGGTCAGAAAAATCCGCGGCTTCTTCTAGAATGTAGAGAGCCTCCTTGCGGTCACGGTGTCTCCTGTTTCATCGAATTTCGTTAACACACTAAAAAGATATGATTTTTCAAAGTTTTGCAACACTTAAAAGTGTTATTTTCATTTCAGAAATTTATATCAGAAAAGTTTTCAAAGCTTCAAAACTAGGTCTTGATTTTTAAGCCAAACCGTACCTCGTTGCTTCGATCAGACCACACGGCGTCAGAGGGCTACGAATCACCTTCCGATCGGCGGTGGTGGCGATGAACTCGGTGGCTCCTGCGAGTCGCTCCAACGGGGGCGACTTCCTCCTCGAAATTCAACGCGTACAGTTGATGGATTGAGGCGAGGCTGGGTCGGATTTATAGAGGAGGCGGAGGCGATCAGAAGCTTCAACTGGCGGAGGCGGCGAAACGGACTGTGGCGGCGGCAAAAGCGACGGGAAGTTTCGAGCTTCGTGCGTCGTTCAAATCGCTGGCGGCTAGGGTTTTTTCCGAGTTTTTTTTTAAAAGAAAAAATCCTATTGGTCCGAGCTATATAGTAAATTTTAAATAGTGTTTTCTCAAACGAACTCCTTTTTAAACCCAACGACTGTCGCCCCTAGCTAAATACCCCCATTCCGGACACAATGGGATATGTTTCGTTGGCCAATTCGACTGTTACAGTCAGTTATTTTTCAAATTAAAATATAAAACATTCGATATTTAATTTAAACGTACATTTCAATTTGCCAGGGCCACAAACTGAATCGAAAAATTCCAGAAAAATAAATCTAGCTTTGTTTTGACGATACGGTCCTAACAAAACCAGTTTCGTCGAATTCTGAGCTCGTTTGAAAAACGGCCATTTTTAGGTCGACCCATTTTAACAGAATTTGGTCAATCACATTTTCTTTTGCCCCGCTCACATATTAGCTTCAAAAATTATTAAATTTGAAACTTAGCAATAATTTGACATCCCGGACCCAACAAAAGTGGTTTCGTCGAATTCCGAGGTCGTATGCAAAATATCAATTTTCAAGGGCAATATATGTTATATAGCGACCTTTCTGAAAATTCATTTGGCCATAACTTTTGATTTCCGCTATGAAACTTTGATTTTTCGGATTCGTTAGAAAGGTATTCATAAACAGATTTAAATATTTTCAGTTTCGCTAAAATCCGTTATATTTTCCACCCGGTACAGTCAGACAAAGTTTATATTCAAAATTTCAAACTGCAATACTATACCCAATTCTACATTTTATTGAAATAGGCTATTTCAACCATTCAATTTCTTTGGTAATAACCTAATTTAAAAATTTTAAACTGGTTCACATTCTATGGGTTATTACAATCTCCCCCACTTAAAACTTTTCGTCCTCGAAAAGGAAATAACAGCAAAGTAGGAAATAAAATGTAAATGCAAAGTATTGTAAAGGTACCTTGCACCGGAGTTAGTCAGAGATGTCCACTCTGCATTTGGGATAGGCTTGTTTAATGCTTTCCTCAGTCTCCCAAGTACAGTCTCTAGGATCACTACTCCACTGCACCTTGACTAAATGAATCTTTTTCCTCCTTAGCTCTCTAGTTTCTTTGCCAACTATCTTTAATGGCTCTCTTCTGAGTGCTAATTCTGGAGTTATTTCAATATCCTGTTGCGCTGCTTCTTCCACAACAAGGTCGGGATCATGAACATGTTTTCTGAGTTGAGACACGTGGAACACATCATGCACACCAGGCAACCAATCAGGTAATGAAACCCTATATGCAAGAGTTCCAATCTGTTCAAGTATAGGAAAGGGACCAATTAATCTCGGTGCCAACTTCCCAGTCTTGCCAAATCTGATTACCCCTCGCATTGGAGAAACTCTTAAATAAACATAGTCGCCAACGGCAAGCGATATATCCCTTCTTCTCGCATCAGCATAACTTTTCTGTCGGCTCTGTGCGGTTTTCAATCGCTTCTTAATGAAATCGACTTTATCCGATGCTTCTTGAATCATATCGGGCCCTAACACAAACCTGTTGCCAGGTTCTACCCAACATGCGGGAGATCTGCACGGTCTACCGTATAATGCTTCAAATGGAGACATTTCCAAACTTGCTTGATAGCTATTGTTGTAAGATAATTCGGCTAAATGTAAGTGATCTTCCCATGAGCCTCCAAAATCGATAACGCAAGCCCGTAGTAAATCTTCTAGAATTCTATTCACCTGCTCAGTTTGGCCATCTGTCTGTGGGTGGTAAGCGGTGCTTAGATTCAATTTGGATCCCAATTCTGTCTGGAATGCTTCCCAGAATTTGCTAGTAAACAGGGGATCTCTATCACTGACTATATTGAGCGGCACCCCATGTAGTTTAACTATTTCTTTGAAGTAAATCTGTGCTAAACTTTGAGCCGTTCTGTTGGATCGGACATGTATGAAATGGGCAGTCTTCGTGAAGCGATCTACGATTACCCATATACTGTCGTTTCCTTTCTTAGTTCGAGGCAAGCCATCGATGAAGTCCATCGAAATTTGCTCCCACTTCCATCCTGGAATTTCTAATGGTTGCAATAGTCCAGCCAATTTCTGCTGATCACTCTTAACTAGCTGACAACTGGGGCATCTGCTAACATATAATGAAATATCTCTTTTCATTGACCTCCACCAGAATGTGCGTTTGATATCGTTATACATCTTGCTCACACCGGGATGGATACTTAATTTGGACTTGTGGCACTCATCAAGTATTTCTCTTCTGAGCTCAGGAAGGTTTGGGATGCAAATTCTGCCCTTTAATCTTAGAAACCCTTTGTCATCGAGTCGGAAACTTGTGGATTCACCTCCTTTGACTCTCTGATTGACTCTTTGAATAAATTCATCGTCTTTCTGAAGGGTCGAGATCCTGTCTATTAATTAAGACGTGATGACAAAACTGGCGATGATTTCATTCTTTCTGCTGAGCGCATCTGCTACAACATTGGCTTTCCCCGGAGTGTATAGAATTTCAAAAGCGTATGCTGCAAGGAATTCTAACCAACGATGTTGTCTCAAATTTAGATCTTTCTGAGTGAATAGATATTTTAAGGATTGATGATCCGTGAATAGTTCGAACTTCTCGCCCAGTAAATAATGCCTCTAGATTCTTAAAGCAAACACGATAGCTAATAACTCAAGGTCATGAGTAGCATAGTTCCTTTCATGCGGCTTTAGTTGACGGCTGGCATAAGCGATCACTTGGCCTTTTTGCATTAATACTGCGCCTAGCCCTCTAATAGAAGCATATGTCCATACAGTCAAGTCTTGGTTGCCTTCTATAATTGCCAATACTGGAGCGGTTGTCAACTTCAGTTTCAGCTCCTGGAAAGCTCCTTCACATTCGGGAGTCCATTTGAATTTCTCATGCTTCTTTGTAAGCTTTGTCAGCACACCAGATATCTTTGAAAAATCCTGAACGAATTTCCGATAGTAACTAGCCAATCCAAGGAAACTTCGAACTTCCATGGGGGTAGTAGGTTGTTTCCATTTCTGAATCGCTGTAATTTTGCTTGGATCTACAGCAATTCCTTCTTTTAATACGACATGGCCTAGGAACTTAACTTCATCCTGCCAGAAGACACACTTAGAAAATTTAGCTTTCAAGACATTTCTCCTTAGAATTCTCAACACTTGTTCTAAATGTTTTGCATGTTCGCCTTCCGACTTAGAGTAGATTAAAATGTCGTCGATGAAGACTAGAACAAATTTATTCAATACACCACGGAACACTCTGTTCATAAGATCGACGAAGTATGCCGGAGTGTTACACAAGCCGAACGGCATTACTAACCATTCGTAGAATAAATCGGGACCCCTGAAGGCTGTCAAAGGAACACAATCTTCTGCTATACGTAATTGGTGGAAACCTGTAGCTAGGTCCATTCTGGAGAATACTGTTGCTCCATTTAATTGATCTAACAGATCGTCTATTCGGGGCAAGGGATATTTGTTCTTCAGTGTCTGTTTATTGAGATCTCGGTAATCAACACAAAGTCTTAGAGTACCGTCTGATTTCGGGACAAATACTACTGCTGCTCCCCAAGCTGAAAAGCTCGGTCTGATCAGACCTTTCCAAAGCAATTCCCGGGTTTGACTACCCAACTCTTCTTTTTCTTTTGGGGCCATTCTTCTAATTGGATGTACTACTGGTCGGGCGTTAGGAATTAGATCTATCCTAAATTCAATTTCTCTTTGCGGCGGTAAGTTTTCTACTTCTTCAAACACATCCGCGTAGTTTTTAACGACCGGTATCTTTTCTAATGAAGGGGGAATAACTTCTAAAGAAGACCAAAATTATGTTCTATCAATTTCTGAGCCAAGGCATGGTATATATATAGGTCCAAGCTTCGTTTCGACTTTAACGATTCTTTCGGCACATCTAACTTCGGCCTTATATTTTGTCAACCAGTCCATCCCCAGTATGATATCAAATTAGGAAAGGTCCATGACAATCGAATCAAAAGAGAACTTGTAGCAAGAATAAGAGATAGGCACTCTACAGTACGAACTGAGACTAACAGAACCTCCTATCGGGTTTTGAACTTTAATTGGTTCTTTAAGTTTTCTTTGTTTCAATTTTAACTTGTGAACAATGTTACCAGAAATGAAGCTACGTGATGCACCAGTATCAAAAAGTACAGAAACATGAATATTTTTAATGGTAAGGGTACCTCCCAAGACGTCGGGTTTACCTGATCCATAGGTGGTAGCTGGCGTGGTCTTCCCGTCATACACATGAGCCACTTGTGCATTCTGCTTCAGAGGACAGTTCCTGCTATAGTGCCCCTTCTTATGGAAGTTGTAGCATTCGGATGAGTCATTTGCCTTTGGTTTCCTCGGGGCTTTGCATACATTAGAAAAATGACCTGGCTTCCCGCAGTTGTAGCAATTTCCTTTCGGTATCTTTCCAGGTTTCTGAGTAGCGGCCGCTGTAATGCTAGACTCGGGTTGATCTGCTGAAGCCTTGCGCTTATTTCCAGCTTGGCTTTTGGCGCGGTCTTGGCTAGCGTGCCTTTCATCCATATCTTCATAATTGCAAGCCATTTCTACTAATTCTGAAAAGGAGAGTTTGATGTTGCTCATAGCTCTGTCATGGTACTTGCGCTTTAGCCCAAATATGAATCTCTTGTTCTTAGCTTTGTTAGTCATAATAAGCTCTGGAACATAGTGCGACAACTGGGTAAATTTATTCAGGTAATCTTGAATAGAGAGATCTCCTTGCTGGAGATTAGCAAACTGCTCTCGCATCCTCTCTAGAGCCTGTTCAGGTACAAACTTCTCATTGAACATAGTTTTGAATTGCTCCCAGGTTCTGACAGTACCTGCTGCATCTTCTGAGGTAATGGCATCCCACCACAGCTCTGCTTCCTCCTGTAGGAGCCAAATACCAAGTCGTGCTTTGTTGTTGGTTCCCATACCCATGCCTTCAAAGATTTTCTCACAGGTCTTCAACCAAGCTATAGCCTCGGTCACTGTACCAGTGCCAGTAAAGGGTTTTCCCCCAAGGTTCCTATACCTCTTCGCTACTTTGTCTAGCTCAAAGTCCTCGGGTGCTGGTGGCTGAACAATAGGGCCTTCCACAACTACAGGGATATTCCCCCGTCCTCCAGCTGCTCCTGCTCGGCCTCCACGGCCTCCTCTAGCTGCTGCTGCTCGTGTAGCCATTAGAAAGAGTACTGTATAAGCAAGAAAAGAGTCAAGCTCACAGATTTGATAATTTTCATATATGATAAAGCAGGGGAATATAAGGAAAGGAAATGATGATGTACTGATCAAATTGTTTTGCTAATCTGCTTAGCTCATTCTAGGACATTGCTAATCCTATCTCTAATGAGCTACTCGCATTAGAACACTACTTATTCTATTCTGACGAGGTGTTTAATGTGTTAGATCCCGGAACTAAGGTTAACCAAAGCTCTGATACCAACTGTGACGATCCCAAGATCCGAGGGGCGGTATTAAGGATAATCATTGGAATATAACACATTAATCATCATAGCAAAGTACAGATAATAGCAGAAACAATAAATAGAATAATTTTACATGGATATGACAGCGGAATCACAACATGTAACAACATCAGAATAGCATAGCGTAGGATATAACTTAGTAAATAAAAGGGAAGTGATCAGTCATCATCGCCAGAGGCGGAATACATACATGCAGAGACATAATAAGAGTATCAGTCTACATCGCCGAAGGCGGGATCATAATATAAGTACAATAATGGCAGAAAATGTCAAAGTCGTCTCTGTGAAGTCAGCCTCGCCATGAGCCAAAAATGCACTCTATGCAACAGTGCAGAGCCAAAACAACCTGTCACCTGTGAACTAGGCTGCCCGTGTGAAAATAAGGGCACCCGCGTTTGCAAAGTGAAACAAACAACGAGTCAGTCATGGGGACTGGTATGAGGAATCTATTTAATAGTTAAACAACAGTAATAAGCAAATCATAGGACCACGCCACTTTCGCGGAACGGGTTTATTCCAGTGATTGCTAGTGCATTTAAAACAAAGTAAATTCTTTTAAAACAACGCAATGATTTTAGAAAGAATGAAGCCATTATAAGACTCAGGTCCCATCACACAATGCAACGCAAGCCGGAGGATAGAGTTTTACCTTATAATGGCCAAATATGCTTGGTACGTATAAAGCAAAATCGTTTGATATTATTACTAGTGCATATATGTTTCAAAAATGAATAACATCATAAATATCAATCATAGGCGGCATAGCTACCATATACTATGTCGCCATACTAGTTCTACAATCGAGTCTGTTGTTTCGTATTGGAAATTGGATTTCGGTCTTGAGTCGAGGCAAGGGGCAAGCTCCTCTCCGCTTCGAGACATTCTAGCAAATGCCTCAGGACTACGCACTCTGGGTAACCCCTGGATGCTTCAGGGCCGGTCCTCTCTTACGTTTGAGGATTGGCAATTCTTGAACACACGTTTCCCGGTCCTTACAGACCTATAATCGAGGCGCCTCGCATTCCAACAACCACAAAGGTGAAAAGTAGATATATATGTCAGGGCTGGTAAGTCACTGACACCACCATAGCTAGAAAGAAACGTCGTGCTCTCCCTGCAGTCCGTATCCCGTTTTTAACTCATACCGGGATGTGAGGCTCGTGAATCCACGCTATACACAAATCCAGGCCACGCAGACCGTGCTTTGATCATCATCCACAAGACTTTGCTTTGCAACAGAAGCCTTGATCACAGCATCTTGGCATGCCACATAGGCAGTCCACTCCATACGATTGATTTCCATCGATATATAACCCCTGAGCTCGTACGTCTCAGAGAAGGGCGTTAAGCAAAAGAATAAATTATCCGCCGCCAAACAGATATATATTTAACGGAGATCAATCAGTATAGAACAAAATCCAATGTCAGACACACATTCCATTTACAAGTCCGTTCTGGGTCTGAACGAAACCGAAGGCGTCAAATTCCTCGTATATCCGTCCAATCAACACATACGTTCAGACGGCTACTACTTCCGTCCCTTTCCGGTAGCTACTTCGGTCAGGAACCTCAGTAGCGCACATCCAACCGATACGAAGATCGTCGGTCTTGAATCGTCTTTGCATTTTTCAAATTCGAATCGCCCGATAAATTATTTGAAATGAGGGTTAGCTCGGCCTTTTCAAATAATTCACGTCATTACAATTTAAATCGATTCTTTCTATGGTAATATTATTCGACATCCATCTTTCAGTTCTTTAGTGTTATTTTCGTGTCAAACACATACAACCATCAAATATCAAACAATTCAAGCCCAATTGGTTTATTTGCAATCTATGTTGCTTATAATATTTTATAACGAATTTTCGCCATTTTTATTTATTTAAAAATGGCCATATTTAATTAAACGACGTTTCAGGTCGTGCCGTGGCACTGGCGCTGTTTTTCCCCTAATTTGTTTTACACATATAGGAAAATCTAACCGTTGGATTTCTACAAAGTCTATATCAGTGGGAAGATATTCCCAAAGCGAACCTAACGGTTCCAGTTTCGTGAAAATCCGACGGTCGGATCTCCCACACTAGTCGATTGAAGTTACGGTTTCAAAATTCGAACTGCAGCGTCGTTATTCGATTTAATTTAATTATATTTATATTTATATATAAATATAAACGATTCTGGCGCTGTTTTTCTTCGGATTTAAATTAAACATTCCGGACAATCCAACCGTTGGATTTTTACAAGGTTGGTGCTGTTGGGAAGATATTTCCAAGGCGAACCCAGCGGTTGCGGTTTCGGGAAAATCCGATGGTCGGATTCCTCGTACTAATCGTTTCAAATTACGATTCCGAAACACGAACTGCACGGCTTCGATTCCTTTTAATTATATTTATATTTATATATATATATATATATATAAATATAGTTCATTCTATAATTTCAACTATAGTTCATTCCATATTTTCAACTTCGTTTTCACTACAAATATTTCACTAACGCCTTAATATTTCGAAAAATTTCGCCATAACCTCCTTTGTACGGGGAGGGGCTTGGAAATTTATTGGGCCGTGTTAGGTACCCAATAAATCTTAAAAAGCATTCACATATTTATAGTGATATATTCTGGTGTTTACGGGGGAGCATATATAGATAATCACTCCAGAGAATAAATTCTCGTCACCCCGTTTCCGTGTGGAAGTAAATAGTCCATGTGCCGTATATAATAACTAGAGCGACGTGATTATTGTCAACTCTAGACCCGTGTGGGGTTTTTATTAATCTGGCGATTTATCGTTATATTTTCTATAGTCCATATCAATCATCAGTTCAACCTGTAGTATATAGTCATCGCCATACAAGCCTCTTGCTCGTATGGTAAATCTTCCACCTCGTCACACAAGCTCCAATTGCTTATGTGGAATATGATGAAGTATGCCTATCGTCAAGAAGTATGCCATGTAGTGTTGTTCAAAATTAATTGTTACTATCCTATGGCGATGTTTATTATTTCACACAGAATAACCAGCACTCCGCATCCAATGGCATTCACAGGAGTTGATATAAAAATAAAATTGCGCTGCCAACTCATCAAGGCTTACCTATTTGTCGGGCACGCAAATAATTTCTTTACTCTACAGCTAATCCATTTTTCATGTTCAACACATGTATATATATGCAGAACAAAGCTAATAATAATATTTCTAGTAAACTATTATTTATTTCAACACGTGTGTATTTTTATCAAAGCGTATACATGATAAAAGAAATATTTTTAATCATCAAAAATATTTATTCAACACGTGAATGTTTTTAACACTTCCTATTCACAATAAAAATGTAGTTTTTATTGTCGATTCATTTTATTTTAAAATACGATAACATTCAACACATGAATTTCAACTCGACGAACGAATTGCAACTCAACACATGAATATTCGCTATGGTTTGTATATATATAAAAATGTGATTTTTATCGCTAAAGCTATTGGTTTAAACTCAAATAATATTCAACACATGAATTTCAACTCAACGAATGAATTGCAACTCAACACATGAATATTCGCTATGGTTTGTATATATATAAAAATGTGAATTTTATCGCTAAAGCTATTTGTTTAAATTCAAATAATATTCAACACATGAATTTCAACTCAACGAATGAATTGCAACTCAACACATGAATATTCGCTATGGTTTGTATATATATAAAAATGTGATTTTTATCGCTAAAGCTATTTGTTTAAATTCAAATAATATTCAACACATGAATTTCAACTCAACGAATGAATTGCAACTCAACACATGAATATTCGCTATGGTTTGTATATATATAAAAATGTGATTTTTATCGCTAAAGCTATTTGTTTAAATTCAAATAATATTCAACACATGAATTTCAACTCAACGAATGAATTGCAATTCAACACATGAATATTTCAGAAAATTTTGGCAGCATAACGGCAGGGTAGTTAAAACCGGGACCGTCCCTAGTACAGCTCCTCGCTCTACCTTAAAACCTCGCGGTTTTTTACAATGGGGATCATGCATCTAGTTCGCACGCAGGCGGCATGTTTTATTTTCAATTCCACAATCCTATTCTAATTTGTTTCAACCACAAGAGGGTATTTTTCAACCACAAAGGTATTTTTCAACCATCAAATCAACCACAAACAATTATTTCCAACCATTCGTCATACCATATAATATCACGTCAATCACAAGCAATAAATATCGTCCATGGTCTGTGGACGAGGGGAGTATATATATATATAATATAATAATTCACTTGCATTTCATCACAATTCAAAGCATATATGTTTCATACAACGCTTGTATAATTTATACATCGCTAATATAACTTATACAACACATGTACATGAGGTATACAATGCGTATATAATTTACACTTCGCTTATATAATTTATACAATGCGATTTCATTCACACAAATAGTTTAGATTCCTCACGTTGGTTATTGCAGTGCTAAAAATCGTAGGAAGGTCAGAAAAATCCGTGGCTTCTTCTAGAATGTAGAGAGCCTCCTTACGGTCACGGTGTCTCCTGTTTCATCGAATTTCGTTAACACACTAAAAAGATATGATTTTTCAAAGTTTTGCAACACTTAAAAGTGTTATTTTCATTTCAGAAATTTATATCAGAAAAGTTTACAAAGCTTCAAAACTAGGTCTTGATTTTTAAGCCAAACCGTACCTCGTTGCTTCGATCAGATCACACGGCGTCAGAGGGCTACGAATCACCTTCCGATCGGCGGTGGTGGCGATGAACTCGGTGGCTCCTGCGAGTCGCGGCGGCGCTCCAACGGGGGCGACTTCCTCCTCGAAATTCAACGCGTACAGTTGATGGATTGAGGCGAGGCTGGGTCGGATTTATTGAGGAGGCGGAGGCGATCAGAAGCTTCAACTGGCGGAGGCGGCGAAACGGACTGTGGCGGCGGCAAAAGCGACGGGAAGTTTCGAGCTTCGTGCGTCGTTCAAATCGCTGGCGGCTAGGGTTTTTTCCGAGTTTTTTTTAAAAGAAAAAATCCTATTGTTCCGAGCTATATAGTAAATTTTAAATAGTGTTTTCTCAAACGAACTCCTTTCTAAACCCAACGACTGTCGCCCCTAGCTAAATACCCCCATTCCGGACACAATGGGATATGTTTCGTTGGCCAATTCGACTGTTACAGTCAGTTATTTTTCAAATTAAAATATAAAACATTCGATATTTAATTTAAACGTACATTTCAATTTGCCAGGGCCACAAACTGAATCGAAAAATTCCAGAAAAATAAATCTAGCTATGTTTTGACGATACGGTCCTAACAAAACCAGTTTCGTCGAATTCTGAGCTCGTTTGAAAAACGACCATTTTTAGGTCGACCCGTTTTAACAAAATTTGGTCAATCACATTTTCTTTTGCCCCGCTCACATATTAGCTTCAAAAATTATGAAATTTGAAACTTAGCAATAATTTGACATCCCGGACCCAACAAAAGTGGTTTCGTCGAATTCCGAGGTCGTATGCAAAATATCAATTTTCAAGGGCTATATATGCTATATAGCGACCTTTCTGAAAATTCATTTGGCAATAACTTTTGATTTCCGCTATGAAACTTCAATTTTTCGGATTCGTTAGAAAGGTATTCATAAACAGATTTAAATATTTTCAGTTTCGCTAAAATCCGTTATATTTTCCACCCGGTACAGTCAGACAAAGTTTATATTCAAAATTTCAAACTGCAATACTATACCCAATTCTACATTTTATTGAAATAGGCTATTTCAACCATTCAATTTCTTTGGTAATAACCTAATTTAAAAATTTTAAACTGGTTCACATTTTCCGGGTTATTACAGTTTCCGTGAAGATTTCATTATTAATGAAAGAATGATTTTTGGGTTTATCATAAATGATGTTTTAAATAACATTTATTCTTTAACCCATGAAAAGGAAAAGATGATTTTCCAAGATTTGTTGAAGAGAAATCTTTATTTAATTTGATTAGAAATATTTGAATGAAAGATTTTTCCCTAACAAACGATAATGGGAACAAGTTTAAAGATCGCTTAATAGAAGATAAGCGTGTTTTCACGTAAGTGATAAGATTAAGAAATCGTCAATATGACTTTTGGGCAAGAGTTGAGATTGAGGAAATATTTAAGCATGAGTTTAAAGAATGTAAATCTTGGATAAGATTTAAGGGAGTAATCCCAATGTAATGAATGATTTGAGTAAATGAATATTCCCAAAATGGAATGAGACTTATGATATTTTATATATCAATTATATTTGTAAAATGCGCTAGTTATTCGGAAAACCAGGTTTCGACCCATTCTGAATAATTATACGATGAGTATTGAAGATACTGAAGATGGTGGTTGAAGACCGGGGATCTTCACATCGTTTGGATTATTGTTGATGTCTTGATTGGGGTGTACAACCCAAGATGAGGTTATAAGTGGCAGTCGTCCAAACTTTTGGAGATTGTCCGAATTTGCAAGATTCTCTCTCCTTTAATGGACGAGGAATAAGGTGTCTTCGGTTTCGTTCAAACCCAGAGCGTACTTGTAAATGGACGTGTGTCTGACGTTGTATTTTACAACATAACTGATTTGTTTATATTTATGTTATATCAGTTGGTGAGGGAGAATTTATTCTCTTAGCTTAACACCCTCCTCTGAGACTCAGAGGGTTATATATTAATGGACACTGATTATATGTTGTGAATTGATAATGTGCCATGCTAACTGCTGAGCCGATCAAAGCTTTTTGTTGAAAAAAAGAGCTTTGTAGATGATGATCAAAGCATGGACGATATAGCGTAGCTTTGTGTATGACATGACTTGAATGCATCACAACAGGTATGATGGTAAACTGATGGTCAGATTAACATGACTTTCTAGTTGAGGTTGAACAACTTTCGAGTTGTGAATGGATTCGGTCGACCGAGATGATTTAGGCAGTGGTAGCTCTGTTCCTAATGCGGATAGAGTATAGCGGTGTTCCGAGGTAGGACTAAAGCTGATGGGCGTGACACTTGATTCCAGGAGTTAAGTGTAGATGTGTATTACGGTGCTATCCAATTCATGGACTAAATGGTCGAGATACACACCTCCATGATAGATCTTTCGAATTACGAACCATTATGATGGGATTCAATTTCCAATACGAGTTTGCATTTTTAGTTGTGACCTAATAACCAACGTAATGGGATGACACATTATGTGAGCTAAGATCTATACATTTACTTTCGAAAGTGTTTTCCACACTTAGACACTAATAATAATATCAGAAATATTTGTTTTAAGAATATCAAGCATGTTTGGTTATTATAAGGTAAAACTCTATCCTTCGGTATGCGTTGCATTGTGTGATGAGACTTGAGTCTTATAATAGCTTCATTTTAAAAAAGCGTGATTTTGAAACTCTGTAGTGATTGTATGATATGGGTATGGTTTGTATTTAGTTCTTAAGCTGGTTAATCTAAGCCTGACCCCAGTATTTTTCGCTTGGGTCAGATCCGAGTATGTTTCAGGTTTAAGTAGGTGGATGAGGAGTTTACAGTTGGTTCAGAAAAGTAGGTGGATGATATAAATGTTTTTTACTGTAAAAGTTTCCGTTGTAAAGATATATACTGATTATTATATTTTGTTTTGTTCCGCTATGTTTGCTCTGATAAAACCCCAATGAATCGAGTTTGCGATATTTGACTTTGTGGTACATGAACACCGTGGATGTTTTAATTATCAACCATCGAAGATCGAAACTTTGGTTTATCGCAGGATCTTCCAATGAAGTTTACTTTTTGGAGTGGACTTGTGTGGTTTATAGTCGGTTCAGAAGGCAGGAGGATTTGGGTCGTCTCAGTGGCATGACCAACTATAGAAAAGAGACTCATTATAGAAAACAAGTTGTCGAAACTTCTTGGAGGTGGTAGCAACCAAAGACGAACTGCTGGAGGTGTTAGCGACCTTTCCAAGTATTTGATGACTCTGTACAACTACAAGTTCAGTTGAGAAATGCTCGCCAAGATGGAGATCTGTTAGTTGTGGCTCGTATTGTATGAGAGTTAGGTGATAAAGAGTTTAATGTGTTGAAGGGACCATTGGTTTTGGAAACTATATCCGATGTATTTTAATTTGGTGACGGAATTGACGCCGTTGAGGCTTATCGACTTGTGATCCTATCTTGGAGTGTTCAGTTCATAGAGCTGATTTTGGCGGATTTGGTGCAATTGTTGTCCATCATCGATTTTTTGATGCCATCTTAAAAAAGTGGTACTACATGCATGAATGTGGAATGAGAGAGATTTATCTTGCATACAGAGATTTGGATTTTGGCTCCGTATTTGAATTGGTGATTGAGAGAATTATTTTTGGCCTTAGTGGTATTTAGATTGCTTTGGAATTTTCTTTCTTTTAACTTTGGATATTTTGCAACGTTTTGTTAGCGTGCGGGGACATAGTCTGAGCTAGTTAACAAGGTGTGATGAGGGTAGTTTTGCTAGAACCCATTAGGTAAATATTCAATTTTGGTTCCTATATCACTATGAGATTTTGATTTAAGGTGGAGTTTTTTTTGAAGATTTTTTGAGTTGAAAAGAGAATTTGAGTAGAGGTGGTGTGTTGGAGATATGTGATTTTGCATCAAAGTGGAGTGTAAAATTTTGATGATACAAAATCATGAATAGATGGAACAACTTTGCAAAATGGAAAGTAATATTTTTAATAAGGAAGTGCATCAATTATTGATTGCGTTTAGATGAGATGGATGCAGAGATTATTTGATTGATGACTCACACAGATTTCGCTGGCTATATAAATTATGGGTAGACTTCATTCTAAACTCATCCTGGCATGGAGCCAGTGATCCCCAAATGGAGCATCTATTCTTGTTAAGCCTAATTTGAGGTTTAAATATGTAAACTCTTATTTTGTATTCTCTTGTAATTCTCTCATGTGGAATAAAATTTCTCTCCTTTGAACTAGATGTACACTATCTCGATGGTAGTGGAACCATTATAAATATTGTGCATCTCTTTGTTTCTTTGTTATGGCCATTTACAATTAGTTTTGGAGTAATAGAATAATTTCTATCTGGTTAGATTGGTTATCAATTGACAAACCTATATCATGTTTATTGTTCTTCCACATCTGTGCAATTTTTGCATAACAGTAAATTCTAGTGCATTATGTAATCGAATTGATTTAATCTGATGATCAGGAAGGTACGCTCACAAGTTAACTATTTGAGCAAGTGATTTGGCAAATGCCATTTTTCTAGTAGAGAGCAAACATACATGTGATCAATGTGTTGATGCATCGGTTAGTACCAAAATTACCTAATGGTCCACATGCAAGGTGGATTAGACCACATATATCAACCTGAATTCTTTGCAAAAATGTTGGAGACTCAAAAGTGATCGTACTGTATGAAGGTCAAGCAGTTAATTTTTCTTGTGCACATTGAGCATAAAGGTAATTACTTGGTAAATTCAACTGATTTGATAAATCATGCCTATTTGAATTTTTACCAATTTTACACATCATAGTTAATCCAAGATGACCCAGATAATCATGCGAAAAAATCGATGTCCTTGTATTTGTGAGCTTCTGGATCATGTTTATAGAATGAGATTCAACTATGCAAATTTTTGTGAAGTATTATCCATTTGAAATTGTATTAAATTTTTCTAAATTAAGCTTCTGGCTTTTAATTTTAGAAATAGCACAAAGAAATTCTTTGTTGTTTTTATTTATAGTTTCAATATTATAACCATTCATTCTTATATCTCTAAAACTTAGCATATTTCATTTACAATTGCTAGAATATTGTAAGGACCCGCATTTTACGTATTGGAGGATCGTAAAATATTTTTATTTAATTTTATAAGGGTCGGGTCATTCTCATATTTCGATATGTTGTTAATGGGGATGTGGGACATGTCCATAATTTTTTTCAATTTTGTTTGCAACCATTTTGCCACTGTTATTTTTTTAAGGTATAACTTCTAAATGGAATCAAATTAGGAGCTGGGATCGATCTCATTGGATCGGAAATGGTGTTTCCAATTCCAGTGGTCATATTAAAGATTAGGCTAAGTGGTTTAGGATAAAACATTGTTTTAGTTTTGTGGGTTTTCTTGACTGGCTAATTAGTCATAAGTGGGCTGATTAGTGAGGCCCATTGTAACACCCCGTATTTCTGTTAACACTAAAGTAACGAATTAAAGAATATTTAATTTTAAAAGTGAGAATTAAAGGAAATGGGTTACGTCATTGTGTTCGTCTTGGAATTCTGGTTGAGATAGAGTCCGAGTTTGCGTGAATTGGACTTCGTAAGAAGAAGTTATGGCGGTTGGAAGTTTCAGAAAAATTCAAACAGATTTCAAAAATTCAAATCCAGACTCAGATTGGGCTAGGCGGGAAAATTCCCGCCAGGGGCCAAGCCGACCTGAGGGTCGACCTACCGCCTCCCCCCCTCCCCGGGCAGATTTGAAAGATGACGATTTGGTGACTGTTTGCTGAGTCATTAGGGTTTCTGATCTGGTCTTAATGGCTGTGGTTAATTATGGGTTGATCGGATGGCCTAAATTAATTCTAAACTCTATATAAACACATGTAGACTCAAACCCTAAAATCAAATAAAAATTAGAACCATGGTCGTCATGCTATCACCTTGCAACCTAGAGTAACCGCCACCAATTAGAGAGGAAGTAAGGCTAATCAACTCAATTCTATTCAACTCAAATCTGAACAACAATGAATTTGTCTTCTTCAAAGGAGAGCTAAATCAATTTCAGAACTCAGATTTCAGAACTCAAGACCTTCTTTGAGTTGTGAGTTCGATTTCTTTAATAAGATAATTAACAATTTAATTAGGTTGAGTTATGATTTGGGTTATATGGTTATGTTGTGAATCATTGACCGTTATGTTATTATCTATGCTGAAAATCTATGATGTAATTATCTATGTTGTAAAGCTGTGATGTTATTTTGTAAATCTATGTAATTGTTGGCTTATGTACAATCAATTCATAATGATACTTCATATGCTAGTTTGGATGTTAATTTAGATATGAATCATATGCAAGTCAATGAGAATCATATACAACCTTACATGTTTCGTGACATCTATTTTATGTGTAAATTGGATCTAAAGTTTAGGCTATGACATGTGTGAGTTAGATGCAAGTTTACATAATAATTTATGTTGCATAAATCACATATGCAAGTATATATATGTTTGGAGTATGAATCATGTAATGTAATTTTGTGACTATTGCCTATGCAAGTTTACACCTTATGATTAGATCTATGACATACATAGTTTATGCAAGTTTGTGACTATTGCCCATGCAAGTTTACACCTTTTAGGTTTATGTTTAGATTCACGACAATACAAAGTTTATGCAAGTTATGATGCGATTCCTATTTGCAAGTCATATCTATTCTGTGTCTCATGCGAATTTGTGATGTTTCTTCCTTTTTATTTGTGTTAGACTATTTGTTAGTCTAATATACATATATGTCATGTTAAGCGAACGTACAATGTGGGGCAATGGGATAATAATAAAATATTTAATATTGAGAATTGGTGTAAATGCCTTAAATGGAATATAATCAATTTGTGATGTTAATTGGTATAATTTTATATACCATAAGTCGGTCGACATAAATAAGGTGTCAATTATGGACATAGTTAAATTTGGAATTGATTGACAATTCAAGTTAGGGATATTAATCCAATTTGGGGTTAAATGAAATATGTAATAATAAACTGCCTAAGACACGAGGTTAGACTCTTTTGTGGAGTAAGACTGCCCGGACCCGCCCGGCAAATCCAGCTGCCACAAATGCCAGTCTAATGTGAGAGGTCAAAGGCATAAATTAAATGCGTAACAGTTGTAAAAGACATGAGGTTAGGCTCGTTTGTGGTGTAAGACTGCCCAGACCCGCCCGGCAAATCCAGCTGCCACAAATGCCAGTCTAATGTGGGAAGTCTTTACAAGGTTACGGTGTTAATAAATTAAGAACCACTTAACCAAGATTGAAACATGTAAGTAGACATGAATAAGAAAGGGGTTAAGTGGGAAAAACTTTAGAGGGGACCAAGCATAGGTGGAAAGCTTGTGTCATGCATGAGGGTCCTTTTCAAACCAGTAACCCATTAAGTATCTTTGTGGGCTCGACCCAAGTCGAGGACGGGACACGCGTACTGGATTTGACTGTAAGAGGTCAAAACGGGTCAGCGGTGGCAACGCAAGTCCAACAGGTTCATATGCGTGTGTGGGCCCGGGCTGGTAGGTAAGACGTTGTTGCATCGTGTAGATATAAGCCGTGCATTTTGGGTAGTATCGAGTTGCCACTTTGGGGAGTGATACACCCCACCGTGGGGCCAGCACGGGTATCTACGAGTTAGGGAGTCGATCGAATGGGGATAGAGGGTACACCTAGTGGAGATAGGGGCAGACGGCACCTATGGAGACAACTAAGGGTACACGAAACTACCATTATCATTATTAAGTTCTTTAGGCGGGATCAACCTTTAGGGTGACTAGTGGTGGTGCAGTATAGTAATTATCTTATAGTGGTTTAGGTACTCCTTTAAGGTTATCTTTGTTCATCTTATTTCCTTTGTTTGCTCTGCCATACCCATTTGTTCACAGTCATTTCCTTATTTTCCAACTTGTGCCTTAGTCTAGTTATTTTGATAATTATATTGTTAAAGTTATCGCACTCGCCAGACTTTATGTCTGACCCCCTTGTTTCGACCTCTTTTCTTCCTCCCCCCCCCTCAGGTTTGCAAGAAGGGAACACTACAGCTTAGTGCCGATTTCTTTCAGTTGCTTGAAAAGAGTAGATGTATCGCTTTGGACTCTCTCATTTTTATGGCTTTGCTTATGCTCAGTGGGGATTTATGCATTTATGTTATTTAAGTATTTGCTTCTTTATGTACTTTGAAGTTTTTGGAAAAGACTATTGATCCTGTTGTAATGGTTTTGGAAACTACTTATGTAAATTTGTTTTGAGTTATGATGTAATGAAATAAGTTTTATCTTCCGCTGTGTTGTTTTAATTATTTATTCTTGTAATTTATCTGTTCTATACAACAATAACGCTTCATGGACGTTGATGCATTCCCTTTGTGAGTGACATTAATGGACATGGGGTGTTACACGTGGTATCAGAGCTATGGTTAAAAGAACAGATAAAAAGTTTTGAAAAGTGTTTTTAAAAGTATTATTTTCCTAAAAAGTATTTTCAAAAACTTGTTTTAAAGAAGCTATTTTCAAGGAAAGTTTACTTTTAAGAGCATAATCCCCGCAAGCCATACATCTCTCTTTCGCTTCCCTTGTTTTGAAACTATTTCCTTTTCTTTTCAGCATGTCTGGAGCATCTGAGATACCATAGGGTGTTCATGTACCCAGTGGGTTTCGTTAATATCCCGAGGCTAGGGCCGCTGCCGTGGGTCCGGCCAATGTTCCTCCTCCTCCTCCCCCAGCTCCAGTCATTCCTCTGCGTGGAGATACTTTCTCCAAGATATGTAAAGACTTTTGTTCGATGGGTGGAAAACCTTTTAGTGGGTCTGAAACGTTCATTGAAGCTAGAAATTGGTTGGAAGAAGTGGAGGATCTTTTTGGCATTTTCGATTTGGACGATTGTAATAAGGTCCAATTGGCTGCTTGGTTGATGAAGGACGAAGCTTCATTTTGGTGGGAGGTCACTAATGGAGAGCGTCTAGTTGATACATGGCCGGATTTCAGCCGTAGGTTTGAGGCAAAGTTTCTCTCACGGGCTGAAGAGAATTTATATGTGGAAAGATTTTTGCCATTGAAGAAAGGGAATCTATCAGTGAAAGAATACGTCAACAAGTTCAATCAGTTGGCGAGATTTGGCTTGGACTTGGTGAATACACCCGAAAAGAAGGCCCTGAGATTTGTTAAGGGTTTGAACGAGCCACTACAGGGGTTAGCTATGACCCACATCCCTATGGGGGCCACCTTTGAGAGACTAGTTGATATGGTGCTTATGCATGAAGAGGAGAAAGGCGCCAATGCTAATAAGGCACCTGAGAAGAAAGGAGATCAAAATAAACCACAACAACAAAACAAGAAGGGCGAGAAGAAAAATAATGGCAAAGGAAAGGAGAAGTGCTTTAATTGTGGGACACCAGGCCATCTGAGTAAAGACTGTTGGAAAAAGAAGAAGACTGGCTGTTTCCACTGTAGAGAGGCAGGTCATCTAGTTAAGGACTGCCCAAGGAAACAGGGACAAGGGAAAAGAACTTGGGGAGGGCAGCTTCAGGCTCTCATGGCACCGGGGTAGGCAAGGGAGCAGGTCCACGCTCTCGCGGTCCCACCGCTGCAAGAACAAGGTAGAAACTTTCCGTTAAGAGTTTAGTTTTTCTGTTTGATCATCATGTCCATTATTTATTCGATTCTGGCACGTCACATACGTTCATCTCTACATCATTAGTTGAAACACTGCACTTAAATACTAGTCTTGTTATGGATCCCATTGTAGTATCAAATCCTATTGGTGGGTCGGCTCATTTATCCATGGTTTGTAGGGATTTGAGATTGTATATCTTAGGCATCGGTTTTGAATGTAATGCTTTTGTGCTTGGTTTCGTGGGCTATGGGTTGATTCTAGGGATGGATTGGCTAGCCAAATATGGTGCCATCATAGATTGTGAACGAAGGGTAGTAAAATTGTTGACTCGTAGTGGAAAGACCCTTGATATTTCTTGTGATCCTAGAGGAATCGGTGATGCTTAGTTATCTTAAGTCACTTGACGCATCCAATGATGATTTACATTCTGTTTGTATAGTCCGTGAATATGTTGATGTCTTCGATGAGGTGAGGGGTCTACCCGCAAAACGTGAGATAGACTTTCGTATCTTATTGACAATGCAAAACCAGTATCTCTGCCAGTACGCCACATGGCTCCTCGTGAGAGGAGGGAGCTCAATAAGCAAGTAGGGGAGTTACTTGAGTAGGGGTTCATAAGACATAGTATATCAGAGTGGGGTGCTCCAGTAGTATTTTCCACGAAGGCGGATGGGTCCCTTAGACTTTGTGTGGACTATAGAGAACTTAATAAACTTACTAAGAAGAATAGACACCCACTGCCAAGGATTGACGATCTCTTTGATCAGTTAGTTGGCGCCTCAGTGTTTTCACAGTTGGACTTAGCCACTGGTTTCCATCAGTTGAGAGTGGCTGAGGATAGCATAGACAAGACTGCCTTTTGGACTCCAGACGGTTTCTATGAGTGGCTTGTAATGCCCTTCGGTTTGACAAACGCCCCCACATACTTTGTTGACCTGATGAGTAGGGTGTTTAGCGAGTACCTTAATAAATTCGTGGTGGTCTTTGTGGATGACATCTTGATCTTTTCTAAGAGCGAGGAAGAGCATGCCCTACATATTAGGGAAGTATTGGAGACCCTTCGAGCACATAACCTTAAAGCTAAATTTTCTAAATGTCACTTTTGGTGGAAGGAAGTGCGATTCTTAGTGCACGTGGTTTCCAAAGAAGGGAGAGCTGTGGATCCCGCGAAGGTGGTGGCCATCCAGGAATGGAAGGTCCCTAAAAATGCTACCGAGGTGAGGAGTTTCTTGGGGTTAGCCGGCTACTATAGAAAGTTTATCAAGGATTTCGCAAAGATATCATCCCATTGACACGCTTGAGAAGAAGAACCTAGTTTTCATGTGGGACATAGATTCTGATGATGCGTTCCAACGTTTAAAGAGAGCTTTGACCACAGCCCCAGTCTTAGTGTTGCCAGATGGGCGTAATCCATTTACCGTTTATACATATGCTTGTAGGACAGGACTAGGCACAGTCTTAGTGCAAGAGGGGAGGGTAATAGCCTATGGAGGAAGGCAGTTGAGAGTGCATGAGAGAAATTACCCTACACATGACCTAGAGTTGGCCGCTATTGTTTTCGCGCTTAAGTCTTGGCGCCATTATCTTCTTGGCGAGAAATTCGAATTGTTCACAAACCACAAATCGCTGAAATACTTGTTCTCTCAGAAGGACTTGAACTTAAGTCAGCAAAGGTGGATGGAATTCTTAGCATCCCATGATTTCGAGATAGCATATACTCCTGGCAAGGGTTACGTGGTGGCAGACACCTTAAGTAGGAAAAGGTTGTCCTTGAGTCCGTTGTTTGTTGAGCGACAAAGCTTAGAGTTCATCTTTACATTTGACTTTAGACCTTCCATTGACTATGTACCCGGTTTGCTAGCATCCTTAGAGGTCAGACCTACGCTTTTGGGACGGATTGGTGAGGCACAGCGAGATGACCCACAGTTGGTTGAGTTAATAGAGAAGCTCATAAGGGGGGAGTCATCGAGCCATCTTAGTATGTATACCCTAGATGATAAGGGTTGGTTACGTAGGGACGGTAAACTTTGTGTACCACGAGACGAGAACTTGAGGAAGACCATTCTTGATGATGCACATCGTTCGAAGATGACCATTCATCCCGGCGGGGACAAGATGTACATGGACATGAGACGAATTTACTTTTGGGCCAGTATGAAGAAGGATGTGGCCGAGTTTGTCGCTAGATGCTTGGTGTGCCAACAAGTAAAAGCAGAGCAAAAGAAGCCCGGTGGGTTGCTTCACCCATTGGAGGTCCCACAATGGAAGTGGGAGAGTGTCTCGATGGACTTTGTTGACGGGTTACCGAGATCGAGGAAGGGTAATACGGGGATTTGGGTCGTGGTTGACAGACTTACTAAGAGCGCCCATTTCATTCCCGTGAAGAGTAAGAGGACTGCTCCATGGTTAGCCTCCGTATACATTCGAGAGATAGTTTGTTTGCACGGTGTTCCTTCTAGCATAGTGAGCGATCGTGATCCTATCTTTACTAGCCAGTTTTGGAAGAGCTTGCAAGAGGCGGTAGGGACTCAGTTATGTTTGAGCACTGCATATCATCCTCAGACAGATGGCCAGAACGAGAGGGTGAATCGTATTATAGAGGACCTTTTGAGGCTATGTGTTTTAGATTTTGGGGGGTACATGGGAGGAGCATCTTCCCTTGGTGGAATTCGCGTACAATAATAGTTTTTAGTCTAGCATTGGCATGGCACCTTTCGAGGCTCTCTATGGAAGGCATTGTCGTTCACCTACATGTTGGTGGGAATCTACGGATAAGATCTTACTTGGGCCCGATATGATTAGAGAGACTTCGGAAAAGATCGATTTGATTCGAAGGAGGATGAAGACGGCGCAAGATAGGAAGAAATCGTATGCGGACAAGAGGAGGACAGATCTTGAATTTGATATTGAGGACATGGTCTTTATCAAGGTGTATCCATTACGGAATGTTGTTCGCTTTGGGTCCGTTGGGAAGTTAGCACCAAGGTTCATAGGGTCGTTTCCTATTAAGGATAGGATTGGACAGATGGCGTATAGAGTGGAATTGCCCGAGAGACTTAGTGGTGTACACGACGTATTCCATGTATCACATTTGAGGAAGTGCTTGCATGAGACTGCGGAAGTGGTAGAGCCGAGCTTGCTTAGAGAGGTGGAGATAGAGCGTGATGCGACGATTCAACGACCTCCTACATGCATTCTTGGGTCGAAGATTAAGAAGTTGAGGAATCGAGAGGTCAAGCTAGTAAAAGTGCAATGGGGAGATGATGAGAGCGACGCTACTTGGGAGATGGAAGAGAAGATGCGTTCATTGTACCCTTTTCTTTTCGAGGGTATGTTTTTCAATTTCTCCTTTATCACTTAGCTTGTACTTATTCTATCTTTAGCATGTCCTCTCGCTAGTATCTTTGACCTTTAGATAAGGTAGTCCTATGGTTGAAACATGTGTTTGAGACATGTTATGTATGGTGGATGCATGTGGATGCAAGCGTTTGCTAGTGGTTGCTCATGGATGCATATACACACACTTTAGGCACTAGATCGGCTCAGTCACTTTCATATTGCATATTGCATATAAATGGATGTATTTAGTAAAATGAATGTACATTGAATGTGTGTATCATATGGATGTTGCATTTAAATGAATGGTTGTGCACACATGTAGTAATGATATGTATAGGGTTCTTTGCATACATGATGGATACATGGCATTATCATTATTTGCTTTAAGGAGGTCGACTGAATCAGTGGACCGCCTGATTTTGCATTAGTATACAAACATGTACACATACCATGCATATATACATGAAAAGCATTAGAATTTTTTAAGGACAATGATTGCTTGTGGTTGATGGTTGAGTAGATGGATGATTGGAAGGTAGGATACGTTCTTCTTGACTTAGAGATTTCGAGGACGAAATCCTTTAAGTAGGGGAGAATGTAACACCCCGTATTTCTATTAACACTAAAGTAACGAATTAAAGAATATTTAATTTTAAATGTGAGAATTAAGGGAAATGGGTTACGCCATTGTGTTCGTCTCGGAATTTTGGTTGAGATAGAGTCCGAGTTTGCGTGAATTGGACTTCGTATGAAGAAGTTATGGCGAAAGGAAGTTTCAGAAAAATTCAAACAGATTTCAAAAATTTAAATTCAGACTCATATTGGGCTAGGCGGGAAAATTCCCGCTAAGGGCCAGGTCGACCAGGGGGTCGACCTGGGGGTCAACCTACCCATATAGATCGACCAGGGGGTCGACCTGCCCCCCCGGGCAGATTTGAAATATGACGATTTGGTGACGGTTTGCTGAGTCATTAGGGTTTCTGATCTGGTATGAATGGCTGTAGTTAATTCTGGGTTGATCGGATGGCCAAAATTATTTCTAAACTCTATATAAACACATGTAGACTCAAACCCTAAAATCAAATAAAAATTAGAACCATGGCCGTCATGCTATCACCTTGCAACCTAGAGTCGCCGCCACCAATTAGAGAGGAAGAAAAGCTAATCAACTCAATTCTATTCAACTAAAATCTAAACAACAACGAATTTATCTTCTTCAAAGGAGAGCTAAATCAATTTCAGAACTCAAGACCTTCTTTGAGTTGTGAGTTCGATTTCTTTAATAAGGTAATTAACAATTTAATTAGGTTGAGTTATGATTTGGGATATATGGTATGTTGTGAATCATTGACCGTTATGTTATTATCTATACTGAATATCTATAATGTAATTATCTATGTTGTAAAGCTGTGATGTTATTTTGTAAATCTATGTTAATTGTTGGCTTATGTACAATCAATTCATAATGATGCTTCATATCCTAGTTTGGATGTTAATTTAGGTATGAATCATATGCAAGTCAATGAGAATCATATAAAACCTTACATGTTTCGTGACATCTATTTTATGTGTAAATTGGATCTAAAGTTTAGGCTATGACATGTGTGAGTTAGATGCAAGTTTACATCATAATTTATGTTGTATAAATAACATATGCAAGTATATATATGTTTGGAGTATGAATCATGTAATGTAAGTTTGTGACTATTGCCTATGCAAGTTTACACCTTATGATTATGTAACGACCTGTATTTTACGGTGTTATAATTAATCTATTTAATTATATAAATGGTAATTCAGAGAATTAAATGGTCGTTGAATTAAATTATATGGATTATTTAATTAATTTAAATAATAGAATAATATATTTAATTCAGAAATAATCAAAAATAGTGGAATTCACAATATAGTGTGAATTGGATTATTTAAAATATATAATTCAGTTTAGAATTGAATTATATGAAAAAAAAAATCAATCAACGACAGTTTGAACGTATAATTATATTATAATTATAATCAAGCTCGAAATGGCGCGGCAGTTCGCTATTTGGCGATTTGAACTTCAACTGAATGTACAGGGACAGATTTAAATCGGATTTCTGTGAAATAAGAAACGTATAGAGCTGGTGAAGTATATTTTTCTAGTGGAAGAGAAAAATCGGGATTTCATTGTATAGATTTTGATTTATGTCCAAATCAAATTTTAGAAAAGTCGCTGTGGAATTCCTTTATAATTTATAACGATATATATAAGGAATTTCAATATAAATTTGAATATCAATTCAACCGAGATTTGAAATATCGAGTTATAAATCCTAGTGGAGCAGTATGATATTCTATTGTGAATATATACAATAATATAAATTTATTTATATTTAATTTAATTATATTTAAATATATTTAAATGGGTCATTCAGAGCTTTAAAAATAGCCAGTTTTGCAAACGACCTCAGAATTCGATGAAACTAATTTTGTTGGATCCGCAATATTAAATTATTGCTAGATTTCAATTTCCGTGATTTTTGAAGTCAGTATGTGGCCGTACGGGATTTTAATGTGGAATATAGTTGATAATTTGACCTTTAAAAATACACTGTGTGAGTAGACGGAGTCGGAATTCGACGAAACCAGTTTCGTTGGGACCGTAATGTCGAACTCTAGCTGCATGTCAATTTTCATGATTTTTAGGTACCATGTGTGATCACACGGATTTTTAGAAAGTAAAAACGAATATAAAATGACTAAAAAAATTATTAAAAAAATATATATATCCTAACTATGTATGATCGTAAACATGGCCACGTTCCTTCCTCTCAGCCACAACCGCAACTATAAAATCAAATTTTAAGCCGCCAGTTATTTTTTTCTTCCAAGTTAAAATGAGATCAAAGAAAAATCAAAATCAAATCCTTTAAAAATCCTAAAATCATGAATATAGTTGATTTAGGTTGCTGAGGTAAATCTCTCTGTTTGGATGTTGCTTTTGCAAGGTTCAACGCTGATATTGGGTAGTCAGATTTTCACAGAGCAAGCTAGGGTTAAAGATTGTGGGAAATCGAAGTGTTTATGCACGGATTTGAGTTCGGATTATGAGTCAGGAGATTGAATCGATTGATCTATGTTTTTTTGGGAATTAAATGAAAAAAAAGTGTTGATCGTTGTACATGAGCCGTGGGTTCCTAACAAACTGACGCGATGACCATGATGGGTGCGGGTTGCCTGATGAAGTTCTAGGAAGATGGAGATTTGAACTAGAAGTTTAATAGTGTATCTTGTTTGAATTTTCATGGAGAGGATGAGGAGTACGGGGTTGAGATAATCAAAAATGGTATACTGAAGTCTGGATGGAGCATCCAGCTGAAGCTCGTGGGGAAGAAGATGCATCGGCGGGTCTGGGCTTGTGAGTTGGGGCGGGCCGGTTTAAATGGGTGAGAGGCCCAATAACCATTGTTTTTAAAGTTAATTTAATTTAATTAATGCGTGGTACTTATAAATATTGTATCTCGATCATATGTTATCAGAAATTCGAACGGTCAGTCACGTTGGGATCGTATGGACGGGCACTACATGATGGAAATGACTGGAAGTCCATCGAAGCTTGTTACAATTTATTGCAAAATAAATTGTCCGTCTGAATCAAGCGATGTTTATCGTTATTAATGATGATCGTCCAATGTGAGTAAAACTCACCAACTCTGAACAGTTTTATTTTTATAACGTATTTTTAGAACTGTTAATCATCTGTTGATTGCTATGTGTTAACTGTTTGGTTGAATTGCTTGTGTATTGGTTGAAATTATAGATAACGATATATACATATATCGTTAATCAAATATTGATTCTGTTTAACAGAATATTTCATATTGAAATGAAATCGATGTTAATGATATTGTTTAACATCTGTGATGCAGGGAAACAAGTCGGAGGAATCCAACTGGATTCATCAACATTTATTTTACTATTTTTCATATATTGTAGTATATGATGTGATATATAATCTGTTGATGATTTTGTGGGTTTAAATGATATCGATCATTGTGATTTGGTATTTTAGATACCGTAAGAAATACTGGGATGTAGAAAAGGAGATTTTCAAAGTATATTTTGAAAATAATTTATTTATATAAAATCGATGGATTTTATATATAAAAGGAAAAAGGATTTTATAAAAGGAAATAATTTAATCAAAAGAGTTAAAATGAATATATTTGTTAAACAAATATAAAGGAAATTATGTAAGCAAATATAAAGGAATATTTGTAAAACAATTACAAATAGAAATAAAAAGGGAAAACATTTGTAAAACATTTACAAATGGAATTGGAAAGAAAATATTTGTAAAACATTTACAAATAGGATTTAAAGGGAAACATTTGTAAAACATTTACAAATAGATTAAATGGAAATATTTATATATTGGAAATAAGTAGAATGTTATAAATGAGATATTTATTTATTAAATAAATAGAAAAGATAAAAGAAATATTTATTTGTTAAACAAATAGAATTGAAAAGGGAATAGTTATTTGTTAAGTAAACAAATAGAGAAGGAATAATCCAAAGGAGATAATTCAAAGGAGAGAATTCAAAAGGAAATGATTCAAAGGAGTTAAATCAAAAGAGTAAATCGAAATGACATAATCGAATATTAGTTATTCGGTTAGAGTTAATCTGTTAAAGTTAACCGGTCATAGTTAATCAGTTAGAATTAATCAGTTAGAGTTAACCAGTCAGAGTTAATCAGTTAGAATTAATCAGTTAGAGTTAACAAGTTAGAGTTATTCAAATGGAGTAAATCAAGTAGAGTTATCGAATATAGTGTATTCGAGAGAAGAGTAATCGAATATAGTGTACTCAAGAGAAGAGTAATCGAATATAGTTTATTCGAATAAAATTAAAGGAGTTAATCGAATATAGTTTATTCGAATAGAATTAAAGGAGTTAATCGAATATAGTTTATTCGAATAGAATTAAAGGAGTTAATCGAATATAGTTTATTCGAATAGAATTAAAGGAGTTAATCGAATATAGTTTATTCGAATAGAGTTAAAGGAGTTAATCTAATATAGTTTATTCGAATAGAATTAAAGGAGTTAATCGGATATAGTTTATTTGAATAGAATTAAATGAGTTAATTGAATATAGTTTATTCGAATAAAATTAAAAGAGTTATCGAATATAGTTTATTTGAAAGGAGTCAAGTGAAAAGAGTTAATCAAAAAGAGTTAATCAAATAGAGTTAATCGATTAGAGTTAAATCAAAAAGAGTTAATCCAATAGAGTTAATTGGTAAGAGTTAATCAAATAGAGTTAATCGATAAGAGTTTATTGATAAGAGCGAATTGAATAGAGTAAATCGAATATAGTTTATTCAAAGAAAAGTTTTCGAATCTAGTTATTCGTAATAAAGATTATTGAATATAGTTATTCGAAGGGAGGAGTTATCGAATAGAGATTATTCGAAAGAGAATTACATAAGGAAGTTTGTTAAAGGTTTAAAAGATAAACTTGGTCTATTCTGAAGTTAAAATGTTGTTCAGTTAAGGTCTGAGAGGTAATTATACCCCAACTTGATTGACTTCCTTCTTAACTAAGGAATGGTAAGGTTTGATAGTGAATGATGGTTAAGTGATTTTAGTAAATGGTTTGAGTTGGCGTGGGGATGTTTTATTTAAACATCTGTTTAAAACCAAATAAAGGAATTTGGAAATGTTTCCAAATAAGAATCAGAAATGTTTTCTGATAATAGAAAATAAGAAATGTTGGATATATGGAAATAGGAGATAACTAAATTAATGAACTAAAGAGATAAATATTACATGATTATTGATCGATATAATTTCCATTTGGAAATAATATCACTATTTGCACACGTGTTTTCTATGATAATTAACTCACCGACTATCGAAGTGTATGACCATTTTAATGTTGTTAATATGGAGAGACCGGTTGGATTATTATCCGAAGAACCACTCTGTATTAGCATAAGCGTTGCGAATCATATATGCCAAAGACAATTGAAGATAGAGTAAAGTGCAAGGGTTGTTGTATAAATCTTAGATAACAATTGCCTAAGATGGATGTACTGAATAGTGCCTTCGGTTTGTCCAGTCCCAGGACAACTTGTATGGACGAAGGGCTGACAGAGTATATCTAATAGATCGTGTAAGTTGATCTCTTCAAACGTATTCACGTTTGGTGGCGGAGGAATTCGTTTCTCTTAGCCGTATACCCATGTTATTTTTGGATAAATCAATTTTTGATTTGGCGGGTATGACGATGTGACATTCTAAGTGAATGAAGATGTGGCATGTAAAAGATAAGCGTAGCTTCTAGCCTCACAACCGGGAAATGACAAAAATCGGGCAGGCAGCATGGCTATGTAGGTCACACCTATTAGGATGTATAATCATCTGATCTAGAGTTTCATTTACTTCTAAAAATCTATTGTTGATGCTGTCCCATTCGGGAAACGGTTGCTAATCCCAACCGTTGGTGATATACATTCGATACACTCAAGCGAAATGAGTGGTCGGTCATGTATGGCCGGGTTGCAAGATGTTCTTGTTGAACCCAGTGTATTCCTCTCTAGAGGTACACTAGCGAAAGGTGGTTCCATAACTTGTCATAGTTGGAAATCCATTACCCAATATGTGCTTGCGGTTTTGATTGTATACTATATATGTAGAACGTGAGATGTAAGCGTTTCTGCTAGATGATTATTATATTGTAGTTGATAGGCATTATTATAATATCAAAAGGTTTTTGATATAAAGATATTTTGGATTCTCATAAGGGAAAAACCCGTTCCGTTATACGGCGTGATCTTATGAGATATCGTTTAATGGCTCAAACTGTTTTAAACTATTTTACTCATACCAGTCCCATGACTGACCCGGAGTTTATTTTGTTTGTTTTCCCTAAACTCTTGGGTGCCCAATTTTATATGGGTAGTCAAGTAGTCATGAATTTACAGATATACTTCGAGAGCTTGGAGTAGGAGGCTTCAGGATGATATACCTATTATTTATTTCCGCTGTGTTGTAAGTGCTGTACTTTGGAAATGATATGTATATTCAAGTACAGATTTATATTTCAAAGTTATGATATATATTATATGTTATTCGTTCCGCTGTGAGGTTCGTTTTACTCTGATGTTGTGTTCTTCTTCTTCTTCTATTCTAAGTTTCTATCTTATCTATTCTCACCCTCTAATTTCTTTCATTAACTACCGGTATTTTCGATCCTTGGATGTCCGATATGTGTTGTATATCTGATAACCAAGATCGCCTTTTTCCGGGTCGTTACAGATTAGATCTATGACATACATAGTTTATGCAAGTTTGTGACTATTACCCACGCAAGTTTACACCTTTTAGGTTTATGTTTAGATTCATGACAATACAAAGTTTATGCAAGTTATGATGTGATTCCTATTAGCAAGTCAGATATATTCGGTGTTTCATGAGAATTTGTGATGTTTCTTCCTTTTTATGTGTGTTAGACTATTTGTTAGTCTAATATACATATATGTCATGTTAAGCGAACGTACAACGTGGGGCAATGGGATAATAATAAAATATTTAATATTGAGAATTGGTATAAATGCCTTAAATGGCATATAATCAATTTGTGATGTTAATTGGTATAATTTTATATACCATAAGTAGGTGGACATAAATAAGGTGTCAATTATGGACATAGTTAAATTTTGAATTGATTGACAATTCAAATTAGGGATATTAATCCAATTTGGGGTTAAATGAAATATGTAATAACAAACCGCCTAAGACACGAGGTTAGACTCTTTTGTGGTGTAAGACTGCCTGGACCCGCCCGGCAAATCCAGCTGCCACAAATTCCAGTCTAATGTGAGAGGTCAAAGGCATAAATTAAATGCGTAACAGTTGTAAAAGATACGAGGTTAGGCTCGTTTGTGGTGTAAGACTGCCCGGACCCACCCGACAAATCCAGCTGCCACAAATGCCAGTCTAATGTGGGAGGTCTTTACAAGGTTACGGTGTTAATAAATTAAGAAACACTTAACCAAGATTGAAACATGTAAGAAGACATGAATAAGAATGCGGTTAAGTGGGAAAAACCTTAGAGGGGACCAAGCATAGGTGGAAATCTTGTGTCATGCATGGGGGCCCTTTTCAAACCGGTAACCCATTAAGTATCTTTGTGGGCTCGACCCAACTCGAGGACAGGACTCGCGTACTTTATTTGATTGTAAGAGATAAAAACGGGTCAGCGGTGGCAACGCAAGTCCAACGGGTTCATATGTGTGTGTGGGCCCGGGCTGGTAGGTAAGACGTTGTTGCATCGTGTACATATAAGCCATGCATTTTCGGTAGTATCGGGTTGCCACTTTGGGGAGTGATACACCCCACCGTGGGGCCAGCATGGGTATCTATGAGTTAGGGAGCCAATCGAATGGGGTTAGAGGGTACACCTAGTGGAGATAGGGGCAGACGACACCAATGGAGGCAGCTAGGGGTACACGAAACTACCATTATCATTATTAAGTTCTGTAGGTGGGATCAACCTTTAGGGTGACTAGTGGTGGTGCAGTATAGTAATTATCTTATAGTGGTTTAGGTGCGCCTTTAACGTTATCTTTGTTCATCTTATTTCCTTTGTTTGCTCTGCCATACCCATTTGTTCACAGTCATTTCCTTATTTTCCAACTTATGCCTTAGTCTAGTTATTTTGATAATTATATTGTTAAAGTTATCGCACTCGCCAGACTTTATGTCTGACCCCCTTGTTTCCACCTCTTTTCTTCCTTTCTCCCCCCCCCCTCAGGTTTGCAAGATGGAACACTACAACTTAGTGCCGATTTATTTCAGTTGCTTGAAAAGAATAGATGTATCACTTTGGACTCTCTCATTTTTATGGATTTGCTTATGCTCAGTGGGGATTTATGCATTTATGTTATTTAAGTATTTGCTTCTTTATGTACTTTGAAGTTTTTGGAAAAGACTATTGATCCTGTTGTAATGGTTTTGGAAACTACTTATGTAAGTTTGTTTTGAGTTATGATGTAATGAAATAAGTTCTATCTTCCGCTGTGTCGTTTTATTTATTTATTCTTTTAATTTATCTGTTCTATACAACAATAACGCTTCATGGACGTTGATGCATTCCCTTTGTGAGTGACATTAATGGACATGGGGTGTTACACCCATTAAGGCTAGGGGTTGTTGGCTATAAATAGGTGGCTAGGAGTAAAGAGAATTGTTTAGTCTCTTTATTTCTCATTTGGCTGGGTGATTGCGATTCTCCGGCTTAACCAAATACACCTCCACTTCATTTCAATTCATATATTTACAAGCAAGGAATGAAGATCAACATCGAGGGAATGATAGATCACACCAATTGAGTTGATTCGGAGGTCGTTCTTCGCTGTCCGGATTAGAGATTCATCGATTTCAAGTTATTTTGTGGATTTGGTGAGCGATAAGCATCCCTCACATGGATTCAATCGAGTGTATGGGTTTGTTTGATCTTAATTTCAATAGTTCAAGTTATTTTCACTTGATCTAATCGAGGTAAGTCTATTTTGAATTAGGATCATACCACAGGATCTAACTTAACAAGTTATAATGGTTAATTCATATGTTTATGCAAGTCAGATCCATTTATTGATTCACTTATCGTTTTATCATGATTTGATGAATTTCATATGATGTATGATGATGATTTGTTGTGCTAATGTTATTTGATGATTGTTTGTTGGGTTATCGATCGTTTTGTTGAAATTAGTCGATTTGGATGAGATGGATGCATAGATGTTCGTCGTTAAAGTGTAGATTGTATGGATAGGTTCGACAAAAGTAGATCTGGTTGATGGATCGCATGAAGCGATGGATCGTGGGTTGCAAGAAAGTGGGACGGCTCGAGTGATGGAATGGAGAAAGGATGGATCGCGTGTTGATGGGTCAACCGAAGTTTGTTTATGTTGATGGATCGCATAGCTTTGGTCGAGATAACTGGGTCATCCAGACTTTGCAAAGTGGCTTGGATGATGATCAGTTGAATGGAAGTCAGAAGCCAAGGGAAGAGATGCGGGGTATGGATCGTATGTTGATGGATCACATGGGATGTGATCCATGATGGATCGGGTTGGCTACAGTATCATGCAAAGGCTTGGCTAGAATATGTTGGATCGGGGATGGATTGTGGATCGCATGGGCTATGGATCGGGGATGGATCGTGGAACGCATGGGCTATGGATCGTTGGCTATACAAGGATTGTAGGGATCGTTGGATTGTGATGATATGAATCTGCCGAGTATTGCACAAGGCAATGTGATGATGGGTCGAGTGTATGGATCGGTGCGATCCATGGGAGGTGCGGTCCAGTAACAGATCGATGGTGCGACCCAGGCATGGATCGGATGTGATCCATGGGAATCTGTCGGTGGATGGTCCATCATGTAATTACCAAACGAAGTTTACTTTTGGTTCGAGATGGGCATAGCATCGAGGTAAATTCAAATGGAATGTTCGAAGCAAAGTAAAGTGTTCGTTGATCATGATGTGATGCAACGATGTTGTGAAGATAACTAAAGATAATTTGAGCTCGTGGATAATGACTTGCTCGAGAAGGCGCTTGAGCTTGTGGATAGTCGACGATGACGACTGGTAGAGTTATTGAAGTGTCAAAGGATCATCGTTAGTAGGAGGTTCTGGTGGTGTCAAAGCAGGGGTATAATGGGGCACCCGAAAACTAGATGATTAGTCAAGTACCCTGGACAGTCACAATGGTCCTAGATATGAGTCACCATAGTGTATGAAGTTTTGCTAGAACCGAGGTTACCATTAGCCCTTGACGGATGGTAAGATGTCGAGTCATACGACTAACGATGGATTCAAGGCAAGACAATCATTGATAGCCTGGGTCTTGGATGTTTATTGTTTGCTTCTATCATCTTGTGTAGATTATTCACCGTCAAGGGAGATATCTCTTGGGTGGTTATTTGATGTTGGTTTAGGCCTTCGGGGTTTGTGCTTGGGAGGTATAGAACTTGATTAGAATGTTCTACGCTTGATAATTGGTTACTATGGATGTACTGTTTGTTTCTTCTCTGATTGTTTGGAAAGGCTATCATCGTAGGTTGAGGAGGAGATGGGTTTGAGTTTCTTCTCTGTTGTTTTACTAGCAAATCAGATGATTGAACTATCTAGTATCTATATAATTTATTGATGATGTTGCTAGCTACTTTATCGCTCATTAAGACTATTGTCTGACTTAAGGTTTTATGTTTCCCTCTTATTGCCTTGGGCTGTTCATCCATGTTGTGGATGGGGAGACTAGGTGGTAGGTAGAAGATATTAATGAGGACACTGCTGCTGAGAAATGATAACCTGGAGGTTAACGTATTAGTTTCTACTATAATATTGTTGTTTCCACTGGTATTGATGATGTGTGCAACTCTGAGTGTACTAAGTCTTATTGTACAGACTCTGATTTAATCCAGTTTGATTTATGGATATTTTCATGATGATATGAAAAGCTTAAGTAACTGTTTAATTGCGCTTTGCTATTATATCCTGTTGTATATGTTCTATTATATTTTGTCCATGCATTGTGAGTTATACAGCTGTTTCGTGTGTATTATTCTACCCTGATGATCGTCACGTATTGGCCTAGCATGTCATACAACGCAATTCTCCTTGGTTTGTGTGGGAGGTACGAGGCGATCGCCACATTTGGTATCACAGCTTTTGTTAATCGATTTTATCCAAAGTTCGTGGGCGTAATGACTTATGAGAGTCGTATTTGTACTTTCCTAGCGGATGATTACTGTATTATAGTGTACAGTATAGTAGCGCTTACAGTTTTTATCATGTGTGGACTAATATCCTATTATTATATTTTAGACGAGTCATCGATCTTCGAGACATACTGCTAGGGAAGTGTGTTGTTGTTCAAGGTACGCTTTCTATCGGGGATGTTTCAGTTTGAGTGTTGTTTGATAATAGAGCATCACATTCTTTCATTTGCAATGAGCTTGTTTGCCGCTTGGGTTTGGAACCTGAGAATTTTGATAGACCATTGGTTGTGACTAATCTAGTATGGGGTTTGTCTAGCCTTTATGCTTGGTCATGGTCTATTGTTGTCAAGTCATGGTTGCTCCTTTATGTGTGATTGTTTTATTTTGAACTTCGCTGGGTTTGGGATCATTTTAGGTATGGACAGGCCCAAGAGGTATGTGGCTAAAGTGGATTTCGAGAAGCTCGAAGTGACAGTCGGGAATGTGGAAAGGCGAATGGTTGTGATTCTATGTAAGCCAGAAGATAGTTTGTTCGTAAGCTTTTTATATTCGCTTGTGATTCCATGGGATAACTTATCATCTGTGCTATTTGCTAGTGACTTTGACGATGTCTTCGAAGTGGTAAAAGGTGTTCTGCCGCATCGTGAGATTGAGATCAGGATTAATTTGGTCGAAGGTGCTAGGCTTATTGTTATATCCCTTAGGGGATGGCGCCTGGAGAACAGTGAGAGTTAGAGGTGCAAGTAAGTGACCTTTTTAGTAAAGAATTCATTTGGAGGAGTGTGTCCGAATGGGGTGCACCAGTTGTGTTTGCAACTAAGCCTGATGGATCTTTGAGATTGTGTGTGGATTATCGTGAGCTGAAGAAGGTGACTAAGAAGAACAAGTATTCGTTGCCGCGGATAGATGATTTGTTTGTTCAGCTTCACATGCACATAAAAGCAAGACTATACAACATATAAACATATACCGAATAAAAAAAACAAGCAAGACCAAGATAAGAAGGATCCAAGACCAAACGGTCCACTTGAAGACACTCGCCAACGACGAGGACGACCCTGTAGCCATCAGAAGACCACATGATATGGACAGTGGAAGAACATTCCTCTGCAGTCGGATCAATAGCGAAGCCTGCTATCTTAAATCTTCTGCTCCTAGACAAGTAAAGACCGATCAGAAAGCTCTCGTTCCATCTCCAAAACCCAACTCCAGAAAACCTAGAACAGTTCAAGAAAATCTCCTCTTAAGTAGCAGTTGACCAATGAGAAGCCATTCAAAAAAAACTAAAAACCAGTACCTGCGGTACTAGCGAATAACGTAAGAACTAAAAGAGGGGACGGTGTGGAAAATAATACGAAAAAACAACACATAAGGGATTGGGAAAACCGCATGATTTCCCAAACCCTGGGGCGGCTTCAGCCAATCCCCACCTAAGGAGCAGGCAAAGTAATGTCCACAGACGGTAAACCCACCAGTCTCCTCGAGTGGGTGCCTAACACACCCCTAAAAGGCCTCTACCGGAAAGCGAGGAATACATCATTTCTTACTCACAGAATGATGGTAGGAGGATCCATAGGATCATCGTCAAAAATTTCCTTGTTCCGCACTCACCAGACATGCTAGCAGATTAGGCAAGGTAAAGGCAAAAAATAATCGAACAAAGCGATTTACCTGAGATACCAGCTCACCAGTGGCCCAGTAAATCATAGGAAGAAGAGATATTACCTTGGACATCAACTAGATTCCCGAAGTAATTCCAGACAGCGGTAGTAGTATAACTATGAAAAAACAAGTGAATTAAAAATTCTATCAAATCTAATCCACAACACCTACAACGAGACATGAAAGGGATGCCAATTTTCTGAAGATTCTCAACTATTGGTAACCATCATGTAGGGTGCCTCAAATAAACAAAGAAACTTTCAGAGGTAAACAGACATCCCAGATGAAAGAGAAGATAAGAAGACATGCAGTTGTGACCCTAGCCTATCTCCACGCCGCGTGAACAGAGAAAGGGCTCCCATCCCATCCGGATCCACCACCATGTGAATCTGAATAGGTATTTAAAGGATTTCATGCGCTCCCATCTCTCACTAGCGTAGGACGAGGAACCAGTGTAATTCATGGTCGAGAGACTGTGGTATTTAGCATAGAGGAACGTTGCCCATAAGGAATCGTTTACTCCAAATCGTGCCCACAACTTACAAGCAAAGGTTTCACTGACGTCCTTAGGATTTAAAAGACCCAAACCCCCTTCACTTTTGGAACGACAATGACGTCCTAAGAAATCCAATGGTGTCCATTACTTTTGTCCTTTTTACCCCAGAAAAAGGACGCAGCTAACGACTTATAAGAACGTAAGACGGAAGCTGTTAGTCATAGCAGCAAAGACATGCGGTCCAATAGAGTCCAATACAGACTTTATGAGAATAAGTCTTCCTTCCTGAGAAAGAAGAACTGCATTCCAGCGAAGAATCTTTCCCCTTACTTTTTGGTCAAGGGATTGAAGATGGCGTTAAGCTTCCTAGCTCTGTAAAGAACAATACCAAGGTAAGGTAAGGGAGGAAGCCGTGAAACTGGTCAAGCCTTCAATCCAAGAAGTTCTAACTGAATACAAATCTTTCGTCGGAACGAAGAAGCTTTTAGCAGAATTAACTAGTTGGCGTAAGGACCTCTCGAACTGCTGGACGAAGCCAAGAAGGCAACGAAAAAAGCGACGACTACCATTAGTGAAAATGATAACGTCATCGGAGAACGATTAGGAAGAGATAATACAGCAGCTCCTAGGAGTGCCAAACCTTTGAATCTGATTTGTTATTGTTAAGGAATGCAAACCGCGAACGAAAGCTTCAGCAGCGATGACAAAAAGGGTAGGTGAAAGGGGATCTCCATAACGAAGCACCCTTCCCGACTTAAAATAACCGTTGGCTGATCCATTGATAAGAACGGAAAACCAATAGTTAGAAATAAGTGTCCAAACAACATCGATAATGGGTTCCCGAAACCTGAAAGCCCTCAGAACCTTAATCACAAAAAACCAAGACATGCGGTCGTAAGCCTTAGCCATGTCCAACTTAACGACTACATTGGAACCCCTGACCTTCCGATCGATCTGGGACACAAGCTGCAAGGCTAAAACGACATTATCCATAATCAAATGTCCTTTTACAGACCCAACTTGAGAAGACGAGATAATACGCTTAAGAAACCGTGCTATACGAGTGGCTAGAACCTTATCGATAACCTTATTCGAGAAGTTACATAAGATGATAGGCCAAAAATCCACGCATGAACGAGGGTTATCGTGCTTGGGAATAAAGAACAAATTGATGGAAGTCCAACCTTGAGGAAGGTTTCCACCACTGAAGAAAAACTGAATAGACAGAGAGAAATCCGCCTGGATAATCGGCCAAACACTACGATAAAATAACCCATTGAAACCATCAGGTCTACTCGCACTTTCCTTACTTAGTGCAAAGACCCAAGCATGTATCTCATCCGAGAAAGGAGGTACAATAAGGTCCACACTCTCCGAAGGAAGAACAAGTCGTAGGACGTAAGCTAACAGGGCAAGATCAGAGACAGACACAAAGGGACAACCCAGAAAGGATTGAAAATGAGAAAGGATGGTCTCTTTAACTTCCAGTGGCATGGAAGCCAATGAGAGATCAGGACGAAGGATATGGCGAATCGAAAGAAGTTCGTTCTTCTTTCGAATAGAGGAGTGGAAAAACTTGGAGTTCGTATATCCTTCGATTTAATCCTCGCCTTCTGGCGTATATAGTCATTTTCAATACAAAGCTCCGATGAGAATGAAAGTTAGGACAGTACCCAATCCTCCTTATTAGCTGGAGAACGATCCTCATCAAATGACCCTTCAGCTAGGATAAGCCGCTCTTTGGCCACTCGAACACCATCGAAGATGTTCTTGAAAATTTAGCACGTTCCAAGCCTTAAGACAAGCCTTGAGTCGATGCAGTTTACGAGAAAACACAACAACTGGAGAAATAGTGGCAGAAGCATTCCAAGAACCTTCCACTACTTGATGAAAAGAGTGTTGGGATATCTGCATACTCTAAAACTGAATGGACAACAGACTAGAAAGAGACAAGGGAGAGCAAGAAGAATCATCAGAGCATGATCAGAGAAGGTACGTGTAACGACCCGGGATTTCGCAATTCTGAGTAATCGACATATAACCCAATGTCGAATATCAAGCATCGGAAATACCGGATAGTTAATGAAAGAAAATAGAGGGTGAGAATAGATAAGATAGAAACTAAGAATAGGAGAAGAAGGAGAACATACAACATCAGAGTAAACACGAATCTCACAGCGGAACGAATAATATATATAGATACATATCTTTGAAATAAAATCAATATATGTATACCGTAACATTATCATAGTATAACACTTACAACACAGCGGAAATAACAATAGCTATATAATTCTGAAGCCTCCTGCTCCAAGCTCTCCATGTATAACTGTTAAACCTGACTACATGACTGCCCATACAAATTTGGGCACCTAAGAGTTTAAGGTAAAACAAAACAAAATAAACTCCGGGCTAGTCATGTGACTGGTGTGAGTAAACTCCAACCATTTGTTTAACTTTTAAAATTCTTTTAAAATCCATACTCTTCTGATATTATAATAATGTCAAAATCAAATAAATAGCAATCTAGTGGAACGCTTTCATCTCACGTTCCACATACATGGTAACCCCCCGAATTTTCTATGAACGTATAAGTAACAAATTAAAGTATACTTAATTTTTAGGAGAAGAACTAAGGGAAACGGGTTGCGCCATTGCTTTAGTCTCGAAATTCTGCTTCAGATAGAGTTTGAGTTTGCGTAAAACGGAAATCGTACGATGAAGATATGGACGAACGAAGTTAGACATAAAAACCGGAAACAAGCCAGAATACACTGGCGCACTTGTGAAGTGCGCCAGTACAAAAATACACTGGCGCACCTGCCAAGTGTGCCCATATTGATCCAGCACAGAATTCTGGAGTGTTCTGTGATGACGTGTCTTCTTCTGAGTGGCTGGATGACCTGTCTTCGTGCTGGGTGGTTCTGATGACTTCTGGACTGATCTAAAGGCTCTAAATCACCCTATTCTCCTATAAAAACACCCCCCAAACATCACTTTCTCTCCACACAATTTCATTCAGCCTATACTCTGCCTCTATTCTAATTAAAATAAAATAATGGCGTCGCTACTCTGCTAAAATCTAAGCTAGAACTAGTGCATCTTCTTCCAATCTGAATAGAATTAAAAGAGAACAACTATTTTCTAATCTAATCGATAGTCTACGCCAAAGGAGAGCTATTCAGTGTCAGAATATAGATTCCAGAATACAATTATCGTTCCCTTTTTGTGAGTACAGTTATTTTCAGATATGAACTTTAATTATGTTCTTGACATGGCTATAAATCTGAATCTGAGGTTATGCATATTCTTATCTATCAGATTTGTTTTTCTGTGACCATTCACTTTTTTTCTGTTCCATAGCCAGGCTACTACGAGCCTGCGCCAAATCTCATAAGAGACTAACGCACGAATGCTAAATTTTGGAGTAAATAATGAATAATGCATAATTGGACATGACTGATCTGTGACTGATTTGAGAAAAGGACATATGTTGTAAATTAGATCTAGAACTGTGCATACTCTGTGCTTTGGAAGAACAGGAATCATTGAATGATAACATATGACTTGAAACTTGGGGACATAATGCATATAAAAATTAAGATCTGATTTTGAGAGGATGTAATTTAAAGATCTAGATTTTTTGGTATATTTATATAATGATTCATGACTTGAAAAAGGAATATGAAACTTAGGCGTAAGGACCTATATTAAAATAGGATAACTATTAACGTGAATGCGCCTAAATATTGATTTTTGGATATTGGCATTAAAGGCTATAATTTGGCATAATTCATATCATGATTTGGGGCTTTCAGAGAGTGTTCAGTACTGTGCAAAGTTTAATGAAAATTTGGGGGCATATATTGTATTATGAATTATGACCATGATTTAAGCATGTAAGTTTAGGCTTAATTTATGATTAGGCAAGATATGTAAATAGAATTTTTAAGAAATGTTAAATCTGCTAATCTGCTGAAATGCCTAATCTGCTAAATCTGTTAAATTGCCTGTTCTGCTAATCTGCTAAATTTCCTAATATGTTAGATCTATTATCTGCTAAATCTATTGAATTGCTTAATCTATTGAAAGCTGAATAATTGTAATTTGGAGTGATACACCTTATTGTGGGGCCGACACAGGGTATTTATGTATAGGGAGCCGATCGCTTGGGTTAGGACTTAGGGTACACTTAGTTCTGTCTGTTTCTGTTGGTACCGTCTGTTTCTGTTGGGTGGTAACACCTATCTGTTTCTGCGTGGTACCGTCTGTTCGGTGGTAAAGGCCCATTACTAGTGTACACCTAATTCTAACATTCTGTTTCCGTCTCTGATTCCGTTTTCGATTCTGTTTCCTACCTTCTGTCTGTTGGGGTGGTAAAGGACCATTAGTTGGGTGGTAAAGGCCCATTATTAGTATTCTGTTTCCATACCTTCTGTATGTTGGGTGGTAAAGGCCCATTATTAGTATTCTGCTTCTGTACTTTCTATCTGTTAGGGGTGGTGAAGGCCCATTACTAGCATTCTGTTTCTGTATAGATTATTTTGTTTCGATTCTGTTTCAGTTTAGACATTTGGGTAACACCTAATCCTGTTATACTAGTATTAGTGCAGAGAAGTACGATGCAAGTAAGGAACATAACTTGGTTTACATCATTCTGTTTCTTCTGTTAACTTAAAGTATATATGCTATTCCTGTTGATGTAATCTCTCATCCAGCTTTATTTACATGTCATGATAATATTATCTGTTTATATGCCGGAAGTCACTGGACTCGCCAGACTTTATGTCTGACCTCGTTTGTTTTTGCCCCTTTTCTTTCCGTCCCCCTCCCCAGGTGCTCAGGCTGGAAACATAGGAGCTTGATTCTGATTCTCTCTGCTTGGAGTATTGCTTGGCTTTGACTCTATCTTTTCATGGCAGTTTATGTTGGGGATTATGACTTTGAAACTTTACATTCTGAAGGATTTTGTATAAGACTGATAATTGTGTACTTGAGTTTTGGTATTGTGATTTAGAAAGATGTTACCAAACTTATTTCTGCTTCTACTGTAATAAAGTTATAATTATTCCAGTACTACTTATCTGTCTTGTAATATTCTGTTCTGTCTACTAAAATGCTCCATCAAAGTTAAGGCATTCCCTTTGTGAGTAACTTTAATGGAGGTGGGGTGTTACACTTGGTATCAGAGCTGAAGTTTACCAGATTTGATAAAAAAGTTTTTGAAAACTATTTTCAAAAAGGTATTAAAAAGGAAGTATTTTCAAAAGTAAAGTTTATTTTGAAAAACATAATCCCCAAAATCCATATATCTATCCTTTCTCTGTTTTGAATCCCTTTTCTTTTTTTCGTTTCAGTATGTCTGGGGATCTTAATATTCCAGAGGGCGTACCAGTACCTGGCTCGCTTAGAAGGCACCTAGAAGCTAGGGCTAATGATGCGGGCCTAGCAGACGTCCCTCCTCCCCCAGCTGCAGCTGTTCCTCCTCCTCCTCCACGCGTGAATATTTTCCCAAAGATATGTAGAGACTTTCCAGCCATGGGTGGGAAGAACTTTAATGGAACTGAATCATTCGTGGAGGCAAGGAACTAGCTCAAAGAAACTGAGGATTTGTTCGTTATCTTCGAGGTGGACGATAGGCAGAAGATACAGTTGGCGGTATGGCTACTTAAGGACGAAGCTTCTTTTTGGTGGGAGGTCACAAATGGAGAGCGTCCGGTAGAGACATGGATGGATTTCAGGCATAGGTTCAAGATGAAATTTCTCTCACGAGTGAAAGACAGTCTATACGTAGAGAGGTTCTTGGTGTTGAAGCAGGGGGATTTATCAGTGAGAGAGTACGTTAACAAGTTTAATCAGTTGGCAAGATTCGGCTTAGATTTGGTGAATACACCGCATAAAAAGGCACTGAGGTTTGCTAAAGGTTTGAATGAGCCGCTACACGGATTGGCGATGTCCCACATTCCTATGGGGGCAACCTTCGAGAAATTAGTGGACATGGCATTAATGCATGAAGAGGAAGCCGAAAGTAAAAAAGAAAGATGAAAAGCTCGAAGAACCACAGAACAAGAAGGTAAGGCCCAGAAAGGAAACACAAAAGAAGGATGAAAAGTCTGAATATAAGAAGGAGAAAAAGTGCTTTACTTGTGGAAGCTCGACTCATCTGAACAAGGATTGCAGAAAGAGGAAGGGTACTTGCTTCAACTGTGGTGAGATGGGACAATTCACTATGGACTGCCCGAAGAAACGAGGGCAAGGGCAGAGGACAAGTCCTACTTTTGGAGGGCAGGCGAATACCCTCGAGGCTGGTGGATAGGATAGAAATAGGAAAAAAAATCTGTAGAAGGTTTAATTTCCTTATCTGATTATTGAGTTAAAACTCTTTCTGATTCAGGCATTTTGATTCTGTAATTGATACTCTGCACTTTAATACTAGTCTTGTTTCTGATCCCGCTGTAGACTCAAACCCATAAGGGTTATGACTCATCTGTTTGTGATAAGTTGGGGTTTGAGGGTATCTGTGTTGGGCGTTAAGTTGACTATAACGCATACATTCTTGGTTTTTTTAATCATGCTTGGTTTCCTAAGAATCATTTGATAATTTGATCTGTACCAGTAGTTTGTAAGTATCTGAATATTTCTGATAAGGTTAGGGGTTTTTACTCGAAGCGTGAAGTAGATTTCCAGTTTGGCATTGTTTAATGGGAGTAATTCACTGGGTGTCAATCTGATGTTGATTTCGGTCTTCGGGGTTGATACTTAGGGAATTATTTTCTTAACCGATGTCTAATAGGAACAGAGCTCTTGTTTTAATCGTACTTGCTTCTATCACTCAGTTGTATCTTATCGATCGAGTCTTCGACCTTTAGGTAGAAACTAATGGATGTAAACATGTGTTTGAGACATGTTATGTTTGATGGTTGCAAGTGGATGCAAGTGGTTGCTAGTGGTTTCTCATGGATGCATATACACACACTAGGCACTAGATCGGCTCAAAAACACTCTCATACTGCATATGGATGTGTGCGCATTTTTCAATTTTTGTGGATGCAAAATGATTGACTCATCACATGGATGTTGCATTTGGATGAATGGTTATGCACACTAAATAGGATTTCTTGCATACATAATTGGACTCATGGCACCAACATGGTTCGCATTGAGAAGGTCAACTGAATCAGTAGACCGCCTGATATTCGCATTAGATAAGAGACATATACACACACTTTTGCATATGTTCAAACAACATTAGAAGTTTTCTAAGGATAATGGATGCTTGTGGATGATGGTTGAGTAGATGGATGATTGGACGGAAGGACACATTCTTCTTAACTTGAAGATTTCGGGGACGAAATCCTTTAAGGAGGGGAGAATGTAACACCCTGTATTTTCTGTGAAGGTATAAGTAAAAAATTAAAGTACACTTAATTTTTAGGAGAAGAATTAAGGGAAACGAGTTGCGCCATTGCGTTCGTCTCGAAATTCTGCTTGAGATAGAGTCCAAGTTTGCGTAAAACGGATAACGTATGAAGAAGATATGGACGAACGAAGTTAGGCAGAAAAACCGGAAACAGGCCAGAATACACTGGTGCACTTGTGAAGTGCGCTAGTACAAAAATACACTGGCGCACCTGCCAAGTGCGCCCATACTGATCCAGCACAAAATTTTGGAGTGTTCTTTGATGACGTGTCTTCTTCTGAGTGGCTGGATGACCTGTCTTCGAGCTGGGTGGTTCTGATGACTTCTGGACTGATCTGAAGGCTCTAAATCACCCTATTCTCCTATAAAAACACCCCCAAACCTCACTTTCTCTCCACACAATTTCATTCTGCCTATACTCTGCCTCTATTCTAATTAAAATAAAATAATGGCGTCGCTACTCTGCTGAAATCTAAGCTAGAACTAGTGCATCTTCTTCTAATCTGAATAGAATTAAAAGAGAACAACTATTTTCTAATATAATCGATAGTCTATGCCAAAGGAGAGCTGTTCAGTGTCAGAATACAAATTCCAGAATACAAGAATCGTTCCCTTTTTGTGAGTACAGTTATTTTCAGATATGAACTTTAATTATGATCTTGACATGGCTATAAATCTTAATCTGAGGTTATGCATATTCTTATCTGTCAGATCTGTTTTTCTGTGACCATTCTCTTTTTTTTTTTTGTTCTATAGCCAGGCTACTATGAGCCTGCGCCAAATCTCATAAGAGACTAATGCACGAACGCTAAATTTTAGAGTAAATAATGAATAATGCATAATTGGACATGACTGATCTGTGACTGATTTGAGAAAAGGACATATGTTGTAAATTAGATCTAGATCTGTGCATACTTTGTGATTTGGAAGAAGAGGAATCATTGAATGATAACATATGACTTGAAACTTGGGGACATAATGCATATAAAAATTAAGATCTGATTTTGAGAGGATATAATTTAAAGATCTAGATTTTTGGGTATATTTTATATAATGATTCATGACTTGAAAAAGGAATATGAAACTTAGGCGTAAGGACCTATATTATAATAGGATAACTATTAACGTGAATGTGCCTAAATATGGATTTTTGGATATTGGCATTAAAGGCTATAATTTGGCATAATTCATATCATGATTTGGGGCTTTTAGAGAGTGTTCTGTACTGTGCAAAGTTTAACGAAAATTTGGGGGCATATATTGTATTATGAATTATGACCATGATTTGAGCATGTAAGTTTAGTCTTAATTTATGATTAGGCAAGATATGTAAATAGAATTTTTAAGAAATGTTAAATCTGCTAATCAGCTGAAATGCCTAATCTGCTAAATCTGTTGAATTGCCTGTTCTGCTAATCTGCTAGATCTGTTATCTGCAAAATCTGTTGAATTGCTTAATCTGTTGAAAGCTGAATAATTGTAATTTGGAGGCTCGATCTAAAATTGAACAAAACATGTTAATAGAATTTTGGATAATCTGCCGTAACTTGTATAGAAGTTAAATCTGCTAAATGGACATAATTAGTCTGATATTTTCTATAATGGAATAAAGTGGCTATGACACGAGGTTAGACTCCGTTTACGGTAGAAGCCTGCCCGGAACCAACAGGCTTAACCAGCGACCGCAAACTATCAGTCTAATGTGAGAGGTCGTAGACATAATTAAAATATGCTTAGACATGAGGTTAGGTCTGGTTTATGGCAAAAGTCTGCCCGGAACCTCCCGGCATATCCAGCGGCCACGAGCTACCGACCCAATGTGAGAGGTCTGTGCATTAATATTTAATTAATGCAAATCTGAGATAAATATGTTGTCTAAAACGTGTTGGGTGGATAGGGTTAAACCAACTAGACTGATGAATTTAACAAACCCGTTTCGTGAATCTGTAGGCCCAATACAAAGTTAGACAATCTGTAAGTCTGTTAAAACTGTACATCTGATCTGTTAGTCTGAAAACTTGTTAACTTGATTATCTGATCTGTGAACTAGTAAATCTGAACTCTGTATGCCTGAAACTTGTAAACAAGTTAATCTGAAATCTGTTAGTCTGGGGACACAAGGTTAGGAGGGGAAATACTTGTGTCATCTGTTGTTTGGGACCCATATTAGTCAGTAACCCTTTCTGGTATCAAAAACATTGACCCCACGCTATGTAGGGGTCTGGGCACGCTTATTGAACTAATTATAAGCGGTTCATTCTGATAATGGCGCGGGGTGTTGATGGTGCGTTCCAACCAGGTCATGTGCGTGCATGGATCCAGTCTGCTCTGAGGATGTAAGACACCGTGACATCTGTAAATAGGTCTGTGCAAATAGGTTGCCACTTTAGGGAGTGCTACACCCTAATGTGGGGACGACATAATGTATTTATGTATTAGCGAGCCGATCGCTTGGGGTAGGACTTAGGGTACACTTAGTTCTTTCTGTTTCTATTGGTACCGTCTGTTTCTGTTGGGTGATAAGACCTATCTGTTTCTGCGTGGTACCGTCTATTGGGGTGGTAAAGGCCCATTACTAGTGTACACCTAATTCTAACATTCTGTTTCCGTAGGGATTATTCTGTTTTCGTCTCTGATTCCGTTTCCGATTCTGTTTCCGTACCTTCTGTCTCTTGGGGTGGTAAAGGCCCATTAGTTGGGTGGTAAAGGCTCATTATTAGTATTCTGTTTCCGTACCTTCTGTCTATTGGGGTAGTAAAGGCCCATTGTTAGTATTCTGCTTCTGTACTTTCTGCCTGTTGGGGGTGGTGAAGGCCAATTACTAGCATTCTGCTTCTGTATAGATTATTCTGTTTCGATTCTGTTTCTGTTTAGACATTTGGGTAACACCAAATCCTGTTATACTAGTTTTAGTGCAGAGAAGTAAGATGTAAGTAAGGAACATAACTTGGTTTACATCATTCTGTTTCTTCTGTTAACTTAAAGTATATCTTCTATTCCTATTGATGTAATCTCTCATCCAGCTTTATTTACATGTCATGATAATATTATCTGTTTATATGCTGGAAGTCACTGGACTCGCAAGACTTTATGTCTGACCTCATTTGTTTTCGCCCCTTTTCTTTCCGTCCCCCCCCCCAGGTGCTCAGGGTGGAAACATAGGAGCTTGATTCTGATTCTCTCTGGTTGAATTGCTTGTAGTATTGCTTGGCTTTGACTCTATCTTTTCATAGCAGTTTATGTTGGGGATTATGGCTTTGAAATTTTACATTCTGAAGGATTTTGTACAAGACTGATAATTGTGTACTTGAGTTTTGGTATTGTGATTTTGAAAGATGTAAACAAACTTATTTCTGCTTCTGCTGTAATAAAGTTATAATTTTTCACGTACTATTTATCTATCTTGTAATATTCTGTTCTGTCTAATAAAACGCTCCATCAAAGTTAAGGCATTCCCTTTGTGAGTGACCTTAACGGAGGTGGGGTGTTACACACATAATATATAATCAAAAACCGCGGGCGCTTATTGGTTAATGAATTCCAACTGGTAAGGTATGGTACCACCTTCCGACAGTGTATCTCTAGAGAGGAATACATCGGGTTCAACAATAACATCTTGCAACCCAGGCTAAACATGACCGGACACTTATTTCGCTTGAGTGTACCGAATGTATTATCACCAACGGTTGGGATAAGCAACCGTTTCTTGAAAGGGACAGCATCGAAATAGATTAAAGAAGTAAATGAAACTCTAGATCAGGTGATAATACACCCTACTTGGCAGCTAACCACTTAGCCATGCGACCTACCTGATTTTATACCATTTCCTGGTTAAGAGGCTAGAGGTCTCGCCTATCTCTAACAGATCACCTCTCGCCTATCTCTAACAGATCACCCCTTTATTCACTTTGAATGTCACATCGTCATACCCGCCAAATCACAAATTGATTTCCCCAAAAATACCACGGGTATACAGCTAAGAGATACGAATTCCTCCGCCGTGAAACGTAAATACGTTTAAAGAGATCAACTTACACGATCTATTAAATATACTCTGTCAGACACTCTTCCATACAGGTCGTCCTGGGACCGGACAAACCGAAGGTACTATTCTGTAAATCCATCTTAGGCAATTTCTACCTAGGATTTACTGAATAGCCCTTGCATAACTCCATCTTCAATTATCTTCATCATATTTGATTCGCAATGCTAATGCCATACAGATTGGTTTTTAGATAATATATCTGATCCCGGTCTCTCCGTTTTGACAATGGAAATGGTTAATATCTTTGATAGTCGGTGATTTAACTATCAAATGAAAACATGTGTACAAACAAAGGTCGTATTTCCAAATGGAAATCTTACCAATCAATCATCATTTCATTTCCCAATTTCCCATTTATCATTTCCCTATATTCATAAATTCCTTATTTTAAAAAATTAGAAAATATATGTTATTAACTTTCGAAAACATTTCCATTTCTGATTCACGCATCAGTATCTTCCCACCTCTATCAGTCTCTAACTGTAAAATAATAAGAGAACAACTTCCCAAGCATAAACCCCGAAGGCCGAAACCAACATCAGATCGATACCTAGAAAGCCATTCAACTCAACTAATTTCCAGCCAGTTTCTAATTTCAGTAATTCCATTTAAATTCCTAATTCAAACCCCAAATTCCTTTATAATATTTTATTTGCAAAATATTTACTTTAATCTAATTTTTCACATAGAATGCGAATAATATTTCTTTATATAATCAAAACAGTTTGATTTCGTATTTTAAAAACAATATCTCAAACTCAAATTCTATTTATACTGTTATTTGTAGAATTATTCATACAAATCTCCTTTTTATTTCTAACTCATAAATCTCATTTATAATCCCCTTTATATAATTCTGTTTATTCTATATAAATCCTTTTATATAATTCTATTTATTTTATATAAATCCTTTTATATAATTCCATTCATTTTACATAAATCCTTTTATATAATTCTATTTATTCTATATAAATCCTTTTATATAATTCTATTTATTTCCCAAACATTTCCTTAATTATATTTTCCAATATTTGTTTTCCAAATATTACCTTTTATAATATCCTATTTATTTCATATATAAATATTTCAATTTCAATATTCTCTTTGAAAATTTCCTTTTTTACGTTCTAGTATTCATATAGTATTTAAAATACCAAATAACATGACCAGTGTCATCATAATCAATCACAGATTTTATATCACATCATATATCACAATATATGAAAACAAACAATATTATAATATTGAGGAATCCAGTTGGATCCCTCCCACCTGTTTCCGGCATCACAGATGTTAAACAATATAAATAACATCGATTTCATTTCTATATGAAATATTCTGATTAACAAAATCAATTTTTGACTAACGATTTATATATATATCGTTATCTACAAGTTCAACCAATAAATCAGCAATTCAACCAAACAATCAACACACATCAATCAATCATCATTTATCAATACTAGATTATATTCATAAAAATGTAAACTATACAGAGTTAGTGAGATTTACTCACATTGGACGATCATCGTTAAGTAACGATAATTGTCGGTTGATTCAGACAGACAATTTATTTCGCTATAAATTGTAATGAGCTCCTTTCCATTCTCAGTCAGTTCCATTACGTAGCCATCGTCCATTTGATCCCATCGGATCCTATTTTGTCCAATTCTAATACCGTATGGAAGAGTTATACATTTTATAAGATCATATAATTTTTAATTAAATTCAGATTCTATTTATAATTATGGGCCTTACCATTTCAGCCCAAACTCTCCCTATACAAGGCCTACCCCCCACGAAATCCTTCTTCCACGAATTAGTTTCCTACTCTTCGTTTTTACACTTTCCATTACCGATGTTTTCAAGACATCTTCCTCTATCAATTCACCACTTTTCAACAAACAAATCCAACCTCGCTTCATCTCTTCGCACCCACTTCGTTCTCCACCCAAATCCAATGAGCTCGCAACCAGTAAATGAACCGCGACATCAAGAGCTTGCCGCACCACTACAGCAGTTCACCGACACCTTTCACCATGGAAACCATCAATACATTGCACGCAGGGGCTATTTCCTCCCAGAAATCCAAAACTAAGCTCGAAATCCACTAACGATGATCTCTCATCACCGATTTGTTAAACCTAGCTTTTACAGTGATTCACGACTTCGCCCAAAACATCATCAAGCATGATGAAAACTGTGCAAAAACGAAGAGGATGATCTCATAAGTACAAACAAACTACTCTCGAGATTTATGGATTTTTATGTGATTTGTTATGATTTTAAAAGTTAGGATTTTCACTGTTTATTTTTTTTAGAGGTAGCGGCGCATTCCATTGACCACAGAAAAAATAAATTTAGGTTTAGAAGGAGTAAGGGTATTTATAGGATAGCTTGGCTTCTCTAAGAAGCCTCATGTATTTTTTTATTATCATTTTATATCCATTTTTTTATTTGTATCTGCACTCTAAAAATCTCTACGAGTACACACGATATCTAAAAATCATGAAAATTTGCAAGCACCTACAGTTTGATAATACGGACCCAACGAAACTTGTTTCGTCAAATTCTGACTCCGTTTTCTCACACAGCATATTTTTAAAGGTCAAATTATCGACTGTTTTTCACAGTAAAATTCCGTACGGTCACATACTTACCTCAAAAATCACGAAAAATTGAAATCTACCAATAATTTAATATTCCGGATTTAACAAAATTAGTTTCGTCAAAAACGGAGTTCGTTTGCAAAAATAGCTATTTTTAATGCTCAAAATAAACCCATTTTAAATATTATTATATTTAAAAATAATCAAATTTAATATTAATAAATTAATATTATTGTATATATATCCACAAAGAATATCATACAACTCCAAAATATTCCTATCTGAATTTATGACTCGACATTTCAAATCCAGATTAAATCATTATTCAATTTATATAAAAAATCCTTTTATAATATCAATAAATCGTTATAAATTATAAAGGAATTCCATAGCGACTTTTCAAAATATTGATTTGGACATAAATCAAAATCTACCCGACATAATCCCAATTTTTATCTTCCTTTAGAAAAATATACTTCACCAGCTCCGAACGTTTCTTGTTTCACAGAAATCCGGCTTAAAACGGATTTTGTATATTCATTTAAAGTTCGAATCGCCAATTTACGAACTGCCGCGCCATTTCGAGCTCGATTATAATTATATTATAATTTATACGTTCAACTGTCATTTATTTAATATATTCGTTAATATAATTCAACTCTAAACTGAATTATATATTATAAATGATCCAATTCACACAATATTGTCAATTCACTATTTCCGACTATTTCAGAAATAAACATATTATTATATTAATTATATTAATTAAATATTCAATATAACTAATTATACGACCATTTAAATCTCTAAATCACTATTTAAATAATTAAATTAATTAATTACTATACCGTAAAAATACGGGACATTACAGTATGATGAAGATGGGAGACAGAATTCATGAAGGAAAGGTTGAACCAATCTTCCGATCCGAATACTTTGTCATGTCTAGAAAGAATCTAGTTGGGCCTCTCTTGGTTGTTATAGCAGGTGAAGGCTGAGCCAACGAAAGAAACCTCAAAAAGCCCTGAGTAAAGATGAAGGCATTGAAATCTGCCACCGCAAAACGGTTAACAGTATTGCCTCCCTATTTCTCAGCTTAATAGGAGACTGCATCAAAGTCCCCTCTCAAAACTGAAACACCGAAACCAAGGTCAGAAAGTAAGAGGATGTCATACCAGAGGCTTAACACCTCAACTCGATCACACTTCGCGTAGACTGCCAAAAAAAGAAAAGATGTAGCGGGTGATGAAATGAACCACAGATAGAGCTGGTCGGAGTCGAACACCGAGCGAGCATCACATCTCTGGACCATAGGATCTAGATCTTGGTAGAAACACTAGGCCACCAAAGCCAATGGATAAAACAATGTTGGTTATCACTTTCGGACTTATGAAAGGCTCCGAAAGAGCCACCAGACAGACAAAATGCTTCCTAATGATGTGCTTAAGCCTAGCCGTCGATGCATCGTTACCGATACCACGAACGTTCCAGAACAGGAAATTCGCCATCCAGGGTAAAGAAGAAAAATAACAAAAAGGAAGCTAATAAAAAAAGAAAAGAAACACCGAGAAAAGCAACTCAGATAAGATACAGCGTGTGATGGGTAGATCAAACAATCTGTTTAGACGCCGCTATAGAGCGTGCGCGAAAGGTACAAGGAGTATGAGGGCCTGCATTTGGTCTACGACCCAAAGAGCGGAAAGGGACGACAGAAGAACGAGAGGACACCTCACTAGTTTTAGGGTACTTAAAGGATACCATGAAACCATGGAAAGACGGTAGAGTCCTAGAAACTCCAGGCATCGAAGGAAAAGAATTCTTAGTAAGTCGAGAAAGTCGATCATTAATGCTCGCTATCTCATCCTTACTAAGCAGAGAGGAGAAACAATAGCGGGAAACACTTCAATGGCCTATGATGTACTCATCGGAATAACCGAAAACGATAAAATAGGAAAAAATGTAGGGTGTGTCAAGAAACGGACCACAAGTCCATGTGAGAACTTAACCAAAGTCTGGTTGCATGTATGGGATTTCACCAGTTGAGAGTGGCAAAGGATATTGTGCCAAAGATAGCTTTTAGGACACCATCCGGTTTCTTCGAGTGGCTAGTGATGCCATTTGAATTGACCAACGCACCGGCATATTCTGTGGATCTTATCAATAAAGTGTTCAGAGATCAGTTGAACAAGTTCGTGCTTATGTTCGTGGATAATATTCTGGTTTACTCTTAGAGTGAGGAAGAGCATAAGACGCACTTGCGAGTTGTTATGGAAATCTTGCGAAAGCATCAGCTGAGATATAAGTTTTCGAAGTGTCACTTCTGGAAGAATGAAGTGAGGTTCTTAGGCCATGTTATTTCTAAAAACAGAATAGTAGTGGATCCATTAAGGTGGCAGCAATTCAGGATTAGGATAGACCTAAGAATGCGATGGATGTGAGGATTTTCCTTGGGTTGGCGGGATATTATCGTCATTTTATCAAGGATTTCTCCAAGATAGCTGCACCATTAACATGATTGATGAAGAAGATTAAGTGTTCACAGGGACACAAACTGTGTGAAAACTTTTGGAATGAAGGAGAGATTGACGAGTGCTCCTTTTTTGACTATTCCAAGTGGGAATAAGGAAATGGTGATGTATACCAATGCATGTGGTACTAGACTTAGAGCAGTGCTGATGTAGAAAGATAGAGTTGTGGCATATACGAGTCGACAACTGAAGGTGCATGAAAGGAATTATCAACTCATGATTTGGAGTTGGCAACGATCGTGTTTGCTTTGAATATATGGAGACATTACCCGTTAGGAGTTTGATTTGAGTTATTTACGGATCACATGTCGTTGAAGTATTTTTCTCCCAGAAGGATTTGAATCCTCAGTAGCATCGGTGGTTAGAGTTTTTGGCATCATACATGTGACGATCCCAAAATCCGAGGGGCGGTATTAAGGATAATCATTGGGAAATAACACATTAATCATCATAGCAGAGTACAGATAATAGCAGAAACAATAAATAAAATAATTTTACATGGATATGACAGCGGAATCACAACAAGTAGGAATATCAGAATAGCATAACGTGGGATATAACTTAGTAAATAAAAAGGAAAGTGATCAGTCATCATCGCCGAAGGCGGAATACATACATGTAGTGAGACATAATAAGGGTATCAGTCTACATCGCCGAAGGCGGTACATATACATACAATAAGAAATACGGAAAGTAAATCAGTCTGCATCGCCCGTGGCGGAATCATAATACAAGTACAGTAATGGCGGAAAATGTCAAAGTCATCTCTGTGAAGTCAGCCTCGCCATGAGCCAAAAATGCACTCTATGCAGCAGTGCAGAGCCAAAAACAACCTGTCACCTGTGTACTAGGCTGCCGTGTGAAAATAAGGGCACCCGCGTTTGCAAAGTGAAACAAACAACGAGTCAGTCATGGGGACTGGTATGAGGAATCTATTTAACAGTTAAACAACAGTAATAGCAAATCATAGGACCACGCCACTTTCGCGGAACGGGTTTACTCCAGTGATTGCTAGTGCATTTAAAACAAAGTAAATTCTTTTAAAACAACGCAATGTTTTTAGAAAGAATGAAGCCATTATAAGACTCAGGTCCCATCACACAATGCAACGCAAGCCGGAGGATAGAGTTTTACCTTATAAGGGCCAAATATGCTTGATACATATAAAGCAAAATCATTTGATATTATTACTAGTGCATATATGTTTCAAAAACGAATAGCATCATAAATATCAATCATAGGCGGCATAGCTACCATCTACTATGTCTCCATACTAGTTCTACAATCAAGTCCGTTATTTCGTATTGGAAATTGGATTTCCGTCATGAGTCGAGGCAAGGGGCAAGCTCCTCTCCGCTTCGAGACACTCTAGCAAATGCCTCAGGACTACACACTCTGGGTAACCCTTGGATCGGCTGGGCCGGTCCTCTCTTACGTTTGAGGATTGGCAATTCCTGAACACACGTTTCCCGGTCCTTACAGACCTATAATCGAGGCGCCTCGCATTCCAACAACCACAAAGGTGAAAAGTAGATATATATGTCAGGGCTGGTAAGTCACTGACACCACCATAGCTAGAAAGAAACGTCGTGCTCTCCCAGCGGCCCGTATCCCGTTTTTAACTCATACCGGGGTGTGAGGTTCGCGAATCTACGAAATACACAAAGCTAGGCTACGCAGACCTTGCTTTGATCATCATCCACAAGACTTTGCTTTGCAACAGAAGCCTTGATCACAGCACCTTGGCATGCCACATAGGCAGTCCACTCCATACGATTGATTTCTATCGATATATAACCCCTGAGCTCGTACGTCTCAGAGAAGGGCGTTAAGCAAGAGAATAAATTCTCCACCGCCAAACAGATGTATATTTAATAAAGATCAATCAACACAGAATAAAATCCAATGTCAGACACACAGTCCATTTACAAGTCCGTCCTGGGTCTGAACGAAACCGGAGGCGTCAAATTCCTCGTATATCCGTCCAATCAACACATACGTTCAGACGGCTACTACTTCCGTCCCTTTCCGGTAGCTACTCCGGTCAGGAACCTCAGTAGCGCCCATCCAATCGATACGAAGATCATCGGTCTTGAATCGTCTTTGCATTTTCCAATTCGAATCGCTCGATAAATTATTTGAAATGAGGGTTAGCTCGGCCTTTTCAAATAATCCACGTCATTAGAATTTAAATCGATTTATTTTATAGTTATATTATTCGACATCCATCTTTCGGTTCTTTAGTGTTATGTTCATGTCATACACATACAACCATCAAATATCAAACAATTCAAGCCCAATTGGTTTATTTTCAATCAATGTTGCTTATAATATTTTATAACGATTTTTCGCCATTTTTATTTATTTAAAAATGGCAATATTTAATTAAACGACATTTCAGGTCGTGTCGTGGCGCTGGCGCTGTTTTTCCCCTAATTTTTTTTACACATACCGGAAAATCTAACCGTGGGATTTCTACAAAGTCTATATCAGTGGGAAGATATTCCCAAAGCGAACCCAACAGTTCCAGTTTCGTGAGAATCCGACGGTCGGATCTTCCACACTAGTCGTTTGAAGTTACGGTTTCAAAATTCGAACTGCAACGTCGTTATTCGATTTAATTTAATTATATTTATATTTATATATAAATATAAACGATTCTGGCGCTGTTTTTCTTCAGGTTTGAATTAAACATTCCGGACAATCCAACCGTTGGATTTTTACAAGGTTGGTGCCGTTGGAAAGATATTTCCAAGGCGAACCCAGCGGTTGCGGTTTCAGGAAAATCCGATGGTCGGATTTCTCGTACTAATTGTTTCAAATTACGATTCCGAAACGCGAACTGCACGGCCTCTATTCCTTTTAATTATATTTATATTTATATATATAAATATAGTTCAATCTATAATTTCAACTATAGCTCATTCTATATTTTCAACTTCATTTTCACTTCAAATATTTCACTAACGCCTTAATATTTCGAAACATTTCGCCATAACCTCCTTTGTACGGAGAGGGGTTTGGAAATTTATTGGGCCGTATTAGGTACCCAATAAATCCTAAAAAGCATTCACATATTTATAGTGATATATTTTGGTGTTTACGGGGGAGCATGTACTGATAATCACTCCAGAGAATAAATTCCCGTCACCCCGTTTCCGTGTGGAAATAAATAGTCCATGTGCCGTATCTAATAACTAGAGCGACGTGATTATTGTCAACTCCAGACCCGTGTGGGGTTTTTATTAATCTGGCAATTTATCGTTATAATTTATATAGTCCATATCAGTCATCAGTTCAACCTGTAGTACATAGTCATCGCCATACAAGCCTCTTGCTTATATGGTAAATCTTCCACCTCGTCACACAAGCTCCAATTGCTTATGTGGAATATGATGAAGTATGCCTATCGTCAAGAAGTATGCCATGTAGTGTAGTTCAAAATTAATTGTTACTAACCTATGGCGTTGTTTATTATTTCACACAGGAAAACCAGCACTCCGCATCCAATGGCATTCACAGGAGTTGATATATAAATAAAATTGCGCAGCCAACTCATCAAGGTTTACCTATTTGTCGGGCACGCAAATAATTTCTTTACTCTACAGCTAATCCATTTTTCCTGTTCAACACATGAATATATATGCAGAACAAAGCTAATAATAATATTTCTAGCAAACTATTATTTATTTCAACACATGTGTATTTTTAACTAAGCGTATACATGATAAAAGGAATATTTTTATCATCAAAAATATTTATTCGACACATGTATATTTTTAACTAAGCGTATACATGATAAAAGGAATATTTTTATCATCAAAAATATTTATTCGACACATGTGTATTTTTAACTCTTCATATTCATTATAAAAATATAATTTTCATTGTCGATTCATTTTATTTTTAAAAGATGATAATATTCAACACATGAATTTCAACTCAACGAATGAATTGCAACTCAACACATGAATATTCTATATAGTTTGTATATATATAAAAATGTGATTTTTATCGCTAAAGCCATTTGTTTAAATTCGAATAATATTCAACACATGAATTTCAACTCAACGAATGAATTGCAACTCAACACATGAATATTCGATATAGTTTGAATATATATATAAAAATGTGATTTTTATTGCTAAAGCCATCTGTTTAAATTCGAATAATATTCAACACATGAATTTCAACTCAACGAATGAATTGCAACTCAACACATGAATATTCGAACCAGTTTGAATATATATAAAAATGTGATTTTTATTGCTAAAGCCATTTGTTTAAATTCGAATAATATTCAACACATGAATTTCAACTCAACGAATGAATTGCAACTCAACACATGAATATTCGATACAGTTTGAATATATATAAAAATGTGATTTTTATTGCTAAAGCCATTTGTTTAAATTCGAATAATATTCAACACATGAATTTCAACTCAACGAATGAATTGCAACTCAACACATGAATATTCGATACAGTTTGCATATATATAAAAATGTGATTTTTATCGCTAAAGCCATTTGTTTAAATTCAAATAATATTCAACACATGAATTTCAACTCAACAAATGAGTTGCAACTCAACACATGAATATTCGATACAGCATATGTAAATAATTTCAATGCATGAAAATTATTCTAACACATAGATATTTCAGAAAATTTCGGCAGCATAACGGCAGGGTAGTTAAAACCGGGACCGTCCCTAGTACGGCTCCTCGCTCTACCTTAAAACCTCGCGGTTTTTGACAATGGGGATCATGCATCTAGTTCGCACGCAGGCGGCATGTTTTATTTTCAATTCCACAATCCTATTCTATTTTGTTTCAACCACAAGAAGGTATTTTCCAACCACAAAGGTATTTTTCAACCACAAAGGTATTTTTCAACCACAATATCAACCACAAACAATTATTTCCAACCATTCGTCAAACCATATAATATCACGTCAATCACAAGCAATAAATATCGTCCATGGTCTGTGGACGAGGGGAGTATATATGTATATATATAATATAATAATTCACTTGCATTTCATCACAATTCAAAGCATATATGTTTCAAACAACGCTTGTATAATTTATACATCGCTAATATAACTTATACAACACATGTACATGAGGTATACAATGCGTATATAATTTACACTTCGCTTATATAATTTATACAACACGATTTCTTCACACAAATAGTTTAGATTCCTCACATTGGTTATTGCGGTGCTAAAAATCGTAGGAAGGTCAGAAAAGTCCACGGCTTCTTCTAGAATGCAGAGAGCCTCCTTGCGGTCACGGCGTCTCCTGTTTCGTCAAATTTCGTTAAAGAACGAAAAAGATATTATTTTTCAAAGTTTTGCAACACTTAAAAGTGTTATTTTCATTTCAGAATTTTCAACAGAAAGGTTTTTAAAACCTTCGAAACTAGGTCACCAATTTTCAGTCGATCCGTACCTCTATGCTTCGATCAGGCTACGCTGCGTCGAAGAGCTACGAAGCACCTCCAGAACGGCGGTGGTGGCGAGTGGTTCGGTGGCCTGTGCTCGTCGCGGCGGCGCTCAGAAGGTCGCGCCTTCCTCCTTGATTTCCGGCGTCGATAGTCGATGGGAGGAGACGTGGGTTGGTCGGATGTGGAGAGGGGACTACGGCGGTCAGAAGTCTCAACTGGGGTCGGCGGTGAAATGGCCTGAGGCGGTCGGAAAAAGGGGAAGAAGTCTCGTGCGACGTGGATCGTCCAATCGCATTCTGGCGGCTAGGGTTTTAGGTTTTTTTTTTTAAAGAAAATTTCCTATTGGCCGGAGCTTTATAGAAATTTTTAAATAGTGTTTTTGCAAACGGACTCCTTTTTAAACCCAACGACTGTCGTCCCTAGCTAAATACCCCCATTCCGAACATAATGGGATATGTTTCGTTGGCCATTTCGACTGTTACAGTCAGTTATTTTTCAATTTAAAATATAAAACATTCGATATTTAATTTAAACGTACATTTCAATTTGCCAGGGCCACAAACTAAATCGAAAAATTCCAGAAAAATAAATCTAGCTTTGTTTTGACGATACGGTCCCAACAAAACCAGTTTCGTCGAATTCTGAGCTCGTTTGCAAAACGGCCATTTTTAGGTCGACCCATTTTAACAGAATTTGACCAAACACGTTATCTTTTGCCCCGCTCACATACTAGCTTCAAAAATTATGAAATTTGAAACTTAGCAATAATTTGACATCCCGGACCCAACAAAAGTGGTTTCGTCGAATTCCGAGGTCGTATGCAAAATCTCCATTTTCAAGGGCTATATATACTATATAGCGACCTTTCTGAAAATTCATTTGGCCATAACTTTTGATTTCCATTATGAAATTTCAATTTTTCAGATTCGTTAGAATGGTATTGATAAACAGATTTAAATATTTTCAGTTTCGTCAAAATCCGTTATATTTTCCACCCGGTACAGTCAGACTAAGTTTGTATACAAAATTTCAAACTGCCATATCATACCAAATTCTATATTTTATGGGAATAGGCTATTTCAACTATTCAAATTCTTTGGTAATAACCTAATTTAAAAAAATTTAAATTGGTTCACATTTTCCGGGTTATTACAATCTCCCCCACTTAAAACTTTTCGTCCTCGAAAAGGAAATAACAGCTAAGCAGGAAATAAAATGTAAATGCAAAGTATTGTAAAGGTACCTTGCACCGGAGTTGTCAGAGATGTCCACTCTGCATTTGGGATAGGCTTGTTTAATGCTTTCCTCAATCTCCCAAGTACAGTCTCTAGGATCACTACTCCACTGCACTTTGACTAAATGAATCTTTTTCCTCCTTAGCTCTCTAATTTCTTTGCCCACTATCTTTAATGTCTCTCTACTGAGTGCTAACTCTGGAGTTATGTCAATATCATGTTGCGCTGCTTCTTCCACAATAAGGTCGGGATCATGAACATGTTTTCTGAGTTGAGATACGTGGAACACATCATGTATACCAGGCAACCAATTAGGTAATGAAACCCTATATGCAAGAGTTCCAATCCGTTCAAGTATAGGAAAGGGACCAATAAATCTCGGTGCCAATTTCCCAGTCTTGCCAAATCTGATTACTCCTCGCATTGGAAAAACTCTTAAATAAACATAATCGCCAACGGCAAATGATATATCCCTTCTTCTCGCATCATCATAACTTTTCTGTTGGCTCTGTGCGGTTTTTAATCGCTTCTTAATGAAATCGACTTTATCCGATGCTTCTCGAATCATATCGGGTCCTAACACAAGTCTATTGCCAGGTTCTACCCAACATGCGGGAGATCTGCACGGTCTACCGTATAATGCTTCAAATGGGGACATTCCCAAACTTGCTTGATAGCTATTGTTGTAAGAGAATTCTGCTAAATGTAAATGATCCTCCCATGAACCTCCAAAATCGATAACGCAAGCCCGCAGTAAATCTTCTAAAATTCTATTCACCCGCTCAGTTTGGCCGTCTGTCTGTGGGTGATAAGCGGTGCTTAGATTCAATTTGGTTCCCAACTCTTCCTGGAATGCTTCCCATAATTTGCTAGTGAACATGGGATCTCTATCACTGACTATATTGAGTGGCACTCCATGAAGTTTAACTATTTCTTTGAAGTAAATCTGTACTAGACTTTGAGCCGTTCTGTTGGATCGGACAGGTATGAAATGGGCAGTCTTCGTGAAGCGATCTACGATTACCCATATATTGTCGTTTCCTTTCTTAGTCCGAGGCAAGCCATCGATGAAATCCATCGAGATTTGTTCCCACTTCCATCCTGGAATTTCTAAGGGTTGTAATAATCCAGCCAATTTCTGTTGATCACTCTTAACTAGCTGACAAGTGGGGCATCTGCTAACATATAATGAGATATCTCTTTTCATAGCTCTCCACCAGAATGTGCGTTTGATATCGTTATACATTTTGCTCACACCGGGATGGATACTTAATTTGGATTTGTGGCACTCATCAGGTATTTCTCTTCTGAGCTCGGGAAGGTTTGGGATGCAAATTCTGCCCTTTAATTTTAGAACTCCTTTGTCATCGAGTCGAAAACTTGTGGATTCACCTCCTTTGACTCTTTGACTGATTCTTTGAATAAATTCATCGTCTTTCTGAAGGGTCGAGATCCTGTCTATTAATGAAGACGTGATGACAAAACTGGCGATGATTTCATTCTTTCTGCTGAGCGCATCCGCCACAACATTGGCTTTCCCTGGAGTGTATAGAATTTCAAAATCGTATGCTGCAAGGAATTCTAACCAGTGCTGTTGCCTCAGGTTTAGATCTTTCTGAGTGAAAAGATATTTCAAGGATTGATGATCGGTAAATAGTTCGAACTTCTCGCCCAGTAAATAATGCCTCCAGATTCTTAAAGCGAACACGATAGCTAATAACTCAAGATCATGAGTTGCATAGTTTCTTTCATGCGGCTTTAGTTGACGGCTGGCATAAGCGATCACTTGGCCTTTTTGCATTAGTACTGCACCTAGCCCTCTGATAGAAGCGTCTGTTTATTGAGATCTCGGTAATCAACACAAAGTCTTAGAGTACCGTCTGATTTCGGGACAAATACTACTGCTGCTCCCCAAGCTGAAAAGCTCGGTCTGATTAGACCTTTCCAAAGCAATTCTCGGGTTTGACTACTTAGCTCTTCCTTTTCTTTCGGGGCCATTCTTCTTATTGGATGTACTACTGGTCGGGCGTTAGGAATTAGATCTATCCTAAATTCAATTTCTCTTTGCGGCGGTAAGTTTTCCACTTCTTCAAACACATCCGCATAGTTTTTAACGACCGGTATCTTTTCTATCGAAGGGGGAGTAATTTCTAAAGAAGACCAAAATTCCGTTCTATTAATTTCTGAGCCATGACATGGTATAGTGATACACCCCGATTTTGTTTCAACTTTCACGATCCTTTCGGCACATCTAACTTCGGCCTTAAAGTTTGTCAACCAATCGAGTCCCAGAATAATATCAAATTCGGAAAGGTCCATGACGATCGAATCAAAAGGAAATCGGTATCGAGAAAAGGAAATAGGTACTTTACAATATATACCGAGACTAACAGAACCTCCTATCGGGTTTTGAACTTTAATTGGTTCTCTAAGTTTTCTTCGTTTCAATTTTAGTTTGTGAACAAGGATACTAGATATGAAGCTACGTGATGCACCGGTATCAAAAAGTACAGAAACAGGAATATTTTTAATGGTATGGGTACCTCCCAAGACGTCGGGTTTACCTGATCCATCGGTGGTAGCTGGCGGGGTCTTCCCGTCATAGACATGAGCCACTTGTGCGCTCTTCTTCAAAGGACAATTCTTGCTATAGTGCCCCTTCTTATGGCAGTTGTAGCATTCGGCTGAGTCATTTGCCTTTGGTTTCCTCGGAGCTTTGCATACATTAGAAAAGTGACCTGGCTTCCCGCAATTGTAGCAATTTCCTTTCGGGATCTTTGCAGGTTTCTGAGTAGCGGCCGCGGTAATGCTAGATTCGGGTTGATCTGTTGAAGCCTTGCGCTTATTTCCTGCTTGGCTTTTAGTACGGTCTTGGCTAGCATGCCTCTCATCCATGTCTTCATAATTGCAAGCCATCTCTCTTAGTTCTGTAAAGGGGAGTTTGATGTTGCTCATAGCTCTATCGTGGTACTTGCGCTTCAGCCTAAATATGAATCTCTTATTCTTTGCTTTGTTTGTCGTAATCAGCTCTGGAGCATAGCGCGACAATTAGGTGAATTTATTTAGATAATCCTGAATAGAGAGGTCTCCCTATTGGAGATTAGCAAACTGCTCTCGCATCCTCTCTAGAGCTTGTTCCGGTACAAACTTCTCATTGAACAAAGTCTTGAACTGCTCCCAAGTCCGGATAGTACCAGCGGCATCTTCTGAGGTAATGGCATCCCACCACAGCTCTGCTTCCTCTTGAAGGAGCCAAATGCCAAGTCTTGCTTTGTTGTTAGTTCCCATATCCATGCCTTCGAAGATTTTCTCACAGGTTTTCAGCTAAGCTATTGCCTCGGTCACTGTGCCAGTGCCAGTAAAAGGTTTCCCCCCAAGATTTCTGTACCTCTTTGCTACTTTATCTAGCTCAAAGTCTTCTGGTGCTGGTGGCTGAATAATAGGGCCTTCCACTACTACGGGGATATTCCCCCGTCCTCCTGCTGCATCTCCTCGGCCTCCACGGCCTCCTCTAGCTGCTGCTGCTCGTGTAGCCATCTAAGAGAATACTGTATAAGCAAGAAAAGAGTCAAGCTCACAGATTTGATAATATTCATAAATGATAAAGCAAGGGAATACAAGGAAAGATAATGATGATGTACTGATCGAATTGTTTTGCTAATCTGCTTAGCTCATTCTAGGACATTGCTAATCCTATCTCTAATGAGCTACTCGCATTAGAACACTACTGATTCTATTCTGACGAGGTGTTTAATGTGTTAGATCCCGGAACTAAGGTTAACCAAAGCTCTGATACCAACTGTGACGATCCCAAAATCCGAGGGGCGGTATTAAGGATAATCATTGGGAAATAACACATTAATCATCATAGCAGAGTACAGATAATAGCAGAAACAATAAATAAAATAATTTTACATGGATATGACAGCGGAATCACAACATGTAGGAATATCAGAATAGCATAACGTGGGATATAACTTAGTAAATAAAAAGGAAAGTGATCAGTCATCATCGCCGAAGGCGGAATACATACATGCAGTGAGACATAATAAGGGTATCAGTCTACATCGCCGAAGGCGGTACATATACATACAATAAGAAATACGGAAAGTAAATCAGTCTGCATCGCCCGTGGCGAAATCATAATATAAGTACAGTAATGGCGAAAAATGTCAAAGTCATCTCTGTGAAGTCAGCCTCGCCATGAGCCAAAAATGCACTCTATGCAGCAGTGCAGAGCCAAAAACAACCTGTCACCTGTGTACTAGGCTGCCCGTGAGAAAATAAGGGCACCCGCGTTTGCAAAGTGAAACAAACAACGAGTCAGTCATGGGGACTGGTATGAGGAATCTATTTAACAGTTAAACAACAGTAATAGCAAATCATAGGACCACGCCACTTTCGCGGAATGGGTTTACTCCAGTGATTGCTAGTGCATTTAAAACAAAGTAAATTCTTTTAAAACAACGCAATGTTTTTAGAAAGAATGAAGCCATTATAAGACTCAGGTCCCATCACACAGTGCAACGCAAGCCGGAGGATAGAGTTTTACCTTATAAGGGCCAAATATGCTTGATACATATAAAGCAAAATCATTTGATATTATTACTAGTGCATATATGTTTCAAAAACGAATAGCATCATAAATATCAATCATAGGCGGCATAGCTACCATCTACTATGTCTCCATACTAGTTCTACAATCAAGTCCGTTATTTCGTATTGGAAATTGGATTTCCGTCATGAGTCGAGGAAAGGGGCAAGCTCCTCTCCGCTTCGAGACACTCTAGCAAATGCCTCAGGACTACACACTCTGGGTAACCCTTGGATCGGCTGGGCCGGTCCTCTCTTACGTTTGAGGATTGGCAATTCCTGAACACACGTTTCCCGGTCCTTACAGACCTATAATCGAGGCGCCTCGCATTCCAACAACCACAAAGGTGAAAAGTAGATATATATGTCAGGGCTGGTAAGTCACTGACACCACCATAGCTAGAAAGAAACGTCGTGCTCTCCCAGCGGCCCGTATCCCGTTTTTAACTCATACCGGGGTGTGAGGTTCACGAATCTACGAAATACACAAAGCTAGGCTACGCAGACCTTGCTTTGATCATCATCCACAAGACTTTGCTTTGCAACAGAAGCCTTGATCACAGCACCTTGGCATGCCACATAGGCAGTCCACTCCATACGATTGATTTCTATCGATATATAACCCCTGAGCTCGTACGTCTCAGAGAAGGGCGTTAAGCAAGAGAATAAATTCTCCGCCGCCAAACAGATGTATATTTAATAGAGATCAATCAACACAGAATAAAATCCAATGTCAGACACACAGTCCATTTACAAGTCCGTCCTGGGTCTGAACGAAACCGAAGGCGTCAAATTCCTCGTATATCCGTCCAATCAACACATACGTTCAGACGGCTACTACATCCGTCCCTTTCCGGTAGCTACTCCGGTCAGGAACCTCAGTAGCGCCCATCCAACCGATACGAAGATCGTCGGTCTTGAATCGTCTTTGCATTTTCCAATTCGAATCGCTCGATAAATTATTTGAAATGAGGGTTAGCTCGGCCTTTTCAAATAATCCACGTCATTAGAATTTAAATCGATTTATTTTATGGTTATATTATTCGACATCCATCTTTTTGTTCTTTAGTGTTATGTTCATGTCATACACATACAACCATCAAATATCAAACAATTCAAGCCCAATTGGTTTATTTTCAATCAATGTTGCTTATAATATTTTATAACGATTTTTCGCCATTTTTATTTATTTAAAAATGGCAATATTTAATTAAACAACGTTTCAGGTCGTGTCGTGGCGCTGGCGCTGTTTTTCCCCTAATTTTTTTTACACATACCGGAAAATCTAACTGTGGGATTTCTACAAAGAGTATATCAGTGGGAAGATATTCCCAAAGTGAACCCAACGGTTCCAGTTTCGTGAGAATCCGACGGTCGGATCTTCCACACTAGCCGTTTGAAGTTACGGTTTCAAAATTCGAACTGCAGCGTCGTTATTCGATTTAATTTAATTATATTTATATTTATATATAAATATAAACGATTCTGGCGCTGTTTTTCTTTAGGTTTGAATTAAACATTCCGGACAATCCAACCGTTGGATTTTTAAAAGGTTGGTGCCGTTGGAAAGATATTTCCAAGGCGAACCCAGCGGTTGCGGTTTTAGGAAAATCCGATGGTCAGATTTCTCGTACTAATCGTTTCAAATTACGATTCCGAAACGCGAACTGCACGGCCTCTATTCCTTTTAATTATATTTATATATATATATATATATATATATATATAAATATAGTTCAATCTATAATTTCAACTATAGCTCATTCTATATTTTCAACTTCGTTTTCACTTCAAATATTTCACTAACGCCTTAATATTTCGAAAAATTTCGCCATAACCTCCTTTGTACGGGGAGGGGTTTGGAAATTTATTGGGCCGTATTAGGTACCCAATAAATCCTAAAAAGCATTCACATATTTATAGTGATATATTTTGGTGTTTACGGGGGAGCATGTACTGATAATCACTCCAGAGAATAAATTCCCGTCACCCCGTTTCCGTGTGGAAATAAATAGTCCATGTGCTGTATCTAATAACTAGAGCGACGTGATTATTGTCAACTCCAGACCCATGTGGGGTTTTTATTAATCTGGCAATTTATCGTTATAATTTATATAGTCCATATCAGTCATCAGTTCAACCTGTAGTACATAGTCATCGCCGTACAAGCCTCTTGCTTATATGGTAAATCTTCCACCTCGTCACACAAGCTCCAATTGCTTATGTGGAATATGATGAAGTATGCCTATCGTCAAGAAGTATGCCATGTAGTGTAGTTCAAAATTAATTGTTACTAACCTATGGCGTTGTTTATTATTTCACACAGGAAAACCAGCACTCCGCATCCAATGGCATTCACAGGAGTTGATATATAAATAAAATTGCGCAGCCAACTCATCAAGGTTTACCTATTTGTCGGGCACGCAAATAATTTCTTTACTCTACAGCTAATCCATTTTTCCTGTTCAACACATGTATATATATGCAGAACAAAGCTAATAATAATATTTCTAGCAAACTATTATTTATTTCAACACATGTGTATTTTTAACTAAGCGTATACATGATAAAAGGAATATTTTTATCATCAAAAATATTTTTTCGACACATGTGTATTTTTAACTAAGCGTATACATGATAAGAGGAATATTTTTATCATCAAAAATATTTATTCGACACATGTGTATTTTTAACTCTTCATATTCATTATAAAAATATAATTTTCATTGTCGATTCATTTTATTTTTAAAAGATGATAATATTCAACACATGAATTTCAACTCAACGAATGAATTGCAACTCAACACATGAATATTCTATATAGTTTGTATATATATAAAAATGTGATTTTTATCGCTAAAGCCATTTGTTTAAATTCGAATAATATTCAACACATGAATTTCAACTCACCGAATGAATTGCAACTCAACACATGAATATTCGATATAGTTTGAATATATATAAAAATGTGATTTTTATTGCTAAAGCCATTTGTTTAAATTCGAATAATATTCAATACATGAATTTCAACTCAACGAATGAATTGCAACTCAACACATGAATATTCGATACAGTTTGAATATATATAAAAATGCAATTTTTATTGCTAAAGCCATTTGTTTAAATTCGAATAACATTCAACACATGAATTTCAACTCAACGAATGAATTGCAACTCAACACATGAATATTCGATACAGTTTGAATATATATAAAAATGTGATTTTTATTGCTAAAGCCATTTGTTTAAATTCGAATAATATTCAACACATGAATTTCAACTCAACGAATGAATTGCAACTCAACACATGAATATTCGATACAGTTTGCATATATATAAAAATGTGATTTTTATCGCTAAAGCCATTTGTTTAAATTCAAATAATATTCAACACATGAATTTCAACTCAACGAATGAGTTGCAACTCAACACATGAATATTCGATACAGCATATGTAAATAATTTCAATGCATGAAAATTATTCTAACACATAGATATTTCAGAAAATTTCGGCAGCATAACGGCAGGGTAGTTAAAACCGGGACCGTCCCTAGTACGGCTCCTCGCTCTACCTTAAAACCTCGCGGTTTTTGACAATGGGGATCATGCATCTAGTTCGCACGCAGGCGTCATGTTTTATTTTCAATTCCACAATCCTATTCTATTTAGTTTCAACCACAAGAGGGTATTTTCCAACCACAAAGGTATTTTTCAACCACAAAGGTATTTTTCAACCACAATATCAACCACAAACAATTATTTCCAACCATTCGTCAAACCATATAATATCACGTCAATCACAAGCAATAAATATCGTCCATGGTCTGTGGACGAGGGGAGTATATATATATAATATAATAATTCACTTGCATTTCATCACAATTCAAAGCATATATGTTTCAAACAACGCTTGTATAATTTATACATCGCTAATATAACTTATACAACACATGTACATGAGGTATACAATGCGTATATAATTTACACTTCGCTTATATAATTTATACAACACGATTTCTTCACACAAATAGTTTAGATTCCTCACATTGGTTATTGCGGTGCTAAAAATCGTAGGAAGGTCAGAAAAATCCGCGGCTTCTTCTAGAATGTAGAGAGCCTCCTTGCGGTCACGGTGTCTCCTGTTTCGTCAAATTTCGTTAAAGAACGAAAAAGATATTATTTTTCAAAGTTTTGCAACACTTAAAAGTGTTATTTTCATTTCAGAATTTTCAACAGAAAGGTTTTTAAAACCTTCGAAACTAGGTCACCAATTTTCAGTCGATCCGTACCTCTATGCTTCGATCAGGCTACGCTGCGTCGAAGAGCTACGAAGCACCTCCAGAACGGCGGTGGTGGCGAGTGGTTCGGTGGCCTGTGCTCGTCCCGGCGGCGCTCAGAAGGTCGCGCCTTCCTCCTCGATTTCCGGCGTCGATAGTCGATGGGAGGAGACGTGGGTTGGTCGGATGTGGAGAGGGGACTACGGCGGTCAGAAGTCTCAACTGGGGTCGGCGGTGAAATGGCCTGAGGCGGTCGGAAAAAGGGGAAGAAGTCTCGTGCGACGTGGATCGTCCAATCGCGTTCTGGCGGCTAGGGTTTTAGGTTTTTTTATTTTTTTTTAAAGAAAATTTCCTATTGGCCGGAGCTTTATAGAAATTTTTAAATAGTGTTTTTGCAAACGGACTCCTTTTTAAACCCAACGACTGTCGTCCCTAGCTAAATACCCCCATTCCGAACATAATGGGATATGTTTCGTTGGCCATTTCGACTATTACAGTCAGTTATTTTTCAATTTAAAATATAAAACATTCGATATTTAATTTAAACGTACATTTCAATTTGCCAGGGCCACAAACTGAATCGAAAAATTCCAGAAAAATAAATCTAGCTTTGTTTTGACGATACAGTCCCAACAAAACCTGTTTCGTCGAATTCTGAGCTCGTTTGCAAAACGGCCATTTTTAGGTCGACCCATTTTAACAGAATTTGACCAAACACGTTATCTTTTGCCCCGCTCACATACTAGCTTCAAAAATTATGAAATTTGAAACTTAGCAATAATTTGACATCCCGGACCCAACAAAAGTGGTTTCGTCGAATTCCGAGGTCGTATGCAAAATCTCCATTTTCAAGGGCTATATATACTATATAGCGACCTTTCTGAAAATTCATTTGGCCATAACTTTTGATTTCCGTTATGAAATTTCGATTTTTCAGATTCGTTAGAAAGGTATTGATAAACAGATTTAAATATTTTCAGTTTCGTCAAAATCCGTTATATTTTCCACCCGGTACAGTCAGACTAAGTTTGTATACAAAATTTCAAACTGCCATATCATACCAAATTCTATATTTTATGGGAATAGGCTATTTCAACTATTCAAATTCTTTGGTAATAACCTAATTTAAAAAAAATTAAATTGGTTCACATTTTCCGGGTTATTACAATACAATTTTGGTATTAAACACATTCCTGGTAAAGGTAACACAGTGGAAGATGCGCTGAGTCGAAGACATGCGGGTTCGGGAGCGATATTTTAGGATTGGAAGCACCTCAAGTAATTGTCAGGATTTGATTTCTGTCCTAGGTGTGAGTTAGAGCCTGAAATGTTGGCAAGTTTATCAATAAGACTACTCTCATCGAAAGGATTGGCGAAAGCCAAAAGCGTGACAAAAAGCATGTCGAAATTATCTAGAAGCTGGAAGCAAGAGTGGAACCAGAAAAGGATGAGGAATTCGAGGTTGATCGAGATGGTTGGCTTTAGAAGAAAGGATGACTAGTTGTTCCTAATAATGATGGATTAAGAGATGAGTTTTTGAGGGAATGGAATCACTCAAAATTGATGATTCATCCTGGTAGTAACAAGATGTATCAGGACATAAAGCGAGTTTATTATTGGGAAGGAATGAAGAGGGATGTTGGAAATTTTATTTCCAAGTGTATGAGCTGTCAGTTGGTGAAAGCTAAGTGGATTGCTTCAGCCATTGGAAGTTCCTACGTGGAAATGAGAGCAAGTATCGTTGGACTACCAAGGACCAGAGCAGGAAATAAAGGGATTTAGGTCATAGTAGATCGATTGACCAAAAGCGCAAGGTTTGTTCCTGTTAGACCAACTAGGACAACACGAAGTTAGCTGAGCTACATATTAAATGGATAGTTCGATTCCATGGTATCCCGAGCAGCATAGTGAGTGACCGAGATCCTTTGTTCACAAGTGGATTTTGGAACAGTTTGCAAGAGACTTTGGGAATCGAGTTATGTTTGAGTATGGATTATCATCTCTAGACTGATAGTCAAACCGAGAGAGTTAATCGAGTATTAGAAGATCTCCTTAGAGCTTGTGTATTGGACTTCAGGGGATCGTAGAAAGACAATCTACATTTGGTTGAGTTTTCATATAACAACAACTACCAGTCGAGCATCGGGATAGCACCATCTGAGGCGTTGTATGGCATACTGTATAATTCTCCAACATGTTGTTAGAGTTTGGAGACAAGTTGATACTTGGGCCTGAGATGGTAAGAGAGACATCAGATTGTTTTGAGATCATTCGGCAACGAATGAAGCCAACCCAAGATCGTCAGAAGAGTTACGAAGATAAGCGTCCAAAAGATTTGGAGTTCGACGTTGGTGATATGGTTTTCATGAAGATTTCACCATTAAAGAATGTTGTTCGATTCAGAAATAAAGGAAAAATTAGTTTCAAGGTTCGTTGAACCATTTCCGATAGTCGAGTGGATTGGAAAGCTCGCGTATAGATTAGAGTTACCCGAAAAGATGTTGAGTGTTCACAATGTTTTTCATGTGTCTTTTCGATGGAAGTATGTGCACAATTCGAATGTGGTGGTATCTCCGGATCAGTACGAAGACTTAGAAGTTGATTCCATTGTTTCGAGACATCGTAGCCCGCTTCGCGTTGTGGGTAATGACACGAAACAGCTTAGGAGGAAGGTGGTTAATCTATTTAAGGTGCTATGGAGTGAGGATGATGACGATTTTACATGGTAAATGGAAAAGAATATCTATTAGATTTCCGCGTGCTAGGTTAAGACTATAGATGCTTGGCTTGTTGCATGTTAGATTGGATGCTCGTGGACGATAGACACGTGGAATGGCTTTGGTTGCTTGTGGTTGATGGGGATTTCGGGGGCGAAATTTCTAAAGAGGAGGGGGAATGTAATGACCTGCATTTTACATATTAAAGGATCGTAAAATATTTTTATTTAAGTCTAAAAGGTTCGGATCATACTCATATTTTGATATGTTGTTCATGGAGATGTGGGACATGTCCATGACTTTTATAAAAATGTTGTAACCATTTTGCCCCTATTATTTTTGTTTCGGGTATATCTTTTGAATGGAATTGAATCACTAGCTAGGATTGATTTCATTGGATCGGAAATGGTGTTTCCAATTCTGTAGAATGGTCACTTTAAAGATTTGGCCGAGCGATTTAGGAGAAATCGTCATTTTAGTGTTACTAGTTTTCTGGATAGGCTAATTAGTCATTAGTGGGCTGATTAGTGAGGCCCATTAAGGCTAGGGATTGTTGGCTATAAATAGGAGGGTAGGGTTAAAGAGAATTGTGTAATCTCTTCATTTCTCATTTGGTTGGGTGACTGTGATTCTTCGGCTCAACCAAATACACCTCCACTTCATTTCAGTTCATAGATTTACAAGCTAGGATTGAAGGTCAACATCGAGGAAAGGTAGATCGTACCAACTGAGTTGATTCGGAGGTCGTTCTTCGTTGTTTGGATTAAAAGTTCTCTGATTTCAAGCTATTTTGTGGATTTGGTGAGCGATAAGCATATCTCACACGAATTCAATCGTGTATATGGGTGTCTCTGATCTTAATTTCATCATTTTGAGTTGTTTCCACCTAGATTTAATCGAGGTAAGTTTATTTTGAATTCAGATCACACCATATGATCTAATTTAGCAAGTTATAACGGTTAATTCATATGTTTATGCAAGTTAGATCCATTTATTGATTCATTTATTGTTTTATCATGATTTGGAGAATTTCATATGATTATTATTTATTGTGCTAATGTTATTTTATGGTTGTTTGTTGTGTTATTGATCGTTTGGTTGAAATTGGTCGATTTAGATGAGATGGATGCATAGATGTTCATCGCTAAAGTGTAGATTGTATGGATCGGTTTGGCAGAAGTAGATCTGAGTGATGGATCACACGAAGCGATGGATTCTGGGTTGCAAACAAGTAGGTCAGCTCGAGTGATGGAATGGAGCAAGGATGGATCGCATGTTGATAGATCGGCCGAAATTTGTTTGTGTTGATAGATCGTATGCCTTAGGTCTAGATGACTGGGTCGTTCAGACTTAGAATAGTTGCTTGGATAATGGATCGGTTGAACGAATGGGTCAGGTCGGTCAGAAGCCAAAGGAAGAAATATGGGGCATGGATCACATGTTGATGGATCTCATGGGATGTGATCCATGATGGATCGGGTCAGCTATGATATCATGCAAAGGCTTGGCTTGAATGTGTTGGATCGTGGATCGCATGAGCTATGGATCGTTGGCTATAGAAGGATCGCAGGGATCGTTGGCCATTGATGGATCGTTGGATCCTGATAATATGAACCGGCTTAATATTGAAGAAGGCAATGTGATGATGGATCGAGTGTATAGGTCGGTGAGATCCACGAGAGATGCGGTCTAGTGAAGGATCGATGCTGCGATCCAAGTATGGGTCAGGTGCTGTAACGACCCGAGAGAATTCGACGCCTGAATTTTGATAATAATACATAAATCTTGTATTACTTGCAAAAACTCAAGTATCGAAAACACAGATAGTTATTAGAAAGAAATTAAAGGGTGGAATAAGAAAGAAAGAAAGTTAAAATAGAAGAATAGAAGAAGAATATCACAGAACCAGAGTCTTACATCGCAGCGGAACAAAATATAATATAAAAATAAATCTTTATTGAGAGGTTAAAATAAAACTTAAAATCATCAGAGTACGTCAACACATCTGGACAGTTATAATAACTTGTCCTCATATACAACACACAACGGAATAGTATCTGTATAATATCATACATCTGAACTCTTCCAGCTTGTCTCTTCACAACATTCGATAACCTAAACCAGTACAACCCGGTCTAACCCTAGCATTTCAAACACCAGGTTAGTCTGGTGAACCAAAGTGAGAAAATCACACTATGTTTAAAGGCATCACACAACTTGATTTTAACCTCAAATTATTTTTGAACGAAAAGGATAATCGTAAGACCAAATCCACACATAAATACAAACGGTTTTACCTTACGATAACCCAAAACATTTTTGAAATCAATATTTTTATGATATTATAATAGTATCTACATACAAATAAATATCAATCTAGCAGAATGCTTGTATCTCACGCTCTACATATATAGTATACAATCAAAACCGCAGGTTCTTATTGGAGAATGGATTTCCATGGTAAGGTATGGGCAACCATTTTTCCGACAATGTACCTCTGGAGATGAATACACTGGGGTTCAACAAGAACATCTTGCAACCCAGACTAAACATGACCGGCCCCTCACTTCTCTTGAGAGTACTGAATATATCATCACCACGGTTGTGGGCCAGCCAACCGCCAAAAGCACACAAAAATAAAAGGGACAATCGAAGGCATTTACTTTCTCCAGATCAGATGATGATATACCTTAATGTGTGTGATCCACAGTCGTGCGACCTACCTGGTTTTTACCATTTTCCGGTTGATGAGGATTGAGGCTAAACTTTACCTTTATTATCAGCACATCACATTCACTTAGAATGTCACATTGTCAGATCCATCAAAATCACTAATTGACGACCACAACAATACTTTACGTGTTACCTAAAAGAAGTTTCCTTCTCCGTCTCCACTCTTGGTATGGTTGAAAAAATTAATGTACGTGACCTTTTTGGAAATACTTTGTCAGACATCCATCTGTACATGTCATCCAAGAACAGGATGAACCGAAGGCACCCTCCTATTGCATCCTAGGAATCACCCTGAGAATTTGTAGCGAGAAGTCCTTACGAATTTGTACATTTCCAACCATGACAGAATCACCATCAAATAACTCCACTTGCAATCAGATAGATTCGACAAGCAGTCCTTCCGCTTATGAAGATCAATGGTCTTCAATAGCTCCATCTCGAATCAGCATCTTTAATGTATTCATATTTGCTGGACGGAATGGTTTCCAAATATAAATTTAATGTCGGCATTTCCGTACCAACAATCGTATGGGCCAAATTTGATAGTCGGTTATTTAACATTGATTCACTACTCAGTATCATTTAGCCTCTGACTGAACCGTTTGTTAATTATATTCTTTAAATTTTCCAGTCTTTGAAACATCACTTTTACTTATTATTATAAAATAAGAATGTTCTCCAAATTCATTTTATTCACTTATAAAGTTTTCGAGAACAATTTATAATATCATTTACGGAAATCATAACTTATGTTTCCCTCAACTATTCTCGTTTATAAACTAATACTATACTTGGATAATCGTGAAGTTGTTCAAGTTGTGGTATTTTATTTACCTCTTAGACCTTGACCAACAACATCCATATCTTCAGAATAAATAGAAGTTTATTAACCACACGTTTCCCTTTGGAAACCTATTAAATCTCGACCATGTTTACTTAACTAATTATTAAGTAAACTCTTTCTATTTACGTTAATAATCCTTTACAATATTATATACGAGCTTCGATTCTATTATAATAGAATCCTTATCAAAATTCATTAATATCTCTTTATTATTATATTACAAATCATTTTCAACAACTCAAACTCATTTGTTTAAAACCACATAAACAAAGCTTTTATAAATATAATATTAATATCTTATATAATTATTATACTGATATCTTTTCAAATTCTTATATTAATATTTATCAGAACAATTCCACTTATCATCTACAACACACGTTACAGATTTCATTTCAAAGCCATTTTACTTTTATTTATCATATTTTCTTTAAATCATACCTGACAACTTATTCGTTGTCTAAAAACATATAATAATCTGTTATAACTTCTTATGTCTAAAAATAGTTCATCTTGTTTATAACAAATGTTACAAAACGCATTTACAACCCTTAACTTTATTTACCGATTCAGTTCCAATTCTTAAACTTTAAATTTCCATTTACAAAATCTTTTGTAAATTAATTATGCTAACTTACCAATTGTTTTCATTTCCACATCTTTTAACTTCATTTAAAAAAACATTTGCAATTCATTATCGACAACTAATATACGTTGTCGTTATCCACACCTTTAACTTCATTTATACCTCTAACTTCAGTTAACATTCCAAACTTCGGAATATCACATTCCGAATTTTGGAATACCACATTCTAAACCTCGGAATAAACCTCACTTAGTCATTTCGTATCATTTCCCCGCTTTTCAATTTTTCTCTTATCCCATTCGTTTATACTAGGGATTTATTTATTTTACAACTCTTTCACGTGTAAATCAACTCATGCTCATATATCCAATTATCTTATATTTTGGGAAAATCTTGATTTAACAATCTATTTCAATTATCAGATTTGAATCCAATTATAAATTCATATTTGTCGTTTCAACCGAAACCCCATTTATAAATCTCATCCTCATTTATAAATCCATATTCATATTTTCAACTTTGATTTCATTTAAAATATGAAATCCCATTCCCAAATCAATACTCATTTCCAAATCCATCAATTTGTTAATCTTATTCACGAAATGTCAGTTAATCACATATCGTATACTTAAAAACCACAGTTCAAAATGATCATTTATTTTAAAAAATATCACTTTTAATCTCTTTATAATTTATCGTATAATCTACGATTCCATCATTTCATTTTAATATTTTTGAATCGATTAAACTTCCTTTATGGCCGTTAAGGCCTTTACAAAACCATTTCAACATTTAAATAGCCAACACGATAAATTTATATCGTTTAACCATAATAATATCTTACATCTCTACTAGTTATATTTTAAATATTTATAAAATTATAAATGTAACTTTGATATTTATCTTTACAATCAAAACTGTATTTCAAATCCATATATATAAATATATTTATATCTTTGAAACCACTCAAAATCCATTTAATATTGATTTCGAAAAATCATTTCTTTTAACCAACGGTACTAAAGAGGCAAATGACTACTATAGTACCAAAGCATGAAATATAAACCAATTTCACATTCAATACAAATAATATGATCATATTGATAAATGTTATCAATATTAGTGAGGAATCCTATTGGATTCCTCCAACCTGTTATTCCCTGCAAAACATTGGGTTACTACAATTCAAATTATTCAGTTCAATATGGCTAATCAATATTCGATTTCCATCTAAATAGATGACATAAACAGTTTGATAATAACAGTCAATAATAACTGTAATAGTCAATAGGGGCTAATAATAGAAATTCAAGCATTCAACTATTTATTTATAACGTTTATTTTATTATAAATGTAACCACTGAGGTAAGTTACCTTAATTGGATTTAATTGTTATAAATAACGATTTGTTTCAATTAAATTAAACGAACGTTTAATTTAACTGTTTCAGTCAATATATGAATATAAAATTAATAAATAAATAAACAACCATAACACACAATTATAAAACCTGACTCACATAGAATATAAGTGCGGAGAACTGAGTGAGTTTAACTCACCTAGGATTTTCATTTGTTGTTAGAACGGTTCGTTTTAGTTAAATAAAACAGTGTTTAATTTAACTGAAAATCTCAGTTGCTTTCTACTATGTCCAATCCAGCTCCATAATGTTACCCCTGTCGATAAGGTTCCAACGTCTCCAGTTTTGTTTGATTATGTTATTGAATGAACAGGTTATGAATTATACGTTATACGAATTTAATTAAATTAATTAACTATCGAATTATAGTTTAATCAACTATTTAAAATAAAATTTAATCTAACTAATTATATCTTTTCTTATAACATCTGCGGTAGTTACTCGTTTAATCTACTAGCTCCATAATAGACGAGTAAGTACAAAATCATTTTCTATCAAATCCCCTTAACAAACCCCCTTACCACTATTTGAGTCAGTGTGTATATATATATATATTATTTCAAACGGTCATGTTAAGAAAAGTTTACGCAGAATATAAAAAGTGATTAGGCAGGTTAAACCCTTATTAGCCACAAGAAATTATTATAATTTAGGATACTCAAAAAATTTTTGGGTGCGTTAATGTTAAAAATTAGAAACTATCAGCCACTGCTATAAATAAATGATTAGGATTCAGGCAGCTTGTTTAATTAATAACTAGACTATGTAACAAAAGGATTAGGCACGTGAATGGTCTTTTCCCGTCCTACTATAGTTTATACACACGGCTTAATCATTGTTTCTTTAGATTAGGTAGATTAATACTTAACTAACATTTGAATAAAGCCACATAATAATATTAATATATTTATATTTAAATAACGTTCTAGCATATTAACAAAAGTGATTAGGCAAAGTTTAATGATGATTAAGTACGGTTTATATTCAATTAGATACATTAAAATCAGTACGTTTGCAATACTTACATATAATATATATATAAACTAATAGATAGACTAAGCAATGACAACAGGATTAGACCACGTAACCATATAATATTAAGCATATCATAAAATTCACCACCACTATTCACCTTTCTTCTTTTTCTCGTCGTGGTGTTTCGAACCCACTTCCCCTTGCACGGAAACCACACGCCACTGCACCCTTCTAGCGCCGATTGTTCCAATCATCGAACCAACATTCTCCACCCACTTCGAAGTTGCTACCTGTTACAGGCTTCACGCGCTGCTCCCCTTCCAGTCACTTCTCCCTCCTTCTTCATCGTGTTTTCTTTTTTTCTTTTTCGAAACTGAAGACCCCTACCGCTCCACCATAACATGAGGGCCCGACCCTTCTTCCTGCTCGCCTCCACTGAGCTTGCAACCCAGCTTGAACCCCCTCGAACCTCGTTACTGAACACTAACAGCATCTCCCCAACATGTCCACTTCTCATTTATAACATCCTGCTAACGTCTCCATTCTATATTCTAACACCATCTACTTCATCACCACCTGCTCACCTTCCTGACGCCACGGCCAATCGGAAGTGTTTGGGGAGTTTAATGGCGTTTTGCGAATGGTGGCTTAAGTTTAACGTAGGAAATATTATAGTTATCGGAGTGATTTGGGGTATTTGGTTTTTGAGCAGGAGGTTCCTTCTTAGTTTCATTTTATTTCTTTGCATCCGAAAACAAAAGAATTGTTTTCGGATTTAAGTGGTTGAATTCGATTTACTTGGATTTAATTTAGATGAGGGAAAACATGGGGAGCAAGTCCATTGCTGAAACTAAAGAAAACATAAAAAAATGAGCAGCGAGTCATTTTATATTGAGAAATATGTGGGGAACAAGTAAATATAGGGGATAGGTTTGCAGAGATTCTAGGGTAGCTGCGCTTATAGGACAACACATTTTATAAATATACATATATTTATAGGTACACGTTTGTATGTTTTTATTTAGATCAATCTTTCCTCTACCCGTAGCATGTGCGATAATAAGTTTTAGGGTAGCTAGTAGGTGTGTAGAATGACTAGGGTAGCTGTTGGGTTGGTTTTCCCAAACCATGGCACGCACGATGTTAGATACATTCATGGGCAAATAATTTAAATAGTTTGGGACGCAAGGCAGAGGAAGGTGTGGCACGAAAATGTTTTGAATTGGTTAAATAAATAATTAATATGCCCATTTATCATTCGATTGATTTTTTTAATTTCGTATGGCCATACGCGAGATCCAAAAATAACGAAACTAGATATATTACTATGTTTTGACATTTCGGGTCCAATGGAATAAATTTCATTGATTTCCGAATCCGTTTGCACAATGATGTTCTTTTAATTTCAATATATTCATCGGTTCGTGTTTTAAAATATCGTGCACTAACAAAACAACTTCAATTGGCTCCAAACTGTAAATCTAGCAATAACTAGTTATACGTATTCCAATAAAATTTGTTTCATCGAAAACAGAGATAGTTTGAAAAATGGATATTCTAAAGGCTTATAAAATATTGCTAAAATATTAAATAAATTCCAAAACCATTAAATTTAATAATAATAATTTATTATAATATTATATATTCGAATAAAATAATTCATTACTCCAAATTCAACCAATATAGAATTGTAACTCAATATTAATATTTTTTAGTTAAACGGTATTCAAATATATTAAATTTCCTTTTTTATAAATTAAATAAACGTTATATTTTATAATAATTCCATAATGACTATTTTAAAATTTTAATTGGGCATAACTAACAATCTTTAAAACAAAATTTGGATTTTTCTCTTCCATATGAAAATTATAATCAACAAAATCCATACGTTTCTTGTTTCATAGAATTCCGACTTATATCGGATCCTGTATATCTAGTTACAGTTCAAAACTCAATATTACGAACTACCATGCCATTACGAGCTCGTTCTAAATTATATATAAATTTAACGTTCAAATTTTGTTTTATAAACGAATTCAATATTAAAATCCATAAATATTTCAAATATAATATTTAAAATAATAAAATAATTTAAATATTCGACTACCAAAAATACGGGACATTACATTCTTTCCCCCTTAAAAGAATTTCGTCCCCGAAATTAGTAAGGTAGGAAAAATGCCACAAACCAATTATTTTTTTCTAAAATTCAATTTATATTAAATCGAAAACCAATTTATTATGGTAAAATAATATTTTCAAAAATATCAAAAAATTTAACACGTTAAATTACTGGAAAAATTCGGTAGAGTCTCCCTGTATGGAGTGGCATCTGTGATATCGTAGGAAAAAATAATATATATATATATATATACATTGACCCTATAACGTCCAAGAAATTTCGACAACTGAATATGGATTAACAAAAGATTTAAAATATAAATAATCAATTTTATATTGATACTACGATTAGAAATTTAAGATCGAATATGTGGCTTTGTATATGGATTGAATTCGGAATGAATGGTTGAGAATCAAATATTTATTGCAGAATATTTAAATTTGATTGGATATTGAATTAGAATTCGATTAGAAAATATAAGTGGTTGAATATGAAATAAAACGTTATTGACGTTAGACAAATTGAAAATTTTATTTGTTAAAATATATGGAAAATCAGCTTGAATACGCATGTATTTATAAAGAAGTTAGAATTTACATTTCAAAATTTGGAAACTAACGTAGTACTGATGGATGAAACAGAATAAGATCGGTGCACCAGTAAATAAATTTAAACAAAATAACGTTGTACGCAAAAGGAGTCAGATTACAACTGAACTAATTTTATTGGATTCAGAACGCGGAAACGAAGAGGTACCTATAATTTTTGTTATGTTTGAAGATTGTGTTGGCAGTACGAATTATCAAGCGTTTAACGATAGTTCGCACCAGAAATTTAATATTAATTAAACAAATATAGCCTTCCTCAGGAAGATATCGCGCATACCTATATGCTACCCTATTCTACTGATCGGACTTTGTACTTATCCCCTCTTCTCTTCTTTTATAAATCACGCTAGTCTCCCCAATTTTATTCAGAGTGAATTCTTCTCCTCTTTTTCAATTTAATGGCCTGAGCCCTAAATCGCAACCCCCTCTCCATTGCAAATTGAAGCTGAGCCACCTTTCCAACGTCTTCGTCGCCACTCCTAGCTATTTGTAGCCCCAAATCGAAGTCGCCTTCAAATCAAAAACCCTGACACCAATTCTGAATCGAATCGCCAAGTCTCACCTTCGAGATCACCATCGCTCCACTCGAGACCATCCAAATCGGGAACCAGAGCCATTGCAACAATCCTAGGCCTCCTGAAACCATCTGAAGCCCGGAGTTGTTCCATTGTGGCGGCCTCACCCTGAAATCCATCGCCTGAACCCTTTATTCACGTGGTTTAAGGTGAGCATCTCACTCACGATTAATTTAGTTCAAGTATTTTAATTTCGTTAGGAAACTAATTAAATGGTGAGCTTTAATTTTTATTTTTGTGGCGGTTGAAATTTGTTATTGGACTGTTTCGTGATTCCAACTTAAGATCATAACATGCCATGTATACTGGCGTTGGACTGTTAAGACTTGTCCCCTATTTATCAATGACTGAATAAACTCTTACATGTTCAAACTCTCCCAATTCACTACTTTTAAAGTTCCAGATATTTTATTTTTAAAAAGAATTGATACTTTGTGTGATTTTACTGTCAGCTTGCCCTGCCTTGTATAAACAGATGGGTGTCATTCCTATTTAGTACCATGTTCACTTGATACATGACTTAACATCGAAATTATTGATTGAGACCCTGGCTTTTGTTCCTTCACTTTCATGAGATTGATCATTGTGTCATTTGTCGTCACTACATTTTCACTTTGATCATAAGTAAAGAACAGATGCTTCATTGGTATTATTTTCTACCATTGACGAATACAAATACTATACTGAGTAAGCTTTGCCTGATTTTACGGTCACTCTGCTTTCCAGGAAAAATTAAATTAAATCATGTATTACTGATAGTTGTATGCTACAACAAAAAAACAAATGATCTAGTACATAACTGAACCATAAAGCTATTAGATGATAATAAATTCTGAAAATGGGAAACTGAATATAATGGATGCCTGAATTTATGAAACTGGTTGTGAATAGGAAGTGTTGTATAGAAAAATAATGAAGTATGAAACATGAACCATGAACAACCAAAATCGTGTATTGTAAACTTATTTCATGTATCTTTTATAATATATAGCTGAACTAGTATCTAATACAACCAAAAACTGATTTATATATACACTGTTCATGTGTTTTGGAAGTAAGTTTGAAATTGATTGTTGGGACTAGGAAGTTTCTCATTAGTGTACTTGGTATACGTTGTCTGTTCCGAGTTAACCTTGAGTTCTGAACATTGAAAGTTGAAGCAAATTTTAACATTTACTTGAACTAAAAGAATACGATCAGGATCCGGAATTTTGTTATTAATGGTTGGGTAAACTAATGAGGAATATCTTCTTGAGAATGAAATTTCTAACAATCATCAGTAGGATGTCTTAATACAAACTGTAACCCCATTGTATACGTGCGTCAGTGTGCATTGCTGTATATATAAACCTTGCATGATACCTATGGCAAGTGGTTTACGAACTTGAATAAACGGTAACTGGAACTGGATTTTTACAAGCAAGTTACCTCACTATGTTAAATAAATTAGTCTATGGTGTAAAATTTGATCATTTGTGTGTGACCCTATTTGATCCATCTTACACGTCACTATGCATTCTTTTACAAGGCATGAAGCATGATTTCCTTCTTTGTTAGTTGTTTGTTTTAGAAGCATATTTCGAAACCATATGTCGACATATAATATGATGCATGACCTCTTATTTAAACATATTAACAGTGGTTAACCTTGGTACATTTATTTAAAACAATGGTGAACCTGAATGTACACTTGAATCTGCTAGGGCTTGTTATAAATGATCTTCATTTAGCTGTTTGAATATTACAGTACCCTTATGGTTCTGTTGGCAACTTTGCATTGTTAAGGCGTAAGTTTTCTAGTGCAACACCTTGCCTTGTATTACTTCCGAATATAATTCAAATGAACTCCATTTTTATACCAGGCATAATATTTTAAATCAAAATCTGGAATTTTGTTTTTGACCTTGGAGACGCAATGGTGGAACTGAGACTAAACTTTGTTTTGGAGAAAATGAGATTAAATTTTGTTTTATGGAACAGAGATTAAACCTTGTTTTGTGAAACTTTACTTTGTGAAACTGGGATTTAACAATTATTTTGTGAAACTGAGATTATACTTTGTTTGGTAAAATGAAAACTTGTTGAAACCATTCAGTTTTGCGTACAGAAACCATTTTGTTTTCGTTCATTGAAACCGTTCAGTTTTTGTTCACAGATGCCATTCAGTTTTGCACCATGAAACCATTTAATTTTGTTCGCTATGAACCATTCAATTATACTATTTTTGTCACTATGAACCCACTTGCTTGCATATGTGAAATGCATTATATTTTGTAACCTGCATGTATTATTCATTTGGTTGAGTTTTAAAAGAAAGACAATATTTACTACGCATGCATGATCTGTAGAGTGTGAGTGTAATGCATTTTTGTGTGCCAATGCATTTTTTTCTACCAATATCCATGCCAGTTTACAACCTGCTATTATCCTAATTTGTATGCATCTAATACTTTGTACATGTGTTATTTTGAGGGCAAAAGGACCCTGAATCTGCATTTTATACTACCACATTGCCTACATGATTCCACACTCCACTTTGTTTTGGAGTTGCTGGGTTGCAAGATTTTACCCTATACTATCATGATTGTTCGTACACTTGAGTATGTATATGGCACCCTGATTTTCATATGATACTTTTTACATTTTGTACACGGTTTTAAATTGAAAATTTAAAGTTCGTTGCACACAACAATCTTGCACTGACCACGAACATTAGTATTGATCATATATTGGCCATGTTTGTGCATGTTCATGGGATGCCATGGCAGTGCACACATGTACTTGTACCTGTGTGTATATGCAGGCTTCTGTGACCACAGTCCTTAGGAAATAAACTGATACCCTACAGTTATATAACTATATATTTGGTATGTGTATGTTATAGGGATTAACTATTATATTAGTGTTTGTTGAAATTATTTTACTTGAACTATGATTAATCCTGACTCGAGTGTTTTTATATTTTGCATGGAATGCTCAGGTCAGATCCGAGCCGTACAGATTTAAGATTTCAGCTTAGGATTCAAAGATTGATGAAGCTGGGGATTCCAACAGACGACGCACTCTGAAGTTTAAACAGTAATGATCTTTATTTGTTTAAAAATTGTTTTTTTTTTAGAATTTCCACTGTATAGAAAATCTTGTATAAAAACACTGATTATATAAAAGTTATTTTGTTGTTCAATACTATGTTATTCTTTATTCTGTGTTAAATCAGTATTAAAATTCTGTAAGCTAAATAATGATCTGTCGATTTGAATGTTTTAAATTGGTTTAGTTACTGATCTAAAGCGGTCAAAAAGGCGGGACGTTACAAGTGGTATCAGAGCTTTCGTTTATTCAAAGCATAGCTTATTGGATTTAAAATGAGCAGGATTGACACTAGAAAACGGATCTTGAAAATAAAAATGTCTTGAATTAAATTCTTTTTGAAAGTATCAATCATTTTTAAATAGATTTTGAAAGGTATAGCATTTTGGAAATATTATGTATTTTGAAATTAGTATTTTGAAACTAATACAGCGGAAGAAAGAATTTATTTTGGGATTCAAAATTTGTCGGAATCCCCAGTATTCGATTCTAACTTTGCGAGAGCTATTCTTCGATAATATCTCCATGGGTTTGAATCTCGAATCCATCATCGAATGATATCAAAGGAAGATAAATATAAGAGAATCAACGAATCGATCATTTTAGAGATCAAAGATAACTGGAATTGATTGGAAATAAGATTCAAATGGGAATTTGAATAAAGAGGATATTTGAAATCTTTTCAAAGATGAAACGATAAATTTTATTTCGATAATCGGAATATAAATGAATGAAATGGAAGGGTATAATTGGAATTCGATTGTGTCAAATTGTGTTACTAATTTAGATTATCCAGAACTTGGCAAGATAAATCATAATTGGTTTCGAACCAAGAATGTATGGTCGAATATATGAATTCGATAATATGTTGCGAACTTGTTGATTAATGAACAAGGAGCGAATGGTAAATGAGAATTGTAAGTGAAGTGAAGTGAAGTGTGAATGGAAAATTTTAAAAGATGTGAACTTATGTTTAATGGAATCGAAATTTGACGTGATGAGGTCAGATTCCTATAAAAGGAATAATATTCACTATTTAGAAGTGAATAACGTTTGCAAGAAAATAATGTTGCCAATGAAATGAGAATAAAGAAAATGGAGTTGACCAATATGGTGAGTTTATTCCAAAGTTCAGAATATAAATAAAATGTGATTTTTCGAAGATCAGAATATGGAATTGAATAACAGGTTATTCAAAAGGAAGTTATTTATGGAAGTTGACGATGTGGAATTTAAGGAAAATACTATTTACTGTCCGTTTTAAATTATAATTTAATATATTATTAATTAATTATTTATGTATTTAAATTAATGATAAAGCTAAATATTTAGAAGGCGTGAATTATTGTAATTGTCAACTATTATTGTAAAGGAAATAAATTCTTAACTTAAAATCAGAAATTTTGAGAATAAATGTTTATTTGGTGTTTGAAGTAGTGAATTTTATCTATTTTGAAGTTAATAATGTTGTTCAGTTAAGGACTGAGAGGTAAATATACCCCGACTTGATTAACTTCATTGCTGACTAAGAAAGGGTTAAAGATTCGATAGCCAAAGTGGTTAAATGGAGTAAGAAATGAGTGTTAGCAGTTAAGTGAAAATGGAGGGGTGCATTTAATATCTGTTTTAGTCCAAATAACGAATTTAGTAATATTTCCCCCTGAGAATAAAGTATATTTCTATTGAAATAAAAGATTTGCAAATATATGGAAATGTTTTCCAACAGTAATAAGAGATTTTCTAGAATTATAGAAAATAAATATGAATTGATTTTCAAGGATTGTAAGATGTTAACAGATTTTGACAAATCAAAATGGTGAGAACTGAAGAACAGAGAGCCGCACGTCGAAAACTAAGGGCGGTAGAACATAAGAGGTATGGATTTGAAATTGGATTCGAGAGTTGTGTAAGGAATTATTTGATAAGAAATTAAGGGATGGAGTTAAGGAATTCAGAAACTAACTGAAAATTTGTTAAGTTGAATGGTTTTCTGAGTGCTGATCTGATGTTGGTTTCGGCCTTCGTGGTTGATGCTTAGGAAGTTGTTCGCTTGCTAATTTACGGTCGGATGATGTGAACGTGGAAGAGTAATAGTGCATGGATGAAAAATTTAAAAAATTCTGGAATTTTGAAAGAATAAAGATGTGAATTAAGTGATGAATGTAATAATGACAAAATTTGGAAGAAAATTTTGGGGTTATAACCAATGGATTCATAAATCTGAGTTTGAGAAGTTAACAAATAGCTGAGTTGATTAAGAGATCAAAACTGAAATTTTGAAATTGGAATGAAATTTGAGGATATTCGATTTTAAATAGTGAACACAGATGTTTTCAGAACTTATATAAGAGATAAAAGAATATGGTGAATTTGAAAACCACTGGATGGGAAGGTAAGAGAATGAAAATGAAATCTTATATAACAAAATTTATATAAGAATGAGATGTTTAAGAAGATGATTTGGAAAGAAATTTTTATGATTTATGAGGAGTATGGAATAAAATACTATATGTACATAGTATTATATGTTTTTCAGAGTAAAATAAGGAAAGTACCTTCCTTCTTCTTTGAATCACGAGCTCAGTTGAGATGTGCTGCTGGTGGTAGTAGGTTGTCCGGACATAAAACTCATGTTGTCTGAAAGAACACGACCGTGTAGCATAATTCACAGGGCTATAAATGGCCTACGGTGGACGGATGTTTCTTGTGGGAACCCAGCGTAACCATTGTGTCTATTGCGATCTACAGTCGTGATAAGGGTGTAATTCGCATAGCTGTGAAAGCTTACGGGTATGGATGTTTCCTAAGGGAATCAGGCGTAACCATTGTGTACCTGCGGTCCCCATGGCATATCTACAATTGAAAGAGATGTAACCACTAGAGTTACTAAAGGTAGAATGAAGCCATGTAATGTGTGGAATATCTTAGTGATGGTGAGCCATCGGTTGAAGGCAGTACTGTGTCTTCGTGACTTGATTGGTCTTTGTGACCTGATTTGTATTTATGACTGGATTTGTCCTCGTGGCTTGAAGTATCTTCATAATTCCATGATTGTTTTGTGACTCTGAGATAGAGCAGTCAACGCTCAGTGACCTCAGTCCTTCTTTTGATTCTTAAATATCTTCTGTTGATCTTTCCATGATGAAATTCGCAGGAAAGTGAATTCCTACGGATACGGATGTTTTCGGGGGAATCCAGACGAAACCATTGTGTATCTGCGATTCATGAACAATCAACACATCAATATCACATTGGTACTTTTCGTATCTGTTTTAATAAAAAGAATTTTGAAATATTTCCACTTGTGAGTTGAAGCAAGGATATTAGTACTTGGAGATTTTAGTCATGCGCCTGGCCAACATATGTCTAACATCTGTGAGGACGACAATAGACTTGTCAAACTTCGAATTACCAAATATTTTGAAATTAATATTTTGAAATTAAAATATATCTAAGAAATAGGATTTTGATGTATTTTTAGGTCGTCTATAGCTTAGAAATAATAATACAAATATTATCTGTATAAAAATAATAAACAATTTCAGATTTTTGGGTATTTTCAAGTCGACAATTTTTAACTTGAAGAAAAAATGTTATTTACACTCTTCAATGAGTATTGAAAAAGATTAAATGAAATTAATATAAGGGGATTTGGTTTGTAATGAATAGGTGGAACAATGGAGAAGTGAACATTGGCCGATGATGTTTATAAAGAAATTTGGAGTAATTTGAGATGCATAAATCTAACTTATGCAGAATTTGAAATTTAAGAAGAGATTGGTTTTGTAAAGGGATTTGATTTCCCGAATTAATTGGATATGATGAATAAAAAGATCGATGACTTAAACATCGATATTTAAATTTGTTGTTGGGGAAAAATTCCCGCAAATCTGGAAAATTAAAAATATACATTGGTATAACTCTAACGATCTTTCCTTTTCGAGGACGAAAAGTTTTAATGGGGGGAGGATTGTAACGTCCCAGAAATTTCGACAACTGAATATGGATTAACAAAAGATTTAAAATATAAATAACTAATTTTATATTGATACTATGATTAGAAATTTAAGATCGAATATGTGGCTTTGTATATGGATTGAATTCGGAATGAATGGTTGATAATCAAATATTTATTGCAGAATATTTAAATTTGATTGGATATTGAATTAGAATTTCGATTAGAAAATATAAGTGGTTGAATATGAAATAAAACGTTATTGACGTTAGACAAATTGAAAATTTTCTTTGTTAAAATATATGGAAAATCAGCTTGAATACGCATGTATTTATAAAGAAGTTAGAACTTATGTTTCAAAATTTGGAAACGAACGAAGTACTGATGGACGAAACAGAATAAGATCGGTGCACCAATAAATAAATTTTAAACAAAATAACGTCGTACGCAAAAGGAGTCGAATTACAACCGAAGTAATTTTATTGGATTCAGAACGCGGAAATGAAGAGGTACCTATAATTTTTGTTGTGTTTGAAAATTGCGTTAGCAGTACGAATTATTAAGCGTTTAACGATAGTTCGCGGTAGAAATTTAATATTAATTAAACAAATATAGCCTTCCTCAGGAAGATATCGCGCATACCTATCTGCTACCCTATTCTACGATCGGACTTTGTTCTTATCCCCTCTTCTCTTCTTTTATAAATCACACAAGTCTCCTTAATTTTTTTCAGAGTGAATTCTTCTCCTTTTTTTCAGTTTAATGGCCTGAGCCCTAAATCGCTACCCCATCTCCATTGCAAATTGAAGTTGAGCCACCTTTCCAACGTCTTCATCGCCACTCCTAGCTATTCGTAGCCCCAAATCAAAGTCACCTTATAATAAAAAACCCTAGCACCACTTTTGAATCGAATCGCCAAGCATCACCTTAGAGATCATTATCGCTCCACTCGAGACCATCCAAATCGAGAATCGGAGCCGTTGCAACTATCCCGAGCCTCCTGAAACCATCCAAATCCCGGAGTTGTTCCATTGCGGCTGCTCCACCCTGAAATCCATCACCTGAACCCTTTTATTCGCGTGGTTTAAGGTGAGCATCTCACTCTAATTTAGTTCCAGTATTTTAATTTCGGTAGGAAACTAATTAAATGGTGAGCTTTAGTTTTTTTTTTTTTGTGGCTGTTGAAATTTGTTGTTGGGATGTAACGTGATTCCAACTTAAGATCATAACATGCCATGTATACTGGAGTTGGACTGTTAAGACTTGTCCCCTAATTTTCAATGACTGAATAAACTCCTTGCATGTTCAACCTCTCCTGATTCACTAGTTTTAATGTTCCAGATATTTTATTTTTAAGAAGAATAGATACTTTGTGTGACTTTACTGTCAGCTTTCCCTGCCTCGTATAAACTGATGGGTGTCTTTCCTATTTAGTACCATGTTCACTTGAACATGACTTGACATCGAAATTATTGATTGAGACCCTAGCTTTTGTTCCTTCACTTTCGTGAGATTGATCATTGTGTCACTTGTCATCACTACATTTTCGCTTTAATCATAAGTAAAGAACAGATGCTTCATTGGTATTATTTTCTACCATTGATGAAGACAAATACTATACTGAGTAAGCTTTGCATGATTTTACGATCACTCTGCTTTCCAGGAAAAATTAAATTAAATCATGTATTACTGATAGTTGTATGCTATAACAAAAAAAAACAAATGATCTGGTACATTACTGAACCATGAAGCTATTAGCTTATAATAAATTCTGAAAATAGGAAACTGAATATAATGGATGCCTGGATTTATGCAACTGGTTACGAATAGGAAGTGTTGTATAGCTAAATAATGAAATATGAAATATGAAATATGAACCATGAACAACCAAAATCATGTATTATAAATTTATTTCATATATCTTTTATAATATATAGCTGAATATACAACCAAAAACTAATTTATATATACATTATTCATGTGTTTTGGAAGTAAATTTGAAATCGATTATTGGGACTAGGAAGTTTCTCATTAGTGTACTTGGTATAAGTTGTCTATTCCAAGTTAACCTTGAGTTCTGAACGTTGAAAGTTGAAGCAAATTTTAAGATTTACTTGAACTAAAAGAATATGATCAGGATCTGGAAATTTGGTATTAATGTTTGGGTAAACGAATAAGGAATATCTTCTTGAGAATGAAATTTTTAACAATCATCAGTAGGATGTCTTAATACAAACTATAACTCCATTGTATACGTGCATCAGTGTGCATTGCTGTATATATAAACCTTGCATGGTACCTATGGCAAGTGGTTTACGAATTTGAATAAATGGTAAACTGGAACTGAATTTTTACAAGCAAGTTACCTCTCTATGTTAAATAATTTAGTCTATGGTGTAAAATTTGATCATTTGTGTGTGACCCTATTTGATCCATCTTACACGTCACTATGCATTCTTTTACAAGGCATGAAGCATGATTTCCTCCTTTGTTAGTTGTTTGTTTTGAGAAGCATATTTCGAAACCATATGTCGACATATAATATGATGCATGACCTCTTGTTTAAACATATTAACAGTGGTTAACCTTGGTACATTTGTTTAAAACAATGGTGAACCTGAATGTACACTTGAATCAGCTAGGGCTTGTTATAAATAATCTTCATTTAGCTGTTTGAATATTACTGTACCCTTATGGTTCTGTTGGCAACTTTGCATTGTTAAGGCGTAAGTTTTCTTGTGCAACACCTTGCCTTGTATTACTTCCGAATATAATTCAAATGAACTCCATTTTTATACCAGGCTTAATATTTTAAATCGAAATCTGGAATTTTGTTTTTGACCTTGGAGACGCAAAGGTAGAACTGAGACTAAACCTTGTTTTGGAGAAAATGAAATTAAACTTTGTTTTATGGAACAGAGATTAAACCGTGTTTTGTGAAACTTTACTGTGTGAAACTGGGATTTAACAATTATTTTGTGAAGATGAGATTATACTTTGTTTGGTAAAATGAAAACTTGTTGAAACCATTCAGTTTTCATACTGAAACCGTTTAGTTTTCGTTCATTGAAACTATTCAGTTTTTGTTCACAGATGCCATTCAGTTTTGCACCATGAAACCATTAATTTTGTTCGCTATGAACCATTCAGTTACACTATTTTTGTCACTATGAACCCACTTGTTTGCATATGTGAAATGCAGTATATTTTGTAACCTGCAAGTATTATACATTTGGTTGAGTTTTACAAGAAAGACAATACTTACTATCCATGCGTGATCTGTAGAGTGTGAGTGAGAGTAATACACTTTTTGTGCCAATGCATTTTTCTCTGCCAATAACCATGCCAGTTTATAACCTGCTGTTATCCTACTTTGTATGCATTTAATACTTTGTACATGTGTTATTTCGATCCCATGTTGTGGCAAAAGGACCCTGAATCTGTGTTATGTACTACCACGTTGCATACATGATACCACACTCCAATTTGTTTTGGACTTGTTGGGTTGCATGATTTTACCCTATAATGTCATGATTGTTCATACACTTGAGTATGTATATGGCACCCTAATTTTTATATGATACTTTTTAAATTTTGTACACGGTTTTTAATTGAAAATTTAAAGTGCATTGCATACAACAATTTTGCACTGACCACGAACATTAGTATTGATCATATATTGGCCATGTTTGTGCATGTTCATAGGATGCCGAGGCAGTGCACACATATACTTGTACCTATGTGTATATGCAGGCTTCTGTGACCACAGTCCTTAGGAAATAAACTGATACCCTACGGTTATATAACTATATATTTGGTATGTGTATGATATAGGGATTTACTATTATATTAGTGTTTGTTGGAATTATTTTACTTGAACTATGATTAATCCCGATTCGTGTGTTTTATGTTTTGGATGGAACGCTCGGGTCAGATCTGAGCAGTACAGATTTAACATTTCAGCTTAGGATTCAAAGATTGATGAAGCTGGGAATTCCAAGAGATGACGCACTCTGAGGTTTAAACAGTAAAGATCTTTATTTGTTTTAAAAAATTGTTTTTTTAAGAATTTCCGCTGTATATAAATGTGACGATCCCAAAATCCGAGGGGCTGTATTAAGGATAATCATTGGGAAATAACACATTAATCATCATAGCAGAGTACAGATAATAGCAGAAACAATAAAGAGAATAATTTTACATGGATATGACAGCGGAATCACAACATGTAATAACATCAGAATAGCATAGCGTGGGATATAACTTAGTAAAATAAAAAGGAAAGTGATCAGTCATCATCGCCAGAGGCGGAATACATACATGCAGTGAGACATAATAAGGGTATCAGTCTACTTCGCCGAAGGCGGAATACATATACATATAGTAAGAAATACGGAAAGTAAATCAGTCAGCATCGCCGGTGCCGGAATCATAATATAAGTACAGTAATGGCAGAAAAAGTCAAAGTCATCTCTGTGAAGTCAGCCTCGCCATGAGCCAAAAATGCACCCTATGCAGCAGTGCAGAGCCAAAAACAAACTGTCACCTGTGTACTAGGCTGCCCGTGTGAAAATAAGGGCACCCGCGTTTGCAAAGTGAAACAAACAACGAGTCAGTCATGGGGACTGGTATGAGGAGTCTATTTAACAGTTAAACAACAGTAAATAGCAAATCATAGGACCACGACACTTTCGTGGAACGGGTTTACTCCAGTGATTGCTAGTGCATTTAAAACAAAGTAAATTCTTTTTTTTAAAACAACGCAATGCTTTTTGAAAGAATGAAGCCATTATAAGACTCAGGTCCCATCACACAATGCAACGCAAGCCGGAGGATAGAGTTTTACCTTATAATAGCCAAATATGCTTGATACGTATAAAGCAAAATCATTTGATATTATTACTAGTGCATATATGTTTCAAAAATGGGTAGCATCATAAATATAAATCATAGGCGGCATAGCTACCATATACTATGTCGCCATACTAGTTCTACAATCAAGTCCGTTATTTCGTATTGGAAATTGGATTTCCGTCATGAGTTGAGGCAAGGGGCAAGCTCCTCTCCGCTTCGAGACACTCTAGCAAATGTCTCAGGACTACTCACTCTGGGTAATCCTAGATCTTCAGGGCCGGTCCTCACTTACGTTAGAGGATTAATTATGCCTGAACACACGTTTCCCGGTCCTTACAGACCTATAATCGAGGCGCCTCGCATTCCAACAACCACAAAGGTGAAAAGTAGATATATATGTCAGGGCTGGTAAGTCACTGACACCACCATAGCTAGAAAGAAACGTCGTGCTCTCCCTGCAGTCCGTATCCCGTTTTTAACTCATACCGGGGTGTGAGGCTCGCGAATCTACGAAATACACAAAGCTAGGCTACGTAGACCTTGCTTTGATCATCATCCACAAGACTTTGCTTTGCAACAGAAGCCTTGATCACAGCATCTTGGCATGCCACATAGGCAGTCCACTCCATACGATTGATTTCCATCGATATATAACCTCTAAGCTCGTACGTCTCAGAGAAGGGCGTTAAGCAAAAGAATAAATTCTCCGCCGCCAAACAGATATATATTTAACAAAGATCAATCAGTACAGAACAAAATCCAATGTCAGACACACAGTCCATTTACAAGTCCGTCCTGGGTCTGAACGAAACCGAAGGCGTCAAATTCCTCGCAAATCCGTACAATCAACACATACGTCCAGACGGCTACTACTTCCGTCCCCTTCCGGTACAATCAACACATCGTCGGTCTTGAATCGTCTTTGCATTTTCCAATTCGAATCGCTCGATAAATTATTTGAAATGAGGGTTAGCTCGGCCTTTTCAAATAATTCACGTCATTAGCATTTAAATCAATTCTTTTTATGGTTATATTATTCGACATCCATCTTTCAGTTATTTAGTGTTATTTTCGTGTCAAACACATACAACCATCAAATATCAGACAATTCAAGCCCAATTGGTCTATTTTCAATCCATATTGCTTATAATATTTTATAACGATTTTTCGCCATTATTATTTATTTAAAAATAGCCATATTTAATCAAACGACGTTTCAGGTCGTGCCGTGGCACTGGCGCTGTTTTTCCCTTAATTTGTTTTACACATATCGAAAAATCTAACCGTTGGATTTCTACAAAGTCTATATCAGTGGGAAGATATTCCCAAAGCGAACCCAAGGGTTCCAGTTTCGTGAGAATCCGACGGTCGGATCTTCCACACTAGTCGTTTGAAGTTACGGTTTCAAAACTCAAACTGCAGCGCCGTTATTTGATTTAATTTAACTATATTTATATTTATATATAAATATAAATGATTCTGGCGCTGTTTTTCTTCAGATTTGAATTAAACATTCCGGACAATCCAACCGTTGGATTTTTACAAGGTTGGTGCCGTTGGAAAGATATTTCCATGGCGAGCCCAGCGGTTGCGGTTTCGGGAAAATCCGATGGTCGGATTTCTCGTACTAATCGTTTCAAATTACGATTCCGAAACGCGAACTACACGGCCTCTATTCCTTTTAATTATATTTATATTTATACATATAAATATAGTTCATTCTATAATTTCAACTATAGTTCATTTTATAATTTCAACTTCGTTTTCACTTCAAATATTTCACTAACGCCTTAATATTTCGAAAAATTTCGCCATAACCTCCTTTGTACGGGGAGGGGTTTGGAAATTTATTGGGCCGTATTAGGTACCCAATAAATCCTAAAAAGCATTCACATATTTATAGTGATATATTTTGGTGTTTACGGGGGAGCATGTACTGATAATCACTCCAGAGAATAAATTCCCGTCACCCCGTTTCCGTGTGGAAATAAATAGTCCATGTGCCGTATCTAATAACTAGAGCGACGTGATTATTGTCAACTCCAGACCCGTGTGGGGTTTTTATTAATCTGGCAATTTATCGTTATAATTTATATAGTCCATATCAGTCATCAGTTCAACCTGTTGTATGTAGTGATCGCCATACAAGCCTCTTGCTTATATGGTAAATCTTCCACCTCGTCACACAAGCTCCAATTGCTTATGTGGAATATGATGAAGTATGCCTATCGTCAAGAAGTATGCCATGTAGTGTAGTTCAAAATTAATTGTTACTATCCTATGGCGTTATTTATTATTTCACACAGAATTACCAGCACTCCGCATCCAATGTCATTCACAGGAGTTGATATATAAATAAAATTGCGCAGCCAACTCATCAAGGTTTACCTATTTGTCGGGCACGCAAATAATTTCTTTACTCTACAGCTAATCCATTTTTTTCCTGTTCAACACATGTATATATATGCAGAACAAAGCTAATAATAATATTTCTAGCAAACTATTATTTATTTCAACACAAGTGTATTTTTAACTAAGCGTATACATGATAAAAGGAATATTTTTATCATCAAAAATATTTATTCGACACGTGTGTATTTTTAACTAAGCGTATACATGATAAAAGGAATATTTTTATCATCAAAAATATTTATTCGACACGTGTGTATTTTTAACTAAGTGTATACATGATAAAAGGAATATTTTTATCATCAAAAATATTTATTCGACACGTGTGTATTTTTAACTAATCGTATACATGATAAAAGGAATATTTTTATCATCAAAAATATTTATTCGACACGTGTGTATTTTTAACTAAGCGTATACATGATAAAAGGAATATTTTTATCATCAAAAATATTTATTCGACACGTGTGTATTTTTAACTAAGCGTATACATGATAAAAGGAATATTTTTATCATCAAAAATATTTATTCGACACGTGTGTATTTTTAACTATGCGTATACATGATAAAAGGAATATTTTTATCATCAAAAATATTTATTCGACACGTGTGTATTTTTAACTAAGCGTATACATGATAAAAGGAATATTTTTATCATCAAAAATATTTATTCGACACGTGTGTATTTTTAACTAAGCGTATACATGATAAAAGGAATATTTTTATCATCAAAAATATTTATTCGACACGTGTGTATTTTTAACACTTCATATTCACTATAAAAATATAGTTTTCATTGTCGATTCACTTTATTTTTAAAAGATGATAACATTCAACACATGAACTTCAACTCAACGAATGAATTGCAATTTAACACATGAATATCCTATATAGTTTGTATATATATACATATAAAAATGTGATTTTTATCGCTAAAGCCATTTGTTTAAATTCAAATAATATTCAACACATGAATTTCAACTCAACGAATGAATTGCAACTCAACACATGAATATTCGATATAGTTTGTATATATATAAAAATGTGATTTTTATCGCTAAAGCCATTTGTTTAAATTCAAATAATATTCAACACATGAATTTCAACTCAATGAATGAATTGTAACTCAACACATGAATATTCGATATAGTTTGTATATATATAAATGTGATTTTTATCGCTAAAGCCATTTGTTTAAATTCAAATAATATTCAACACATGAATTTCAACTCAACGAATGAATTGCAACTCAACACATGAATATTTGATATAGTTTATGTAATTTATTTCAACGATTGAAAATTATTCTAACACATAAATATTTCAGAAAATTTCGGCAGCATAACGGCAGGGTAGTTAAAACCGGGACCGTCCCTAGTACGTCTCCTCGCTCTACCTTAAAACCTCGCGGTTTTTGACAATGGGGATCATGCATCTAGTTCGCACGCAGGCGGCATGTTTTATTTTCAATTCCACAATCCTATTCTAATTTGTTTCAACCACAAGGGGGTATTTTTCAACCACAAAGGTATTTTTCAACCATAATATCAACCACAAACAATTAATTCCAACCATTCGTTATACCATATAACATCACGTCAATCACAAGCAATAAATATCGTCCATGGTCTATGGACGAGGGGAGTATATATATATATATAATATAATAATTCACTTGCATTTCATCACAATTCAAAGCATATATGTTTCAAACAACGCTTGTATAATTTATACATCGCTAATATAACTTATACAACACATGTACATGAGGTATACAATGTGTTTATAATTTACACTTCGCTTATATAATTTATACAACACGATTTCAATCACACAATTAGTTTAGATTCCTCACATTGGTTATTGCAGTGCTAAAAATCGTAGGAAGGTCAGAAAAATCCGCGGCTTCTTCTAGAATGTAGAGAGCCTCCTTGTGGTCACGGTGCCTCCTGTTTCATCAAATTTCGTTAAAGAACGAAAAAGATATTATTTTTCAAAATTTTGCAACATTTAAAAGTGTTATTTTCATTTCAGAATTTTACATCAGAAAGGTTTCTAAAACTTCGAAACTAGTCACGATTTTTTAGCCAATCCGTACCTCGATGCTTCGATCAGACCACGCTGCGTCAAAGAGCTACGAACCACCTCCAGATCGGCGGTGGTGGCGATGGGTTCGGTGGCTTGTGCGCGTCGCGGCGGCGCTCTGAAGGTCGCGACTTCCTTGTCGATTTCCGACGCCGTCGGTCGATGGGAGGAGGCGTGGCTTGGTCGGATGTGGAGAGGAGGCGAAGGCGGTCAGAAGTTTCAACAGGCGGCGGCGGTGAAATCGCCTGAGGCGGCGGCTAAATGGACGAGAAGTCTCGAGCACCCTACGTCGTCCAAATCGTCTCTGGCGGCTAGGGTTTTGGGATTTTTTTTTTAAAGAAAAATTCCTATTGGTCCATGCTTTATAGGAAATTTTAAATAGTGTTTTTGCAAACGGACTCCTTTTTAAACCCAACGACCGTCGCCCCTAGCTAAATACCCCCATTCCGGACACAATAGGATATGTTTCGTTGGCCATTTCGACTGTTCAGTCAGTTATTTTTCAAATTAAAATATAAAACATTCGATATTTAATTTAAACGTACATTTCAATTTGCCAGGGCCACAAACTGAATTGAAAAATTCCAGAAAAATAAATCTAGCTTTGTTTTGATGATACGGTCCTAACAAAACCAGTTTCGTCGAATTCTGAGCTCATTTGAAAAACGGCCATTTTTAGGTCGACCCATTTTAACAGAATTTGATCAATCACATTTTCTTTTGCCCCGCTCACATACTAGCTTCAAAAATTATGAAATTTGAAACTTAGCAATAATTTGACATCCCGGACCCAACAAAAGTGGTTTCGTCGAATTCCAAGGTCATATGCAAAATATCAATTTTCAAGGGCTATATATACTATATAGCGACCTTTCTGAAAATTCACTTGGCCATAACTTTTGATTTCCGCTATGAGACTTCGATTTTTCAGATTCGTTAGAAAGGTATACTTAAACAGATTTAAATATTTTCAGTTTCGCTGAAATCCGTTATATTTTCCACCCGGTACAATCAGACAAAGTTTGTATTCAAAATTTCAAACTGCCATACCATACCCGATTTCTATATTTTATTGAAATATGCTATCTCAACTGTTCCAATTTCTTGGTAATAACCTGATTTAAAAATTTTAAACTGGTTCACATTTTCTGGGTTATTACAATCTCCCCCACTTAAAACTTTTCGTCCTCGAAAAGGAAATAACAGCTAAGTAGGAAATAAAATGTAAATGCAAAGTATTGTAAAGGTACCTTGCACCGGAGTTAGTCAGAGATGTCCACTCTGCATTTGGGATAGGCTTGTTTAATGCTTTCCTCAGTTTCCCAAGTACAGTCTCTAGGATCACTACTCCACTGCACTTTGACTAAACGAATCTTTTTCCTCCTCAGCTCTCTAGTTTCTTTGCCAACTATCTTTAATGGCTCTCTACTGAGTGCTAATTCTGGAGTTATGTCAATATCATGTTGCGCTGCTTCTTCCACAACAAGATCGGGATCATGAACATGTTTTCTGAGTTGAGAAACGTGGAACACATCATGTATACCAGGCAACCAATTAGGTAATGAAACCCTATATGCAAGAGTTCCAATCCGTTCAAGTATAGGAAAGGGACCAATAAACCTCGGTGCCAACTTCCCAGTCTTGCCAAATCTGATTACTCCTCGCATTGGAGAAACTCTTAAATAAACATAATCGCCAACGGCAAACGATATATCCCTTCTTCTCGCATCAGCATAACTTTTCTGTCGGCTCTGTGCGGTTTTTAATCGCTTCTTAATGAAATCGACTTTATCCGATGCTTCTTGAATCATATCGGGCCCTAACACAAGTCTATTTCCAGTAACTACCCAACATGCGGGAGATTTGCACGGTCTACCGTATAATGCTTCAAATGGAGACATTCCCAAACTTGCTTGATAGCTATTGTTGTAAGAGAATTCTGCTAAATGTAAGTGATCCTCCCATGAGCCTCCAAAATCTATAACGTAAGCCCGCAACAAATCTTCTAAAATTCTATTCACCCACTCAGTTTGGCCATCTGTCTGTGGGTGATAAGCGGTGCTTAGATTTAATTTGGTTCCCAATTCTTCTTGGAATGCTTCCCAGAATTTACTAGTAAATAGGGGATCTCTATCACTGACTATACTGAGTGGCACTCCATGAAATTTAACTATTTCTTTGAAGTAAATCTGTGCTAGACTTTGAGCCGTTCTGTTGGATCGGACAGGTATAAAATGGGCAGTCTTCGTGAAGCGATCTACGATTACCCATATACTGTCGTTTCCTTTCTTAGTTCGAGGCAGGCCATCGTTGAAATCCATCGAAATTTGTTCCCACTTCCATCCTGGAATTTCTAAGGGTTGTAATAATCCAGCCAATTTCTGCTGATCACTCTTAACTAGCTGACAAGTGGGGCATCTGCTAACATATAATGAGATATCTCTTTTCACTGACCTCCACCAGAATGTGTGTTTGATATCGTTATACATTTTGCTCACACCGGGATGGATACTTAATTTGGATTTGTGGCACTAATCAAGTATTTCCCTTCTGAGCTCGGGAAGGTTTGGGATGCAAATTCTGCCCTTTAATCTTAGAACTCCTTTGTCATCGAGTCGAAAACTTGTGGATTCACCTCCTTTGACTCTTTGACTGATTCTTTGAATAAATTCATCGTCTTTCTGAAGGGTCGAGATCCTGTCTATCAATGCAGACGTGATGACAAAACTGGCGATGATTTCATTCTTTCTGCTGAGCGCATCCGCTACAACATTGGCTTTCCCTGGAGTGTATAGAATTTCAAAATCGTATGCTGCAAGGAATTCTAACCAACGCCGTTGCCTCAGGTTTAAATCTTTCTGGGTGAACAGGTATTTCAAGGATTGATGATCGGTAAATAGTTCGAACTTCTCGCCCAATAAATAGTGCCTCCAGATTCTTAAAGCAAACACGATAGCTAATAACTCAAGATCATGAGTTGCATAGTTTCTTTCATGCGGCTTTAGTTGACGGCTGGCATAAGCGATCACTTGGCCTTTTTGCATTAGCACTGCGCCTAGCCCTCTAATAGAAGCATCTGTCCATACAGTCAAGTCTTGATTACCTTCTATTATGGTCAATACTGGAGCAGTTGTCAATTTCAGTTTCAGCTCCTGGAAAGCTTCTTCACATTCGGGAGTCCATTTGAATTTCTCATGCTTCTTTGTAAGCTTTGTCAATACTCCTGATATCTTTGAAAAATCCTGAACGAATTTCCGATAGTAACTAGCCAATCCAAGGAAACTTCGAACTTCGGTGGGCGTACTAGGTTGTTTCCAGTTCTGAATCGCTGTAATTTTGCTTGGGTCCACAGCAATTCCTTCTTTTGATACGACATGGCCCAGGAATTTAACTTCATTCTGCCAGAAGACACACTTAGGAAATTTAGCTTTCAAGACATTTCTCCTTAGAATTTTCAACACTTGTTCTAAATGTTTTGCTTGCTCGTCTTCCGACTTAGAGTAGATTAAAATGTCATCGATGAAGATTAGAACAAATTTATTCAACACACCACGGAACACTCTGTTCATAAGATCAACGAAGTATGCCGGAGCGTTACACAAGCCGAACGACATTACTAACCATTCGTAGAATAAATCGGGACCCCTGAAGGCTGTCAAAGGAACACAGTCTTCGGTTATACGCAATTGGTGGAAACCTGTAGCTAGGTCCATTCTGGAGAATACTGTATAAGCAAGAAAAGAGTCAAGCTCACAGATTTGATAATTTTCACAAATGATAAAGCAAGGGAATACAAGGAAAGATAATGATGATGTACTGATCAAATTGTTTTGTTAATCTACTTAGCTCATTCTAGGACATTGCTAATCCTATCTTTAATGAGCTACTCGCATTAGAACTCTACTGATTCTATTCTGACGAGGTGTTTAATGTGTTAGATCCCGGAACTAAGGTTAACCAAAGCTCTGATACCAACTGTGACGATCCCAAAATCCGAGGGGCGGTATTAAGGATAATCATTGGGAAATAACACATTAATCATCATAGAAGAGTACAGATAATAGCAGAAACAATAAAGAGAATAATTTTACATGGATATAACAGCGGAATCACAACATGTAATAACATCAGAATAGCATAGCGTGGGATATAACTTAGTAAAATAAAAAGGAAAGTGATCAGTCATCATCGCCAGAGGCGGAATACATACATGCAGTGAGACATAATAAGGGTATCAGTCTACTTCGCCGAAGGCGGAATACATATACATATAGTAAGAAATACGGAAAGTAAATCAGTCTGCATCGCCGGTGGCGGAATCATATTATAAGTACAGTAATGGCGGAAAAAGTCAAAGTCATCTCCGTGAAGTCAGCCTCGCCATGAGCCAAAAATGCACCCTATGCAGCAGTGCAGAGCCAAAAACAACCTGTCACCTGTGTACTAGGCTGCCCGTGTGAAAATAAGGGCACCCGTGTTTGCAAAGTGAAACAAACAACGAGTCAGTCATGGGGACTGGTATGAGGAATCTATTTAACAGTTAAACAACAGTAAATAGCAAATCATAGGACCATGCCACTTTCGCGGACGGGTTTACTCCAGTGATTGCTAGTGCATTTAAAACAAAGTAAATTCTTTTTTTCAAAACAACGCAATGCTTTTTGAAAGAATGAAGCCATTATAAGACTCAGGTCCCATCACACAATGCAATGCAAGCTGGAGGATAGAGTTTTACCTTATAATAGCCAAATATGCTTGATACGTATAAAGAAAAATCATTTGATATTATTACTAGTGCATATATGTTTCAAAAATGAATAGCATCATAAATATCAATCATAGGCGGCATAGCTACCATTTGCTATGTCGCCATACTAGTTCTACAATCAAGTCCGTTATTTCGTATTGGAAATTGGATTTCCGTCATGAGTCGAGGCAAGGGGCAAGCTGCTCTCCGCTTCGAGACACTCTAGCAAATGTCTCAGGACTACTCACTCTGGGTAATCCTGGATCTTCAGGGCCGGTCCTCACTTACGTTAGAGGATTAATTATGCCTGAACACACGTTTCCCGGTCCTTACAGACCTATAATCGAGGCGCCTCGCATTCCAACAACCACAAAGGTGAAAAGTAGATATATATGTCCGGGCTGGTAAGTCACTGACACCACCATAGCTAGAAAGAAACGTCGTGCTCTCCCTGTAGTCCGTATCCCGTTTTTAACTCATACCGGGGTGTGAGGCTCGCGAATCTACGAAATACACAAAGCTAGGCTACGTAGACCTTGATTTGATCATCATCCACAAGACTTTGCTTTGCAACAGAAGCCTTGATCACAGCATCTTGGCATGCCACATAGGCAGTCCACTCCATACGATTGATTTCCATCGATATATAACCTCTAAGCTCGTACGTCTCAGAGAAGGGCGTTAAGCAAAAGAATAAATTCTCCGCCGCCAAACATATATATATTTAACAAAGATCAATCAGTATAGAACAAAATCCAATGTCAGACACACAGTCCATTTACAAGTCCGTCCTGGGTCTGAACGAAACCGGAGGCGTCAAATTCCTCGCAAATCCGTACAATCAACACATACGTCCAGACGGCTACTACTTCCGTCCCCTTCCGGTAGCTACTCCGGTTAGGAACCTCAGTAGCGCTCATCCAACCGATATGAAGATCGTCGGTCTTGAATCGTCTTTGCATTTTCCAATTCGAATCGCTCGATAAATTATTTGAAATGAGGGTTAGCTCGGCCTTTTCAAATAATTCACGTCATTAGCATTTAAATCGATTCTTTTTATGGTTATATTATTCGACATCCATCTTTCAGTTATTTAGTGTTATTTTCGTGTCAAACACATACAACCATCAAATATCAAACAATTCAAGCCCAATTGGTCTATTTTCAATCCATATTGCTTATAATATTTTATAACGATTTTTCGCCATTTTTATTTATTTAAAAATAGCCATATTTAATCAAACGACGTTTCAGGTCGTGCCGTGGCACTGGCGCTGTTTTTCCCTTAATTTGTTTTACACATATCGAAAAATCTAACCGTTGGATTTCTACAAAGTCTATATCAGTGGGAAGATATTCCCAAAGCGAACCCAACGGTTCCAGTTTCGTGAGAATCCGACGGTCGGATCTTCCACACTAGTCGTTTGAAGTTACGGTTTCAAAATTCAAACTGCAGCGTCGTTATTCGATTTAATTTAATTATATTTATATTTATATATAAATATAAACGATTCTGGCGTTGTTTTTCTTCAGATTTGAATTAAACATTCCGGACAATCCAACCGTTGGATTTTTACAAGGTTGGTGCCGTTGGAAAGATATTTCCAAGGCGAGCCCAGCGGTTGCGGTTTCGGGAAAATCCGATGGTCGGATTTCTCGTACTAATCGTTTCAAATTACGATTCCGAAACGCGAACTGCACGGCCTCTATTCCTTTTAATTATATTTATATTTATACATATAAATATAGTTCATTCTATAATTTCAACTATAGTTCATTTTATAATTTCAACTTCGTTTTCACTTCAAATATTTCACTAACGCCTTAATATTTCGAAAAATTTCGCCATAACCTCCTTTGTACGGGGAGGGGTTTGGAAATTTATTGGGCCGTATTAGGTACCCAATAAATCCTAAAAAGCATTCACATATTTATAGTGATATATTTTGGTGTTTACGGGGGAGCATGTACTGATAATCACTCCAGAGAATAAATTCCCGTCACCCCGTTTCCGTGTGGAAATAAATAGTCCATGTGCCGTATCTAATAACTAGAGCGACGTGATTATTGTCAACTCCAGACCCGTGTGGGGTTTTTATTAATCTGGCAATTTATCGTTATAATTTATATAGTCCATATCAGTCATCAGTTCAACCTGTAGTATGTAGTGATCGCCATACAAGCCTCTTGCTTGTATGGTAAATCTTCCACCTCGTCACACAAGCTCCAATTGCTTATGTGGAATATGATGAAGTATGCCTATCGTCAAGAAGTATGCCATGTAGTGTAGTTCAAAATTAATTGTTACTATCCTATGGCGTTATTTATTATTTCACACAGAATAACCAGCACTCCGCATCCAATGTCATTCACAGGAGTTGATATATAAATAAAATTGCGTAGCCAACTCATCAAGGTTCACCTATTTGTCGGGCACGCAAATAATTTCTTTACTCTACAGCTAATCCATTTTTTTCCTGTTCAACACATGTATATATATGCAGAACAAAGCTAATAATAATATTTCTAGCAAACTATTATTTATTTCAACACAAGTGTATTTTTAACTAAGCGTATACATGATAAAAGGAATATTTTTATCATCAAAAATATTTATTCGACACGTGTGTATTTTTAACTAAGCGTATACATGATAAAAGGAATATTTTTATCATCAAAAATATTTATTCGACAAGTGTGTATTTTTAACTAAGCGTATACATGATAAAAGGAATATTTTTAACATCAAAAATATTTATTCGACACGTGTGTATTTTTAACTAAGCGTATACATGATAAAAGAATATTTTTATCATCAAAAATATTTATTTGACACGTGTGTATTTTTAACTAAGCGTATACATGATAAAAGGAATATTTTTATCATCAAAAATATTTATTCGACACGTGTGTATTTTTAACTAAGCGTATACATGATAAAAGGAATATTTTTATCATCAAAAATATTTATTCGACACGTGTGTATTTTTAACTAAGCGTATATATGATAAAAGGAATATTTTTATCGTCAAAAATATTTATTCGACACGTGTGTAGTTTTAACTAAGCGTATACATGATAAAAGGAATATTTTTATCGTCAAAAATATTTATTCGACACGTGTGTATTTTTAACTAAGTGTATACATGATAAAAGGAATATTTTTATCATCAAAAATATTTATTCGACACGTGTGTATTTTTAACACATCATATTCACTATAAAAATATAGTTTTCATTGTCGATTCATTTTATTTTTAAAAGATGATAACATTCAACAAATACTTCAACTCGACGAATGAATTGCAATTTAACACATGAATATCCTATATAGTTTGTATATATATATATAAAAATATGATTTTTATCGCTAAAGCCATTTGTTTAAATTCAAATAATATTCAACACATGAATTTCAACTCAACGAATGAATTGCAACTCAACACATGAATATTCGATATAGTTTGTATATATATAAAAATGTGATTTTTATCGCTAAAGCCATTTGTTTAAATTCAAATAATATTCAACACATGAATTTCAACTCAACGAATGAATTGTAACTCAACACATGAATATTCGATATAGTTTGTATATATATAAATGTGATTTTTATCGCTAAAGCCATTTGTTTAAATTCAAATAATATTCAACACATGAATTTCAACTCAACGAATGAATTGCAACTCAACACATGAATATTCGATATAGTTTATGTAATTTATTTCAACGAATGAAAATTATTCTAACACATAAATATTTCAGAAAATTTCGGCAGCATAACGGCAGGGTAGTTAAAACCGGGACCGTCCCTAGTACGGCTCCTCGCTCTACCTTAAAACCTCGCGGTTTTTGACAATGGGGATCATGCATCTAGTTCGCACGCAGGCGGCATGTTTTATTTTCAATTCCACAATCCTATTCTAATTTGTTTCAACCACAAGAGGGTATTTTTCAACCATAAAGGTATTTTTCAACCATAATATCAACCACAAACAATTATTTCCAACCATTCGTCATACCATATAACATCACGTCAATCACAAGCAATAAATATCGTCCATGGTCTGTGGACGAGGGGAGTATATATATATATATAATATAATAATTCACTTGCATTTCATCACAATTCAAAGCATATATGTTTCAAACAACGCTTGTATAATTTATACATCGCTAATATAACTTATACAACACATGTACATGAGGTATACAATGCGTATATAATTTACACTTCGCTTATATAATTTATACAACACGATTTCAATCACACAATTAGTTTAGATTCCTCACATTGGTTATTGCAGTGCTAAAAATCGTAGGAAGGTCAGAAAAATCCGCGGCTTCTTCTAGAATGTAGAGAGCCTCCTTGCGGTCACGGTGCCTCCTGTTTCATCAAATTTCGTTGAAGAACGAAAAAGATATTATTTTTCAAAGTTTTGCAACACTTAAAAGTGTTATTTTCATTTCAGAATTTTACATCAGAAAGGTTTCTAAAACTTCGAAACTAGGTCACGATTTTTTAGCCAATCCGTACCTCGATGCTTCGATCAGACCACGCTGCGTCAAAGAGCTACGAACCACCTCCAGATCGGCGGTGGTGGCGAAGGGTTCGGTGGCTTGTGCGCGTCGCGGCGGCGCTCTGAAGGTCGCGACTTCCTGGTCGATTTCCGACGCCGTCGGTCGATGGGAGGAGGCGTGGCTTGGTTGGATGTGGAGAGTAGGCGAAGGCGGTCAGAAGTTTCAACAGGCGGCGGCGGTGAAATCGCCTGAGGCGGCGGCTAAATGGACGAGAAGTCTCGAGCACCCTACGTTGTCCAAATCGTCTCTGGCGGCTAGGGTTTTGGGATTTTATTATTATTATTATTATTTTAAAGAAAAATTCCTATTGGTCCATGCTTTATAGGAAATTTTAAATAGTGTTTTTGCAAACGGACTCCTTTTTAAACCCAACGATTGTCGCCCCTAGCTAAATACCCCCATTCCGGACACAATGGGATATGTTTCGTTGGCCATTTCGACTGTTACAGTCAGTTATTTTTCAAATTAAAATATAAAACATTCGATATTTAATTTAAACGTACATTTCAATTTGCCAGGGCCACAAACTGAATCGAAAAATTCCAGAGAAATAAATCTAGCTTTGTTTTGACGATACGGTCCTAACAAAACCAGTTTCGTCGAATTCTGAGCTCGTTTGAAAAACGGCCATTTTTAGGTCGACCCATTTTAACAGAATTTGACCAATCACATTTTCTTTTGCCTTGCTCACATACTAGCTTCAAAAATTATGAAATTTGAAACTTAGCAATAATTTGACATCCCGGACCCAAAAAAAGTGGTTTCGTCGAATTCCGAGGTCATATGCAAAATATCAATTTTTAAGGGCTATATATACTATATAGTGACCTTTCTGAAAATTCATTTGGCCATAACTTTTGATTTCCGCTATGAAACTTCGATTTTTCAGATTCGTTAGAAAGGTATACTTAAACAGATTTAAATATTTTCAGTTTCGCTAAAATTCGTTATATTTTCCACCCGGTGCAGTCAGACAAAGTTTGTATTCAAAATTTCAAACTGCCATACAATACCCGATTTCTATATTTTATTGAAATATGCTATCTCAACTATTCCAATTTCTTGGTAATAACCTGATTTAAAAATTTTAAACTGGTTCACATTTTCCGGGTTATTACAATAAAATCTTGTATAAAAACTCTGATTATATATAAAAGTTATTTTGTTGTTCAATACTATGTTATTCTTTACTCTGTGTTTTCTGTGTTAAATCTGTATTAAAACTCTGTAAGCTACATAACGATCTGTCGATTTGAACATTTTAAATTGGTTTAGTTATCGATCTGAAGTGGTCAAAAAGGCGGGACATTACTGACCCACACGGTCGGAAACCAAAAATCAAAAACCAAAATTTATATTTTCGTGTAGGCATACCTTTTACGAGCGCTATTGAGCATACTTGCTCAATTTACGTGCAATATATGTAACCACCATCAATTCTCACAGTCATCTAGCACCTGTACTTACTCAATTCAATATATTAGTAACAATGACATGAAATTCTTAACTAATATTTCATTAATCAAAAATTAACTACACCAATTCCAAAATCAAAAATGAAGCATTAATTCATTTGCAAATACACGTTTAAATCATTAATTTCAATTCATATGCAGTTTCATTCCAGTTTATTATGCTGGAATTTATCTCTTGGTTACAATTCATTCTAGTTCATTAATTGTTGATTAATTTCTATTCAAATAATCTATCGTCCAATAACACATAATTCACAATCAACATAAACAATTCAATTGAATTTACATTCAATACTAATATTTACTTGGTTTAATATATTTCAATCATCAATCAATTAATATTCGATTGATTATTATTTAATTATCAATTCCAATTCCAAATTTCACATTAATTTTATTTGGTTTAATTTCAGTATCATTATTAATTTAATTTCACTTAACCAAGTTAAGTTCCAATTCAAATTTTAATCTAATTTAAATTCCATTCAAATCAATCAAGACACAATATCTCAATAATTTAACAAAATTATTTCTTTTCTACACAAAATATAATTTGGGTAAATTATTTCATTTACCCTATTTACAAAACAATATTGTATCCATTACTAGTTCAATCCTTCTCAACACTTGAACCGATCAAATAACACAATACGAAACATTTTTATATAAAATCTACAAATACGCTTTCATATATAAACACTCAACTCGGTCTAGGGTATTACTAACCCCATCTCTATCGAGTTATTCCACAGAGCCAAGTTTATTACTAAACCAATAGCTCTGATACCACTATAGCGACCCGAGAGAATTTGACGCCTGAATTCTGAAAATAATACATAAATCACATAGTACTTGCCAAAACTCAAGTATCGAAAACATAGATAGTTATTAGAAAGAAATTAGAGAGTGGGATAAGAAAGAAAGTCAGAATAGAAGAAGAGAAGAAGAATATCACAGAACCAGAGTCTCACATCGCAGCGGAACAAAATATAATACAGAAATAAATCTTTATTGAAAGCTTAAAATAAAAATTTCAATCGTCAGAGTACATCAACACATTTGGACAGTTATAATAACTTGTCCTCATATACAACACACAATGGAATAGTATCTGTATAATATCATACGTATGAACTCTTTCTGCTCATCTCTTCACAGCATTCGATAACCTAAACCTGTACAACCTAGTCTAACCCGAGCATTTCAAACACCGGGTCAGTCTGTTGAACCAGAGTGAGAAAAACACACTATGTTTAAAGGCATCACACAACTTGATTTTAACGTCAAAATATTTTCGAAAGAAAAGGATATTCATAAGACCAAATCTACACATAAATACGGATGGTTTACCTTACGATAAACCAAATGTTTTTGAAATCAATATCTTTTCTGATATTATAATAGTGCCTAAATACAAATAAATATCAATCTAGTAGAACGCTTGTATCTCACGCTCTACATATATATTATACAATCGAAACTGCGGGTTCTTTTGGAGAATGGATTTCTATGGAAAGTTATGGGCAACCACCTTTCCGACAATGTACCTCCAGAGATGAATACACTGGGGTTCAACAAGAACATCTTGCAACCCAGGCTAAACATGACCGACCCCTCTCTTCGCTTGAGAGTACCGAATATATCATCACCACGGTTGGGGGCCAGCCAACCGCCATACAAAAATAAAAGGGACAATTGAAGGAGATTAATTTCTTCGGATATGGTAATGATATACCCTAATGGGTGCGACACACATAGCCATGGGACTTACCCGATTTTTACCATTTCCTGGTTGATGAAGCTTGAGGCTACACTTTACCTTTATAATCAGCACATCACATTCACGTCAAATGTCACATCGTCAGATCCATCAAAATAAATAATTGACGACCACAACAATACTTTACGTGTTAGCTAAAGAAGATTCCTTCTCCGCCTCCACTCTTGGTATTGTTAAAGAAATCAATGTACGTGACCTTTCTGGAAATACTCTATCAGACATCCATCCATACATGTCACCCAGGACCAGGATGAACCGAAGGCACCTTCCTACTGCATCCTAGGAATCACCCTGAGTTTCAGTAGCGAGAAGTCCTTGCGAATCCGTAGATCTCCAACCACGACAGAATCACCGTCAACTAACTCTACTTGCAATCAGAGAGATTCGACAAGCAGTCCTTTCACTTACGAAGATCATCGGTCTTTAATAGCTCCATCTCGAATCAGCATCTTTAACGTATTCGTATTTGCTGCACGGAATGGTTTTCGAATATAAATTCGATCCCGGCCTTTCCGTACCAACAATTATATGGGCCGAATTTGATAGTCGGTTATTTAACTATCAAAGAAAATAACCATTCATCCATATTAAAATGTATTCACTAATTCACTACTCAGTATCATTTAGCCTCTTTACTGAACCGTCTGTTAATTATATTCTTTAAATTTTATAGTCTTTGAAACATCGTTTTATTTCTTATTGTAAAATAAGAATATTCTCCAAATTCATTTTATTCACTTATAAACTTTTCAAATACATTTTATAATATCATTTACCGAAATCATAAGTTATATTTACCTCAACTATTCTCGTTTATATACTAATACTATCATTGGATAATCGTGAAGTCGTTCAAGTTGGGTTATTTTATTTAGCTTTCAGACCTTGACCAGCAACATTCATATCTTCAGAATAAATAGAAGTTTACTAACCACACGTTTCCCTTTGAAAACCTATTTAAATTTCGACCACGTTTACTTAACTAATTATTAAGTAAACTCTTATTAAATTCTTTCTATTTACGTTAATAATCCTTTACAATATTATATACGAGCTTCGATTCTATTATAATAGAATGCTTATCAAAATTCTTTAATATCTCTTTATTATTATATTACAAATCATTTTCAACAACTCAAATTCATTTGTTTAAAACCACATAAACAAAGCTTGTATAAATCATATATTAATATCTTACACAATTATTATATTGATATCCTTTCAAATTATTATATTAATATTTATTAGAACAATTCCACTTATCATCTGTAACAAACGTTACAGATTTCATTTCAAAGCCATTTTACTTTTATTTGTCATATTTTCTTTAAATCATACCTGACAACTTATTCGTCGTATTAAAACATATAATAATCCATTATAAATTTTTATGACTGAAAATATATCATCTTATTTGTAACAAATGTTACAAAACTCATTTACAACCCTTAACTTTATTTACCAATTCGATTTCATTTGTAAAACTTTAAATTTCCATTTACAAAATCTTTTGTAAATTAATTACGATAACTTACCATTTGTTTTCATTTCCACATCTTTTGACTTCATTTAAAAATAATCCCATTTGCTATTCATTATCGACAACTAATATTCATTGTTGTTATCCAAACCTTTAACTTCATTTATATTCCTAACTTCAGTTAATATTCCAAACTTTGTAATATAACATTCTGAACCTCGGAATAAAACTCACTTCGAATAATCATTCCAAACTTTGGAATACCATATTCCGAACCTCGGAATAAGCCTCATTTAGTCATGTCGTTATCAATTCCCCACTTTTCAATTTTTTTTCTTATCTCATTACTTTATACTAGGGATTGATTTTACAACGCTTTCACGTATAAATCAACTCATACTCGTATATCCAATTATCTTATATTTTGGGAAAATCTTAACAATCTATTTCAATTATTGGATTTAAATCCAATTATAAATTTATATTTGTCCTTTCAACTGAAACCCCATTTATAAATCTCAACCTCATTTATAAATCCATATCCGTATTTTCAACTTCGATTTCATTTAAAATATGATGTCCCATTCCCAAATCAATACTCGTTTCCAAATCCATCAATTTGTTAATCTTATTCATGAAATGTCAGTTAATCACATATCGTATATTTAAAAAACCACAGTTCAAAATGATCATTTATTTAAAAACCTCAATTGGATTTAATCGTTAGAAATAACGATCTGCTTCAATTAAATTAAAAATTAAACGAACATTTAATTTAACTGTTTCCATCAATATATGAATATAAAATTAACATAGAAACAGACAACCATTAACAACCATTGCACACAATTATAAACCCAAATTATATAAAATATAAGTGCAGAGAACTGAGTGAGTTTAACTCACATTGGATTTCCATTGGTCGTTAGAACGGTTCATTTCAGTTAAATAAACCAGTAATTAGCTTAACTAAAAATCTTGGTTACTTTCTACTCTGTCCAATCCAATTTCATAATGTTACCCCTGTCGATAAGGATCCAACGTCTCCGGTTTTGTTTGATTATGTTATTAAATGAACAGGCTATGAATTATACGTTATACGAATTTAATTAGAAGAATTAACTATCTAATTATAGTTTAGTTAACTATTCAAATTAAAATGTAATCGAACTAATTATATCTTTTCTTATAACATCCTTATTAGTTACTCGTTTAATCTACTAGCTCCGTAATAGACGAGTAAGTACAAAATCATTTTCTATCAAATCCCCTTTACAAACCTCCTTACTGCTATTTGAATTAGTGTGTTTATATATATATATATATATATATATATATTGTTTCAAATGGCCACGTTAAGAAAAATCTACGCACAATATAAAAAGTGATTAGGCAGCTTAAACCCTTATTAGCCACAAGAAAATATAATTATTCAGGAAATTCAAAAATTGTTTGGGCATGTTAATTGTTAAAAATTAGAAACTATCGTCCCCTGCTATAAATAAATGATTAGGATTTAGGCAGCTTTTTTAATTAATAATTAGACCATGTAACAAAAGGATTGGGCACGTGAATGGTCTTTTCCCGTCCTGCTATAGTTTATACACACGGCTAAGTCTAGTTTCATTAGATTAGGCAGATTAATACTTAACTAACATTTGAATAAAGTTACAAAATAATATTAATATATTTATATTTAAATAACATTCTGGTATATTAAAAAAAGTGATTAGTCAAAGTTTAATGATGATTATGTTCGGTTTAGATTCAAATAGGTACATTAAAATCAGTACATTTGCAATACTTACATATAATATATATAGACTTTGGGTAGACTAAGCAGTGACAATAGGATTAGGCCATGTAACCATATATTATTAGGCATATTATAAAATTCATCACCACTATTCACCTTTCTTCTTCTTCTTCTTACTGTGGTCTTTCGAACCCACTTCCCCAAGCACGGAAACCGCACACCACTGTACCCTTCTTGTGCCCATTGTTCCAATCAACAGACAAATATTCTCCGCCCACTTCGAAGCTGCTACCTGTTATAGGCTTCACACACTGCTCCCCTTCTGGTCTCTCCTCCCTCCTTCTTCATCGTGTTTTCTTTTTTTTTTTTTTTTGAAACTGAAGACCCCTACCGCTCCACCATCTCATGAGGGCCCGACCCTTCTTCCTACTCGCCTCCACTGAGCTTGCAACCCAGCTCGAACCCCCTCGAACCTCGTTACTGAACACTAACAACAACTCCCCAACATGTCCACTTCTCGTTTATAACATCCTGCTAACCTCTCCATTCTATATTCTAACACCATCTATCACTGCCTACTCAACTTCCTGACACCACGACCAAACGGAAGTGTTTGGAATTTAAAGGCGTTTCACGAATAGTGGCTTTAGTTTAACGTAGAAAATATTATAGTTACTGGTGTGATTTGGAGTATTTGGTTTTTGAGTTGGAGGTTCCTTCTTGGTTTCGTTTTATTTCTTTGCATCATGAAAACAAAAGAATTGTTTTCGGATTTAAGAGGTTGAATTCGATTTACTTGGATTTAATTTCAGTGAGGGAAAACATGGGGAGCAAGTCCATTGCTGAAATTAAAGAAAACAGAAAAGAATGAGCAATGAGTCATTTTATATTGATAAATACGTGGGGAGCAAGTAAATATAGGGGATAGGTTTGCAGAGATTCTAGGGTAGCTGTGTTTATAAGACAACATATTTTACAAATATACATATATTTATAGGTACATGTTTGTATGTTTTTATTTAGATCAATCTTTCCACTACTTGTAGAATGTGCGATAATAAGTTTTCGGGTAGCTAGTAGGTGTGTAGAGTGACTAGGGTAGCTGTTGGGTGGGTTTTCCCAAAATGTGGCACGCACGGTGTTAGATACATTCATAGGCAAGTAATTTAAATAGTTTAGGACGCAAGGCAGAGGAAGATGTGGCACGAAAATGTTTTGAATTGATTAAATAAATAATTAATATGCCCATTTATCATTCGATTGATTTTTTTTAATTCCATATGGCCATACACGAACTCCAAAAATAACGAAACTAGATACATTACTATGTTTTGACGTTACGGATCTAATGGAATAAATTTCATTGAGTTCCAACTCCGTTTACACAATGACATCCTTTTAATTTCAATATATTCATCGGTTTGCATTTTAAAATATCGCACACTGACAAAACAACTCCATTGGCTCCGGACTGGAAATCTAGCAATAACTAGCTATACGTATTCTAATAAAATTTGTTTCATCGAAAACGGAGATAGTTTGAAAAATGGATATTCTAAAGGCTTATAAAATATCGATAAAATATTAAATAAATTCCGAAAACATTAAATTTAATAATAATAATTTATTATAATATTATATATTCGAATAAAATAATTCATCACTCCAAATTCAACCAATATAGAATTGTAACTCAATATTAATATTTTCGAGTGAAACGATATTCAAATATATAAAAATTCGTTTTAAATAAATTATTAAATGTTATATTTTATAAATGATTCCATAGCGACTATTTCAAAAAATTTATTGAGCATAACTAACAATCTATAACATGAAATTTGGATTTTTCTCTTCCATATGAAAATTATAATCAACAAGATCCAAACGTTTCTTGTTTCACAGAATTCCGACTTATATCGGATCGTGTATATCCATTCAAAGTTCAAAACCTAATATTACGAACTACCACACCATTTTGAGCTCATTTTAAATTATATATAAATTTAATCTGCAAATTCCATTTTATAAACGAATTCAATATTAAAATCCATAAATATTCCAAATATAATATTTTAAAATAATAAATTAATTTAAATATTCGACTACCAAAAATACGGGGCATTTTAGGTGCGGTCCATGGGTATTGGTCGGTGGACGGCACATTAAGTAATTACCAAACGAAGTTTGTTTTTGGTTCAATGATGGGCATAACTTTGAGGTAAATTCAGATGGAATGTTCGAAGCAAAGTAAAGTGTTCGTTGATCGTGATGTGATGCAATGATGTTGTGAAGACGACTCAACATGATTTGAGCTCATGGATAATAGCTTGCTCGAGAAGGCGCTTGAGCTTATGGATAGTCGCCAATGATGATAGCTAGGGTTATTGAAGTGCTAAGGGATCGTCATTAGTCGAAGGTTCTAGCAGAGTCAAAACAGGGGTATGTGGGGGCACCCTAAGACTAGTTGATTAGTCGAGTACCCTGGGGGTCACGATGGGCCTTGATACGAGTCACAATGGTGTATGGATTTTTGCTAGAACCGAGGTTTCCATTAGCCCTTGACGGATGGCAAGATGAACTAGTCATATGATTAACGATGGATTCAAGGCAAGGAAAACAGTGATAGCTTGGGTCATGGATGTTTATTGTTTGCTAGTATTGTCTTGTATGGTTTATTCGATGTCGAGGGAGATATCTCTTGGGTGCTTATCTGATGTTGGTTTAGGCTTTCAAGGTTTGTGCTTAGGAGGTAACAAACTTGATTAGAATGGTCTATGCTTGATAATTGGTTGTTATGGATGTACTGTTTGTTTCTTCTTTGGTTGTTTGGGAAGGCTGTCACTACAGGTTGAGGAGGAGATGGGTTTGAGTTTCTTCTCTATTGTTGTACTAGCAGATCAGATGATTGAACTGCCTATTATCTATATACTTTATTGATGACGTTGTTAGATGTCCTATCGCTCATTAAGACTATTGTCTGACTCAAGGTTTTATGTTTTCCACTTATTATCTTGGGCTATTCATACATGTTGTGGATGGGCAGACTAGGTGGCAGGTAGTTGACCTTAATGAGGACGATGCTGCCGAGCAACAACGAACTGGAGGCTGACGTATTACTTTCTACTATAATATTGTTGTTTCTGCTGTTATTGATGATGTGTGCTACTTTGAGTGAACCTATAGTGAGGCTTATTGTATGGACTCTTATGTAATTCAGTTTGGTGTATGGATATTTTCATGATGATATGAAAATATTATGATTCTACGCAATTATGCTTCGCTATTATCCTGTTGTTATATGTTCTATTATATTGTATCCATGCACCGTTAGTTATATAGCAGGTTTCGCGTGTGTTATTCTACCTTGACGATCGTCCCATATCGGCCTGACAGGTCATATAACGCAATTCTCCTTGGTTTGTGCAGGAGGTACGGGGAGGTTATCACAAATATAGTGCATTTTGAATGGATATATGTGTGCCATTTTGAAATACTATATGGGCTCTTCCAAACACTTCAATTATATTGGAAGATGCAGCTATAATAGAAAATTTAGCCGAAATATTTTCAAATAATTCAGAGAAAAACTTCTAGTTTTCAAAATCATATGAGTAATTGCACTATCTAACATGCAAGTGCTTCCTTATACAAGAAGGATTAAAAAATACAAATCACTTACCAATATCCAACTGTACATACTATTTCAACAAGTCAATAAAAATAAATTAATAAACAGAAAAACAAAAATTTCAACATAACTTATTATTATATGCTAAAAAATGAAATAAACCAGAAACCATACAATAAGCTTCAGGCTACTAATTGATCAATTCGGTCTTATATTCGATCACTCATTTAAATTTCCATCGCTAGTGAAATTTTCATCATAATCTTCGAAGAAATCAACTAAATTTAAGTTAGTAATATTAGACAAATTTCCAGTATTATTTGTCCCGATATTCTTTGGTTGTTGGTATCCATCAACTGTTTTCTTTGATGATTTACAAGTACATGGCTATTGAGTAGAGCAACTGCATCTATAACAATCTTTATAGTTATTTTTATATTCTGAAGTTGATTCGTTACTAGTTCAGTATCATTTTTCTTTTGCTGTATTGTAAATTAGTATTTTTATTACATTCGAAACCATTATAGCCACCTTCGTTGGAGTTATGTCCACATCCACGACCACATCCTCTACCTAGTCCATGACCTCCTTCCAAGTGTATGAAATTAGCATTAACTTCTAGTATTGCAGCAGAATAAGTTGTTCTTGAAGAGTGATTTTTAATAAAAAAAATCATTATTTTGCTCAACAATTTATAAACATTCAATCAGTTCAGAATATTTTATAAAATAACGCTCTTGATATTGCTGCTGTAGGAGTATATTTGAGGCATGAAATGTTGAGAAGTTATTTTCCAACATTTATGCATCATTGACCTTTTTTCCATATAATTTCAATTTAGAAGTAATTCTAAACATAGTGAAATTGTATTACTTTATATAATTTAAAGTCTTAGAACCTCAAATTCAACCAATTTTGTCTTGTGTTTGGAAGTATGACCATATTTTGTTGGTCATAAAGCTCATTCAGAGGGTTCATAAGTAAAGAGGATTTTTCAGTTAAATATTCTATTTTGAGATCAACACATATGTGACATCTTAAAGATATCAGAGTTTTGTTTTTTTCCTGCTAGAACAATAATTAACATTTTTAATGGCGTTCTACAAGCACTAAGATTGTAAAAGAATCTCATCATTCAATATCCATGACAAATAGTTGTCTCCGTATATGATATGTCTAACGCTTTAAATTCTAGTTTAGCAATGTTTTCTATGTTATGGATTGTAAATAAAAATTTGAAATGAAGGAAAAAATTATTACACTAGATAAGTAACGATTAGATGTTTTCAATAAATACATTATTAAAAAGGAAAAAACTTAATGTAACGAATCTCGTTACCCATCCAATAGTAAGAATATAAAGAATAATTTGTAATAAAATGTCAAGCAGCAAGTATCGGCTAACCTAAGTAATAAAGTAGCAACAAATAAATATCTCATTTCATAATACTTCCAAATTAAAACTAGATCACACTTGTTTCAAACTCCATTCCAGAAAAATAGATTAAGAAGGGAACATATATCATAGTAAAACAAACATTCTACATCATTGTGCGTGGCCTGTAGCTGTATATATATAAAAAGAAATGGTACAGAATGTTATGTATATATATAAAAACAATCTCATTATCCATATGACTTTATAAATAAATCGGTAAAGTGATTTTCTATTCTAGCGATATATGTTGATGATATAAGTTTGATTGGAACTTCGGAAGAGATTGATGAAACAATAAATTAAAGGGAATTTGAAATGAAAGATCTTAGCGAAACTAAAAATTGTCTTGGTATACATATCGAGCATAGTACAAATGATATAATAATCCATTAGTCAACTTACATTGAGAAAACATATATGTAACAACCTGAATTCTAACAGATCGATTTTTTTTTCAAAATTCTAATCTATCGAAACTCGTGTTGGTTTTCTCTGGTATCCTTCAGAAAAGACAGAGACATAAAATATGTCAGAGCTCAGAAAATATCTCACAGTGGAATGAATAAAATATAATATAATCAAAGTATAACCTTACCGTATTAATAATACTGCCAAACCAGTATCCAAAGCTATCATGTCTCTGCCACAAATCTAACCTGCAAGTATGTTATGAGGAAGGGGTCAGAACACAAGTTCTGGTGGCTGGATTTAAACTATACACTTTGGATAATCCTATATATACCATTCTATCATATTTTCTTATTTATTAGGTTACTTGGGTTAACAACACTCAAGGCTTACACATATGTCGTACCCATTCACTTCCCAATGGATTAACCTAATACAATATATATGTATTTACCCCCAATATTAAAGTACACCCCATGGTACCCTACTTGCATGGTCTCCACCGTAATACTACCGAAATATACGTAGTCCCTCTTCCTAAGCCGGAGTGACGTACGGATCTATATATAACAATGTTACATTTCGCGTATATTTGTTAATTCTACGCTACACAAGCGTACGGACTGCCACCTTCTATCGAATTAGATTCCATACCAGAGTAATGCCCTCAAGTCTACAATATACCACCCAGAGCAGACATGCACGTATCTAGACTTTCCCACGTACGTATCTTCAATTGTAGCTCGATGCCTTAACCGCATATCCTCTAATGTGCACTGAGTTCCGTGACAGGGCAATACACGGAACTCGGTCAGGAGCTTTTCCATATATGTACAGGCCCGCCTTTAATAGCCTCAAAATACAAATATTCCTAGGGTCTATTTTTCATGGTGGTTATGCCCCATCTCGGCCCCTCCGTCAACTAGTAAAGACTACAAGAGCTAAGCGACATGCCCCTAACAACAAATAATCTAAACATTCATTTGGGGTCTCCCCTCAACCATCGTACCTTGATAGTGAAAGGTGAATGGTCTGTTGGGTTTAGGTCTAGTCTTTTCGCATCCCACTAGCTGCGGATGACGGGTATCCGACGATCTACTATCCTTATTGGTCGTGACCCTCTGCCTCCCCATTGAGGCGACCGCCGAATCACCCTAGTGTCATCTCGTCACAATATTCTAACTGTAGAGCTACTTTTGCAGTCAAGGCCCACCCACTTGGTAGTTACTCGCAAACACAACCTCTGAGACCACAGCCTAAACATCTGCTACCACACAGAGGACTACCAGTGTAACACCCCATGGCCATTAATGTCACTCACAAAGGGAATGCATTAATGTCATGAAGCGTTATAGTAGTATGGAACAGATAAATTACAAGAATAAATAAATAAAACACAGTAGAAGATAAAACTTATTTCATAGCATCATAACTTCAAAGTAAGCTTACATAAGTAGTCTCCAAAAACCATTACAACAGGATCAATTGTCTTTTCCAAAAACTTCGAAGTACATAAAGAAGCAAATACTTAAATAACATAAATGCATAAATCCACACTGAGCATAAGCAAAGCCATAAAGATGAGAGAGTCCAAAGCGATACATCTACTCTCTTCAAGCAACTGAAAGAAATCGGCACTAAGCTGTAGTATTCCCTCCTTGCAAACCTGAGGGAGGGGAAAAGGAAAGAAAAGAGGTGGAAACAAAACGGGTCAGACATAAAGTCTGGCGAGTCCAGTAATTTTAACAAATAATAGGTAAGGTAAATGATCAAGACATGAATAGGCATCATGATATGGCTGTAACATAGATAAGGTAGATAAAAAGGATGGACAAGATGATTTCGTTCCTAAGTACTAAGACATTCCTACACCTTGGCTAAGCGAACAACCCTCCAAGTACTAACCCCGAAGACCGAAGTCAACATCAGACTAGCACCCAAAGGACTATCCAACTCAACCAACATGTATTTCGTTACACCGCACTTTTGCTAAGTTACGCCACATTACTTAATTACACCGCACATCTACTAGTCTCTGTTTACTAAAGGTTGATCCCTTCCCACTAACTGTACCCACATGACAAACTTGGTAGTTACTTGTACCTAGCTGCTATCATAGGTGCCAGCTTGCTCTTACCACCGCTAAGGTACCCTTATCCTACCCATTTGATCGGCTCCCTAAACCCCGTAGGCACCCGTGCTGGCCCTACAGTCGGGTGTATCACTCACCAAAGTGGCAACCACGATACCAACATAAAATGCACGGCCATACCTATACGATGCAACAACGTCTTACCTACCAGCCTGGACCCATGCACGCACATGAACCCGTTGGACTTGTGTTGCCATCGCCATTCACGTTTTGACCACTTACATTCAAGTCCAGTAAGCATGCCCCAACCCCGGCCTAGTACCGGGCCCAATTAGATACTTAAACGGGTTACTGGTTGAAACGGGTCCCCATCCGACACAAGCCTCCCACCTATGCTTGGTCCCCACTAGGTTTTTCTCCCACTTAACCATTTTAATTTAAATGTCCATGTCTTACACATGCTACGGTTAAGTCCATACTTACATGTCATAATTTACATGTCTTATCTTATTCCAGTTAAGTCCATATTTACATGTCATAATTTACATGTCACCCCACTTAACCCTCTAACCATACCCATGTCTTATTATGGTTATTATTCCTTATGACGAACGGTGCATGACCTCCCACATTAGACCGAACACTTTGTGGCCGCTGGATTTGCTGGGCGGTTCCGGGCAGTCTTACGCCACAAACCGGGTCTAACCTCGTGTCATTAACCGTTATGCCTATAATTCATTCCTTTGACCTCTCACATTAGACGTCCAATTGTGGCAGCTGGATTTGTCGGGCGGTTCCGGGTAGTCTTACGCCACAATTGCGCCCAACCTCGTGTCAAAGGTTTATTAATAATCGTATTTCACCCATACCCAATTTTCATGTCATGTATATCCAATTAAACATGTAATCATGTTTATAATATTGCCTATTCCAAATTGTCACTAATTACATATTAATTAGCCTCAATTATAAATTTACAATTATAGGCAATTTCATCAATTCCATGTAATTCATACCCAAATATGTCAATTTCACTTATTATCCAATTGTCCAAAATATCCAATTATATCCAATTTTCCATATTTCACATATTCCCATAATTCCCACGTATTTGCATTCACGCGTATTTTTAACATAGGCTCGAAGGTAGCCTAGATCCAAAAATAAAAGGAATAGGGATAAGAAGAGAGAATCAAATCATAGAAAATTGGAATTAACACAACATCATGAAATAAAGGGGCATGTAAATTGGCATAGAGGCATAATGACAGATTCAACATGAATAAACAGATAAAAGGTATGAACTTTACACAGAAACATAGGCGTATGATGAAATGAATCAAAAAGGTGAAGACTTGGATGAGATTTAAATTACATACATACATATGAATCCTATTTACAACTTCATCATGTTACTTTTAATCCCATTATATTGTGAAAATCACCGTACTCACCTTTCGTGGTTAAAGAATAGAATTATGCACTGAAATTGGCGTAGAAACGTTACGGTGTTGCTGATTTATCTTCTTGAATTGTTGTAGAAGCTCTAATCTTTAATTTAAGTTAAACACTTGAGATTTGATTTAGAGGCGGCGGCTAGGGTTTAAGAGAGAGTTTGACAGCATAATGGTGTCATAGATAATATTTATGAATTAGAGTTAGGTCTTAGGGTGTATATATAGGTGTAGGAAGTTATTTAGGCCTTAGGATTAATCCTAGAACTGATCTGGACCACTCAGATGCCATATCAGCCCTTAGGGCGAATCGGGCCACGGGTTGGCAGCCAAACACCCTGGATTGACCTCTAGTCGACCCAGCGGCGCTCGGGTCGACTCCAAAAATGGTGCGGTTCGGCTATGCCCCCTCCCGATTCACTGTTTTGAACCTTTTTTTTGAATATTTATTTATTTAATTTATATATATATATATATATCTATATATATATTTCTCTCATATGCATACAAACTTCATGGCTTAATAACTTCTTCATAATTAACCATTTTCACACTAAACCACTTTTTGAACTGCGTTCACACTAAACCACTTTTTAGCCATTCCCCTAAAACAAAAATATGGCGCTAGCGGAGATCGAACTCTATACCTCTTGTATGCAAGTCACATGTTCTAACCAAATGAGCTACTAAGTCTTTTGCTTACAAACCTTAGAACAATGCTAAACATCATTCTTTTCTCATTCCTCTTTTTTAAATAAATTATTCTTTAATTTGTTATTTTAATATTCTCAGGAAATACGGGGTGTCACATTCTCCCCTACTTAAAGGATTTCGTCCTCGAAATCTCTAAGTCAAGAAGAACGTATCCTACCATCCAATCATCCATCTACTCAACCATCAACCACTAGCAACCATGGTCCTTAAAATATTTCTAATGCTTTTCATGTACATATGCATAGTGTGTGTATATGTCCGTATACTAATGCAAAATCAGGCGGTCCACTGATTCAATCGACCTCCTTAATGCAAATAATGATAGTGCCATGTATCCATCATGTATGCAAAGAACCCTATACATATTATTACTACATGTGTGCACAACCATTCATTTAAATGCAACTCCATATGATACACACATTCAACGTACATTCATTTTACTAAATACGTCCATTTATATGCAATATGCAATATGAAAGTGACTGAGCCGATCTAGTGCCTAAAGAGTGTGTATATGCATCCACGAGCAACCACTAGAAAACACTTGCATCCACATGCATCCACCATACATAACATGTCTCAAACACATGTTTCAACCATAGGACTACCCTATCTAAAGGTCAAAGATACTAGTGTGAGGGCATACTAAAGATAGAACAAGTACAAGCTAAGCGATAAAGGAGAAATTAAAAGACATACCCTCGAAAAGAAAAGGGTACAATGAACGCATCTTCTCTTCCATCTCCGAAGTAGCGTCGCTCTGATCATCACCCCATTGCACTTTGACTAGCTTGACCTCTCGATTCCTCAACTTCTTAATCTCCGACCCAAGAATGCATGTAGGAGCTCGTCGAATCGTCGCATCACGCTCTATTTCCACCTCTCTAAGCAAGCTCTTCCAAAACTCGCTAGTAAAGATAGGATCGCGATCGCTCTCTATGCTAGAAGGAACACCGTGCAAACGAACTATCTCTCGAATGTATACGGAGGCTAACCATGGAGCAGTCCTCTTACTCTTCACGGGAATGAAATGGGCGCTCTTAGTAAGTCTGTCTACCACGACCCAAATCCCCGTATTACCCTTCCTTGATCTTGGTAACCCATCGACAAAGTCCATCAAGACACTCTCCCACTTCCATTGTGGGACCTCCAATGGGTGAAGCAACCCACCGGGCATCTTTTGCTCTGCTTTTACTTGTTGGCACACCAAGCATCTAGCGACAAACTCGGCCGCATCCCTCTTCATACCGGCCTAAAAGGAAACCTGTCTCATGTCTATGTACATCTTGTCCCCGCCGGGATGAATGGTCATCTTCAAACGATGTGCATCATCAAGAATGGTCTTCCTCAAGTTCTCGTCTCGTGGTACACAAAGTCTACCGTCCCTACGTAACCAACCCTTATCATCTAGGGTATACCTACTGAGATGGTTCGATGACTCTCCTCTTATGAGATTCTTTACTAACTCAACCAACTGTGGGTCATCTCGCTGTGCCTCACCAATCCGTCCCAAAAGCGTAGGTTTGACCTCTAAGGATGCTAGCAAACCGGGTACAAAGTCAATGGAAGGTCTAAAGTTAAATGTAGAGATAAACTCTAAGCTTCGCCGCTCAACAAACAACGGAAAACCTTTTCCTACTTAAGGCGTCTGCCACCACGTTACCCTTGCTAGGGGTGTATGCTATCTCGAAATAGTAGGACGCTAAGAATTCCATCCACCTTTGCTGCCTTAAGTTCAAGTCCTTCTGAGAGAACAATTATTTTAGCGATTTGTGGTCTGTAAACAATTCGAATTTCTTGCCAAGAAGATAATGGCGCCAAGACTTAAGCACGAAAACAATAGCGGCCAACTCTAGGTCATGTGTAGGGTAATTTTTCTCATGCACTCTCAACCGCCTTCCTCCATAGGCTATTACCCTCCCCTCTTGCATTAAGACTGCGCCTAGTCCTGTCCCACAAGCATCGATATAAACGGTAAATGGCTTACTCCCATCTGGTAACACTAAGACTGGGGTTGTGGTCAAAGATTTTTTTAAACATTGAAACACATCATCACAATCTGCGTCCCACGTGAAAACTATGTTCTTCTTCGTCAAGCGTGTCAATGGGGCTGATATCTTTGCGAAGTCCTTGATAAACTTCCTATAGTAGCCAGCCAACCCAAAGAAACTCCTCACCTAGGTAGCATTTTTTAGGTAACTTCCAATCTTGGATGGCCACCACCTTCGCTGGATCCACAGCTATCCCTTCTTTGGAAACTATGTGCCCTAAGAATCGCATTTCCTTCCTCCAAAAGTGATATTTAGAAAATTTAGCTTTAAGGTTATGTGCTTGAAGGATCTCCAACACTTCCCTAAGATATAGGGCATGCTCTTCCTCGTTCTTAGAAAAGATCAAGATGTCATCCATCAAGACCACCACGAATTTATTAAGGTACTCCCTAAACACCTTACTCATCAAGTCAACAAAGTATGCGGGGGCGTTTGTCAAACCGAAGAGCATCACAAGCCACTAATAGAAACCGTCCGGAGTCCTAAAGGCAGTCTTGTCTATGCTATCCTCAGCCACTCTCAATTAATGGAAACCAATGGCTAAGTCCAACTGCGAAGACACTGAGACGCCAACTAACTGATCGAAGAGATCGTCAATCCTCGGAAGTGGGTGCCTATTCTTCTTAGTAAGCTTATTAAGTTCTCTATAGTCCACACAAAGTATAAGGGACCCATCCGCCTTCGTGGCAAATACTACTGGAGCACCCCACTCCGATACACTACGTCTTATGAACCCCTTCTCAAGCAACTCCCCAACTTGCTTATTGAGTTCCCTCCTCTCACGAGGAGCCATGTGGCGTACTGGCAGAGATACGGGTTTAGCATTGTCTACAAGATAAATACGAAAGTCTATCTCACGTTTTGGGGGTAGACCCCTCACCTCATCGAAGACATCAACATATTCACGGACTATACGAACAAAATGTAAATCATCATTGGATGCGTCAAGTGACTCAAGATAACTAAGCATCACCGATCCTCTAGGGTCACAAGAAATATCAAGGGTCTTTCCACTACAAGTCAACAACTTTACTACTCTTCGTTCACAATCTAGGATGGCACCATGTCTGGCTAGCCAATCCATCCCTAGAATCAACCCATTGCCCATGAAACCAAGCACAAAAGCATTGCATTCAAAACCAACGCCTAAGATAGACAATCTCAAATCCCTACAAACCATGGATAAATGAGCCGACCCACCGATAGGATTTGAGACTATAATGGGATCCACAACGAGACTAGTATTTAAGTGCAGTGTTTCAACTAATGATGTAGAGATAAACGAATGTGATGCGCCAGAATCGAATAAAGTACGGACAGGATGATCAAACAAGAAAATCAAAATTTCGAAAGAAATTTTTCTACCTTCTTCCTGCCCCGGAGCCATGAGAGCATGAACCTACCCTCCCGAAGTAGAACATGCCCTCTGCCCTTGCTTCTTAGGACAGTCCTTGACAGCATGACCTGGATCACCATAATGATAACAAGCGAACTTCTTCTTCTTCCTATAGTCTTTCTTCAAATGGCCGGGTATCTCACAGTTGTGACACTTCCTCTTTTCTTTACCACCTTTCTTTTGTTGTTGGGCTTTCTTTGGATCCTCCTTCTAATCTTGCGGCCTAAAAGTACTTACACCCTTCTCTTCTTCATGAATGTATGTCATATCAACAAGCTTTTCATACGTAGCCCCCATTGGAATGTGGGACATGGCCAAACTGTGAAGCGGTTCATTTTGGCCCTTTGCAAACCTCAAGGCCTTCTTGTGAGGCGTATTCACCAACTCTAGCCCAAATCTCGCCAACTTATTAAATTTGGTCACATACTCCTTTACGGTCAAGTTTTTCTGCTTCAATGTCAAGAACCTCTCCATGTACATACTCTCCTCAACTTGAGAAAGGAATTTCAACTCAAACCTTCCCCTAAAATCTGCCCACGTCTCTACAGCACGCTCTCCATTAGTAACCTCCCACCAAAATGAAGCTTCGTCCTTCATCAACCAAGCAGCCAATTGGACCTTCTTACAATCGTCCAAATCGAAAATGCCAAACAGATCCTCCACTTCTTTCAACCAATTTCTAGCTTCAACGAACGTTTCAGACCCACTAAAAGGTTTTCCACCCATTGAACGAAAGTATTTACATATCTTGGAGAAAGCATCTCCACGTAGAGGAATGACTGGAGCTGGGGGAGGAGGAGGAGGAACGTCGGCCGGACCCGCGGCATCGGCCCTAGCCTCGAGATATTGACGAAACCAACCGGGTACATGAACACCCTCTGGTATCTCAGATGCTCCAGACATGCTAAAAAGAAAAAGAAAGACTTTCAAAACAAAGGAAGCAAAAGAGAGATGTATGGCTTGCAGGGATTATGCTCTTTAACGTAAACTTTCCATGAAAATAGCTTCTTTAAAACAAGTTTTTGAAAATACTTTCTATGAAAATAATACTTTTGAAAACACTTTTCAAAACTTTTTATCTATTCTTGTAACCATAGCTCTGATACCACGTGTAACACCCCATGACCATTAATGTCACTCACAAAGGGAATGCATTAATGTCATGAAGCGTTATAGTAGTATAAAATAGATAAATTACAAGAATAAATAAATAAAACACAGCGGAAGATAAAACCTATTTCATAGCATCATAACTTCAAAACAAGCTTACATAAGTAGTCTCCAAAAACCATCACAAAAGGATCAATTGTCTTTTCCAAAAACTTCAAAGTATATAAAGAAGCAAATACTTAAATAACATAAATGTATAAATCCCCACTGAGCATAAGCAAAACCATAAAGATGAGAGAGTCCAAAGCGATACATCTACTCTCTTCAAGCAACTGAAAGAAATCGGCATTAAGCTGTAGTATTCCCTCCTTGCAAACCTAAGGGAGGGGGAGGAAAGAAAAGAGGTTGAAACAAAACGGGTCAGACATAAAGTCTGCTGAGTCCAGTAATTTTAACAAATAATAGGTAAGGTAAATGATCAAGACATAAATAGGCATCATGATATGGATGTAACATAGATAAGGTAGATAAAAAGGATGGACAAGATGATTTCATTCTTAAGTACTAAGACAATCCTACACCTTGGCTAAGCGAACAACCCTCTAAGTACTAACCCCAAAGACCGAAGTCAACATCAGACTAGCACCCAAAGGACTACCCAACTCAACCAACATGTATTTCGTTACACCGCACTTTTGCAAAGCTACACCACATTACTTAATTACACCGCACATCTACTAGTCTCTATTTACTAAAGGTTGATCCCTTCCCACTAACTGTACCCACATGACAAATTTGGTAGTTACTTGTACCTAGCTGCTATCGTAGGTGCCGGGTTGCTCCTACCACGCTAAGGTACCCTTACCCTACCCATTTGATCGTCTCCCTAAACCCCGTAGGCACCCGTGCTGGCCCCACAGTGGGGTGTATCACTCCCCAAAGTGGCAACCCCGATACCAACATAAAATGCATGGCCATACCTACATGATGCAACAATGTCTTACCTACCAGCCCGGACCCATGCACGCATATGAACCCGTTGGACTTGCGTTGCCACCGCCATTCACGTTTTGACCTCTTACATTCAAGTCCAGTAAGCGTGCCCCAACCCCGGCCTAGTACCGGACCCAATTAGATACTCAAACGGGTTACTGGTTGAAACGGGTCCCCATCCGACACAAGCCTCCCACCTATGCTTGGTCCCCACTAGGTTTTCTCCCACTTAACCATTTTAATTTAAATGTCCATGTCTTACACATTCTACGGTTAAGTCCATACTTACATGTCATAATTTACATGTCTTATCTTATTCCGGTTAAGTCCATATTTACATGTCACCCCACTTAACTCTCTAACCATACCCATGTCTTATTATGGTTAGTATTCCTTAATTCATTCCTTATGACGAACAATGCATGACCTCCCACATTAGACCGAACATTTTGTGGCCGCTGGATTTGCCGGGCGGTTCCGGGCAGTCTTACGCCACAAACCAGGTCTAACCTCGTGTCACTAACCATTACGCTTCCTTTGACCTCTCACATTAGACGTCCAATTGTGGCAGCTGGATTTGCCGGGCGGTTCCGGGTAGTCTTATGCCACAATTGCGCCTAACCTTGTGTCAAAGGTTTATTAATAATCGTATTTCACCCATACCCAATTTTCATGTCATGTATATCCAATTAAACGTGTAATCATGTTTATAATATTGCCTATTCCAAATTGTCACTAATTACATATTAATTAGCCTCAATTACAAATTTACAATTATAGGCAATTTCATCAATTCCATGTAATTCATACCCAAATATGCCAATTTCACATATTATCCAATTATCCAAAATATCCAATAATATCCAACTTTCCATATTTCACATATTCCCATCGTTCCCACGTATTTGCATTCGCGCGTATTTTTAACATAGGCTCGAAGGTAGCCTAGATCCAAAAATAAAAGGAATAGGGATAAGAAGAGAGAATCAAATCACAGAAAATTGGAATTAACACAACATCATGAAATAAAGAGGCATGTAAACTAGCATAAAGGCATAATGACAGATTCAACATGAATAAACTGATAAAAGGTATGAACTTTACATAGAAACATAGGCATATGATGACATGAATCAAAAAGGTGAAGACTTGGATGAGATTTAAATTACATACATACATATGAATCCTATTTACAACTTCATCATGTTACTTTTAATCCCATTATATTGTGAAAATCACCGTACTCACCTTTCGTGGTTAAAGAATAGAATTATGCACTGAAATTGGTGTAGAAACGTTGCGGTGTTGCTGATTTATCTTCTTGAAATGTTGTAGAAGCTCTAATCTTTAATTTGAGTTGAAGTTGAATACTTGAGATTTCATTTAGAGGCAGCGGCTAGGGTTTAAGAGAGAATTTGACAGCACAATGGTGTCACATATAATATTTATGAATTAGGGTTAGGTCTTAGGGTGTATATATAGGTGTAGGAAGTTATTTAGGCCTTAGGATTAACCCTAGAACTGATCTGGACCACTCAGATGCCATATCAGCCCTTAGGTTGAATCGGACCACGGGTTGGAAGCCAAACACCCTGGATTAACCTCTAGTCGACCCAGCGGCGCTCGGGTCGACTCCAAAAATGGTGCAGTTCGGCTATTCCCCCTCCAGATTCACTGTTTTGAACTTTTTTTTGAATATTTATTTCATTTATATATATATATCTATATATATATATATATATATGTATTTCTCTCATATGCATACAAACTTCATGGCTTAAAAACTTCTTCATAATTTACCATTTTCACACTAAACCACTTTTTGAACTACGTTCACACTAAGCCACTTTTTAGCCATTCCCCTAAAACAAAAATATGGCGCTGGCGGGGATCGAACTCTATACCTCTTGTATGCAAGTCACATGTTCTAGCCAAATGAGCTACTAAGTCTTTTGCTTACAAACCTTAGAACAATGCTAAACATCATTCTTTTCTCATTCCTCTTTTTCAAATAAATTATTCTTTAATTTGTTGTTTTAATATTCTCATAAAATACGGGGTGTTACAACCAGGAGCACCTTACGTACCTTAGGAAGCCGCGTGCTTCCCCTTCCAGTCCTTCGGAGCCGACAAAATAATCAGATGAATGTGTGCTCCCTTCGTGCCATTTGACACCACGATGATCTACCCTGTTGGGTTATTAACCCTCAAACTTGCGGATTGATCCATGCGCCTCACTTTAATATGTTACTAGACCCTCCGTCTAAATAATCTTTTATGCACTTGCTTTACCTTATCAGGTTTCCATTTAACTTGGTTATCATCTTAACTTTTTATTCAGGTTACCAAGTTCTTTCTAGCCCCTTATATGTCTAAGGTATGGGACCCTCTCGCTTATTAATCTCAATCATATAACTTAACCCATTTAAGTTTATTAAAAAGCCCACATAACATTTTCATCTAGATTTTGATCCAAAGTCTGTAATCCACAATTTCTTTTTATTCTTGTTTGATTCAAGGTTACAATAACATGTTGTACTTAATACGTAATTAAGTATATCTCTATTTACATGTTTTCTATCTAACATGTCACTTATCGTTTATGATTAAATATAACTTATTTCATTTCATAAGTTTGCCTCACTCTTTCCTATTAATCATAATTCCATCTAACATTGTCACTATAACTTATCGTTGTTTACTTATTAACTTAGTTCTCTTAACTAAGGTTCACTGATAAGTCTCCTTCCTATTTATTATAACCTACGTTATAATTTCCTCTTGGACAAGCCTAAATATGCTATTCTTATCAGCATATTTCAGACTTCCAAGTTTACAGATTACTTAATTTATAATTAAGTACAACTTCTTACATTTCATAAATTTTTCCCTTTTTTCTACTTGTTACAAACAACTGGTTTCAGTTTTCCCCATTTATTGATTACTTAATTTACAATTAAGTGTCACTTATTCCATTTCATCAGTTATCTCATTTCCTTACTAGTTTATTATAACCAAAGTTATAATCTTCACTTGTCCCTAGGAAAGGTCTACCTGTTATACCACATTCTCATTAATGTAATTTATTTATAATTGGTTATTATCATTCCCCGTTCATTCCCATTCCCATTTTACTGTTGTTATCATCTTTCATTCAATTACATTTATTTCCATTAATTACAATTCATGCCATTTATTAATCCTGCCATTTACACACATATATATATATATATCAAAATTTTCTTGGTAAAATAATTTATCAAAAAGGATTATCATAAGAAAAATACTTCAAAACTTCCTTTATTAAAGATTCTTGTTATGGAATACAACAAGAAAACTAGCGAGCTATACATGCTCTATAATATGCATCTTTTACTAAGAGAATTTTATTTTAGACAAAATTTTCGCAGGTAATTACTATTCGTAAAATATACCCTATTTTTCTTCAAAACCAAATATGTACTTCTTTACATATTTTAAAACTTTAATTTTTAAGATTAAAACTGGAAAACACCATAAACCATTTTCCCAAAAATTTTACAATTTCAAGTTCTGAAAAGTTAACAATGGGGTTAGACTCAAACTCATGTTGGTTTGCTCTGGTATCCTTCAGAAAAGACAGAGACATAAAATATGTCAGAGCACAGAAAATATCTCACAGCGAAATGGATAAAATATAAAATAATCAAAGTATAGCCTTACCATATTAATAATACTGCCTAACCAGTATCCATAGCTATCATGTCTCTGCCACAAATCTAACCGACGAGTATGTTATGAGGAGGGGGTTAGAACACAAGTTCTGGTGACTGGATTAAAACTATACACTTTGGATAATCCTACATATACCGTTCAATCATATTTTCTTATTTATTAGGTTACTTGGGTTAACAACACTCAAGGCTTACACACATATCGTACCCATTCACTTCCCCGTGGATTAACCTAATACAGTATATATATAGCTACCCCTAATATTAAGGTACACCCCATGGTATCCCACTCACACAGTCTCCACCGTAACACCATCGAAATATACGCAGTCCCTCATCCTACACCGGAGTGACGTACGGATCTCTATATAACAATGTTATGTTCCGCATAAATCTGTTAATTCTATGCTACGTAAGTGTACGGACTGCCACCTTCGATCGAATCATTCCATACCAGAGTAATGCCCTCAAGTCTGCGATACACCACCCAGAGCAGATAAGCATGTATCTAGACTTTCCCACGTACGTATCTTCAATTGTAGATCGATGCCTTAAACGCACATCCTCTAAAGTGCACCGAGTTCCACGGTAGGGCGATACACGGAACTCGGTCGGTGCTTTTCCATATCTGTACGGGCCCGCCTTTAAGAGCCTCAAAATACAAATATTCCTAGGATCTATTTTTCATGGTGGCTATGGCCCCACCTCGTCCCATCCCTTAACTAATAAAGACTACAAGAGCTAAGCGACATGCCCTGTAACAACCCGAATTTTAATAATGTGTTAAAACCATAAATCAAGGCAGAATTAAATTTTAAAATAATAATCAAGGGAAATGGGTTGCGCCATTGCGTTCGTCTCGAAATTCTGCTTGGAAGCGAGTCCGAGTTTTCGAAAATCGGAGTTCGTATGACCAAGTTATGACCCTCAAAATTTCCAGGAATTTGAATAAAATAAAACAGCTCAAAAATAAAGCCAAAAATTCGAAATTCAAACCCAGAGAAGGCTGGCAGGAAAATTCCCGCCCATATACCCAGGTTGACTAGGGATTCGACCCCCCCCCCCAACCAGGTCGACTGGGGTGTCGACCTCCCCATGACCAGGTCGACCCTATGGTCGACCTGGTGCCAAAACCTGGTTTTCAGCCTGGGTTCATTCTGATGTATTTGGACCAATTTACTGACTAGATTCGTGACTCTAAACCTATATTAACAGCCTCCTAGCCTCATTCTCTCTACACCAATTCTTTCTGTCCTTATGCTGCTTCTGAAATAATTCAATTAAAGAGAGAATGGCTACTTCTTCTTCGTCAAGACAACATCTAGGAATTGCAAATTGGGGGTTTTCAACTAGAACAAGACTAAACAAATAGAGATTCAACAACTGCAACAACCGTTTCTAGAATCAAACCTCTGCACTCTAATTCTCGATCCACGCTCTGTAAGTTCTAGTTACTTTGAGATTGAAACTTGTTAAATTTGATATGGACATGGAATAAAATGAAATTGGACCTAAGCTTGATTATCCATTTGGATCTGTTCTTGTCTCTTCTTGAATCTATGATTTTGGGTTATTTCTTATCGACTGAATCATGCCCATTCATGTTGTTGGACCTAGTTTATTATTCAAACGCTAGATTGTAAAATGAATTCTTGGATCTTGACTTGATGATAAAACTATGCCTATACTTATGACTGTGAACATAAGACTATGCCTATGACTGTGAACATAAGACTATGCCTATGCCTATGACTGTGAACATAAGACTATTGCCTATGACAAGGACAATTGAGGCTAATCTCCTATGACTCATGACTATGAATTATTGCCTATGACTATGAACATAAGGCTATCGTCTATGACCATGACTTTAAAACTATTACAGTTAATTTCCTATGACTATTTAGGGTGGTTGCCTAGAACTATTTTGGATAATTATCCATGACTATTGAGATTAATCGCTCATGATTCACTATGACTACGACTGTTGTGGTTAATTGATTATTATAGTTGATTGTTCATAACACTATAGTTGAAAACCAAGTTGTACACTGAATTGGCACTTTGTTGGATCGTATACCTAGGGTATGACTTGCTTAGTTTATTCGCTATTATGTACACCAAAACCATTGGATCCATTATCCTTGTATTTGGCTTGCTTTTGCATGCCAATTCTTTTATGTCAGCGTTTACCATGACTATCGCCTTATCTTGCTAGATTTGAAATCCTATATGCCAGTGATGTTGTAACCAATTATCTCAAGTTATGTCATGCTAGTCCTGTAACCCCTTTTATCGCTTTATGCTCGTCCCTCTTGCCTATCATAGTTTTGATGTTATTCCCTTTATTCTGAGATTTGGATTTATTTGTAGTATGGATCAGTTCACGTTTACGTGCGATGGGAATACGATTTGGGAAAATTAGGCAAAACATGAATTGGTTATGAATATGAATAATAGGCATAATTTGAAACCTGAAAAATTGACATGAAAACTTGACAGGAAACTCGCTTAGAAACCTGACACGAACTTGACGTGAAACTTTTACATGGACATGACATTAGAATGAACTTTGAAATGGCCAACTCGAGGTTGGGTTGAGTTTGTAGTGTAATTCTACCCGGAACCGCCCAGCAAATCCAGTTACTGCAAACAATAGGATCCAATGTGGGTAGTTGGTCATATCGCACTTGAAAACCCGAGGTCAGACAGAGTTGTGGTGTAATTCTGCCCGGAACCGCTCGGCATATCCAGTGACCACAACAACAGGTCTGATGTGAGTGGTTGGGGTGCATTAATGAATTAATGCCATTTGGTAGGGTTAAGTCATGAACCGCTTGAATATACTTAACCAATTTAACACGATAATTTGATAGGGTTAAGTCATGAACCGCTTGAATATACTTAACCAATTTAACACGATAATTTGATAGGGTTAAGTCATGAACCGCTTGAATACACTTAACCAATTTAACACGATGATTTGATAGGGTTAAGTCATGAACCGCTTGAATATACTTAACCAATTTAACATGATAATTTGATAGGGTTAAGTCATGAACCGCTTGAATACACTTAACTAATTTGACACGATGATTTGGTAGGGTTAAGTCATGAACCGCTTGAATATACTTAATCAATTTAATACGATAATTTGATAGGGTTAAGTCATGAACCGCTTGAATACACTTAACCAATTTGACACGATGATTTGGAAGGGTTAAGTCATGAACCGCTTGAATATACTTAACCAATTTAACACGATAATTTTATGGGGTTAAGTCGTGAACCGCTTGAATACACTTAACCAATTTGACACGATGATTTGATAGGGTTAAGTCATGAACCGCTTGAACATACTTAACCAACTTGACACATGATTCGTAGGGCTAAGTCATGAACTTGAACGACAACACTTAGCCAATTTGACATGACACATTGACGGGTTAAGTCACGAACTTGAATGACCACACTTAACCAACTTGACATGCTAGACTGATGGGGTTAAGTCTCGAATCTAAATGACAACACTTAACCTGCTGGACGGAAACCCTAGTTACGCGATCCTTTTCAGCAGTAACCCACTAGATGTATCATGGTACCCTGGAACTAGGCAGGGTGGGGCACGATTACTGGGCTGATTGTAAGCGACCAGAACGAAGGCTGAGTTGGTGCGCCATTGTAGGTTCAGGCGGACTATGGTCGTGCACGTAGTCTGGAGTTGAAAAAGCAGGCATTGGGCACCGATAGGTTTACACTGTGCATGCTTGATTCGTGTCGGTGGTTGGCACCCTAGGGCTTGATACACCCTATGGTGGACCTAGCACAGGTGACTACATTTCATGATTGGGTCGTATGACACAGACACATGAACGAGCTAGGACTTATAGGGAGCCGATGGATTAATAGATCGTTACATGGAAAAAGGGTGTTGTTCGTTAGGTAGCATAATCCCTAGTGGTCCTAGGTGGCATAAACCCTAATCGAATCTAGAAAACGTTCAATAGGTAGCATAATCCCTAGTGGTCCTAGGTGGCATAAATCCTAGTTGAACACGCGACAGTTCATGATAAGGAAACCTAGCCAGAACAAGGGTGGCTGTCCAAATGATTTCAAGAATGATGGCTCTACGTTGGAGTAGTATAGAATTACGTGATGAAACCCGTACGATATACGGCAGGGGACTGTACATATACATGGAAAGGATGATACGGGTTGGGGTACTAGTACAGTTGGTGCAGAGAATGTTAAACATGCGATGCTATACGTAGTTTGTCTGGTTAGCATAGTTTATCTTGTTACCATAGTTTATCTGGTTAGTATAATTTATCTTGTCATCTTAGTTTAACTTGCCTATCTTGTTATCATCCTTATGTTTATTTTCAGTTTATACATGTCATGTTATCTTTACTTGTTTCTATGTTGAAAGTCACTAGGACTTACTCAGTCTTTATGACTGACCCGTTTTATTTTGCCTCTTTTTCTTCCGTTCTTCCCCCAGGTTCGCAGGGTGGGAATACAGCTTAGTTCGGGTATTACCAAGCTCCAAGGCTCTTTCACGAACGGCTTGGATTTCTCTTGGCTATGGCCTGCTTTACTATTTTACTTGGGGAAAAATTTATGACCATGGTTTTATGCTTCTTTACTATTGCAAGACAGATTTCGATGTAATGGATTTAATGGCATTTTGATGTAAAAGGCTTTGGACCTTTCTAGATTTTAAAGAAATGAAATTTGGTTTTTCTTCCGCTGTTTTATATGTTCTGTCTTGTAATATTTCTGTGTATGTTTACCTAAATAATGCTCCACCAAAACTAGTGCATTCCCTTGTGAGTGACCCTAGCGGAGGTGGGGTGTTACATTTGGTATCAGAGCAGAAGGTTACCAGACTGGGCAAAAGTTTTTAAAAACCTTTTGAAATTATTCTCAAAACCATTTACAAAGAAGCGTCTTTCAAGAAAAGTTTTATTTTTAAAGGCTATTCCCCAAAGGCCATTAGCATTATCCTTTGTTTCCTTGTTTGAATCCCTTTTCCTTTCTTTCCTCCATCTGTAGTCACATTAGTTCCATCTGCGACTAATCTTATTTCAAGCTTTGTAGAGTTGTCGTGCGATGGAGGTAGTTCTCGAGAGACTTGTTAACAAGTTAAATAAGAGGGGATAAGAGTGGTTAACGCGAATGAGGCTCAGAACAAGAAGGTAGAAATGTTTCTGAAGGAAAATCTAGTTTATCTTTCTATCCTGTTTACATCGCATCCTTTTTATTTCTGTTTCGATAGTTGAGTCTCTGCACCTTAGTACTAGCATAATAGAGGATCCCATTTTTTTTCCTCTCAAATCCTGTTGGGGAATCGACTCATTTATTCATGACTTATTTGGATTTGAGAATGTCTATGCTAAGCGTTGAGTTTAGAAGAAATGCTTATGTTTTTTTTTTGGGCTCTGGGTCGATTCTAGGGATGGAGTGGTTGTCCAGAAATGATACCATTCTCGAGTATGAAAAGAGGGTAGTAAGACTCTCGACTTGCCCCGGTAATGCCCTCGAAGTCTAGTGTAACCCTTAGGGTTCTGCCATGCTTAGTTACCTAGAATCTCTTGATATATTTATTGATCCGCTCGAGTAGTGTTCGCCACTAAGGCGGATGGTTCATCTCGCTTATGCATGAGTTAAAGAAAATCACCTTAGTAAGTACACTTGGCAACATGGTTAGCATTTGTTTATTTTCAAGAGATAATTCATTTATGTGGAATACCTTCTAGTAAGTGAACGAGATCCGAGATTCACTAGTGAATTTTGGAGAGCTTGTATGAAACCATGAGTACGCAGTTATGTTTGGGCCGAATATACTAGAAGGAGAATAAGTGAAACGAGAGGCAACAGTGGAATGAGTTCCAACTCATATTTTGGAAGCAAGAATTAAGAAGCTATGAAATTGTGAAGTTAAAGACAGTGAAAGCACAATGGAGTTAAGCTCAAGGAAATGCGACTCAGAAGATTGAAGACTAGATACGCGCATCATATCTCTTTTTAAGAGTATATCCTTGATCCCTCTTTTCCTGTAGAGCTTATTTGCATGCTATCTTTCAAGTATATCCTCTCGGTCCTGTTCTCAATCCCATTTCTGTAAGAAACCCCATAAGGAGCATGACTCGCCTATTAGTAATACATGTTGGGGCTTGAGGGTGTCCGTTGGGTTGACTAAACTTTTTGGGTTTTATAGGATACGGGTTGGTTTTAGGAAGGGATTTCCTTGTGACCAAAAAGGAGTCCATCATGCTTAATTTCCTAGAATCACATATATTGGTTTTGGGCTGGTGTTTAAGGGAGTTTTTCTCCTAATCAGCACATCTGAGGAAGATTTCCAGTTTAAGACATTGCCTAATCGGTGCAAAGTTTTTCTTTACTGGCTTCTATCATTCGGCTATACCTTTTGGTAGGAACTAATGGATGTAAACATGTGTTTGAGACATGTTATGGTTGATGGTTGCAAGTGGTTGCTAGTTGTTGCTCGTGGATGCATGAACACACATTAGGCACTAGATCGGCTCAGTCACATCTCGTATTGCATATGCATGAATGTTTATACTTGTACATGGATGGAAACTTGATATGCTATCATTTGGATGTTGCATATGAATGAATGTTTGTGCACACATATAGTGTTTATGTGACTAGGACTATTTGCATACATGTTGGACTCATGGCACTAAACATATTTTGCATTTAAGAAGATCAATCAGGCCTGATCATTTGCATTAGACAAGGAACATATACACACACTTCTAGCATATGTTCATACAGCATTAGAAATCTCTTAAGGACAATGGTTGCTTGTGGATGATGGTTGAGTAGATGGTTGATTGGATGATAGGATGCAATCTTCTTAACCTAAAGATTTCGGGGACGAAATCCTTTAAGGAGGGGAGAATGTAACAACCCGAATTTTAATAATGTGTTAAAACCATAAATCAAGGCAGAATTAAATTTTAAAATAAGAATCAAGGGAAATGGGTTGATCCATTGCGTTTGTCTCGAAATTCTGCTTGGAAACGAGTCCGAGTTTTCGAAAATCGGAGTTCGTATGACCAAGTTATGACCCTCAAAATTTCCAGGAATTTGAATAAAATAAAACAGCTTGAAAATAAAGCCAGAAATTCGAAATTCAAACCCAGAGAAGGCTGGCGGGAAAATTCCCGCACATATACCCAGGTCGACTAGGGATTCGACCCCCCCCCCCCAACCAGGTCGACTGGAGTGTCGACCTCCCCATGACCAGGTCGACCCTATGGTCGACCTGGTGCCAAAACCTGGTTTTCAGCCTGGGTTCATTCTGATGTATTTGGACCAATTTACTGACTAGATTCGTGACTCTAAACCTATATTAACAGCCTCCTAGCCTCATTCTCTCTACACCAATTCTTTCTGTCCTTATGATGCTTCTGAAATAATTAAATTAAAGAGAGAATGGCTACTTCTTCTTCGTCAAGACAACATCTAGGAATTGCAAATTGGGGGTTTTCAACTAGAACAAGACTAAACAAATAGAGATTCAACAACTGCAACAACCGTTTCTAGAATCAAACCTCTGCACTCTAATTCTTGATCCGCGCTCTGTAAGTTCTAGTTACTTTGAGATTGAAACTTGTTAAATTTGATATGGACATGGAATAAAATGAAATTGGACCTAAGCTTGATTATCCATTTGGATCTGTTCTTGTCTCTTCTTGAATCTATGATTTTGGGTTATTTCTTATCGACTGAATCATGCCCATTCATGTTGTTGGACCTAGTTTATTATTCAAACGCTAGATTGTAAAATGAATTCTTGGATCTTGACTTGATGATAAAACTATGCCTATACCTATGACTGTGAACATAAGACTATGCCTATGACTGTGAACATAAGACTATGCCTATGACTGCGAACATAAGACTATTGCCTATGACTATGACAAGGACAATTGTGGCTAATCACCTATGACTCATGACTATGAATTATTGCCTATGACTATGAACATAAGGCTATCGTCTATGACCATGACTTTGAAACTATTACAGTTAATTGCCTATGACTATTTAGGGTGGTTGCCTAGAACTATTTTGGATAATTATCCATGACTATTGAGATTAATCGCTCATGATTCACTATGACTATGACTGTTGTGGATAATTGACTATTGTAGTTGATTGTTCATAACACTATAGTTGAAAACCAAGTTGTACACCGAATTGGCACTTTGTTGGATCGTATACCTAGGGTGTGGCTTGCTTAGTTTATTCGCTATTATGTACACCAAAACCATTGGATCCATTATCCTTGTATTTGGCTTGCTTTTGCATGCCTATTCTTTTATGTTAGCGTTTACCATGACTATCGCCTTATCTTGCTAGATTTGAAATCCTATATGCCAGTGATGTTGTAACCAATTATCTCAAGTTATGTCATGCTAGTCCTGTAACCCCTTTTATCGCTTTATGCTCGTCCCTCTTGCCTATCATAGTTTTGATGTTATTCCCTTTATTCTGAGATTTGGATTTATTTGTAGTATGGATCGGTTCACGTTTACGTGCGATGGGAATACGATTTGGGAAAATTAGGCAAAACATGAATTGGTTATGAATATGAATCATGAATTTGATAATAGGCATAAGTTGAAACTTGAAAAATTGACATGAAAACTTGACAGGAAACTCGCTTAGAAATTTGACACGAACTTGACATGAAACTTGAACATGGACATGACATTAGAATGAACTTGAAAATGGCCAACTCGAGGTTAGGTTGAGTTTGCAGTGTAATTCTGCCCAGAACCGCCCGACAAATCCAGTTACTGCAAACAATAGGATCCAATGTGGGTAGTTGGTCATATCGCACTTGAAAACCCGAGGTCAGACTGAGTTGTGGTGTAATTCTGCCCGGAACCGCCCGGCATATCCAGTGACCACAACAACAGATCTGATGTGAGTGGTTGGGGTGCCTTAATGAATTAATGCCCTTTGGTAGGGTTAAGTCATGAACCGCTTGAATATACTTAACCAGTTTAACACGATAATTTGATAGGGTTAAGTCATGAACCGCTTGAATATACTTAACCAATTTAACACGATAATTTGATAAGGTTAAGTCATGAACCGCTTGAATACACTTAACCAATTTAACATGATAATTTGATAGGGTTAAGTCATGAACCGCTTGAATACACTTAACCAATTTGACACGATGATTTGGTAGGGTTAAGTCATGAACCGCTTGAATATACTTAACCAATTTAACACGATAATTTGATAGGGTTAAGTCATGAACCGCTTGAATACACTTAACCAATTTGGCACGATGAATTGGTAGGGTTAAGTCATGAACCGCTTGAATATACTTAACCAATTTAACACGATAATTTGATTGGGTTAAGTCATGAACCGCTCGAATACACTTAACCAATTTGACATGATGATTTGATAGGGTTAAGTCATGAACCGCTTGAACATACTTAACCAACTTGACACATGATTCGTAGGGCTAAGTCATGAACTTGAACGACAACACTTAGCCAATTTGACATGACACGTAGACGGGTTAAGTCGTGAACTTGAATGACCACACTTAACCAACTTGACATGCTTGACTGATGGGGTTAAGTCTCGAATCTAAATGACAACATTTAACCTACTAGACGGAAACCCTAGTTACGCGGTCCTTTTCAGCAGTAACCCACTAGATGTATCATGGTACCCTGGAACTAGGCAGGGTGGGGCACGATTACTGGGCTGATTGTAAGCGACCAGAACGATGGCTGAGTTGGAGCGCATTTGTAGGTTCAGGCGGACTATGGTCGTGCACGTAGTCCGGAGTTGAAAAAGCAGGCGTTGGGCACCGGTAGGTTTACACTGTGCGTGCTTGATTCGTGTCGGTGGTTGGCACCCTAGGGCTTGATACACCATATGGTGGACCTAGCACAGGTGACTACATTTCATGATTGGGCCGTATGACACAGACACATGAACAAGCTAGGACTTATAGGGAGCCGATCGATTAATAGATCGTTACGTGGAAAAAGGGTGTTGTTCGTTAGGTAGCATAATCCCTTGTGGTCCTAGGTGGCATAAACTATAATCGAATTTAGAAAACGTTCAATAGGTAGCATAATCCCTAGTGGTCCTAGGTGGCATAAATCCTAGTTGAACACGCGATAGTTCATGATAAGGAAACCTAGCCAGAACAAGGGTGGCAGTCCAAACGATTTCAAGAATGATGGATCTACGTTGGAGTAGTATAGAATTACGTGATGAAACCCGTACGATATACGGCAGGGGACTGTACATATACATGGAAAGGATGATACGGGTTGGGGTACTAGTACAGTTGGTGCAGAGAATGTTAAACATGCGATGCTATACGTAGTTTATCTGGTTAGCATAGTTTATCATGTTACAATAGTTTATTTGGTTAGTATAATTTATCTTGTCATCTTAGTTTAACTTGCCTATCTTGTTATCATCCTTATGTTTACTTTCAGTTTATACATGCCATGTTATCTTTACTTGTTTCTATGCTGAAAGTCACTAGGACTTACTCAGTCTTTATGACTGACCCGTTTTGTTTTGCCTCTTTTTCTTCCGTTCTTCCCCCAGGTTCACAGGGTGGGAATACAGCTTAGTTCGGGTCTTACCAAGCTCCAAGGCTCTTTCACGAACGGCTTGGATTTCTCTTGGCTATGGCTTGCTTTACTATTTTACTTGGGGAATAATTTATGACCATGGTTTTATGCTTCTTTACAATTGCAAGACAGATTTCGATGTAATGGATTTAATGGCATTTTGATGTAAAAGGCTTTGGACCTTTCTAGATTTTAAAGAAATGAAATTTGGTTTTTCTTCCGCTGTTTTATATGTTCTGTCTTGTAATATTTCTGTGTATGTTTACCTAGATAATGCTCCACCAAAGCTAGTGCATTCCCTTGTGAGTGACCCTAGCGGAGGTGGGGTGTTACATGACCCTAACAACAAACAATCTAAACCTTCAGTCTCCCCTCAACCACCGTACCTCGATAGTGAAAGGTGAATGGTCCATTGGGTTTAGCTCTAGTATTTTCGCATCCCACTGGCTGCCGATGATGGGTATCTGATGATCTACTATCCTTGTTGGTCGTGACCCTCTGCCTCCCCGTTGTGGCGACTGCCGAATCACCCTAATGTCACCTCATCACAGCATTCTGACTACAAAGCTACTTTTGCAGTCAAGGCCCACCCACCTGGTAGTTACTTGCAGACCCAACCTTTGAGAACACATCCTAAACATCTGCCACCACACAGAGGACTACCAGGACGACCTTACGTACCTCATGAAGCCACGTGCTTCCTCTTCCAATCCTTCGGAGCCGACAGAATAATCAGATTAACATGTTCTCCCTTCGTGCCTTATGACACCACGATGATCTACCTCGTTGGGTTATTCACCCTCAAACGTGCGGACTGACCCAAGCGCCACGCTTTAATATATTATTAGACTCTATGTCTAAACATTCTTTTATGCGCTTGCTTTACCTCATCAGGTTTCCATTTAACTTGGATATCATCTTAACTTTTTATTTAGGTTACTAAGTTCTTTCTAGCCCCTTGTATCTCTAAGGAATGGGCCCCTCTAGCTTATTAATCTCAATCAAATAACTTAACCCATTTAAGTTTATTAATAAGCCCGCAACATTTTATTCTCTAGATTGTGATCCAAGGTTTGTAATCCACAATCCCTTTTTATTCTTGTTTGATTCAAGGTTACAATAACATGTTCTACTTAATACGTAATTAAGTATATCTCTATTTACATGTTTTGTGCCAAACATGTCACTTATAATTTATGATTAAATATATCTTATTTCATTACATAAGTTTGCCTCACTCTTTCCTATTTAATCATAATTCCATCTTACATTGTCACTATAACTTATCATTGTTTACTTATTAACTTATTTCTCTTAACTAAGGTTCACAGATAAGTCTCCTTTCCATTTGTTATTACCTATGTTATAATTTCCTCTTGTCCCAAGGACAAGCCTAAACATGTTATTCTTATCAGCAGATTTCAGACTTCCAAGTTTACAGATTACTTAATTTATAATTAAGTACAACTTCATACATTTCATAAATTTCCCCATTTCTCTACTTATTACAAACAACTAGTTTCACTTTTCCCTATTTACTGATTACTTAATTTACACTTAAGTGCCACTTATCTCATTTCACTAGTTATCTCATTTCCTTACTAGTTATTATAACCAAATTTATAATCTTCACTTGTCCATAGGGAAAGTCTACCTATTATACCACATTCTCATTAATGAATTTATTTATAACAGGTTATTATCATTCCCCGTTCATTCCCATTCCCTTTTTACGGTTGTTATCATCTTTCATTCATTTCCATTAATTACGATTCATGCCATTTATTAATCCTGTCATTTACATATATCTATATATATGTTTATGCACTAGACCTCTTACATTAAGCCTACACTTGTGGATGCTGGATTTGTCGGGCGGTTCCGGCAGTCTTCTTCTACAGTTGACTGAACCTCATGTCTTAGCACCATTATATGTTTTATTTATGCACTTAGACCACTCACATTAGATTTACCACTTGTGGATGCTGGATGTGCCGGGCGGTTCCGGGTAGACTTATACCACAAGTGTAATCTAATCTCGTGTCTAAGTGTGGTTCCAATTTCTTATTACTGTAAATTTTCTATGTAATCTAGGTATGTCTATTCTTTTGAATTTCCACTGTAATTTATATCATATTATGCCAATTTTATGTCGTATGTTCTTTCTAACATATAATCAATTCTATTCAACCATGTACTCAATTAATCTGATAATTATTCAAATTTAACAATAACTTGTGATCACCAAATCATGTAATTTTTCTAACTTAACATGTAATTTTCTCAGTTTCTATCGTTAACGGTCCAGGTACATAAATGTCACAAGTTAACATGGAATTGAAACAACAGTAATTGCTACACATATTTTGGCAAAATTTCCAACATATTAATACCTTAGTTGTAACGACCCAGAAATTTCAACAACTGGAATATATGATTAATTAAAAATTTAACTCTTAATGATCAGCTTTATATTGATGTTGGAGTTAGAAATTAAGAATCAAATTTATTGTATGAATTGAATTCGATATTTAATTCGGTATGATTGATTGATAATGAGTATTATTGTTTGAATATTTGGATTGAATTTGGTTAAGTATATGAATTGAATTTGAAATTCGATTGAAAAATATAAATAGTTGAATTTAAAAATAAACGTAGTTAACGTCAAATAAATTGGAGAATTTTAATTTTTTAGGTATATGAAAATCAGCTTGGATTTGTGTGTATTTGTGTATATAAAGAAATTAAAATTTAGCATTTCAAATTTTGGAAACGAATGGAATTGTTATTGAATAAACAGAATAAAATTGGTGAAAAGTTGAATAATTTAAAAATAAAAACAACGTCGTATACAGACGGAGTCGTTTACAACCAGAATAATTTTATCGTATTCAGAGCGTTGAAACAAAGAAGCACGTATAATTTTTGTTACATTTGGAGAGTGTGTTAGCGGTATGAATTTAGAACGTTACACGGTGTTTCACGGTAAATTTAATATTAAAATAAACCAAATATAACTGTTCCTAAATAATTTCATGTAGACTTTTCTCCCTACATTCTGAATCATGCTGTAAACCTAGAAGCCTATTGAGTTAACATCGTTCTTATCCATCTATTTTCCCTTCTATAAAAAAAACAACTCCCTTTTCCATTTTCTTCAGCTTTCCTAAAATTCTCGTTAATGGCCACCGACACCACTAACTCTTCTTCCCATTTTTTTAATCGGCTGAAGCTTACTTCAATTTTCCCCAAATCAATTTTACAAATCAAGAAATGGCTGCTTCCATACAAAATTCGAATCGCTCCTCCACCATGCCTAAAACCGTCATTGCCATAAATTAAATCATCATCAAAACCCTTTCTGCCTTCAACCAAAATCGAATCCATGGCCTCCCAAAATCAGAAACAAAATCGGCCGCCTGAAGCGTCACGTCGCCACCCGAGTCCCTGAGTTCCTGAGCCATTGAAAGCTGCACCCTTTAGCAGCCTACGTCGTGCTCGAAGCCTACCGTTTTGTCGTCGCTGAAGCTGCTTCACCTTCGATTACATCTCCAATCGATTTCTCCGCTTTGTTGCTTCCTTTAGGTGAGTTATCACTCATGATTAATCATAAGTTCAAGTAGATTTAACTCGATTTTTACTGGATATAATAGTTGATTGTGCATTCCTTGTTGTTTGTTACTAATGGATGATTGATTTCGTTAGATATATAGATTGGTGATGTTGTAGTCAACATTTTCTTATGATAGGCCCAACCCGATTTGAACGAATATTCATTTTATCAAACTAGACAGGCAGACATCTTCATTTGAATACGTTGAGCAAACCGATTTGGATTATTGATTTAAAACAGATAACATATTTGTTCTTTGTTCCCTGTGCCTCATGCCATGTTGATCCGTACACATATAGGGTTGTCTTTGGGAAAATTGTTTGATGATTATGTGGCATCTAAATTTGTTGCTTTGCTTGTCCTGTATTACGCTTACAATATGCTAAATTTGGTCCTTGCATTTTATAAGAATAACACTGATGAGAACAGATCCGTAACACTAGGAAATTCTGGACATGCACTTGATTCGTTGACACTATCCATTATCTTCTACCTGATTTTCATTTACTCAATGAAATTCTTTGAACATATTTCTGGTAAGAACCATACTACACTTGACCTAGTTTCTTAAATCTATTACTTGAACTGCCAAAAACAAATACTGCATTTGTCAATTGATTAAATACTAGTTCTTTAGTTTCCTTTGGCTTGATCAATGAATTTGTGGATCATCGTTGTTTCCATGGTCACATGTACCCATAAATTTTGGCTCAATTTGTATTACTGTGTCCCCCTAATTGTTGACACTAATTGTTTCAAAAGCCTGAAAATTTACAAGTTGCTATTGATACTTGGGTAGTATATTGACCTTGTGATATCGGTGTCCGTATCTAAAAATTTTGTCATTTCCATACACCACGATTACTGTTAAAATCCTTCCCTATAAGTTGACTATATTTTGAGATAACATAGGGATATATGCATTCATGTGTGTGTATAGATGTATATATATAAGTGGTGTATCCGCAGTGTTGGATACATATTGGAAAATGAACATTTTGCTTTGTGAGGAAAATACACACTTACCCCACTGTTGATGGACTTTGGTTCTACCCTGTTGTAAGTTCTAGTTACATTGGCCTGAATTGGTTATTGGAAAAATCTATTTATATATATATATGTATGTATGTATATGTATATATATGTGTGTGTGTGTGTATATATGTGTGTGTATATATATATATGTATGTATATGTATATATGTATGTATGTTCCATCCATTTTCTGCAGCTGTGGTGGATACATACATGCATACATACATACATACATACATACATACATATATACTGGTATTTGCATGTCATATCTTAAAATGTCCTATCCATCCTTATGTACTCAGCATTGCCCTGTGATTAGCTATTACATTGATAGTGAAGAAAAGTGGAATATACACATGGTTGTATGGTATTATTGAACCTGTGTGTGTTTACTTATATTCTTAGTCCACCCTAACACATATGCGCACACACTTATTTCCCTGTAGTGCCTAAGGGTGCAATGATTAGTATAACTTGTTCGATAATGATTTCTGACTTTTGAAGCAAGTCGATGAACAAATGGATTAAACAGTGTAGGTAATGTTAAAGGGATTGGAATGCATGCTTAGTTTTCATGCATCAGACCTGAAATATATATATATATATATATATAATTTAGGTAACATGCCATTTACTCCACTATCTTATTGTTGCTAACTTTTGTTTCATGTATCTGATCTGGTTATTTGATTGCATGAAATAATAAATTGATTAGAAATACTATTCACTTGAACACTTGGTTTTGTAAAAACTGTCATACCTTTAAGTAGTACTGCTGAACTATATTTATACTCGGTTTGGCCAGAAATTTCATTTTGCAAGTACCATTTAAAATTTAAACTCACTGATTTTGGCGTACACCCCTTTAATACACCCTGGATATTGGGTAACTTGAAGATATATACCTGTGCTTGGCTTAAAAATTTGGACATGCTAGTAGAGTTTTCTAGCATGGCCTGTTACCCGCGTGCAGCTTGCTTGACCTTGCTTTTTTGCTCCTGCTACGTTACTGGTTTAATTCTATACACTTGCTTCCCTATTTGATTTCATACTCATACACACTTGATTTTCATCACATTGGTTTTTCTCTTGATTTCGGAATGTTGGGGGCAGTGCACACGTGTACATGTACACGTGTGTATATGCAGGCTTCTGTAACCATTCGTCCCTGAAATAAAAACCGATATAGCATAGACACTGCATCACAGTATTTGGCATATAACTGATGTGAGAATTAACCATTATATTCAGCTTTTATTGAAGTTAATTTACTTGAACTATGATTAATCCTGACTCGAGTGTTTTATGTTTTTGCATGGAACGCCCGGGTCAGACCCGAGTAGTACAGATTTTAAGATTTCAGCTAGACTCGAAGATTGACAATGCTGGGGATCCAAAGAAGCGCACTCTGAAGATTTTTGAACAGTAAATAATTTTCTTGTATTCAACTTTTAAATTTCGCTGTATAGAAAAATATTGTATTAAAAATTCTGATTTATAAATAAAAGTTTATTTTGCTGTTCAATATTGTGTTATATATTTATTCTATTTTTTTCTCTGTTGATTCTGTTTTAAACTCTATAAGCTAAATAATGATCCGTCGATTTGGATATTTTTAAGTTGGTTTAATTACCAATTTGAAGCGATCAAAAAGGAGGAACGTTACATTAGCATATTTGTAACACCCCGTAAATTTAAATATTAAAGTTAACAAATTAAAGAATACTTAATTTTAAATTTAAGAATCAAGGGAAACGGGTTACGCCATTGTGTTCGTCTCAGAATTTTGGTTGAGATAGAGTCCGAGTTTGCGTAAATTGGACTTCGTATGAAGAAGTTATGGCTGTCGGAAGTTTCCAGGAAATTCAAATAAATTCAAACAGCTCAAAAAAGATTCAAAATTCAAATCAGAAGTCAAAAGCGGGCTGGGCGGGAAAATTCCCGCCCAGGACCCAGGTCGACCAGGGGGTCGAGCCTAGTGTCGAACTCCCCCCTACAGGTCGACCTGGGGGTCGACCCAGGGGTTGACCTATGGGTCGACCTGCCCCCCTCCCGGGCAGATCTAAAAGATGACGACTTATGACTTATCACTGAGTCATTAGGGTTTCTGGATAGTGTTGATCTGGTCTGAATGGTTGTGGTTGATTCTAGGTTGATCGGATGGCCTAAATTAATCCTAAATTCTATATAAACACATGTAGACTCAAACCCTAAAACCAAATAAAAATTAGAACCATGGTCGTCATGTTATCACCTTGCAACCTAGAGTAGCCGCCACCAACTAGAGAGAAAGTGAAGCTAATCAACTCAATTCAACTCAAATTTATAACAACAACAACGAATTTGTCTACTCCAAAGGCGAGCTAAATCAATTTCAGAACTTAGATTCCAGAACTCAAGACCTTCTTTGAGTTGTGAGGTCAATTTCTTTAATAAGTTAATTGGGTTGAGTTATAAATTGGGTTATATGGCTATGTTTGTGAGACATTGGAAAAATGTGATATTTTGTGAATATATGCTAGTTGTTCATAATGATATTTTTGTTGTGGATTCCTTTTCATATGCCAAATCACCTATGTTCAACTTGATTCACGTTTGACATCATTTTATATGCAAGTTTGGGTGTAGAATATATGCTAGTTCCTATATGAATTGTACACAAGTTTACATGTGAATCAAATAAAGTGACTATATGCAAATTTAGGTAGAGATTGGATTCACATATATGCAAGTTTACACCTTTAGATTTAGATCTATGATGTACATAGTTTATGCAAGTTTGTGACTATGGCCTATACAGGTTCTGGATGAAAACTATATTCATATATGCAAGTTTTAGGTGAAAACATATATATGCAAGTTCACACCTTTAGGCCTATGTTTAGATTCATGACAATAACAAGTTTATGCAAGTTATGTTGTAATCCTTATTTGAAAGATTAGATCCATTTTGTGTGTTATGCAAATTTGCGATGTTTCTTCCCTTTTATGTGTTAGACTAATTGCTAGTCTAATATATATATATATATATATATATATATGTGTGTGTGTGTGTGTGTATTTCATGTTAAACGATCGAACAACGTGGGGACGATGGGGGTAATATTGAATATACACATATTGAAAATTGGCATAAATGGCCTTAAAAAGGCATATAACTAATTTAAGACATTAATTGGAAAAAATGGCATTTATGGACATAATTGAGACAATTATGGACATAAGTATATTTGGAATTTATTGACAAATTTGAAAAGGGATATTAATCCAATTTGGGGTTAAATGAAGATGTGTAATAATAAACCACCTATGACTCGAGGTTAGACTCGTTTGTGGTGTAAGACTGCCTGGACCCGCCCGGCAAATCCAGCATCCACAAATGCCAGTCTAATGTGAGAGGTCAAAAGCATGAATTAAATGCGTAACAGTTGTAAAGACATGAGGTTAGGCTCGTTTGTGGTGTAAGACTGCCCGGACCCGCCCGGCAAATCCAGCTGCCACAAATGCCAGTCTAATGTGGGAGGTCTTTACAAGGTTACGGTGTTAATGAATTAAGAAACACTTAACCAGATAAACATGATGTGGGACATGAGGGGGTTAAGTGGGTGCCTTGGGTGGCATGTGAAATCAAGTGGGTGCCTTATGTGGCATGAGAAATACGATTAGATGCACTTAACCAAGATTGAAACATGTAAGAAGACATGAATAAGAATGGGTTTAAGTGGGAAAAACCTTAGAGGGGACCAAGCATAGGTGGAAAGCTTGTGTCATGCATGAGGGCCCTTTTCAAACCAGTAACCAATTAAGTATCTTTGTGGGCTCGACCCAAGTTGAGGACAGGACACGCGTACTGGGTTTGATTGTAAGAGGTCAAAACGGGTTAGCAGTGGGAACTTAAGTTCAACGGGGTCATATGTGTGTGTGGGCCCGGGCTGGTAGGTAAGACGTTGTTGCATCGTGTAGATATAAGCCGTGCATCTTGGTGGTATCGGGTTGCCACTTTGGGAAGTGATACACCCCATTGTGGGGCCAGCGCGGGTATCTACGAGTTAGGGAGCAGATCGAATGGGGGTAGTGGGTACACCTAGTGGAGATAGGGGCAGACGGCACCTATGAAGGCAGCTAGGGGTACACGAGACTACCATTATCATTATTAAGTTATGTAGGCAGGATCAAATTTTAGGGTGTTTGGTGTGGTGCAGTGTAGTAATTATCCTATAGTGATTAGGTACGCCTTTAACATTATCTTTATTCATCTTATTTCCTTTGTTTGCTCTGTCATACCCAATTGTTCACAGTCATTTCCTTATTTTCCAGCTTATGCCTTATCCTAGTTACTTAATGATTATATTGTTAAAGTTATTGCACTCGCCAGACTTTATGTCTGACCCCCTTTGTTTCCACCTCTTTTCTTCCTCCCCCCCCCCCCCCCAGGTGCTCATGGTGGGACTAGTACTAGTGGAGCTTGATTTGGACAACTTTATCTCTTTCTTTGGAAGTTGCTTGGATCGCTGAAGTAAAAGTTCAGCCTATCTTACTTATGGCTATTTTATGTTGGGGTTATGTCTTTTATTTTATGTACTCTGATTTAGTCAAGATGGATATTATGTACTCGACTCTGGTCTTTGGTTTTTGAGGATGGAATCAAACTTATTTGTTTACCGCTGCAATGAATGAAGTTTTAAATTTTTAAGTATTGTTTTATATCTGTCTTGTTGTTAAGTTTCTGTTCTATACACACTTAAACGTTCCATAGAAGTCAATGCATTCCCGTTGTGAGTGACATTAATGGACGTGGGGTGTCACACGTGGTATCAGAGCTGAAGGTTACCAGAACAGATAAGATATTTTGAAAAACTATTTTTCAAAAGCATTTTATAAAAAAAATACTTTCAAAAGTATGTTTTTAGGAGAATATATTCAAGAGAAAAGTTTATTTTAAAAACATAACCCCAAGAGTCATATATCTTTCTATCGAATTCTTCGTTTGAATCTCTTCATTTTCTTTTTCAGCATGTCTGGAATTCCTGAGATACCCGAGGGATTACTGATACTAGGATGGTTTAGAAGGTATCTGGAAGCTAGGGCCCATGTTGCAGGCCTAGCAAATGCTCCTCCTCCTCCCCCCCATGTAGACACTTTCGCAAAGATATGCAAGGACTTTTAGACAATGGGCAGGAAGCCTTTTCACGGTCGGAGACGTTTGTTGAAGCTCGAAATTGGATAAAGGAGGTGGAAGAATTGTTTGGAATCTTTGAGGTAGAAGATGGAAGAAAGGTCCAGTTAGCTGCCTGGTTAATGAAGGATGAGGCCTCGTTTTGGTGGGAGGTCACTAATGGAGAGCGTCCAGTCGATACATGGCCGGATTTCAGGCGTAGGTTTGAGGCAAAGTTTCTCTCACGAGCTAAAGAGAATCTATACATGGAAAGGTTTTTGGCATTGAGGCAGGGAACTCTATCAGTGAAGGAACACGTCAACAAGTTCAATCGGTTGGCAAGATTTGGCTTAGACTTGGTGAATACACCCGAAAAGAAGGTCCTAAGATTTGTTAAGGGTTTGAACGAGCCGCTACATGGGTTAGCTATGACCCACATACCTATGGGGGCCACCTTTGAGAGGCTAGTTCAAATGGCGCTTATGCATGAAGAGGAGAAGGGCGCCAATGCTAATGAGGCACCTGCGAAGAAAGGGGATCAAAAGACACCACAACAGCAACAGCAGAACAAGAAGGGTGGTAAAGACAACAATGGTAAGGGAAAGAAAAGATGCATTAACTGTGGGACACCAGGCCATCTAAGCAAAGACTGTAGGAAGAAGAAGAAGACTGGTTGTTTCCACTGTGGTGAGGCAGGACATCTGGTTAAGGACTGCCCAAAGAAAGGGCAGAGGGCAGGGCCTACCTCTGGAGGGCAGATTCAGGCTCTCATGGCACCAGGGCAGGCAAGGGGGGCAGGTCCAGGCTCTCGTGGTCCCACCGCTGCAAGAACAAGGTAGAGCGATTTCCGCTGAAAGTTTAGTTTATCTTTTCGATCATCCCGTTCGCACACTCTTTCATTCTAGCGCATTGCACTCTTTTATATCCACTGCTTTAGTTGAGACACTGCACCTAAACACTAGTATAGTAGAGGATCCCTTAGTTGTTTCAAATCCAATTGGGGGCTCAGCCTATTTGTCGATGATTTGTTTGGATTTGGAAATTTCTATACTTAGCGTTGGGTTTAGATGTGATGCTTATGTTTTGGGCTTCACGGGCTATGGGTTAATTTTGGGCATGGATTGAATATCCAGTAATGGATCCATCCTAGATTGTGAAAAGAGAGAGGTTAGGTTTATGACTCGTTTGGGCAACACTCTCGAAATCTCTTGTAATCCCATAAATTCTGTTGCTAAGTTATCTAGAATCGCTTGATGCGTCTGTTGAGAACTTGTAGTCTGTTTGAGTGGTCCGTGAATACTCGGATGTCTTCGATGAAGTTCGAGGTTTATCCCCGAGGCGTGAGATAGACTTCCGAATATACTTAGCAGATAATGCAAAGCCAGTTGCATTACCAGTGCGCCACATGGCTCCGAGAGAGAGAGAAGAGAACTCAGTAAGCAAGTGAAAGAATTGCTTGAGAAGGGGTTCATAAGAAGAAGTATTTCGGAGTGGGGTGCTCCAGTCGTTTTTGCTACAAAAGCTGATGGTTCACTTAGATTGTGCGTGGACTATAGAGAGCTGAATAAGCTAACAAAGAAGAACAGACACCCGTTACCAAGGATAGACGATTTATTCGATCAGTTGGTGGGTGCTTCGGTTTTCTCGCAACTGGATTTGGCTACAAGGTTTCATCAGCTAAGGGTGGCTGAAGATAGCATCGATAAGACTGCATTTAGAACTCCTGACGGTTTCTTCGAGTGGCTCGTCATGCCTTTTGGTTTGACGAATGCACCCACAGACTTTGTTGACTTAATGAGTAGGGTGTTTATGGAGTTTCTGAACATGTTTGTGGTTGTCTTTGTAGACGACATTCTGGTTTTCTCTAAAAATGAAGAAGAGCATGCCCTACATCTTAGGGAAGTCTTAGAGACCCTATGAGCACAACAGCTAAAAGCTAAGTTCTCCAAGTGCCATTTTTGGAGAAAAGAAGTGAGGTTCTTAGGACACGTGGTCTCTAAGGAAGGGATAGCTATGGATCCCGCTAAGATAATGGCAATCCAAGATTGGAAAACGCTTAAGAACGCAACCGAAGTAAGAAGCTTTTTAGGGCTGGCTGGCTATTATAGGAAGTTCATTAAGGACTTCGCGAAGATATCAGCCCCTCTCACTCGATTAACGAAGAAGAATTTGACTTTTACTTGGGACGTTGACTGTAACGATGCTTTCCAATGTCTGAAGAGAGCTTTGACGACAGCTCCAGTTTTAGTTTTGCCAGACGGGAGTAAGACATTCGCTGTATATACCGATGCTTGCGGGACAGGGCTTGGCGCAGTTTTATTGCAAGAGGGAAGGGCGATATGCTATGGTGGAAGAAAGTTGAAAACCCACGAGAAAAATTACCCTACCCACAACTTGGAGTTGGCGGCCATAGTTTTTGCGCTTAAGTCGTGGCGTCATTATTTGCTTGGCGAGAGATTTGAGTTGTATACAGACCATAAGATCGCTAAAATACTTATTCTCCCAGAAGGACCTAAACTTGAGGAACAAAGATGGATGGAGTTTTTGGCATCCTACGATTTTGAGATCACATATACCCCTGGCAATGGTAACGTTGTAGCTGACGCCTTAAGTAGAAAGAAGTTAACTTTAAGTCCATTGTTCGTAGAGTGGCATAGTTTGGAGTATATATCTTCCTTTGACTTCAGACCCTCTGTCAATTATGTACCCGGATTATTGGCATCGTTAGAGGTGCAACCTACACTTTTAGGTCGAGTTGGAGAGGCACAGCGAAATGACCCACAATTGGTTGAGATAGTAGGCAAGCTTATATGAGGGGAGTCCTCAAGACATCTTGATAGATATGCTATAGATGAGAGAGGTTGGCTACGTAGAGATGGAAGACTTTGCGTACCACAAGACGAAAGTTTGAAGAAGGCAATCCTTGAAGACTCACATCGCTCTAAGATGACTATACATCCCGGTGGTGATAAGACGTATAGGGATATGAATTGAGTTTTCTTTTGGGCCGGAATGAAAAAGGACATGGCTGAGTTCGTTGCTAGATGCTTTGTGTGCCAGCAAGTCAAGGCGGAGCAAAAGAAGCCCGGAGGTTTGCTCCATCCCTTAGAGATTCCGCTTTGGAAATGAGAAAGCGTTTCCATGGATTTTGTAGACAGGTTACCAAGATCGAGGAAAGGTAATACGGGGATTTGGGTAATTGTAGACCGACTTACTAAAAGTGCCCATTTCATTCCCGTCAAAAGTAAAAGGACCGCCGCATGGTTAGCATCTATTTACCTTCGAGAGATAGTTCGTTTGCACGGCGTACCCCCCAGCATTGTGAGCGATAGAGATCCTATTTTCACAAGTGAATTTTGGAAGAGCTTACAAGAGGCGATTGGAACACAATTATTCTTAAGTACCGCTTATCATCCTCAGACGGACGGCCAGACTGAGAGGGTGAATCGGATTCTAGAAGACCTTCTGACGCTATGCATTCTAGGCTTTGGAGGAACATGGGAAGAACACCTTCCACTAGTAGAGTTCGCCTATAATAATAGTTTTCAGGCTAGCGTTGGCATGGCACCTTTTGAAGCTCTTTATAGACGACCGTGCCGATCACCTACATGTTGGTGGGAATCCACGGATAAGGTTTATCTTGGACCCAACATGATTAGGGAGACTTCGGAGAACATAGACCTGATTCGACAGCGAATGAAGACGGCGCAGGACCGACAGAAGTCATATGCTGATAAGAAATAAACCGATCTTGAGTTCAATGTTGGGGACATGGTTTTTATTAAGGTGTCACCGTTGAGAAACGTAGTCTGCTTTGGATCGGTAGGGAAGTTGGCACCAAGATTCATAGGACCCTTTCCGATTACAGAGAGGATTGGACAGATGGCGTACAGAATAAAGTTACCAGAGAAGCTCAGCGGAGTTCATGACGTGTTTCACGTTTCACATTTGCGTAAGTGTTTACACAATACGGCGGAAGTGGTAGAGCCGAGCACGCTCGAAGAAGTGGAAGTAGAGCGCAATGACATGATCAGATGAACTCCTACACGCATTCTCGGATCGGAGGTCAAAAAGCTTCGCAACAAAGAAGTCAAATTGGTTAAAGTGCAATGGGGAGATGATCAAAGAGGCGTGACTTGGGAGACGAAAGATAAGATGTGTACGTTGTACCCTTTCATTTTTGAGGGTATGTTTTAATTTCTCCTTTTTATACCACTTTGTTGATACTTGTCCTATCTTCTAGTATTATCTTTGAGATGACATCTTCGATCTTTAGTTAGGAAGAACCCTATGGTTGAAACATGTGTTTGAGACATGTTATGTCTGATGGACGCAAATGGATGCAAGTGGTTGCTAGTGGTTGCTCGTGGATGAATATACACACACCTTAGGCACTAAATCGTCTCAATCACCTTCATGTTGCATATAAATGTGTGTGCATATTTAATTTAGTGGATGTATAAAGGTTGAGTTATCATATGGACGCTGCATTTTGATGAATGGTTGTGCGCACATGTAGAAATAATATGTATCGATAGGATTCTTTCGCATACATAATGGACGCATGGCACTATCATGATTTGCATTAAGGAGGTCAACTGAATCAGTAGACCGCCTGATTTTGCATTAGATAAGGGACATATACACACACTTCTTGCATATGTTCATACAGCATTAGAAATTTTATAAGGACAATGGATGCCTGTGTTTGATGGTGGAGTAGATGGATGATTGGATGTTAAGATATGCATTCTCCCTAACTTGGAGATTTCGGGGGCGAAACCCTTTAAGGAAGGGAGAATGTAACACCCCGTAAATTTAAATATTAAAGTTAACAAATTAAAGAATACTTAATTTTAAATGTAAGAATCAAGGGAAACGGGTTATGCCATTGTGTTCATCTCGGAATTCTGGTTGAGATAGAGTCCGAGTTTGCGTAAATTGGACTTCGTATGAAGAAGTTATGGCTGTCAGAAGTTTCCAGGAAATTCAAACAGCTCGAAACAGATTCAAAATTCAAATCAGAAGTCAGAAGCGGGCTGGGCGGGAAAATTCCCGCCCAGGACCTAGGTCGACCCGAGTGCCAACCTCCCCCCTACAGGTCGACCTGGGGGTCGACCTATGGGACGACCTGCCCCCCCCCCCCCCGGCCAGATCTGAAAGATGACGACTTATGACTTGTCGCTGAGTCATTAGGGTTTCTGGATAGTGTTGATCTGGTCTGAATGGTTGTGGTTGATTCTGGGTTGATCAGATGGTCTAAATTATTCCCAAATTCTATATAAACATATGTAGACTCAAACCCTAAAACCAAATAAAAATTAGAACCATGGCTGTCATGCCATCACCTTGCAACCTAGAGTAGCCGCCACCAACTAGAGAGAAAGTGAATCTAATCAACTCAATTCAACTCAAATTTATAACAACAACAACGAATTTGTCTACTCCAAAGGCGAGCTAAATCAATTTCAGAACTCAGATTCCAGAACTCAAGACCTTCTTTGAGTTGTGAGTTCAATTTCTTTAATAAGATAATTAATAAGTTAATTGGGTTGAGTTATAAATTGGGTTATATGGCTATGTTTGTGAGACATTGGAAAAATGTGATATTTTGTGAATATATGTTAGTTGTTCATAATGATAGTTTTGTTGTGGATTCCTTTTCATATGCCAAATCACCTATATTCAACTTGATTCACATTTGACATCATTTTATATGCAAGTTTGGGTGTAGATTATATGCTAGTTCCTAAATGAATTGTACACAAGTTTACATGTGAATCAAATAAAGTGACTATATGCAAGTTTAGGTGGAGATTTGATTCACATATATGCAAGTTTACACCTTTAGATTTAGATCTATGATGTACATAGTTTATGTAAGTTTGTGACTATGGCCTATACAAGTTTTGGATGAAAACTATATTCATATATGCAAGTTTTACGTGAAAACATATATATGCAAGTTCACACCTTTAGGCCTATGTTTAGATTCATGACAATAACATGTTCATGCAAGTTATGTTGTAATCCTTATTTGCAAGATTAGATCCATTTTGTGTGTTATGCAAATTTGCGATGTTTCTTCCCTTTTATATGTTAGACTAATCACTAGTCTAATATATATATATATATATATATATGTCATGTTAAACGAACGAACAACGTGGGGACAATGGGGGTAATATTGAATATACACATATTGAAAATTGTCATAAATGGCCTTAAAAAGACATATAATTAATTTAAGACATTAATTGGAAAAATTGGCATTTATGGACATAATTGAGACAATTATGGACATAAGTATATTTGGAATTCATTGACAAATTTGAATAGGGATATTAATCCAATTTGGGGTTAAATGAAGAAGTGTAATAATAAACCGCCTATGACACGAGGTTAGACTCGTTTGTGGTGTAAGACTGCCCGGATCCGCCCGGCAAATCCATCAGCCACAAATGCCAGTCTAATGTGAGAGGTCAAAGGCATGAATTTAATGCGTAATAGTTGTAAAGACACGAGGTTAGGTTCGTTTGTGGTGTAAGACTGCCCGGACCCGCCCGGCAAATCCAGCTGCAACAAATGCCAGTCTAATGTGTGGGAGGTCTTTACAAGGTTACAGTGTTAATGAATTAAGAAACACTTAACCAGATAAACATGTGGTGGGACATGAGGGGGTTAAGTGGGTGCCTTGGGTGGCATGTGAAATCAAGTGGGTGCCTTAGGTGGCATGAGAAATACGATTAGATGCACTTAACCAAGATTGAAACATGTAAGAAGACATGAATAAGAATAAGGTTAAGTGGGAAAAACCTTAGAGGGGACCAAGCATAGATGGAAAGCTTGTGTCATGCATGGGGCCCTTTTCAAACCAGTAACCCATTAAGTATCTTTGTGGGCTCGACCCAAGTCGAGGACAGGACACGCATACTGGGTTTGATTGTAAGAGGTCAAAACGGGTTAGCGGTGGCAACGCAAATCCAACGGGGTCATATGCGTGTGTGGGCCTGGGCTGGTAGGTAAGACGTTGTTGCATCGTGTGGATATAAGCCGTGCATCATGATGGTATCGGGTTGCCACTTTGGGGAGTGATACACCCCACTGTGGGGCCAGCACGGGCATCTACGAGTTAGGGAGCAGATCGAATGGGGGTAGTGGGTACACCTAGTGGAGATAGGGGCAGACGGCACCTATGAAGGCAGCTAGGGGTACACGAGACTACCATTATCATTATTAAGTTATGTAGGCAGGATCAAATTTTAGGGTGTTTGGTGTGGTGCAGTGTAGTAATTATCCTATAGTGATTAGGTACGCCTTTAACATTATCTTTATTCATCTTATTTCCTTTGTTTGCTCTGTCATACCCAATTGTTCACAGTCATTTCCTTATTTTCCAGCTTATGCCTTATCCTAGTTACTTAATGATTATATTGTTAAAGTTATTGCACTCGCCAGACTTTATGTCTGACCCCCTTTGTTTCCACCTCTTTTCTTCCTCCCCCCCCCCCCCAGGTGCTCATGGTGGGACTAGTACTAGTGGAGCTTGATTTGGACAACTTTATCTCTTTCTTTGGAAGTTGCTTGGATCGCTGAAGTAAAAGTTCAGCCTATCTTACTTATGGCTATTTTATGTTGGGGTTATGTCTTTTATTTTATGTACTCTGATTTAGTCAAGATGGATATTATGTACTCGACTCTGGTCTTTGGTTTTTGAGGATGGAATCAAACTTATTTGTTTACTGATGCAATGAATGAAGTTTTAAATTTTTAAGTACTGTTTTATATCTGTCTTGTTGTTAAGTTTCTTTTCTATACACACTTAAACGCTCCATAGAAGTTAATGCATTCCCTTTGTGAGTGATATTAATGGACGTGGGGTGTCATACATATTAATATTTCAACATGTCATATTCGTCACTTTGATCCTTTTTACAAATGTTTAAATATTTCAACATCTCATATTTAAACATGTCATGATAACATTTCAATACTTTTAATTATTCTAGCAAATTCCCATTATACGATAATGAGGAATGTTGAACGATAATATATCATTATCAAAAATGATATAACTTAAATCCACTCACCTTATATGCTTTCCAAATCCTTGATCTGGTCCAGATCTAGCATTCCATAGTTTTCCCCTAATTGGATTCAGAACCTAACAACCATGGATTCGTAATTTTTACTAAAAGAAAAAGGGAAGAAAGAGGAAGAAAATTGAATAGACTAGATTTATAAAATTACCTCATTTCGCATTTGATTTTGAACATCTTTTTATTAACATCAATTCTTTTCCTCCAAATCTTGATTTAGAATTTTTCCTAAACTAATAATCTTAATTTTCTAAAGAGATTTGAGAAAGAAGAAGAATGGTAGAGCTTTCTGCGTTGTCTCAGAAATATGAGATTTAGAGTAGGCTCTGCTAGCCTATTTATAGGTGTTTAGGATCTTATCGTACACGCAGCGCTGAGTCAGCAGTAAACCCGGTTAAGAAAATAGTCCAAGTACGTCAACGAATCTGCTCAAATCTGTGCTAGATCTGGAGGGGTGTCGACATAGGTGTCGACCCCCCTATAGGGGTGTCGACCTCGGTGTTGACACCATTATAGGGATGTCGACCCCCCCAGGTCCCACCAGTAGTTTTGGTGCAGAATTTGTTTTTTTTTTTGAATTTTTGGATGTTTCAATTTTCTGGAATTTATTTATCTGTTATATTCACATGTAATCTTCTTATGTGTATAAAATTCTTTTAACGATCATTTTACGCCTATATATATACGCATAACTTTTGTTTTAGTTTCAAAATTCAAATGGTGTTGCACCGTTATATGAATCTTGCCATATTTCATTGACTATAGCCTTATCTTGAATTTTATCTCTTGTATACATATATTTCTGCATATATATACACATATGTCCTCATGTATATATTCATATACGTATATTTTCTTTATTTCCATATATGTACGTTCTTATCCTTTCAAATTCTGAATTTGTATGCGTACATATATTTTTAGAGTAGGCTCTGCTAGCCTATTTATAGGTGTTTAGGATCTTATCGTACACGCAGCGCTAAGTCAGCAGTGAACCTGGTTAAGAAAATAGTCCAGGTACGTCAATGAATCTGCCCAAATCTGTGCTGGATCTGGGGGGGTGTCGACATCTGTGTCGACCCCGGCGTTGACACCACTATAGGGTGTCGACCCCCCGGGGTCCCATCAGCAGTTTTAGCGCAAAATTTGATTTTTCGAATTTTTGAATGTTTGAATTTTCTGAAATTTATTTATCTATTATATTCACATATAATCTTCTTATGCATATATAATTCTTTTAACGATCATTTGACGCGCGTGTGTGTGTGTATATATATATATATGCAAAACTTTTGTTTCAGTTTCAGAATTCAAACGGTGTTGCATCGTTATATGATTCTTGCCATATTTCATTGACTGTGGCCTTATCTTGAATTTTATCTCTTGTATACATATATTTCTGCATACATATACACATATGTCCTCATGTATATATTTATATACATATTTTTTTTATTTCCATATATGTACGTTCTTATCCTTTCAAATTTTGAATGTATATGCGTATATATTTTTTATGTTTAGTTGGCCCTCTCTAAAAGAAAAGTTAAAAATTATGTCACCGCTGTAGTTCAAACCCCCTACCTCTATGTTACAAATCCAATGCCTTAACCAACTGATCTATAATATCTTTTGTTAATAAGTTTAGTAACAATGGTAGTCATTGTTCTCATTCTTTTCCTTATTCTCATGTTTTGCTACAATACTTCATTTAAAGGTATCTCTTTCATCCTAACTCAGTTTTATGCAATCCATTTGTCTAAATTAACCAGAAAATCGCCACAAATGCAATGACGTTGATCCCGTGACCAAACTCTGGAAGCTCTTCAAATTTTTCTTTTTCTTAAATCTTTATGTCGGTGCATATTTACATATATGCATTAGTTAATTATTTAATTGTTATAAAATGCGGGGTGTTACAATATCCACTTAGTGTTATGGTTGTTAGAATATTACATGTTAGAAAGCACCTGTACCACCTAGAAGAGAACGATGAAAATGTACTTGGTCAGGGACTACCATATCTCAATGTCACTGGGGCATTATTATATATAGCCCAATTCACAAAGCCAGATATTGCATTCGGTTGTTATAGTAATAATTAGAGAGCCGATTTTATGTAATAAAAATGATAAACTTTAATGTTAAGCAGAATGTAGCAACATGTATGCTACCAAATAGCTTTAATATAATATTGTAGTGTAATAAAATATGGTATAGCTTTCATGTTAAGAAGAACATAGCAGCATGTACCAACCCTTTTTTAATGAATGGTTACATAAAACTAATATTTAGAAAAATAATGTAGGCAGTATTTTCTAGAGAAAGAAGTTAAAAGGTAATGCTATAAGAAGAAGTGATTAACTAGAAACACGTCGTGTACTTATTTTACCTTGTTTTTTGAAAACAAAGAGGACGGTAAGAAAAGGTGAGCAAATTTTCATTTTTCTATATTTTGTAGGTAAGAAGAAGATATATAATCTTTTTTGAATTAAACTGATATACGATAAAACTGGAGTGGCTAGAGAATTGGTTGGCTAAAGAGTAGCTGGAAAAAGATCCGAAGAGTGAAAGTTGGAATACTAGTTCAAATTTCAAATTCTTAATTAAAGAAAAAGATGAATGCTGCAAAAAAAAAAAAAAAAAAAAAAAAAAAAAAAAAAAAAAAAAAAAAACCGTGTTGATAACGTTTTATAAAACAAACTAAGAGCAGAAGAAATAAGGGAGAGAAGATATTTTTATTCATTCAGATATATATACAACACAAATGAACTCTCTACTTATAGGCACTGCATGCCTTGAAAAATACAATAATATATCTCGCGTTAAGCGCGTTCACCCTTATTATTTCAACGTATTACAAAAGCTTTTAATTTTTTTGCAAGTATTATGAAATGATCCAAACTTGCCCGTAGGTGTGATCCTGGGGCACTTGCTAGTGTGTCTCGAAATCAGTGAGGATGATCCCTTGCCTCGGTTCATAGATTGAAACCCAATTTCCAATACGTGATTTTATGGTTTTATTTGTAAACCTATATGGCGATGTAATATAATGGTACCTACGCCGCCTATGATTGATACATTTATATTTGAAGTTGATTTCTTCACTTATAGTAATAATACAAGATGAAATTTCGCGTGTCAAGCATATTTGGCTATTTATAAGGAAAAACTTTATCTTCGACTTCGTTCATTGTGTGATGGGACATAAGTCTTATAATAGCTTCATTTTTCTCTTTAGTGTTGCGCTGTTACTTTTATGCATTGGTATTCATGGGGGATAAACCTGTTCCGTGTTATACGGCGTGGCCCCGTGATTTGCCTAACTTTAAAATAAAAACTAATAACTGTTTTAGTTCTCACACCAGTCCCATGACTAACTCGGAGTTTACTGTGTTTTAACCTAAACTCTGGGTGCCCATATTTTCCACACGGGCAGATAGTAATTTTGGTTTTCGCAGATATTACTTTTCACAGGATCCTGAATTTACAGCTGGAGCTATATTCGGAAAGCTTTGTATCAGTGTATCTCTTTCAGTTGTGCTATTTGATGCATTTTCCACTGCTATGTATTTTAAACTCTGATATTATTTTATTTCCGCTGTGTAATATTTATTCATACTCTGATATATTCTTGTACTCTGATTTAAATTGTTGTAATAACAATGAAATGTTCTTATATTTATGTTCTGATGTGTCGTGTTCTCAAAGCAATTCGGGCTTTCCCGTGAGAGGAAGTTTGGGTCATTTCATATTACTTCTTTAGTCTTCTTAGCCAATAAATCTATCAACCCATTTTTGAATTTCGTAGCTAAGGTAATTATTATCGGTCTCAATGTTATAATACATTTCAAGTGATCTTCCATTATCGAATCAAATTCGACAACAAATTGCATAAGTTTACAAAAAAGTTCATTGTTTTCTTTATAAATTCTTTCATTGGTTTGACAAAATGGTAAGTCGTTTCGAGATGAAGTCTTTACAACCACCAATGATAGCATAAATACTTGCTTCCGGAGTTGTCTCTCTTTATCTATTTGAGATTCCATTTTTTGTCAATAGTTTCTTTTTGTTTAAGCCTTCTATGCAAATCAACACATTTTATAAGATTTGCAGTGGGTATTAGATTATCTTAATGATCTCTAAGTTTTAAAGAAAGATTGTGCTAATCATCCATCCCTTCTTCGGCTAACTTTGATGTTTTTTAAGTGTGTTTGAATAAATTACAATAAAAACAAAATCCTTTGTCACATTCATTTCTATACACAATACACTAACCACTTTCTTTTATGCTCTTCTCCACGTGGACAATCACCAACATAGCGTTTGGAAGTAAAGTGTCTAGCATTGGCTATTTTTTGAAAATATGTCATTTTGTTTTATGACTTTAATAGGTCCTCGCTGAACTAGCGTAATTCTCTTCGTGTAACTATTCTTTCCCCACAATCATAGAACATAATTGACATCAACATTTTTTCCAAGATTAAGAACAACTTCATCATTAACACATTCATGGGTAACATCATTGTTATTATCACCCATGAAATTATCTTCGTCGTGCTCCTCTTCATTCATAGCTATGTCGTTGATATTTTCATATTCACTTGCTACTTCAATGTATTCAAGATCTTCATCTATCTGAACTTTTCAAATATAACCATCTTACTATTACATTCTCCAATTTTACTTGAATTTGGCAGTTAGAATTCTTAAGCTTTTGTTTGAAATAAATTGGAAATTGAACCGGTTAGTGATTTAGCTAATTTATCTTTTCATTGTTTAACATTCCTGTTGTAAGCTCCGAAATTTTATTTATGAAGTTCTTATATGATTTTTGTCATCTTCGTTCTTCATCATTATCTTCTATTTATTATAAGTGCACAAGGATAGAAAAATTGCACAATAAACATACATAACAATTGCATAACAATTATATCTAAATTATCAAAAGCAAAATGGAATGTAAATTACAGCACATGGAAAAGGACAATGGAAACCAATCCCCAAGGTGTAAAAATAAAATTGGATTAAAAGACTCCATTTTCATAGCATAAAACGTCACCTGGCCAGGGAAGAAGTTTGATTTCAACCCAACTTTACAAAATCCATCTAAGCTACTGATATGAATGTAGTTTTAGCTGCATAGCCTATGAAATTTTCCAATCCAATTCTAATTTGCCTATTAAGCTTCAGGTGTGACTTTCAAACTCTAAATACCAATGCTATCATATGTTGGTGTATACATAATACATCATATCTGTAGGCAAACGAAAATAATTCTCATGCATATTTTTATTTTTATTTTCTAATAACTTTCAAGTTTCAACCATTGCGTGTTCTAAATCTTCAGTACACACCTTCTTCCTCCTCGGTTCACCCTTCATCCTCTGGAATCTGGCAGTCATGTCCGTGAAGGCCTTCAGTATATGCTTATGCACATCCTTATCATTGAGTTCCAGGTAGCAAAGCAAAAGCTCTTCCATGAAATCCCAGTCCGGCTCTTCTCCCCCCTCCCCAAAACGCCTGCCTTCGATCATCTCCTTCATCGACTTCCTGAAATCGTCGTACGGATCGCTCGAGTTAATGGTGACCACTAAGCCGTCAACCTTTTCGTCCGCCACGGAGTCGGCGTCGGAGGAGGAAGCGGAAGTCTGCACCAGATAAGAGGACTTCGGCCTCGGGGAGAAAAAGAAGCGGCTGTCTTCTTCCAGGTAGAGAGAGCGGAAATTCTCGACGAGGCAATGGTCGACGTCGGAGAGGGTGGCGTCGGCGTTTTGGGGGACAACGTGGCGGTCCAGGGAGAAGGACGGGGTTTTCGGATACCTGCAGTTGGAGATCAGCGAAGCTGCATATCGTCGTGAGGGGAGCTTTTTTAGCTTTGCCATGTATATTTTCATCGATTTTCCGATCTTATTAGGCATCGTGGTTTTAATTTTTTAGAGCCGGGAGATGTATTTGATTTGACTATGGGCGTATTTATTTATTTTGAAACGACCGGGGGTGTATTTATGGTACGGGAAGTTATGTATATGTGGGTGTTACGTAGGTTTCGAAGGAGCTTCAAAAGGTTACGGAAGGTCAGTAAATGTCATTGATTGGTTAGCAGGTTATGCTAAATTAAATTAGGTGTCTATTTTTCTAATGTGTTAAGTTGCATTTAATATTTTATTTAAATGAATTACTAAAACGGGTGTTCTTCTTTAGGCATATTAAAACATTTATAACAATATATTTAGAAAAGTTTTACGACTATATAGTAATAACTTTTATTCGAATAACTTTTTTTTATTGGGTGTTAATATATTAAAAGTAGTTTTACTATTAATATAGTAAATGTCAAATCGAAATGTCTAACTATTGAGAAAATAAAGCCAGTCATAATGAAGTTTATCTAATATAGCCAATATAAAAGTTATTATTACCTAAGATAACATTTATTTACATGTAACATTAAATAAATTATGTGTGTGTATGTACGTATAGGGCTGTCAAAATTGAAGACAACCCCTTGACCCAACCATTTTAACCTCTTTTTAATTGGGTTGGGTTAAACTACTTAATCTAATTTTTACGTTGGGTGATCACCCATTCAAACTACTTAATCTAATTTTTACGTTGGGTGATCACCCATTCAGCCCAAAATAAAAAACACTGCACCCTGACCCCGTAACCCTAATTATCGACAATTCCATTTCAAAAAAATACGATGTATGCTCCTCTTTCTCCTCGAGACATATGATCCGCCGATTCTCTTCAAACAATCGAACAATCGCTCTGGACTTCGCTCAAGACCCCTTGGATCCATCTTCGTAGTTCTTCAAAATGATTTAGTCAGCTCTAATCAATTGAAGGTACGATTTTTTGAGAATTTTAGTTATGAAAGATAATCGAATAGAGAGAGAATCTTAAATCAATTGCATTTGCAGTAAACTCAATCTCTTGCTGCAAGTTCTGGATCGATTTCTGCAATTCTGGATCAGTATTATTGTGGAGTTAAAGGTATAATTTCTAGATCTACTATATTTATTTCTTGTGCAGTTTCTTATTTCTAGAATGATCCTGTACTATAGTTTAGGAATATGAGTTGATAGATGTTTTTCTGGAATGGTAGATGAACATGAAAACCGTATTTTTGGATTGATGGAAGTTAGGGTTTAATTGTGCAGTTGCTTAATTGTTTCAGTTTTGGTTTTTAATAGAATATACATTTTTTAAAGTAATGTTTCTTATGCAAGTTGTTTTTTTACCTCGATTCAGCAAAGATCTCAGGTTAGAGATTAAACACTCACGTCTTTATCATTGTTTACAATCTGAAACATAGAGCATTACTGTGCATGTCGCCCCCATTCACAACTATCCCCCAGTAATCCATTTTCTTCAGTTTATTAAGCGACATGTGTCATTTGTGAAAGCCAAAAGTTAAGTAGCGATCGAAATTTAAATTCTCTGGGTGTGATTTCGTATTTTTTGAATGTGATATAGGCACGTAAATCAAAATATTGTTTGTTTATTTGATTAATTTTGCACACGGCATGGTGTAACTTGCATCACATGTCATGTGGTTTCTAAGTAAAAAATCATATGATTACACAAGGTAGTTTAGCCAAGATCCTCGCTTTCCAAGAGAATTTAGTTTAAAAAAAAATCAGAATCCCAACATTACATAACACAAATTTACTACTTATTTCATAGCAACTGTTTTTGTTTGGTGATCGGTTTTCATCTTGTTTCTAACTAAGTGGAATGTGTAAATGAAAAGAAGTGATTTTCAATAGAAAATTTCATCATTCGATCGCAATACGAATATTTCTTATGTGATCTTTGTAAATCAACTCATTGTCTGTTTATTTACTTCATTTTAAACACGGTGCAACTTGCATCATGCACAACGCATGTAGTGATTTTTGTTTCTGTATATTCATACCTATTTTTGTTTGTAGCTAGTTGTAAAAACCCGTAACTTCCCCGTAAAGGAAAGCGTCGGATAGTTCGAGAACAAACCACAACAGAACACATACAGAAGAACATTTCATTGTATATTACAACAATGCATCAGATTACAAGAATATACAGAGTATAAACAAATAAATATTACACAGAAATATCAGAGATTTAAATTACATTTAAATACATAGCAGCGGAAAATAATACAATACACAACTAGAAGAGATATACGGATACAAAGCTTTCCGGATATCGTTCCAGCTGTAAACCAGGATCCTGTGAATATAAATCTGCAAAACCAAAACTACTAGCTGCCCGTGTCAAAATAGGGGCACCCAGAGTTTAGGTTAAAACAATAAACTCCAGGTCAGTCATGGGACTGGTGTGAGAACTAAAACAGTTATTTATCTTTATTTTCAAAGTTAGGTAAATCAAGGGACCACGCCGTATAACACGGAACGGGTTTCCTCCCAAGAACACCAGTGCATATAAGTAAACAGCGCAATGCTTTTCTAAAAATGAAGCTATTATAAGACCCAGGTCCCATCACACAATGCAACGCAGCCGAGGATAGGGTTTTCCCTTATAATAGCCAAACATGCTTAGTACGTTTAAAACAAATCATTTGATACTATTATAAGTGTATAGTGTATAAAACAACTTCAAATCATAAGTATCAATCATAGGCGGCATGAATGCCCCATAACACTATGTCGCCATATATATGTTATACAATCAAAATCGCAAATGTCGTATTGGAAGTTGGGTTATCATTTATGGTATGAACCGAGGCTAGGGGCAAGATCCTCACCGATTCGAGACGCTCTAGTCCGCCCCTCAGGATCAGAGCTCGAGTGACCCTTGGATCGTCAGGGCCGGTCCACCGATGTGGATTAAAATGCCTGAACATGTGTTTCCCCACCCTTTGGGGCGTAAGCCTGGCCCGCCAGCCGACCAGAAGCATCGGCCGAAACCGATATCACAAGGCGCCTCGCTTTTCAGCAAGTAATAATAAGTAACATCCACATGAGTCAAACTCGTCAGCCAGTTCAAGCACTGACGCCACTCCTAACTAGAAAGAAACGCATGTCCTCCCTGATGTCCGTCTCCGGTTTTTGATTCATACCGGGTGTGATACTCGCGAATCAACGTTACACAAAGCTACGCCACAAAGGCCGTGCTTCGATCATCAACCACAAGACTTTGCTTTTCAACAGAAGCCTTGATCATTTGCATCTTAGCATGCCACACAGGCAATTCACTCCATGCGATTGATATCCATCAATATATAACCCCTGAGCTCGTACGTCTCAGAGAAGGGCGTTAAGCAAGAGAATAGATTCTCCGCCGCCAAACAGATATATATTTAATAGAGATCAACCACACGGACTAAAATCCAATGTCAGACACACAGTCCATTTACAAGTCCGTTCTGGGTCTGAACGAAACCGGAGGCACCTAGTACCCCGCATATCCATCGATCTCCAAGTATGTCTGGACGATCACCAACTGTTTCCATCTTCTTGGGTGTACAGCCCAATCAAGATCATCAGTAATCACCCAAACGACGTGAAGACCTCCGGTCTTCGACCATCGTCTTCATCTTCGACTTATCGTCGTATCAGTTATTCAGAATGGGATAAACCCGGTCTTCCCGAATAACTCGCGTATATTTTAAATAAGTGTTACACAAACACAACATACGCCTCATTCCAATTCATCAGTCACTAACCGTAAATTAATCAAGAGAATAATTCCCCAAATATTAACCCCGAAGGCCGAAACCAACATCAGATCAATATCCAGAAAACCATTCTGCTTGGCTAACCGACAGTTAGTTTCTAAATTTCACATTCATAGGGAAAGGTTCCCATTAATTTTATCCAAGATAAATTTCTTGAATTTATTCTTTAATCTATTTTTGAATATCAATTCAAACTAGTCGGGATTAGCGAACCTTACCGAAGTAATCATTTGTTTTAATTTCCCAATCCCAACTTATTCATCCCATGAAGTAAAACTGATAATACTTCATATTTAACACCACGGTGTTATCGGTAAATTCAATTACCATTTCACGTTCAAATCTAATTAAAGATTTAACTATCGCTTGGAGCAAAACTGGTGATACTCCATTCTCGATCATTTCAATCTAATTAAAGATTCATTAAAACCCCACTTAGTTTTAATCGTTAACTGGGTTAAAGAATCAGTGTCATTTAAAAACACGGTTCGCGATAAACCCAAAGTCACATTCCATTAATTATCGGGTCAAAGAACGGGTGTTATTTAAAACACTGTTCACGATAAACCCAAAAATCATTCCATTAATTATCGGGTTAAAGAACAAGTGTTATTTAAAACACTGTTCACGATAAACCCAAAAATCAATATCAATTCAATTCCAATTAAATATTATTTAATTGGTACACTTCATTAAATCTAAATAAAAAGATTTAATCTTTTCTCAACTGGGTTCAAGAACAGTGTTAGTGAAGACACCATTCACGACAAACCCAAATCACATTTGATATTCAATACAAGGCTCTGAATAGAAAATATATCGGCTTATATTCAATATCAAATTCTACGATTAACAAATGTCGTATTGGAAATAACGATATAAATATATATCTTTCAAATTTCCATAACAACATCCGTATAATCACGAATTCCAACATCGAAATATTCCGAAGACAATTTCGATTCAAATCCACTCCAATGCAATCATTGGATATTCTGGTTATTTTAAAAACCCTTTTTAAATTCAATTTATTTATTTAAAAATAAATAGAATTATAATTCTAGTTCAAAACTAGTTCATTTAGATAAAAATCTATTTTTATCTTTTCAAATATGGAGTTTTTCATCCCAATTCTTTCTAAATCATTTCTTATGATTTACACAAATTATTACTATTTTTAATAATTTTATCAAGGCCCGTATAGTCGATTTCCATCAATGGCCATCGAACTGCACTTACAGCGACCTTTTTCAAATTTGATTTGGACGTAACTCCAAATCCAACCGTTAGATTTCAAATTTCTAATATTCATTAGAAAGCTCTTTTCGATACGAACCCAACGGTTCCGGTTTTAGGAGAATCCGACGGTCGGATCTCCCGTAATATTCGTTCGAAGTTAATGGTCGAAATTCGCGAACTACCGCGGCGCGGCGCGTTCTATTCAGGCCATTATATTATATATATATATATATATATATATAATATATTTCGTCGATTTCTATTTAAAACGAATTATATAAATAGTTTTAAATTCGTTTCAAAAGCAATTTCAACTTCCTTTTCAATTTAAATCAAAATTGAATTCTTCTTTATAAATTCGTTTTAAAATTCATTTCTATTCAATTCAAATTTCAATTCAATTTGAATTCATTTCAATTCGTTTTCAACTCAATTCATTTCGAAATCGTTTTCAATTCAATTCATTTCGAAATTGTTTTCAATTCAATTCATTTCGAAATCGTTTTCAATTCAATTCATTTCGAAATCGTTTTCAATTCAATTCATTTCGAAATCGTTTTCAATTCAATTCATTTCGAAATCGTTTTCAATTCAATTCATTTCGAAATCGCTTTCAATTCAATTCATTTCGAAATCGCTTTCAATTCAATTCATTTCAAAATGAATAAAATCGATATAAATATCGTTCACGTCAAAATGGCGTCAATCTAATCAACACGGCTTCATAAATTTCTATTTTCAAATATTCTATTTCAAATATTTCTTTTTCAAAATAGTTGTTATTATCAAAATATTTCGTTCAACACATGACCAATCTCAATGGATGAGTACTGTCAACACATGAACTTTTATTTTATTTTGATAAAGATGTAAATTTTATTACTAAAATATTTCGTTCAACACATGACCAATCTCAATGGATGAGTACTGTCAACACATGAACTTTTATTTTATATTGATAAAGATGTAAATTTTATTACCAAAATATTTCGTTCAACACATGACCAATCTCAATGGATGAGTACTGTCAACACATGAACTTTTATTTTATATTATTCTTTATTTTTCAAATTGGAATGAGGCCCAATCAATTACCATATAAAGTTAATTATATGGATTTTCATACAACACATGTATATCATAGCATTGAAAATAATCAACCATCAACCAAAGTGCACTACACTGTATAAGCATCAAATATAGATATTCAACGCTTATAACAGCCTGTCAATCAATCGATCGACATATTTAATCCATCAGGATGAGTGAACTTCAAATTTCATCCCAACACCCGTGTGGGGTTTCAAACAATCAAACACATATTTTATTTGTACTGTTGGGCGATGTGTAAAATTTATCGTCCCAATCAATGTCCTTTAAATAGATGTACATAAACAAACCGTCCGGTTTGTAAATGAATATTTATTTATTCCCCTTCACGTTAAAAATTATATTTTTAACGATAAAACATTTTATTCAATCTATGAATATTCTATTCGGTTCATTTATTCAATAAAATGATATTTTTATTTTTTTAACATATTTTAGAAAATTTCGGCGGCATAACGGCACGATACTAGAAACGGGACAAGGCCTAGCCTTATCCCCGGTCTAGTGAAGGCCCACGCCATTCACACATCAATCAAATCAATTTCATTTCACCAAACAATTCAATTCAAACAAAATCATCTGACTAAACTATGCAACCAAACAAACAAGTCCATGGTCTGTGGACGATTGTGTCGGGTGCTACTAAGCACCGTCTACATCCTAGTATATATATATAACTAGAAAAAGAATTTTGAGTGAGAAGTTCTCACCAAAAGCTATCCAATCATCTTGACTCTTCTTTTATAGAAATCTTCGCCAATCTCGCCTTTTGTCGCTTTCGCCGCTCATATTCACTACATATAATAAAAATCACGTTCTTATTTGCTATCCCTATAGAGAAAAATCCAATTCTTAGATTAATAAAAATCAAATCTTTTTGTTCTTTAAAAATCTAATCTTTTAGTTTTCAAAAATCTAATCTTTCTATAAAAATCAAACCTTTATCATTTTAAAGATCGAACCTTTATATTATGAAAAATCTAACTTTTATATACGGAAAAAAAATCTAATCTTTATATAGGGACAAATCATTTCGTTTTCCAAACAAAAATCATCTCTTTTGCGATGCAAAAATCACTTCTTTTTCTACATAAAAATCATATTTTTATAATTTCAAAAATCAAATCTTTTTCTAATCTAAAAATCATGTTTTTAAATACCTGAAAAAATCAGTTATTCAATATATAAAAATCGAATTTTGTTCCTACTTCATAAAAAATTACTTCTTTAATATTTCTACTTTATCCAAAAAAGAAAATTTAAACTTTAGACATTTAAAACAATAAAAGGAGATTACCCTCACCAAAAAGAAAAACAAGGCTGCGTTCATCTTCCTCGCATTGCTCCAGGCTCTAAGCCACTTCATCGAAATCCCATCATTCAGAAAAACCCTACGAAGCCGCCACTGTAGATGGCCGGAGTCTGAACCGCCGCTGCCCTCACGAAGCCCTAGGTCCCCGTCCCTAACGCCCAGCGTGGGCCCCAATTCGACGGCCCCAGGTGGCCGATGGCTGTACAAAAAGCGGAGGCGGTGGGCTTAGGATGGCTGGAGAGGATAGGCGAGAGGGGGGGTCTTCGACGATGGGTGGAGATCGCCGGGGGTGCGGCGTCGATTTGGGCGATGGCGATGGGGAATCGGGGCTTCGATTTCTGCGTTGGTCTTCTTTTTTTTTTTCTGTTTTCTGGAATGAAAACGAGAAAGGGGGGGCCAGAACGATTTAAGGGGGAGGGAGAGGTTTTTTTTTAATTTATTTATTTAATTTCTAAAGAGTTGACTTTTACATACGACCTCTAAAGTAGTCGCTTATGCAAGCCGCCAATTGAAACCGCATGAGAAGAATTATGTGACTCATGATCTTGAGTTGCTAGCCATCGTATTTGCCTTGAAAATCTGGAGGCATTATTTATTGGGCGAGAAATTTATACTGTACACAGATCATCAATCATTGAAGTATTTATATACCCAGAAAGATCTGAATCTGAGACAGCAGCGTTGGCTAGAATTTCTTGCAGCGTATGATCTCGATATCTTGTATACGCCGGGGAAAGCTAACGTTGTAGCGGATGCACTTAGTAGAAAAACCGCAATTGTTGCCCATCTTATAATTACACCTGGATTGATTGATAGGATTTCAGCCCTTCAGAAAGAAGATGAATTCATTCAGAGAATCAGTAAGAGAGTCAAGGAAGGTGAAACCACGAGTTTCCGTATTGACAATAGGGGGGTTCTCAGGTTAAATAATAGGATTTGCATCCCAAATATTCCAGGCCTTCGAAGAGAAGTGCTGGACGAATGCCATAAATCCAAATTTTGCATCCATCCTGGGGTGAGTAAAATGTACAACGATATCAAACGCACTTTCTGGTGGATGGCAATGAAAAGAGATATTTCTTTGTATGTTAGCAGATGCCCTACTTGTCAATTGGTCAAGAGTGACCAACAGAAGCTAGCTGGATTGTTGCAACCGTTGGAAGTCCCAGGCTGGAAATGGGAACAGATTTCCATGGATTTCATAGATGGTTTGCCGCGAACCAAGAGAGGTAATGACAGCATTTGGGTAATCGTAGATCGCTTCACGAAGACTGCCCATTTTATACCTGTCAGATCCAATAGAACTGCCCAAAGTCTAGCACAGATATATTTCAGAGAAATTGTTAAGCTGCATGGAATTCCCATCAGCATAGTCAGTGATAGAGATCCCCTATTTACTAGCAAGTTCTGGGAGGCATTCCAGACAGAATTGGGGACAAAACTGAATATGAGCACCGCTTATCACCCCCAAACAGATGGCCAAACTGAGCGGGTGAATAGAATTCTAGAAGATTTATTGCGGGCTTGTATAATCGATTTTGGTGGGTCATGGGAAGATCATTTGCATTTGGCAGAGTTCTCATATAACAATAGCTATCAAGCAAGTTTGGGAATGTCACCATTTGAAGCATTATATGGCAGACCCTGCAGATCTCCAACATGTTGGGTAGAACCAGGCAACAGACTTGTACTAGGACCCGATATGATTAGGGAAGCATCTGAAAAAGTGGACTTCATCAAGAAGCGATTGAAAACCGCCCAAAGCCGACAGAAAAGTTATGCAGACTCTAGAAGGAGAGATTTGACATTTGCTGTTGGTGATCATGTTTATTTAAAGGTTTCTTCGATGAGAGGAGTAATCAGATTTGGAAAGACTGGGAAGTTGGCACCGAGATTTATTGGTCCCTTTCCTATACTTGAGCGAATTGGAACTCTTGCTTATAGGGTTCAATTGCCAGATTGGTTGCCTGGAGTGCACAATGTATTTCACGTATCTCAGCTTAGGAGACATGTGCATGATCCAGATCTTGTTGTAGAAGAAGCTGCGGATTTTTCTGACATCGTATCGATTTTTAGCGCTCAGAAAACCAAGGTGAGAAATCTAAATTAACGTGAAATTGAGAAGAAAATGTCGTGTATAATTTATATAAGCGAAATATAAATTACATACGTGTTGTATACCTCATGTACATGCGTAGTGTAAGCTATATAAGCGAAGTATGAATTTTTACATGCATAGAATAATTGACATATGTGTTGAAATGCTAGTAAAATATAGCAAATATATATTATATTATATATATATACTCCCCTCGTCCACAAACCATGGACGATATCTATTGTGGTGAATTGGTGTGAAATATTGGATGAAAAATACGAATGGTTGAATAATTGTTTGTGGTTGATATTTCTCCCCCACTTAAAACTTTTCGTCCCCGAAAAGGAACAAAGTCGAAAGTGGTTTGATTAATCAACTCTACGTTCGATCTGGCTTTCATTCTCCAACCTTTCAGTTTCTGAGAATTTTCAAAAAAATTCAAAAATTTGGCTAACACCCTAAATTTTCGAAAAATTTCGCCATAACCTCCCCTGCAATGGGAGCATCGGGGAATTTCAAATAGCTTCCCCGGTCCTTCAGATCTCAAAAAGAAAAAGAAAAAGCCAAGCGGCTAGCCAATAGGCTCATAAAATCATCATCACCCAAACAAAACAGTAAATTATGTAGTAAACATGTACCTATTTGTCGGGCAAACAAATTTTATTCTCTGCTCTAGCCTCCTTGCTATGACCTGTTCAATGTAAGTACATGTATATGCAAGCAAATGCGACCAATTTTCAATACAGTCAATATGTGATTCAATTAGGCTAAATGGCTAAAAATTATCAAACAAATAAACAAACAACACAAACATCAATCAATTAGTGGATTAGAGTTTCAAATTCATAATTTGATATATAGTCAAAAATCAGATTTTTGATGCCAAATCACAACAATAAGCCCTATCTAATTTTGGTTCTCACACCAGTCAATAGGAAATATATAAATATCACATCTTCAAAACACGAACATAAATTCTGATGATGATCGATCAATCATCAGAACCATCTCCGGGTGTCTAGAATGTGATTCTATATCTATCCAGTATATTAAAATTTCAAATATACGTTTGCAAGGCGTATATGCAAAATCTTTATATACTGGACTGTCCAAATCAATATAAACTAAATAATCAAATACGAATAGTTGATTTAAATTTTCAAAACCAAACTTGTTTTCACTTTGAAAATTTACTCTTCACACCCATTCTAGGATACTAATGATCCCATCTCTAACGAGTCATTCTCGTTGGATATTACTAATCCAATATCTGATGAATTCTTTCGTATGGTTCTAATGTGCCTTGTTCTCGAGCTCTGTAAACCAAAGCTCTGATACCAACTGTAAAAACCCGTAACTTCCCCGTAAAGGAAAGCGTTGGATAGTTCGAGAACAAACCACAACAGAACACATACAGAAGAACATTTCATTGTATATTACAACAATGCATCAGATTACAAGAATATACAGAGTATAAACAAATAAATATTACACAGAAATATCAGAGATTTAAATTACATTTAAATACATAGCAGCGGAAAATAATACAATACACAACTAGAAGAGATATACGGATACAAAGCTTTCCGGATATCGTTCCAGCTGTAAACCAGGATCCTATGAATATAAATCTGCAAAACCAAAACTACTAGCTGCCCGTGTCAAAATAGGGGCACCCAGAGTTTAGGTTAAAACAATAAACTCCAGGTCAGTCATGGGACTGGTGTGAGAACTAAAACAGTTATTTATCTTTATTTTCAAAGTTAGGTAAATCAAGGGACCACGCCGTATAACACGGAACGGGTTTCCTCCCAAGAACACCAGTGCATATAAGTAAACAGCGCAATGCTTTTCTAAAAATGAAGCTATTATAAGACCCAGGTCCCATCACACAATGCAATGCAGCCGAGGATAGGGTTTTCCCTTATAATAGCCAAACATGCTTAGTACGTTTAAAACAAATCATTTGATACTATTATAAGTGTATAGTGTATAAAACAACTTCAAATCATAAGTATCAATCATAGGCGGCATGAATGCTTCATAACACTATGTCGCCATATATACGTTATACAATAAAAATCGCAAATGTCGTATTGGAAGTTGGGTTATCATTTATGGTATGAACCGAGGCTAGGGGCAAGATCCTCACCGATTCGAGACGCTCTAGTCCGCCCCTCAGGATCAGAGCTCGAGTGACCCTTGGATCGTCAGGGCCGGTCCACCGATGTGGATTAAAATGCCTGAACATGCGTTTCCCCACCCTTTGGGGCGTAAGCCTGGCCCGTCAGCCGACCAGAAGCATCGGCCGAAACCGATATCACGAGGCGCCTCGCTTTTCAGCAAGTAATAATAAGTAACATCCACATGAGTCAAACTCGTCAGCCAGTTCAAGCACTGACGCCACTCCTAACTAGAAAGAAACGCATGTCCTCCCTGATGTCCGTCTCCCGTTTTTGATTCATACCGGGTGTGATACTCGCGAATCAACGTTACACAAAGCTACGCCACAAAGGCTGTGCTTCGATCATCAACCACAAGACTTTGCTTTTCAACAGAAGCCTTGATCATTTGCATCTTAGCATGCCACACAGGCAATTCACTCCATGCGATTGATATCCATCAATATATAACCCCTGAGCTCGTACGTCTCAGAGAAGGGCGTTAAGCAAGAGAATAGATTCTCCGCCGCCAAACAGATGTATATTTAATAGAGATCAATCACACGGACTAAAATCCAATGTCAGACACACAGTCCATTTACAAGTCCGTTCTGGGTCTGAACGAAACCGGAGGCACCTAGTACCCCGCATATCCATCGATCTCCAAGTACGTCTGGACGATCACCAACTGTTTCCATCTTCTTGGGTGTACAGCCCAATCAAGATCATCAGTAATCACCCAAACGACGTGAAGACCTCCGGTCTTCGACCATCGTCTTCATCTTCGACTTATCGTCGTATCAGTTATTCAGAATGGGATAAACCCGGTCTTCCCGAATAACTCGCGTATATTTTAAATAAGTGTTACACAAACACAACATACGCCTCATTCCAATTCATCAGTCACTAACCGTAAATTAATCAAGAGAATAATTCCCCAAATATTAACCCCGAAGGCCGAAACCAACATCAGATCAATATCTAGAAAACCATTCTGCTTGGCTAACCGACAGTTAGTTTCTAAATTTCACATTCATAGGGAAAGGTTCCCATTAATTTTATCCAAGATAAATTTCTTGAATTTATTCTTTAATCTATTTTTGAATATCAATTCAAACTAGTCGGGATTAGCGAACCTTACCGAAGTAATCATTTGTTTTAATTTCCCAATCCCAACCTATTCATCCCATGAAGTAAAACTGATAATACTTCATATTTAACACCACGGTGTTATCGGTAAATTCAATTACCATTTCACGTTCAAATCTAATTAAAGATTTAACTATCGCTTGGAGCAAAACTGGTGATACTCCATTCTCGATCATTTCAATCTAATTAAAGATTCATTAAAACCCCACTTAGTTTTAATCGTTAACTGGGTTAAAGAATCAGTGTCATTTAAAAACACGGTTCGCGATAAACCCAAAGTCACATTCCATTAATTATCGGGTTAAAGAACGGGTGTTATTTAAAACACAGTTCACGATAAACCCAAAAATCATTCCATTAATTATCGGGTTAAAGAACAAGTGTTATTTAAAACACTGTTCACGATAAACCCAAAAATCAATATCAATTCAATTCCAATTAAATATTATTTAATTGGTACACTTCATTAAATCTAAATAAAAAGATTTAATCTTTTCTCAACTGGGTTCAAGAACAGTGTTAGTGAAGACACCATTCACGACAAACCCAAATCCCATTTGATATTCAATACAAGGCTCTGAATAGAAAATATATCGGCTTATATTCAATATCAAATTCTACGATTAACAAATGTCGTATTGGAAATAACGATATAAATATATATCTTTCAAATTTCCATAACAACATCTGTATAATCACGAATTCCAACATCGAAATATTCCGAAGACAATTTCGATTCAAATCCACTCCAATGCAATCATTGGATATTCTGGTTATTTTAAAAACCCTTTTTAAATTCAATTTATTTATTTAAAAATAAATAGAATTATAATTCTAGTTCAAAACTAGTTCATTTAGATAAAAATCTATTTTTATCTTTTCAAATATGGAGTTTTTCATCCCAATTCTTTCTAAATCATTTCTTATGATTTTACACAAATTATTACTATTTTTAATAATTTTATCAAGGCCCGTATAGTCGATTTCCATCAATGGCCATCGAACTGCACTTACAGCGACCTTTTTCAAATTTGATTTGGACGTAACTCCAAATCCAACCGTTAGATTTCAAATTTCTAATATTCATTAGAAAGCTCTTTTCGATACGAACCCAACGGTTCCGGTTTTAGGAGAATCCGACGGTCGGATCTCCCGTAATATTCGTTCGAAGTTAATGGTCGAAATTCGCGAACTACCGCGGCGCGGCGCGTTCTATTCAGGCCATTATATTATATTATATATATATATATATATATAATATATTTCGTCGATTTCTATTTAAAACGAATTATATAAATAGTTTTAAATTCGTTTCAAAAGCAATTTCAACTTCCTTTTCAATTTAAATCAAAATTGAATTCTTCTTTATAAATTCGTTTTAAAATTCATTTCTATTCAATTCAAATTTCAATTCAATTTGAATTCATTTCAATTCGTTTTCAATTCAATTCATTTCGAAATCGTTTTCAATTCAATTCATTTCGAAATCGTTTTCAATTCAATTCATATCGAAATCGTTTTCAATTCAATTCATTTCGAAATCGTTTTCAATTCAATTCATTTCGAAATCGTTTTCAATTCAATTCATTTCGAAATCGTTTTCAATTCAATTCATTTCGAAATCGTTTTCAATTCAATTCATTTCGAAATCGCTTTCAATTCAATTCATTTCGAAATCGCTTTCAATTCAATTCATTTCAAAATGAATAAAATCGATATAAATATCGTTCACGTCAAAATGGCGTCAATCTAATCAACACGGCTTCATAAATTTCTATTTTCAAATATTCTATTTCAAATATTTCTTTTTCAAAATAGTTGTTATTATCAAAATATTTCGTTCAACACATGACCAATCTCAATGGATGAGTACTGTCAACACATGAACTTTTATTTTATATTGATAAAGATGTAAATTTTATTACTAAAATATTTCGTTCAACACATGACCAATCTCAATGGATGAGTACTGTCAACACATGAACTTTTATTTTATATTGATAAAGATGTAAATTTTATTACCAAAATATTTCGTTTAACACATGACCAATCTCAATGGATGAGTACTGTCAACACATGAACTTTTATTTTATATTATTCTTTATTTTTCAAATTGGAATGAGGCCCAATCAATTACCATTTAAAGTTAATTATATGGATTTTCATACAACACATGTATATCATAGCATTGAAAATAATCAACCATCAACCAAAGTGCACTACACTGTATAAGCATCAAATATAGATATTCAACGCTTATAACAGCCTGTCAATCAATCGATCGACATATTTAATCCATCAGGATGAGTGAACTTCAAATTTCATTCCAACACCCGTGTGGGGTTTCAAACAATCAAACACATATTTTATTTGTACTGTTGGGCGATGTGTAAAATTTATCGTCCCAATCAATGTCCTTTAAATAGGTGTACATAAACAAACCGTCCGGTTTGTAAATGAATATTTATTTATTCCCCTTCACGTTAAAAATTATATTTTTAACGATAAAACATTTTATTCAATCTATGAATATTCTATTCGGTTCATTTATTCAATAAAATGATATTTTTATTTTTCTAACATATTTTAGAAAATTTCGGCGGCATAACGGCACGATACTAGAAACGGGACAAGGCCTAGCCTTATCCCCGGTCTAGTGAAGGCCCACGCCATTCACACATCAATCAAATCAATTTCATTTCACCAAACAATTCAATTCAAACCAAATCATCTGACTAAACTATGCAACCAAACAAACAAGTCCATGGTCTATGGACGATTGTGTCGGGTGCTACTAAGCACCGTCTACATCCTAGTATATATATATAACTAGAAAAAGAATTTTGAGTGAGAAGTTCTCACCAAAAGCTATCCAATCATCTTGACTCTTCTTTTATAGAAATCTTCGCCAATCTCGCCTTTTGTCGCTTTCGCCGCTCATATTCCCTACATATAATAAAAATCACGTTCTTATTTGCTATCCCTATAGAGAAAAATCCAATTCTTAGATTAATAAAAATCAAATCTTTTTGTTCTTTAAAAATCTAATCTTTTAGTTTTCAAAAATCTAATCTTTCAATAAAAATCAAACCTTTATCATTTTAAAGATCGAACCTTTATATTATGAAAAATCTAACTTTCATATACGGAAAAAAAAAATCTAATCTTTATATAGGGACAAATCATTTCGTTTACCAAACAAAAATCATCTCTTTTGCGATGCAAAAATCACTTCTTTTTCTACATAAAAATCATATTTTTATAATTTCAAAAATCAAATCTTTTTCTAATCTAAAAATCATGTTTTTAAATACCTGAAAAAATCAGTTATTCAATATATAAAAATCGAATTTTGTTCCTACTTCATAAAAAATTACTTCTTTAATATTTCTACTTTATCCAAAAAAGAAAATTTAAACTTTAGACATTTTAAACAATAACAGGAGATTACCCTCACCAAAAAGAAAAACAAGGCTGCGTTCATCTTCCTCGCATTGCTCCAGGCTCTAAGCCACTTCATCGAAATCCCATCATTCAGAAAAACCCTACGAAGCCGCCACTGTAGATGGCCGGAGTCTGAACCGCCGCTGCCCTCACGAAGCCCTAGGTCCCCGTCCCCAACGCCCAGCGTGGGCCCCAATTCGACGGCCCCAGGTGGCCGATGGCTGTACAAAAAGCGGAGGCGGTGGGCTTGGGATGGCTGGAGAGGATAGGCGAGGGGGGGGGGTCTTCGACGATGGGTGGAGATCGCCGGGGGTGCGGCGTCGATTTGGGCGATGGCGATGGGGAATCGGGGCTTCGATTTCTGCGTTGGTCTTTTTTTTTTTCTGTTCTCTGGAATGAAAACGAGAAAGGGGGGGCCAGAACGATTTAAGGGGGAGGGAGAGGTTTTTTTTTTATTTATTTAATTTCTAAAGAGTTGACTTTTACATACGACCTCTAAACGAAGTCCACCGCCTGTCGCCCATAGCGTTTTACCCCCATTCCGAACACAATGGGATAAGCATCGTAGGCTGATTCGACTGTTTGAATCAGTTTCCGTTAAATTTACATTTAAATCACTATATTGAATTTTAAACGTACGTTTCAAATTACCGGGGCCACATACTAATTAGAAAAATTCCAGAAAAATATTTTCTAGCTTCGTATTGACGATACGGTCCTAACAAAACTAGTTTCGTCGAATTCTGAGACCGTTGGAAAAATGGCCATTTTCCAGTCGATTAAAATCAATTGAAACAGGTCAAACGCGTTTTCCTTCGCCACGCTCACATATTGATTCGAAAAATTATGAAATTTGAAACCTAGAAATAACTTTACATCACGGATCCAACAAAAGTGGTTTCGTCGAAATCCGAGGTCGTTTGCAAAATGTCCATTTTTAAGGGCCTGAATTCCATAGCGACTATTCAGAATTTTCAACTGGACATATCTTTTGATTCCCGCTATCAAATTTCGATTCTTCGGATTCGTTGGAAAGATATTCTCAATTAGGTCCTAATGTTTTTGGTTTCACTAAAATCCGGATTGTTTTGCACCCGGTATGTTCAATTGAAGTTTGAAATCGAATTATCGAACTACCGCGCCATTTTCAATTCTATTTATAATTATATATAATTATTTATATTCTAATGACGACGCGTATAAATATATACGTTCGAATTATATTCAAAATAAATTTCTCGTCGATATTATTTAAAATAATTCATTTTAAATAATCAAAATTCGCTAAAATTGCCAAAATAAAAATTTTAAACTGGCCCAGATATTCGGGTTGTTACACTAGTACTTGTGCTTTCATGTTTCTGGATATTCATATTACTTCAGGTATTAAAATTACCTTATTCTCTTTACACATACTGATGTGTATGCATGTGATGTCTAGGAGATGATAATCTTTCCATAGATAGACAGTATTAATACCGTGATTAATTTTAACTTTATAATTACCCTTAATACCGTGATTAAAATTTAGATCCTCTACCGTGATATATTTTCAAATTTGATGGTTAACTCAGTACGACCTCCAAATATCTTACTCCATTCGTTCTACTGATCTGCCCTTCCCTAACACCACTTGTTTAGCCGCCTCTTGGTGCTTTCTCCTTGATCCTACTGCCCTGGCTTAGAGACCTTGTTCTTTTTCTATCATTCATTCACCTGTGTATCCCTCAGACAACTTCGATTAGGCTGCTTATGGAACCTGCGTAGCTGGACACCTCTTCCTGTGTTTGCCTTTACGGTTCTCTGATTTTACTGGACCCCTCTCTTGTGTCTGATTTCAGATCTCTGTAATCTAGGATTGTCTTTTTCCTTGTATTGGCTTGGTTTCTTATGTTGAGCTGAGTGAGCCTAATTTTTTGTTTATTGAGTTTTGTGTATGGTGATTGTTGGTAGTTGTTAACAGTGTATGCTTGTTGCTAGTGGTTGGTCTGCTTTGAGGGTGTTTGTCTACTGTTTGTGCGCTTGTGCGATTGATTTCGGGGTAGTAGCAGTGTCACTAGTTTCGTTTATATTAGGACTGTTGTATATTTAGTGTATGATCTTTTCCGTTTGCATAATACTGTCTATCTATGGCAAAGTTGAAGCCGGAGATTGCATTGTACCTCTAGTGCTGTATCTGGTTGCTCGTAGTTAGTTGAGTACTTATCTTCAATTTAGTCGAGGTATTGTGCATTTGGAGTCTGCAAGTTGGGCTTTCGTCCACAGTTAATGATATAATCTTTCCGAATTTGCCTCCATTATTATCTCATCATTTTTGTTGCAATGAAATTCCTTCGTACATAAGCCATTATTGTGATTTTAGCTCAATTAATTGAAAAGAGAAACATTGTGTTTTGAAAACAACAATCTCACATGAAATTTAATTTGATAGAGCTTTTTACTCTAAGCCCATGTAAGTACAATGAATATTACTGTTATTTTATAATTATGTAGTATAAATATTAATGAACATGAAGACCATTATTCGGACAGGCGGCCGGAACTTGGAAACATGATAATTAAGGTTTCTATGTGAATTATTTTCTGGCTTTGTTGAGTTTGTACTGCTTGGATTAATACCTCTGTCATGACAGTGCAAAATAAAAATAAACTGCCATTGTTTTTGTTAGTTTATCCACGTAAAAGATGCATATTTCTATTTTTCTCCTTTGAATTAATCAGAATACACATGAAGCGGTGAATGTTGGCCCAATCAGGAAAGCTCTTTTTACATATTTTTTATTTAGAGAAGCAAACATACAACATATTAGAAAAAACTTGAAATGGAAAGGAGAGAATATCATTCTCCTTCTCCAAGATCATACATAAAGCATGTCTTACACCATTAATCTTGGGTTGTGTTTCCTACAATATTTGGTCATCTGGTGTAATCCTGAAAATTACGTGTATCATTTCCTACAATATATTGTATTTTAGTGCAAGTTCAATCATTTGATAATGCAGGTTTGTATGTCTATGAATGGCAAGGAGCTGAGAGGTCAACTTGCTTATAGTCAGTTCATACTGGTGAGTTTATTTATTTGTTTCTAATTTTCTAATGCACGTTTTCATAATTTTTTGTTGTCTGTTAAATGAGAATATCATCATTAATGTCCAATCTATTACGTTCAGTTTTTCTTGTCGTACTTGCCCCTGCATGATCATGTGTGTTACATATACGCATATTTATTTGTATACGTACACAAGTTTATGTTTGTACATAAATGTTTATGTCTATGTTTGCATGCATGTTTTTCGATACGTGTAACTTAACGCTATTCGGAAACTTCAATTTCGGACTTAACTCGACATGTCTTGGCTTTTAGATGATAAAAATATATCATAAAGAGCAGATAAAGTCTTGACCGTGTAACTTTAAGTTATAGAAACACAAAAATTCTTTTGCTATTAGATAAATTACAAGTTATATGCTATTAGATAAAGTTTTGAAATCATCAACCCAAATCCATAGTTTTAAGAAATATCTTCAAATTGAACCCCCCAGTTGCATCATCAACTCATGCTTCCAAGTTCTGACATCATCAACCCAAATCCATGGTTTTAAGAAATATGAAGTTTGATAAATTTCATATATGATAATCTTTAAAGTCTTGGATTATGACATCAGCAGTAAACACCATATCCACGTTATATTTGCAACTTATGTTATTAAATATAAATATGAAATTTTCCATAACTCCACTTCCCACATCTATTGATATGTAGATGTGATTCCGCTTTCCTCTTCCATTTGTATGTGGAGGAACATCATTTAGAAACAACTGTTTTAAAGAAAATATAATCAGTAAATAAAAAATGTAAATCTAATAGCAGCTAATGCCGTAAGAAGCTAATTACAGTGAAGATATGAGATAAGGAGTATAATAACTACAAAAACACACGTAGTTGGATTGTTTACGGTAGAGGAAAAATTACTTGGGAGCAATTTGAGAGTATATAGAATTACAAGTTAATTTGATATTAGATAAATTACAAGTTGCTTTCACTCTTTTGTTGTATGTTAGCTTGTCTTATCAGCATAATGAAAAGAATATTGCAATGTATTGATAACAGCAATTTGCTTCTGTTGGTTTCTGTTTTTGCAGGTGTTTGAGAAAGATGGATGGATTTATATTTGAGAACATGTAATTTGATGCATCATTTGTTAGTTTTAAAACTTATTTGTAGTTTTTGCAACATTGTTATTGTATTTCATGACATTTAGAGTTGTTTTAGTGAAAACAATTACTTTATGCAGTTTTTATTGTGTTTAATGATGTTTTATCCATCTTATATGTTGTATTATTGTATACTTAGTTTCATGACATTTGCATATGCAGTGGGGTTTTTTTTCTCTCGAATTTTTATGTTTTAGACGGGTTAAATGGGTTGACCCGTACATGAAGAGGGTCGGGTCAATTGACCCTCTTAATAAATATATTAAATGGTTTGGGTCAGAAAATGGGTCGGATCAATTTTGATTCGACACATCATGACCCGACCCAACCCATTTGACAGGTCTATGTACGTATATGTATATGTTACACACACACATATACATACATATATATACATATATATATATATGTATATATATATATATATATATATAATGAGGAGGGTTCCGCTACACCTCTTATATTGCACGTGAACTCTCCCTCTTAACCTCCACCATCCATCTCCCACTCATTCTCTCTTCCCACTAAGAAATAATATTGAAATGGGATGAGAGAGAATTAGTGGGGAAATGGGTGGTGGAGATTAAGGGAAGAGTTCACGTGCAATATAAGAGGTATAGTGGAACCCTCCTCTCTCTCTCTCTATATATATATATATACACACACACACACATATATATATATATATATATATTGTTGACATACTTTTTGGTAAAAGCTGTCACACTGAATATCTGAATAACATCGCGCTCGGATATGGAGAACATCGTCAAAAGACAGGAAGCGATTTGGTCAAAGTCGCATCACGAACAAAGAAAGGCCCGAAACTCCTATCAAATGACCTTTTTTGGGCCCGAAAGCAGCGATTACGAAGCTAAGCTCTATAAATCTTGTAGATCTCTGAATTAGCTTCAGTTTGAGCTTTGGTTTGGCTCAATCGGACTTACGGTTTGAAAGTTATGCCCGTTTCCGTGAATGGGTGTAATCTGGCAATAATTTGGATGAAGTGACGAAGCAACACCTCCTGGACCGGATCGCCCCCTTTGGCTCGTGGGCTCCTCCTTGGTTCGTACACACCGGATCACTCCCATCAGCTCACCCACGGTTGGATCGCCCCCGCTTCGGTTCGCACTCCTACATCACGATCCGACCCGCTATGCGTCAGCTTCAGCACTCGAGCACCACGACCAGTGTAATGACCCGGGTTTTGTCGACCTTGGTTATCCGATATACAACACATATCGAACATCCAATGGTCGAAAATACCGGATGATTAATGAAAGAAATTAGAGGGTGAGAATAGATAAGATAGAAACTTAGAATAGAAGAAGAAGAAGAACACAACATTAGAGTAACACGAACCTCACAGTGGAACGAATAACATATAATATATATAACATAACTTGAAATATACATCTGTACTTGAATATACATCATTATCAAAGTACAACACTTACAACACAGCGGAAATAAACTATAGCTAAATGATCCTGAAGCCTACTGCTCCAGCTCTTCAAGTATCTGTAAATCTCGACTACTTGACTACCCATACAAAATTGGACACCCAAGAGTTTAGGGAAAACAAAACAAAATAAACTCCGGGTCAGTCATGGGACTAGTATGAGTAAAACGGTTTAAAACGGTTTAAGCCATTAAACGATATCTCATAAGACCACGCCGTATAACGGAACGGGTTTTTCCCTTATGAGAATCCAAAATCTCCTTATATCAAAAACCTTTTGATATTATAATAATGTCTATTGTAACAACCCGAATTTTTAATAACATGTTAAAACAAGAAATCAGGGCAGAATTAAATCATAAGTTAAGAATCAATGGGAACGGGTTACGCCATTGCGTTTGTCTCGAAATTCTGCTGAAAACGAGTCCGAAATTTCGTAAATCGGAGTCCGTATGACCAAGATATGGCCCATAGAAGATTTCAGAAAATTCAAAATTCAGCCCAAAATTCAAAATCAGCTCCAAACAGATTGGGCGGGAAAATTTCCCGCCCAACCCCAGATCGACTGGGGAGTCGACCTGCCCCAGCCCAGGTCGACTGCCCAGTCGACTTGGGTGTCGACCTGGGGGTCGACCTCCCTGGTCGGCCATGTTTTCATGGTGCACCTGTTTGCTCCTTTGGGTCTGCTCAGCTAGCCTGTGATCGAATTTGATGGTTCAGATCTAAACTAGGGTTAATCCTATGGTCTAAACTAGTCTCTACACCTATAAAAACACCCTATGACCTAGCCTAAACCATCACAAATCATCCTAACAACTAAATTCTGCCAAAATGCTCCCTAATCATGGCCTCCATCTTCATCTTGAGAGCTCCTAAGGCAAAAAGGAGCAATCTTTCTCCATCAAATCAAAGGAGCTACTTATTTCTCAAGGCTTCTAGTGTTGCTACATCATTCCTAGAGCTTCTACAACGTCTCTATCTTGTTCTACTTTGTTCTAGTTCTCATAGCCACGATTTGTAAGCCCCACTCTACTCTTAGATTTAAACTATGAAGTTAATATGAACATGTAGCAAGTTGAAATGGGATTTTTGGTGTAATACTTGTCTTGGGGCTATATTTGTATGCATAGATCCATTTATGACTCTTTAGATCTATGATTGTGGAACTATCATGAACCTAGTACCGTTCACTTTGATTTTTGGGTAGAAAGCTATGAGCATTATTTGGGAATTATGCATAATGCAACATAGAACCCCTCACAACCTTGATGTTAACTTGCCTATGATGTTGAACTACATGCTACCCACAAGCTTATCACACTATGTCAACTATTATCATGTTATCACCTTTTCCTATGATGTTGAACTACATGCTACCCACAAGTTTATTTGCTAAGTTTGATGTCATACATGTTTTGAGGCCAAAAATCCTATATACTAGTTGTGATGAACACCTTTGCCTCAAATATCATCATGTTTAACTTATGACCAACTTTACCACCTTATGCCCATCTTGGTCATATTTTTATGTTCCTTGATTCACTTGTGTTGATGCGAATTTACGTGCGAATGCGAATACGTTATGGGTAGTTAGGCAAACTTGAAATGACATGAAAACATGACTTGAAATGTGACATGAAACTTGATTATGCTTGAAAACTTGAATGTGGTCATGACATGTAGAAAACCATAAAGTGGACAACTCGAGGTTGGGTTGAGTTTGTAGCGTAAATCTGCCCGGAACCGCCCGGCAAATCCAGTGGCTACAAACAATAGGACCCAATGTGAGAAGTTGGTCATATCGCGCTTGAAACCCGAGGTTAGACTAGGTTGTGGTGTAAAGCTGCCCGGACCCGCCCGACATATCCAGTAACCACAAAAAAGTCTAATGTGAGAGGTTGGGTGCATTAAATTAATTAATGCCACATGTTAGGGTTAAGTCATGAACCACTTGGATACACTTAACCAACTTAATACATGATTGGATAGGGTTAACCACACTTAACCCGTTAGAAACCCTAGTTACGTGGTCCTTTTCAGCAGTAACCCTCTTGGATGTATCACGATACCCTAGGGACTAGGCTAGGGTAAGGCACGATTACTGGGCTGATTGTAAGCGACCAGAAAGACGGCTGAGTTGGTGTGCCAGTGTAGGTTCAGGTGGGCCATGGTCGTGCACATAGTCCGGAGTTGAAAAATAACAGACATGGGCACCAGTAGGTTTAGACTGTGCGTGCTTGATTCGTGTCAGTGGTTGGCACCCTAGGGCTTGATACACCCTAAGGTGGACCTAGCACAGTTCGACTACATTCCGTGATTGGGCCGTATGACACCGACACTCGACGAGTTAGGCTTATAGGGAGTCGATCAACTAGATTGTATAGTTGGACCTTGACTTGGGTCAACTCATGATATTGGGCCAAGGGATCATTTCTTGTTTATACTTGACATGGCCTGGAATACTAGTACTATTGGTGCAAAACTAAACCTTGTATATGCGATGCCACACTTGATCTACCTTGTTATCTATTTATCATGTCAGTTAGTTACCATCTTTATGTTTCATCTCAGTTTCTCATGTTTAGTTAACTTCATTAGTTTTTATACTAATAGTGGGTAGGACTTACCAGTCTTTATGACTGACCCTTTTTCTTTCGCCTCTTTTCTTCCATTCCCCCCCTATGTTCTCAAGGAGGGAATTCTAGTGCTTAGCTTGGACATTTGGCTTGCTTTCTTGACAGCTCATGTACGGTTTGGACTTGAGCTTGCTATGGCTTCACCACATCTATCTTGGGATAGTTTACTTTATGTTATTTTCAGTTTATGTTTTCTAGACTTGTGGTAGTTGGAAAATAACGACAAAGCACTTTGATGTAAGTTGACTATTTGGTTTTGAAATGGTTAACTATGGTTTTTAAATTTCTACCGCTGCTTTACTTATTTATTTATCTATGTTCTGTCTTGTGATATCTCTGTGCATGTTTACCTAGACAACACCCCTCCAAAGCTAGTGCATTCTCTTGTGAGTGACCCTGGCGGAGGTGGGGTGTTACATTTGGTATCAGAGCGTGGTTTACTAGACCGGACAAAAGTTTTAAACCAATTAAGTATTTTTCCAAGGAAAGTCTAGTTTATTTTAAAAGGCTATTCCCCAAAAGCCATTAGCACTATCATTTGTTTCCTCGTTCTGAATCTATCTTTTTCTTTTTCAGCATGGCCAATCTTAACCTTCCCGAGGGAGTACCCATACCCGGATGGTTCCGAAGGTACTTGGAAGCTAGGGCCAACGATGCGGGCCCAGCAAACACTCCCACTCCTCCTCTCGTACCTGAGGTTCCTCCTCCTCCTCCTCCTCAGCGTCCACAAGCGGATTTCGCGAAGATTTGCAAAGACTTTAAGGCGATGGGTGGCAACAATTTTGTTGGGACAGAGACTTATGTTGAGGCAAGAAACTGGTTAAGGGAAACTGAAGACCTTTTTTCTATCTTTGATGTAGAAGATCGTAGGAAAGTTCTGTTGGCAGTATGGCTATTGAAAGAGGAAGCTGCTTATTGGTGGGAAGTCACCAACGCTACTAGACCTATAGATACTTGGGCCGACTTTAGGATGAGGTTTGGGCTTAAGTTTCTATCATCTGCTGAAGAGAATCTGCAATTGGAGAGGTTTATATCTTTGAAGCAAGGGGACATGACCATGAGGGAGTATGTGAATAAGTTTAACCAGCTTGCTCGATTTGGTTTAGATATGGTTAACACACCTCAGAAGAAGGCTCTACGCTTTGCTCGAGGATTGAAAGAGCCATTGCAAGGTTTGGCCATGTCTCATATGCCCGTGGGGGCCACTTTTGAGAGCTTAGTGGATATGGCCTTGCTTCAAGGAGATGATAAGAATGGCAAGAAAGAAGTAAAGCTTAATGAGACTCAAACCAAGAAGGCGGACTCCAAGTGGGGAGGCAACCAGAATAATCAGAACAACCAGAATAACAAGAACAACAAGAACAACAAGGGTAACAAGGCCAACAACAACAAGGCAAGGGAGACAAGGAAGTGCAACTTCTGTGGGATCAGTGGACACATAGCCAAAGATTGTAGGAAGAAGAAGAGGAAGTTGGGAGAATGCTTTCATTGCGGAGAGTTTGGACACTACAGTAAGGATTGCCCGAAGAAGCAAGGACAGGGGCAAGGACAGACTCAGCGGGCAGGACCTTCTGGAGGGCAGATGCATGCTCTCAACACTACTCCAGCTCCGGACCGAGGTAGTATTTCTGTAGAAAGCCTTGTTTACATTTCTGGTTTTCCTGTTCGAACTTTATTTGATTCTGGCACATCGCATACCTTTATTTCTTCTGACATTGTTGAAAGTTTGCACCTAAGTACTAGTCTAGTTGAGGATTCCGTTAGTGTTTCAAATCCAATTGGGGGTTCCGCCCATCTATCTATGATTTGTATGGATTTGAGGATTTCTATCTTGACCGTAGAATTCACATGTAATGCTTATGTTCTCGGGTTCATGGGATACGGGTTAATTTTGGGCATGGATTGGTTGTCCAGTGATGGAGCCATTCTCGATTGTGAGCATAGGGTAGTGAGGCTTATGACTCGCCTTGGCAATACCCTAGAGATTTCTTATAACCCTCTGGATCCCGTCATATTATGTTATCTTGAATCCCTCGACTCGTCTATTGACAATCTTCAATCTGTGAGGGTGGTCCGAGAATATCCTGATGCTTTTGATGAGGTGAAGGGGTTACCCCCTAAATGCGAGATAGACTTCCGTATTTATCTTGTTGATAATGCCAAGCCAGTTTCATTGCCTGTTAGGCACATGGCCCCGCGAGAAAGAAGAGAGCTTAGCAAGCAAGTCAAGGAGTTGCTTAAGAAAAATTTCATTAGACGAAGCATTTCTGAATGGGGTGCTCCTGTGGTATTCGCTACTAAGGCGGATGGTTCGCTTTGTCTATGTGTTGATTATCGTGAGTTAAACAAGATGACAAAGAAGAATAGGCATCCGTTACCGAGGATTGATGATCTCTTTGACCAGCTTGTTGGTGCTTCTGTTTTCTCTCAGCTCGATCTAGCAACCGGATTCCATCAGCTTAGAGTGGCTGAGGATAGTATTGACAAGACTGCGTTTAGGACTCCAGATGAATTATTTGAATGGCTCGTCATGCCGTTCGGTTTGACTAATGCACCCGCATACTTCGTTGATTTGATAAGTAGGGTGTTTAGGGAGTTCCTTAACAAGTTTGTGGTTGTCTTCGTGGATGATATTCTGATCTTCTCTAAGGACGAGGAAGAGCATGCTACACATCTCAAGGAGGTTATGGATACGCTTAGAGCTCATTAGTTAAAAGCCAAGTTCTCCAAATGCCATTTTTGGAGAAGGGAAGTTCGGTTCCTTGGGCATATAGTTTCTAAGCAAGGCATAGCTGTGGATCACGCTAAAGTAGTGGCGGTACAAGACTGGAAAGTTCCGAAGAATGCAACTGAAGTGAGAAGCTTTCTCGGTCTGGCAGGATTTTATAGGAAGTTCATTAAGGACTTCGCTAAGATTTCATCCCCTCTCACTAAGTTAACAAAGAAGAACTTAGTCTTTGCATGGGACTTAGAGTGTGAGCTTTCTTTCCAAAGGCTCAAGAAAGCCCTCACCACAGCCCCAGTTCTAGCATTACCCGATGGAGGGAAGTTGTTTACAGTGTACACCGATGCATGTGGCACAGGATTAGGCGTTGTCCTGATGCAAGAAGGAAGAGTGATATGCTTTGGGGGTAGGCAACTCAAAGTTCATGAGAAGAACTATCCCACTCATGATTTGGAGTTGGCAGCGATCGTCTTTGCACTCAAATCTTGGCGCCATTATCTTCTAGGTGAAAGGTTTGAGTTATATACGGATCACAAGTCGCTCAAGTACCTCTTCTCGCAGAAAGATTTGAATCTAAGGCAGCAGAGGTGGATGGAATTCTTGGCATCATATGACTTCGATATAGCTTATACCCCTGGCAAGGGTAATGTTGTGGCGGATGCGCTAAGTAGAAGAAGGTTGACTTTGAGTCCCTTGTTTGTTGAGATGAAGAGCCTAGAGTTCTTGGCAACCTTTGATTTTACACCTGCTGTTGAGTCGACGACTGGTTCGTTAGCATCCCTTGAGCTTAGACCTACACTTCTTGATCAAGTTGGGGCTTCACAGAGGGAAGACCCGCAGATAGTCGAGATCATGGACAAGTTGATTCGTGGTGAGACGTCAAGTCACCTCGTTAGATATACTATTGATGACAAGGGATGGCTAAGGCGTGATGGAAGACTATGTGTCCCACAAGTGGGAGACTTAGTAAATAAAGTTCTTGAGGAGGTGCATCACTCGAGGATGACCATACATCCCGGAGGGGATAAGATGTACCGGGATATGAAGCGCATTTTCTTTTGGGATGGGATGAAAAAGGATGTTGCAGAGTTTGTTTCTAGATGCATTGTTTGCCAACAAGTAAAGGCCGAGTCGAAGAAGCCCGGTGGGCTACTGCATCCATTGGAGGTCCCGCAATAGAAGTGGGAAAGTATCTCTATGGATTTTGTGGATGGATTGCCGAGATCAAGGAAGGGGAATACTAGCATATGGGTCATAGTGGATAGACTCACGAAGAGCGCTCATTTCATTCCCGTAAAGAGCAAGAGGACCGCATCATGGCTAGCATCTATTTATCTTCGGGAGATAGTGCGATTGCATGGAGTTCCTTCTAGCATAGTTAGCGATTGTGACCCAATCTTCACTAGCCAATTATGGAATAGTTTGCAAGAAGCGATGGGTACGTGATTGAATCTAAGTACAGCCTATCACCCACAGACTAATGGTCAGACCGGAAGGGTGAATAGGGTACTAGAAGATCTGTTGAGGCTATGCATTCTTGACTTTGGTGGCACTTGGGAAGACCACCTTCCTCTCGTAGAGTTTGCTTATAATAACAGCTACCAAGCAAGCATAGGGATGGCACCATTCAAAGCTTTGTATAGGAGGCCGTGCAAGTCACCAACATGTTGGTGGGAGACGACGGATAAGCTTATACTTGGGCCCGACATGATAAGGGACACATCCGAGAAGGTTGAGTTGATTCGAAGGCGGATGAAAGCGGCCCAAGACAGACAGAAATCCTATGCAGACAAGCGAAGGACAGACTTAGAGTTTGAAGTTGGAGATATGGTCTTTGTGAAGGTTTCTCCCTTGTGAAATGTGGTTCGCTTTGGGGCAGTTGGAAAGCTAGCACCAAGGTTCGTAGGACCCTTCCCTATCATCGAGAAGATTGGGCAAATGGCTTACAGGGTGGAATTGCCCGAGAAGCTGGCTGGAGTGCACAATGTTTTTCATGTCTCGCATCTCCGAAAATGCCTACATGAACAGCCGAAGTAGTTGAGCCTAGCATTCTTAAAGACGTGGAGGTAGAGAAAGAGGCAACCCTGAGGCGAGCTCCGATTCGTATCTTGGGAACGGAGATCAAGAAGCTGAGGAATCGAGAAGTCAAGTTAGTAAAGGTTCAGTGGAGTGAAGCCGATGAAGATGCAACTTGGGAAACCGAGGAGAAGATGCGTGGGCTTTATCCATTTCTTTTTGAGGGTACATTCTCAATCTCCTTTCCTAGTTAGCATATCTTTCTTTTGCTATCCATGTTTATCTTGTTATCTCGTAAATCTTGTCATGAGAACCTTAGGTAGAAACCCTTTGGATGAAACATGTATTTGAAACATGTTATGCTTGATCGTTGCAAGTGTTTTCAAGTGGTTACTCGTGGATGCATGATACACGTTAGGCACTAAGATCGGCTCACACACTTTCATATTGCATGTGCATGAGTGTTTATGCTTATTCATGGATGAAACTTGTTATGCTATCACGTGGATGTTGCATATGAATGAATGTTATGTGCACTCATGTAGAGATTATAAATTATGTTAGGAATTTGCATACATTTGGACTCATTTCACTAGCATATTCTGCATTAAGGAGGTTTACTGAGTCAGTAACCGCCTGATTTTCTCATTAGATAGGTGCATATACACACACTTTTGCATATGTTCATACAACATTAGAAATCTTTTAAGGACAACGATTACTTGTGGATGATGTTTGAGTAGATGGATGATGGATGGTAGGATACGTTCTCCCTAACTTGGAGATTTCGGGGACGAAATCCTTTAAGCTGGGGATAATGTAACAACCCGAATTTTTAATAACATGTTAAAACAAGAAATCAGGGCAGAATTAAATCATAAGTTAAGAATCAATTGGAACGGGTTACGCCATTGCGTTCGTCTCGAAATTCTGCTTGAAAACGAGTCCGAAATTTCGTAAATCGGAGTCTGTATGACCAATATTTGGCCCATAGAGGATTTCAGAAAATTCAAAATTCAGCCCGAAATTCAAAATCAGCTCCAAACAGATTGGGCGGGAAAATTTCCCGCCCAACCCCAGGTCGACTGGGGAGTCGACCTGCCCTAGCCCAGGTCGACTGCCCAGTCGACTTGGGTGTCGATTTGGGGGTCGACCTCCCTGGTCGGCCATGTTTTCCTGGTGCACCTGTTTGCTCCTTTGGGTCTGCTCAGCTAGCCTGTGATCGGATTTGATGGTTCAGATCTAAACTAGGGTTAATCCTATGGCCTAAACTAGTCTCTTCACCTATAAAAACACCCTAAGACCTAGCCTAAACCATCACAAATCATCCTAACAACTAAATTCTGCCAAAATGCTCCCTAATCATGGCCTCCATCTTCATCTTGAGAGCTCCTAAGGCAAAAATGAGCAATCTTTCTCCATCAAATCAAAGGATCTACTTATTTCTCAAGGCTTCTAGTGTTGCTACATCATTCCTAGAGCTTCTACAACGTCTCTATCTTGTTCTACTTTGTTCTAGTTCTCATAGCCACGATTTGTAAGCCCCACTCTACTCTTAGATTTAAACTATGAAGTTAATATGAACATGTAGCAAGTTGAAATGGGATTTTTGGTGTAATACTTTTCTTGGGGCTATATTTGTATGCATAGATCCATTTATGACTCTTTGGATCTATGATTGTGGAACTATCATGAACCTAGTACCGTTCACTTTGATTTTTGGGTAGAAAGCTATGAGCTTTATTTGGGGATTATGCATAATACAACATAGAACACCTCATAACCTTGATGTTAACTTGCCTATGATGTTGAACTACATGCTACCCACAAGCTTATCACTCTATGTCAACTATTATCATGATATCACATTTGCCTATGATGTTGAACTACATGCTACCCACAAGTTTATTTTCTAAGTTTGATGTCATACATGTTTTGAGGCCAAAAATCCTATATGCTAGTTGTGATGAACACCTTTGCCTCAAATATCATCATGTTTAACTTATGACCAACTTTACCACCTTATACCCATCTTGGTCATATTTTTATGTTCCTTAATTCACTTGTGTTGATGCGAATTTACGTGCGAATGGGAATACGTTATGGGTAGTTAGGTAAACTTGAAATGACATGAAAACATGACTTGAAATGTGACATGAAACTTGATTATGCTTGAAAATTTGAATGTGGTCATGACATGTAGAAAACCATAAAGTGGCCAACTCGAGGTTGGGTTGAGTTTGTAGCGTAAATCTGCTCGGAACCGCCCGGCAAATCCAGTGGCTACAAACAATAGGACCCAATGTGAGAAGTTGGTCATATCGCGCTTGAAACCCGAGGTTAGACTAGGTTGTGGTGCAAAGCTGCCCGGACCTGCCCGGCATATCCAGTAACCCCAACAAAGTCTAATGTGAGAGGTTGGGTGCATTAAATTAATTAATGCCACATGTTAGGGTTAAGTCATGAACCACTTTGTGACGGCCCGCAACCTCCCCGTAAAGGAAAGCGTCGGATAGTTCGAGAACAAACCACAGCAGAACGCATACAGAAGAACGTTTCATTGTATATTACAACAATGCATCAGATTACAAGAATATACAGAGTATAAATGAATATTACACAGAAATATCAGAGATTTAAATTACATTTAAATACATAGCAGCGGAAAATAATACAATACACAACTAGAATGAGATATACGGATACAAAGCTTTCCGGATATCGTTCCAGCTGTAAACCAGGATCCTGTGAATATAAATCTGCAAAACCAAAACTACTAGCTGCCCGTGTCGAAAATAGGGGCACCCAGAGTTTAGGTTAAAACAATAAACTCCAGGTCAGTCATGTGACTGGTGTGAGAACTAAAACAGTTATTAATCTTTATTTCAAATCATTAGGTAAATCAAGGGACCACGCCGTATAACACGGAACGGGTTTCCTCCCAAGAATACCAGTGCATAAAACCAACAGCGCAATGCTAAATAAAGAAAAATGAAGCTGTTATAAGACCCAGGTCCCATCACACAATGCAACGCAGTCGAGGATAGGGTTTTCCCTTATAACAGCCAAAGAATGCTTGATACGTTTAAAACAAATCATTTGATACTATTATAAGTGCATAGTATATAAAACACTTCAAATCATAAGTATCAATCATAGGCGGCATGAGCGCCCCATCCCACTATGTCGCCATATATAGGATATACAATCAAAACCGCAAAGTCTCGTATTTGGAAATTGGGTTTCCATCTATGAACCGAGGCAAAAGATAGTCCTCAACCGATTCGAGACAATCTAGCCCATGTCTCAGGCAAGCGCGCAGGCAAGCCTTGGATCGTCAGGGCCGGTCCACACGGAGTGGATTATTATGCCTGAACAATACGTCTCCCCACCCTATGGGGTGTAAGTCTGGTCCGTCAGCCGACCAGAATGCATTCGGCCGAAACCGATATAACCGAGGCGCCTCGCAACAGCAACAACCACATAAGTCAAACTCGTCAGGGCGTGTAAAACCACTGACGCCACTTCTAGCTAGAAAGAAACGCATGCCCTCCCTGAGGTCCGTCTCCCGTTTTTGGTTCATACCGGGTGTGAAACACGCGAGGTAAACGTTACACAAAGCTACGCCACAAAGGCCGTGCTTTGATCATCACCACAAGACTTTGCTTTTCAACAGAAGCCTCGATCATTTGCATCTTAGCATGCCACACAGGCAAGCCATCCTATGCAACCGATATCAGTCACACAGAATGAAATCCGATGTCAGACACACAGTCCATTTACAAGTCCGTTCTGGGTCTGAACGAAACCGGAGGCACCTAGTACCCCGCATATCCATCGATCTCCAAGTACGTCTGGACGATCACTAACTGTTTCCATCTTCTTGGGTGTACAGCCCAATCAAGATCATCAGTTATCACCCAAACGACGTGAAGACTTCCGGTCTTCGACCATCGTCTTCATCTTCGACTTATCGTCGTATCAGTTATTCAGAATGGGATAAACCCGGTCTTTCCGAATAACTCGCGTATATATTATAAAAGTGTTACACAAACACAACATACGCCTCATTCCAATTCATTAGTCACTAACCGTAAATTAATCAAGAGAATAATTCCCCAAATATTAACCCCGAAGGCCGAAACCAACATCAGATCAATATCCAGAAAACCATTCTGCTTGGCTAACCGCCAGTTAGTTTCTAAATTTCACATTCAAATCTAATTAAAGATTTAACTATCGCCTGGAGCAAAACTGGTGATACTCCATTCTCGATCTTTTCAATCTAATTAAAGATTCATTAAAACTCCACTTAGTTTTAATCTGTGACTGGGTTAAAGAATCAGTGTCATTTAAAACACGGTTCACGATAAACCCAAAGTCACATCCCATTAATTATCGGGTTAAAGAACAAGTGTTATTTAAAACACTGTTCACGATAAACCCAAAAATCAATATCAATTCAATTCCAATTAAATATCATTTAATTGGTACACTTCATTAAATCTAAATAAAAAGATTTAATCTTTTCTCAACTGGGTTCAAGAACAGTGTTAGTGAAGACACCATTCACGACAAACCCAAATCACATTCGATATTCAATACAAGGCTCTGAATAGAAACTATATCGGCCTATATTCAATATCAAATTCTACGATTAACAAATGTCGTATTGGAAATAACGATATACATATATATCTTTCAAATTTCCATAACAACACCTGTAATATCACGAATTCCAACATCGAAATATTCCGAAGACAATTTCGATTCAAATCCACTCCAATGCAATCATTGGAAATTTTGGTTATTTTCAAAACCATTTCAAATTCAATTTATTTATTTAAAAATAAATAGAATTATAATTCTAGTTCAAAACTAGTTCATTACGATAAAAATCTATTTTTATCTTTTCAAATATGGAGTTTTTCATCCCAAACTTTCACAAATCATTTCTTATGATTTTACACAAATTATTACTATTTTTAATAATTTTATCAAGGCCCGTACGGTCGATTTCCATTAACGGCCATCGAACTGCACTTACAGCGACCTTTTTCGAATTTGATTTGGACGTATCTCCAAATCCAACCGTTAGATTTCAAATTTCTAACATTCATTAGAAAGCTCTTTTCGATACGAACCCAACGGTTCCGGTTTTAGGAGAATCCGACGGTCGGATCTCCCGTAATGTCCGTTTGAAACAAATGATCGAAATTCGCGAACTGCCGCAGCGCGGCGCGTTCTATTCAGGCCATTATATTATATATATAATATATATAATATATATTTCGTCGATTACTATTTAAAACGAATTATATAAATGGTTTTAAATTCGTTTCAAAAGCAATTTCAACTTCCTTTTCAATTCAAATCAAAATTGAATTCTTCTTTATAAATTCGTTTCAAAATTCATTTCTATTCAATTCAAATTTCAATTCAATTTGAATTCATTTCAATTCGCTTTCAATTCCATTTGAATTCGTTTTCAATTCAATTCATTTCGAAATCGTTTTAAAATTCAATTCATTTCGAAATCGTTTTCAATTCAATTCATTTCGAAATCGTTTTCAATTCAATTCATTTCGAAATCGTTTTCAATTCAATTCATTTCGAAATCGTTTTCAATTCAATTTATTTCGAAATCGCTTTCAATTCAATTTGAATTCGTTTTCAATTCATTTCGAAATCGTTTTCAATTCAATTTATTTCGAAATCGTTTTCAATTCAATTCATTTCGAAATCGTTTTCAATTCAATTTATTTCGAAATCGTTTTCAATTCAATTCATTTCGAAATCGTTTTCAATTCAATTTATTTCGAAATCGTTTTCAATTCAATTCATTTCGAAATCGTTTTCAATTCAATTCATTTCGAAATCGTTTTCAATTCAATTCATTTCGAAATCGTTTTCAATTCAATTCATTTCGAAATCGTTTTCAATTCAATTCATTTCGAAATCGTTTTCAATTCAATTCATTTCGAAATCGTTTTCAATTCAATTCATTTCGAAATCGTTTTCAATTCAATTCATTTCGAAATCGTTTTCAATTCAATTCATTTCGAAATCGTTTTCAATTCAATTCATTTCAAAATATTCGATTTCGAAATCACGTTTCAATATTCATTTTAAAATGAATAAAATCGATATAAATATCGTTCACGTCAAAATGGCGTCAATCTAATCCTCACGGCTTCACATATTTCTATTTTCAAATATTCTATTTCAAATATTTCTATTTCAAATATTTCTATTTCAAATATTTCTATTTCAAATATTTCTATTTCAAATATTTCTATTTCAAATATTTCTATTTCAAATATTTCTATTTCAAATATTTCTATTTTAAATATTTCTATTTCAAATATTTCTATTTCAAATATTTCTATTTTTCTCGAAACTGGAATGAGGCCCAATCAATTACCATATAATGTTAATTATATGGATTTTCTACAACACATGTATATATCAACAACGATGAATAATCAACCATCAACCAAAGTGCACTACACTGTATAAGCATCAAATATAGACATTTAACGCTTATAGCAGCTTGTCAATCAATCGATCGACATATTTAATAAATCAGGATGAGTGAACTTCAAATTTCATCCTAACACCCGTGTGGGGTTTCAAACAATCAAACACATATTTTATTTGTGCAGTTAGGCGATGTGTAAAATTTATCGACCCAATCAACGTCATTCAAATAGGTGTACATAAACAAACCGTCTGGTTTGTAAATGAATATTTATTTATTCACATTCACGTTAAAAATTATATTTTTAACGATAACACATTTTATTTTAACATATGAATTTATATTCAGTTCATTCGTTAAATAAAATGCTAATTTTATTTTTCTAACTTATTTTAGAAAATTTCGGCGGCATAACGGCACGATACTAGAAACGGGACAAGGCCTAGCCTTATCCCCGGTCTAGTGAAGGCCCACGCCATTCACACATCAATCAAATCAATTCGTTATGCAAACCACAAACTTTGGAGTAAGGGTCTAACCTAGCCTTACTCCTTCGCCTTATAACGGCGCACGTCTAATCCTAACCAATTTATCGATTCGATTTTTCACACCACAAACCACATTCAAACCAATATCACAATCAATCACCAAACAGTCAAACAAACAAGTCCATGGTCTGTGGACGGGTGTCGGGTGCTACTAAGCACCGTCTGCATCCTAGTATATATATAACTAGAAAAATAAATTGAAAGGTGAGAAATTCTCACCAATAGCTATCCAACTTCAAGACTCTTCTTAATAGAAATCTTCGCCTATTGTCGCTTTCGCCCGTATCCTCTACATATGTAAAAATAGAATTTTTACTATGCTACTCAATATGTAAAAATCGAATTTTGACTTCGCTATTCAATATATAAAAATATGATTTTTACTTTGACTTTCAACATATAAAAATATGATTTTTATTTCGACTTTCAACACATAAAAATATGATTTTTACTTTTGCTTTCACCATATAAAAATATGATTTTTACTTTGCTTGAAAGTTCAAACCTTTCTTCCCATGTTAAAGCTTTTACCTTTAAAACTAAATCAGTTTTTATTTTTTTTTTTTATAAAATTCAGTTTTTATCCTTTATTTCAAAAACCAGTTTTTATTTCTAAAAAAAATTCAGTTTTAATACTTTATAAAAAAAATCCAGTTTTATACTTTATAAAAATTTCAGTTTTTAATACTTTATAAATAAATCAGTTTTTTTTTCTATGTTTTAAAATTCAGGTTTTTAAAATGCTTTTAAAAATTCCAGTTTTTAATACTTTTTAAAAATTCCTGTTTTATTACTTTTAAAAATTCCTTTTAAAAATATTCAGTTTTATACCTTTAAAAATATTTAGTTTTTTACTTTTAAACATTTTCAGTTTTTATTTTTAAAACAAAATCATTATTAAAATCGGTTTTTAAAAAAAATAAAAAAAAAAATAATAATAATAAAATAAACAGAAATTCTTACTGAGAGGGGGGGGGAGGTCTTCGCAGTTCGTCGGCGGCTTGGGTCTTCGATCGGTGGTGGCAGGAGGGGCTGCTTCGAGGGGGGGGGGGGTGGCGCGGCTTCTTCGTCGGCGTCGAGGGCTTCAAGGGGAGGCGCTCGGTTGTTTTCACGAGGGGGGGTTCACCTGAGAGGGCGGCGGAGGAGTTGTCGGAGATGGGGGGAGCAGCGCCTCGCGCGATGTGGCTCCGTCGAGCGGTTTTAGGGCTCCGCCCTCTTTTTTTTTTTATTCTGAAATTTAATTTTTTGAACGGGGGGGGGGGGGGGGGGCCTGGAGGATAAAAGAGAAAGATATTTTTTTTTTTTTTTATTAATTTAATTGCATAAAGTTGACTTTTACCTAAGACCTCGAAACGAGGCCCACCGCCTGTCGTCCATAGCGAATTACCCCCATTCCGAACACAATGGGATATGTATCGTAAGCTGATTCGACCGTTTGAATCAGTTTCCGTTAAATTTACATTTAAATCACTATATTGAATTTTAAACGTACATTTCAAATTACCGGGGTCACATAATAACTCTATAAATTGCAGAAAAATATTTTCTAGCTTCGTATTGACGATACGGTCCTAACAAAACTAGTTTCGTCGAATTCTGAGACTGTTTGAAAAATGGCCAATTTCCAGTCGATTAAAATCAACTGAAACTGGTCAAACGCGTTTTCCTTTGCCACGCTCACATATTGATTCGAAAAATTATGAAATTTGGAATCTAGCAATAACTTTACACTGCGAATCCAACAAAACTGGTTTCGTCGAAATCCGAGGTCGTTTGCAAAATGGCTATTTTTAAGGGCCATATATTATATTAAAATATATATAAATTCCACAGCGACTATTTCTAATTTTCAACTGGACATATCTTATCATTTCTAAGATGAAATCTCAGTTTGTTAACTTCGTTACAAAGATATAGTTATACAGATTCAAATATTTCTTGTTTCGTTCAATTCTGACTTATATTGAATTCTGTATATTCATTTGAAATTAGAAATCGAATTTTCGAACTACCGCGCCATTTTCAATTCCTTTTATAATTATATATAAATATTTATATTCTAACGACGACGCGTATAATATATACGTTCGATTTATATTCTAAATAAATTTCTCGTCGATATTATTTAAAATAATTCATTTTAAATAATCAAAATTCACTAAAATTGCCAAAATAAAAATTTTAAACTGGCCCAGAATTTACGGGTTGTTACAATCTCCCCCACTTAAAACTTTTCGTCCCCGAAAAGGAACAAAGTCGAAAGTGGTTTGATAATTCAACTCTACGCTCGATCTGGCTTCCATTCTCTAACTCTTCAGTTTCTGAGAATTTTCAAAATTTCAAAAATTTGGCTAACACCCTAAATTTTCGAAAAATTTCGCCATAACCTCCCCTGCACCGGGAGCATCGGGGAATTTCAAATAGCTTCCCCGGTCCTTCAGATCTCAAAAAGAAAAAGAAAAAGCCAAGCGGCTAGCCAATAGGCCCACAAAATCATCATCACCCAAACAAAACAGGAAATTATGTAGTAAACATGTACCTATTTGTCAGGCAAACAAATTTTATTCTCTGCTCTAGCCTCCTTGCTATGACCTGTTCAATGATATATATGTATATGCAAGCAAATGCAACTAATTCTCAATACAATTCAATATTGGGTTCAATTAGGCTAATGGTTCAAAATTAGCAAACAACTAAACAAACAACACAAACATCAATCAATTAGTGAATTAGAATTTCAAATTCATAATTTTGATACATATACAAAAAATCATGTTTTTGATACCAATTCACAACAATGTGTTCCTAACTATATAAGTTTTGGTTCTCACACCAGTCTAATGGAAATATATAGATATCACACCTTCGAAACACGAACATAAATACTGATGATGCACGTGCTATCATCAGTACCTTCTCCGGGCGACTAGAGTGTGATTCTATATCTATCCAGTATATTAAAACTTCGAATACACGCGGATCAGACGTATATGCAAAATCTATATATACTGGATTGTCCACATCAATATAAATAAATAATCCAATACGAATAATTGATTTAAATTTTCAAAACAAAATTTGTTTTCACTTTAAAAATTTACTCTTCACACTCGTTCTAGGACACTACTGATCCCATCTCTAACGAGTCATTCTCATTGGATATTACTAATCCAATATCTGATGAATTCTTCCGTATGGTTCTAATGTGTCTTGTTCTCTAGCTTTGTAAACCAAAGCTCTGATACCAAATGTGACGGCCCGCAACCTCCCCGTAAAGGAAAGCGTCGGATAGTTCGAGAACAAACCACAGCAGAACGCATACAGAAGAACGTTTCATTGTATATTACAACAATGCATCAGATTACAAGAATATACAGAGTATAAATGAATATTACACAGAAATATCAGAGATTTAAATTACATTTAAATACATAGCAGCGGAAAATAATACAATACACAACTAGAATGAGATATACGGATACAAAGCTTTCCGGATATCGTTCCAGCTGTAAACCAGGATCCTGTGAATATAAATCTGCAAAACCAAAACTACTAGCTGCCCGTGTCGAAAATAGGGGCACCCAGAGTTTAGGTTAAAACAATAAACTCCAGGTCAGTCATGTGACTGGTGTGAGAACTAAAACAGTTATTAATCTTTATTTCAAATCATTAGGTAAATCAAGGGACCACGCCGTATAACACGGAACGGGTTTCCTCCCAAGAATACCAGTGCATAAAACCAACAGCGCAATGCTAAATAAAGAAAAATGAAGCTGTTATAAGACCCAGGTCCCATCACACAATGCAACGCAGTCGAGGATAGGGTTTTCCCTTATAACAGCCAAAGAATGCTTGATACGTTTAAAACAAATCATTTGATACTATTATAAGTGCATAGTATATAAAACACTTCAAATCATAAGTATCAATCATAGGCGGCATGAGCGCCCCATCCCACTATGTCGCCATATATAGGATATACAATCAAAACCGCAAAGTCTCGTATTTGGAAATTGGGTTTCCATCTATGAACCGAGGCAAAAGATAGTCCTCAACCGATTCGAGACAATCTAGCCCATGTCTCAGGCAAGCGCGCAGGCAAGCCTTGGATCGTCAGGGCCGGTCCACACGGAGTGGATTATTATGCCTGAACAATACGTCTCCCCACCCTATGGGGTGTAAGTCTGGTCCGTCAGCCGACCAGAATGCATTCGGCCGAAACCGATATAACCGAGGCGCCTCGCAACAGCAACAACCACATAAGTCAAACTCGTCAGGGCGTGTAAAACCACTGACGCCACTTCTAGCTAGAAAGAAACGCATGCCCTCCCTGAGGTCCGTCTCCCGTTTTTGGTTCATACCGGGTGTGAAACACGCGAGGTAAACGTTACACAAAGCTACGCCACAAAGGCCGTGCTTTGATCATCACCACAAGACTTTGCTTTTCAACAGAAGCCTCGATCATTTGCATCTTAGCATGCCACACAGGCAAGCCATCCTATGCAACCGATATCAGTCACACAGAATGAAATCCGATGTCAGACACACAGTCCATTTACAAGTCCGTTCTGGGTCTGAACGAAACCGGAGGCACCTAGTACCCCGCATATCCATCGATCTCCAAGTACGTCTGGACGATCACTAACTGTTTCCATCTTCTTGGGTGTACAGCCCAATCAAGATCATCAGTTATCACCCAAACGACGTGAAGACTTCCGGTCTTCGACCATCGTCTTCATCTTCGACTTATCGTCGTATCAGTTATTCAGAATGGGATAAACCCGGTCTTTCCGAATAACTCGCGTATATATTATAAAAGTGTTACACAAACACAACATACGCCTCATTCCAATTCATTAGTCACTAACCGTAAATTAATCAAGAGAATAATTCCCCAAATATTAACCCCGAAGGCCGAAACCAACATCAGATCAATATCCAGAAAACCATTCTGCTTGGCTAACCGCCAGTTAGTTTCTAAATTTCACATTCAAATCTAATTAAAGATTTAACTATCGCCTGGAGCAAAACTGGTGATACTCCATTCTCGATCTTTTCAATCTAATTAAAGATTCATTAAAACTCCACTTAGTTTTAATCTGTGACTGGGTTAAAGAATCAGTGTCATTTAAAACACGGTTCACGATAAACCCAAAGTCACATCCCATTAATTATCGGGTTAAAGAACAAGTGTTATTTAAAACACTGTTCACGATAAACCCAAAAATCAATATCAATTCAATTCCAATTAAATATCATTTAATTGGTACACTTCATTAAATCTAAATAAAAAGATTTAATCTTTTCTCAACTGGGTTCAAGAACAGTGTTAGTGAAGACACCATTCACGACAAACCCAAATCACATTCGATATTCAATACAAGGCTCTGAATAGAAACTATATCGGCCTATATTCAATATCAAATTCTACGATTAACAAATGTCGTATTGGAAATAACGATATACATATATATCTTTCAAATTTCCATAACAACACCTGTAATATCACGAATTCCAACATCGAAATATTCCGAAGACAATTTCGATTCAAATCCACTCCAATGCAATCATTGGAAATTTTGGTTATTTTCAAAACCATTTCAAATTCAATTTATTTATTTAAAAATAAATAGAATTATAATTCTAGTTCAAAACTAGTTCATTACGATAAAAATCTATTTTTATCTTTTCAAATATGGAGTTTTTCATCCCAAACTTTCACAAATCATTTCTTATGATTTTACACAAATTATTACTATTTTTAATAATTTTATCAAGGCCCGTACGGTCGATTTCCATTAACGGCCATCGAACTGCACTTACAGCGACCTTTTTCGAATTTGATTTGGACGTATCTCCAAATCCAACCGTTAGATTTCAAATTTCTAACATTCATTAGAAAGCTCTTTTCGATACGAACCCAACGGTTCCGGTTTTAGGAGAATCCGACGGTCGGATCTCCCGTAATGTCCGTTTGAAACAAATGATCGAAATTCGCGAACTGCCGCAGCGCGGCGCGTTCTATTCAGGCCATTATATTATATATATAATATATATAATATATATTTCGTCGATTACTATTTAAAACGAATTATATAAATGGTTTTAAATTCGTTTCAAAAGCAATTTCAACTTCCTTTTCAATTCAAATCAAAATTGAATTCTTCTTTATAAATTCGTTTCAAAATTCATTTCTATTCAATTCAAATTTCAATTCAATTTGAATTCATTTCAATTCGCTTTCAATTCCATTTGAATTCGTTTTCAATTCAATTCATTTCGAAATCGTTTTAAAATTCAATTCATTTCGAAATCGTTTTCAATTCAATTCATTTCGAAATCGTTTTCAATTCAATTCATTTCGAAATCGTTTTCAATTCAATTCATTTCGAAATCGTTTTCAATTCAATTTATTTCGAAATCGCTTTCAATTCAATTTGAATTCGTTTTCAATTCATTTCGAAATCGTTTTCAATTCAATTTATTTCGAAATCGTTTTCAATTCAATTCATTTCGAAATCGTTTTCAATTCAATTTATTTCGAAATCGTTTTCAATTCAATTCATTTCGAAATCGTTTTCAATTCAATTTATTTCGAAATCGTTTTCAATTCAATTCATTTCGAAATCGTTTTCAATTCAATTCATTTCGAAATCGTTTTCAATTCAATTCATTTCGAAATCGTTTTCAATTCAATTCATTTCGAAATCGTTTTCAATTCAATTCATTTCGAAATCGTTTTCAATTCAATTCATTTCGAAATCGTTTTCAATTCAATTCATTTCGAAATCGTTTTCAATTCAATTCATTTCGAAATCGTTTTCAATTCAATTCATTTCGAAATCGTTTTCAATTCAATTCATTTCAAAATATTCGATTTCGAAATCACGTTTCAATATTCATTTTAAAATGAATAAAATCGATATAAATATCGTTCACGTCAAAATGGCGTCAATCTAATCCTCACGGCTTCACATATTTCTATTTTCAAATATTCTATTTCAAATATTTCTATTTCAAATATTTCTATTTCAAATATTTCTATTTCAAATATTTCTATTTCAAATATTTCTATTTCAAATATTTCTATTTCAAATATTTCTATTTCAAATATTTCTATTTTAAATATTTCTATTTCAAATATTTCTATTTCAAATATTTCTATTTTTCTCGAAACTGGAATGAGGCCCAATCAATTACCATATAATGTTAATTATATGGATTTTCTACAACACATGTATATATCAACAACGATGAATAATCAACCATCAACCAAAGTGCACTACACTGTATAAGCATCAAATATAGACATTTAACGCTTATAGCAGCTTGTCAATCAATCGATCGACATATTTAATAAATCAGGATGAGTGAACTTCAAATTTCATCCTAACACCCGTGTGGGGTTTCAAACAATCAAACACATATTTTATTTGTGCAGTTAGGCGATGTGTAAAATTTATCGACCCAATCAACGTCATTCAAATAGGTGTACATAAACAAACCGTCTGGTTTGTAAATGAATATTTATTTATTCACATTCACGTTAAAAATTATATTTTTAACGATAACACATTTTATTTTAACATATGAATTTATATTCAGTTCATTCGTTAAATAAAATGCTAATTTTATTTTTCTAACTTATTTTAGAAAATTTCGGCGGCATAACGGCACGATACTAGAAACGGGACAAGGCCTAGCCTTATCCCCGGTCTAGTGAAGGCCCACGCCATTCACACATCAATCAAATCAATTCGTTATGCAAACCACAAACTTTGGAGTAAGGGTCTAACCTAGCCTTACTCCTTCGCCTTATAACGGCGCACGTCTAATCCTAACCAATTTATCGATTCGATTTTTCACACCACAAACCACATTCAAACCAATATCACAATCAATCACCAAACAGTCAAACAAACAAGTCCATGGTCTGTGGACGGGTGTCGGGTGCTACTAAGCACCGTCTGCATCCTAGTATATATATAACTAGAAAAATAAATTGAAAGGTGAGAAATTCTCACCAATAGCTATCCAACTTCAAGACTCTTCTTAATAGAAATCTTCGCCTATTGTCGCTTTCGCCCGTATCCTCTACATATGTAAAAATAGAATTTTTACTATGCTACTCAATATGTAAAAATCGAATTTTGACTTCGCTATTCAATATATAAAAATATGATTTTTACTTTGACTTTCAACATATAAAAATATGATTTTTATTTCGACTTTCAACACATAAAAATATGATTTTTACTTTTGCTTTCACCATATAAAAATATGATTTTTACTTTGCTTGAAAGTTCAAACCTTTCTTCCCATGTTAAAGCTTTTACCTTTAAAACTAAATCAGTTTTTTTTTTTTTTTTTTATAAAATTCAGTTTTTATCCTTTATTTCAAAAACCAGTTTTTATTTCTAAAAAAAATTCAGTTTTAATACTTTATAAAAAAAATCCAGTTTTATACTTTATAAAAATTTCAGTTTTTAATACTTTATAAATAAATCAGTTTTTTTTTCTATGTTTTAAAATTCAGGTTTTTAAAATGCTTTTAAAAATTCCAGTTTTTAATACTTTTTAAAAATTCCTGTTTTATTACTTTTAAAAATTCCTTTTAAAAATATTCAGTTTTATACCTTTAAAAATATTTAGTTTTTTACTTTTAAACATTTTCAGTTTTTATTTTTAAAACAAAATCATTATTAAAATCGGTTTTTAAAAAAAATAAAAAAAAAAATAATAATAATAAAATAAACAGAAATTCTTACTGAGAGGGGGGGGGAGGTCTTCGCAGTTCGTCGGCGGCTTGGGTCTTCGATCGGTGGTGGCAGGAGGGGCTGCTTCGAGGGGGGGGGGGGGGGTGGCGCGGCTTCTTCGTCGGCGTCGAGGGCTTCAAGGGGAGGCGCTCGGTTGTTTTCACGAGGGGGGGTTCACCTGAGAGGGCGGCGGAGGAGTTGTCGGAGATGGGGGGAGCAGCGCCTCGCGCGATGTGGCTCCGTCGAGCGGTTTTAGGGCTCCGCCCTCTTTTTTTTTTTATTCTGAAATTTAATTTTTTGAACGGGGGGGGGGGGGCCTGGAGGATAAAAGAGAAAGATATTTTTTTTTTTTTTTATTAATTTAATTGCATAAAGTTGACTTTTACCTAAGACCTCGAAACGAGGCCCACCGCCTGTCGTCCATAGCGAATTACCCCCATTCCGAACACAATGGGATATGTATCGTAAGCTGATTCGACCGTTTGAATCAGTTTCCGTTAAATTTACATTTAAATCACTATATTGAATTTTAAACGTACATTTCAAATTACCGGGGTCACATAATAACTCTATAAATTGCAGAAAAATATTTTCTAGCTTCGTATTGACGATACGGTCCTAACAAAACTAGTTTCGTCGAATTCTGAGACTGTTTGAAAAATGGCCAATTTCCAGTCGATTAAAATCAACTGAAACTGGTCAAACGCGTTTTCCTTTGCCACGCTCACATATTGATTCGAAAAATTATGAAATTTGGAATCTAGCAATAACTTTACACTGCGAATCCAACAAAACTGGTTTCGTCGAAATCCGAGGTCGTTTGCAAAATGGCTATTTTTAAGGGCCATATATTATATTAAAATATATATAAATTCCACAGCGACTATTTCTAATTTTCAACTGGACATATCTTATCATTTCTAAGATGAAATCTCAGTTTGTTAACTTCGTTACAAAGATATAGTTATACAGATTCAAATATTTCTTGTTTCGTTCAATTCTGACTTATATTGAATTCTGTATATTCATTTGAAATTAGAAATCGAATTTTCGAACTACCGCGCCATTTTCAATTCCTTTTATAATTATATATAAATATTTATATTCTAACGACGACGCGTATAATATATACGTTCGATTTATATTCTAAATAAATTTCTCGTCGATATTATTTAAAATAATTCATTTTAAATAATCAAAATTCACTAAAATTGCCAAAATAAAAATTTTAAACTGGCCCAGAATTTACGGGTTGTTACACACTTGGATACACTTAACCAACTTGATACATGATTGGATAGGGTTAACCGCACTTAACCCGTTAAAAACCCTAGTTACGTGGTCCTTTTCAGCAGTAACCCTCTTGGATGTATCACGATACCCTAGGGACTAGGCTTGGGTGGGGCACGATTACTGGGCTGATTGTAAGCGACCAGAAAGACGGCTGAGTTGGTGCGCCAGTGTAGGTTCAGGTGGGCTATGGTCGTGCACATAGTCCGGAGTTGAAAAATAACAGACATGGGCACCAGTAGGTTTAGACTGTGCGTGCTTGATTCGTGTCAGTGGTTGGCACCCTAGGGCTTGATACACCCTAGGGTGGACCTAGCATAGTTTGACTACATTCCGTGATTGAGCCGTATGACACCGACACTCGATGAGTTAGGCTTATAGGGAGCCGATCGACTAGATTGTATAGTTGGACCTTGACTTGGGTCAACTCATTATATTGGGCCAAGGGATCATTTCTTGTTTATACTTGACATGGGCTGAAATACTAGTACTATTGGTGCAAAACTAAACCTTGTATATGCGATGCCACACTTGATCTACCTTGTTATCTATTTATCATGCCAGTTAGTTACCATCTTTATGTTTCATCTCAGTTTCTCATGTTTAGTTAACTTCATTAGTTTTTATACTAATAGTAGGTAGGACTTACCAGTCTTTATGATTGACCCTTTTTCTTTCGCCTCTTTTCTTCCGTTCCCCCCCAGGTTCTCAGGGAGGGAACACTAGTGCTTAGCTTGGACATTTGGCTTGCTTTCTTGACAGCTCATGTACGGTTTGGACTTGAGCTTGCTATGGCTTCACCACATCTATCTTGGGGATAGTTTACTTTATGTTATTTTCAGTTTATGTTTTCTAGACTTGTGGTAGTTGGAAAATAATACCTAAGCACTTTGATGTAAGTTGACTATTTGGTTTTGAAATGGTTAACTATGGTTTTTAAATTTCTACCGGTGCTTTACTTATTTATTTATCTATGTTCTGTCTTGTGATATCTCTGTGCATGTTTACCGAGACAACACCCCTCCAAAGCTAGTGCATTCTCTTGTGAGTGACCCTGGCGGAGGTGGGGTGTTACATCTATCAACCACAATATAATAATCATCTAGCAGAAATGCTTCCATCTCACGTTCTACATATATAGTGTACAATCAAAACAGCAAGCACGTATTGGGTCATGCATTTCCAACTATGACAAGGTATGGAACCACCTTTCTCTAGTGTACCTCTAGAAAGGAATACACTGGGTTCAACAAGAACATCTTGCAACCCGGCCACACATGACCGACCACTCATTTTGCTTTGAGTGTATCGAATGTATATCACCAACGGTTGGGATCAGCAACCGTTTCCCGAATGGGACAGCATCAACAATAGATTTTTAGAAGTAAATGAAACTCTAGATCAGGTGATTATACGCCCTACTTCGGAGCGACCGACTTAGCCATGCTGCCTTCCCGATTTCTGTCATTTAACGGTTGATGAGGCTTGAGGTTACGCTTTATCATCACATCAAATTCACTTCGAATGCCACATTGTCAGATCCATCGAAAATCATTAATTGACGTCTACAACAGTACATTACGTGTTAGCTAAAGAAGTTTCCTTCTCCGCTTCCACTCTTGGTACGGTTGAAGAGATCAATGTACATGACCTTTCTGGAAATACTCTGTCAGACATTCATCCATACAAGTCATCCAGGAACAGGATGAACCGAAGGCACTATTCAGTACATCCATCTTAGGCACTGTTATCTAAGACTTATACAACAGCGCTTGCACTTTACTCCGTCTTCAATTTTCTTTGGCATATATGATTCGCAACACTTATGCCAGTACAGAGTGGTTCTTTGGATAATAATCCAACCGGTCTCTCCATATTAACAACGTTAAAATGGTCAAATATTCGATAGTCTGTGATTTAACCATCAAAGAAAAACAGGTGTGCAAACAACGATATTATTTCCAGGAGGAAATTATATCGATCAATCATCATTCAACATTTATCTCTTTATTTAATTAATTTACTTATCTCCTGCTTTCATATATTCTAAATTCTTATTTCCTATTATCAGAAAACATTTTTTATTCTCGTTTGGAAAACATTTCCAAAACTTCTAAATTGGGATTTAAACAGATGTTTAATACTATATTGCGATGACAACTCAAACCACTATACTAAATAACTAAATCCACTTAACCACTTCACACTCGAGCCGTAACCATTTCTTAATTAAAAACGCAGTCAATCAAGTTGGGGTATAGCTACCTCTCAGACCTTAACTGAACCACCTTTCAAATCTCGAAATAGATAAGATTCACCCTTTTAACTTTTTAACACTTCCTTACGAACCCTCTTCTTTTAAAAGTTTACGTGATTATAACAATGGTGTTATAATCTCCTACATCCGAAATATATTATCTTTAATATGAATTTTATTTCCTAACTCGAATAATATAACGACAACTAATTTATTAACTCCTATTTGGTTAACTCTAAGCTATAAATCTTATTCGATGAACTTTTATTCTATTTAACTCTTACTGGATTAACTCTTATTCAAATAACTTATTCGAATAACTTATATTTGATTAACTTACTTCGAATATCTACTATTCGATTATCTCACTTCGAATATCTATTATTCGATTATCTCACTTCGAATATCTATTACTCGATTAACTCCATCGATTAACTCAAATCGATTAACTCATCTCGAATATTTCTGATTCGATTAACTCACTTCTTTGAATAAACTAATATTCGATAACTAATACTCGACTAACTCTAACTCGGTTAACTCTACTGATTAATACTAACTGTAATTCTAACTGATTACTTCTAAATGGATAACCCTAACTGGTTAACTCTAATGGTTTAACCTAACTGGTTAACTCAAATGGTTTAACCTAACTGGTTAACACTTTATCGTTATTCAGTGTCAAACATCGATGTTGAAATCGATTCTTACTCCTTTATATAAGTCCTGACTTATATATTCCATTTATCAAATGATAATATTTAACTTAATTTATAAATCTCATTTATAAATCAATCTGCTCCATTTATCTGTTTACTTTTTCATATATAAGTTCAGACTTATATATATATACACATATATATTTATCCAAGGATAAATCTTTTCTTTATAATCTATTTGTTTCCTAAACAAATATTTCCTTTATAACCCTATTTGTTTTCTTGAACAAATATTTCCATTTTTATTTTATTTGCAAATAGCTTGCAAATATTCCCTTTATAATCTCTTATTTATTCCTTAATAAATATCTTCTTTAATGACTTAGTTCTAAGTGTTTTCCTTTATTACCTTATTTATTTATTCTAAGTATTTCCCCAAAAAATATCTTATTTCAAACGTATTCAATCCCTAAGTCAATATCCTTGTTTAACTTATTCAATCGCTAAGTTAATATCCTTTGTTTAACTTAGTAAATTTCTAAGCTAATATCTCTTTATCTTAACCTACTACTTTAACAAATAAATAATCCATTAATCGTATCTTATTTAATTAACAAATAAATATCTCATTATCTTATCCTATTTAATTTCTAAGTAATACACTTTATAAATATTCTATTTATAAAGATTTCCTTCATTTATAATTCCCACTTAAACGTATTTCATATTTATAAATATTCCATTTATAAATATTCCTATTTATAAATATTCTATTTATAAATATTCTCTTTTATAAAATCCTCTGATTTTATAAATATTCTCTTTTCTAATTCACTTTGACAAATTCCCCTTTTCTCCAAATCCCGGTATGTTATGGTGTTTAACATATCAAATTACGATGTCCAATATCGTCCATACACACACAATCAACAACAGGTTATAATTCACATCATATATCGAAATATATGAAAAACAATAAAATAATCGTTGAGGAATCCAGTCGGATTCCTCCAACCTGTTTCCCTGCATCCACAGATGTTACACAATAAAATCAACCTCACTTTCAGTTCCATATGATATATTCTGATAAACAGAATCAATATACAAATTCAACTAACTGACTAGCAGTTCAACCAAACAGTCAACACACATTCAATCAGCCAATATTTAACAGTTCTAAAAATACAACATGAAACTATAAACTGTTCAGAGTTAGTGAGATTTACTCACATTTGTAGTTCATCGTTAAAGAACGATAAACTGTTTATTTGGTTTGAATCAAACAATTTATTTTGCCATAAATTCAAACGAGCGCCAATCCACTTCCGGTCAGTCTCATTGTGTTTCTCCCGTCCATACGATCATAACGCAACAAACGGTTTGTAAAACTGATGATGTATGAGAGAGATAACGTGTTAACAAGTTATATATATATTATAACTTGAATAAACTTAATAAAATTTATAGTTGGGCCTCACCCCTCTTTTCCCGGCCCACTTAAAATCCAACCCGCATCCTTTAAGTCCTTCTCCCCCAAATTGCTTGGCTCCAGGAAATCTATGCACCAGTCCTCCCATTACCACTCCCTTCACCGATCCAAACACCTTCACCCTTCCACCGAAACCCAAACCAAATACACAGAAGTTTATCTCTTCAACTCCTCAACATCCCCAACTCCATTACGTTGGACTCGAACACTCCCTGATATCCGCGACAACGAGCTGCTACAGGGACCTCATCGACCAGAATTTTTAACCGCACTTCACATTTCTTCATGAAATTTCCAACAACCACTTCCGTTCAACTCCTCTTTCAATTCCATTTCCGCTCACACCATAAATGGACACTCGATCGCTTCCAACGAAATGAGACTCCAGGCTTCTCGCGTGACTATACAACGTCGGACACTCCTAACTGGTACCGCACCTCACCAAAAGTTCACCAGTGAAGCTACTCTTCCTCACGAGCCTCAAACCAAAATCAAAAATCCGAATCAAAGCCTGAAATATTCGATTCCTGGAACCCTAGTTCCACTGTAGGAACTCGACAAACCCAAGATTCCGATCACACCTTGTATGAACTACTCTGAAATGAAGCTTACACCAATCTCAACTCATATATATATATGTTATATAATTTATAGGAATTTATTTTCATTTCTATTGATTTTTCTTGTGTTGCGTTTTGGGTTCTCAGCAAAAAGAAGTGGCGGCCTGAGGATTTGGTTTTATAGGGGGCACGAAAACTTTGTGTGGTTGAAAAAGGTAGGATGTGGCACCTTGAATGTTCACACAATTTGTTTAGATATTTTATATATTTTTATTTTCGCTTTCTAAAAATTCGTGCGATCACACACGATAACCAAAAATCATGAAACTGGACATGTAGCTAGAGCTCGACATTACGGTCCCAACGAAACTGATTTCGTCGAATTCCGACTCTGTTTGCTCACCCAGCGCATTTTTAACCGTCAAAATACTTACTGTTTTTCCCTCTAAAAATCCGCACGACCACACTATGACTCTAAAAATCACGAAACTGGAAATCTAACAATTATTTGACATTGTGGATCCAACAAAATTAGTTTCGTCGAATTCCGACTTGTATGCAAAAGTGGCTATTTTTAAAGCTCTGAATGACCCATTTAAATATATAAATATATTTAAATATAATTAAATTAAATATTTATAAATAAATATTATCGTCTATATTCACAGTGGAATACCATACAACTCTAGAATATTCTTATGTGGATTTCTAACTCGATATTTCAAATAAGGGTCAACCCGATAATTATTTATATTGAAATTCCTTTTTAAAGTATAAATAATTCCTTTATAAATTATAAAGGAATTCCACAGCGACTTTTCTAAAATTTTATTTGGACATAAATCAAAATCTACATGACGAAATCCCGATTTTTCTCTTCCATTACAAAAATATACTCCACCAGCTCCACACGTTTCTTGTTTCACAGAAATCCGATTTGAAACGGCTTCTGTATATTCGTTTGAAGTTCGAATTGCCAATTTACGAACTGCAGCACCATTTCAAACTCGATTTTAAATTATAATATAATTATACTTTCAAACTGTCGTTCAAATATTATATTCGTTATATTAATTCAATTCTAAACTGAATTAAATATCACATATGATCCAGTTCACACCATATCGCCATTTCAGCCAATTCTGATTATTTCAAAATTAAATATATTATTTAATTTATTATTTTAATTAAATATTCACCATTATTTAATTCAACGACCATTAAATCCTTTTAATCACCTTTTAAATAATTGAATAAATTAATTATTATACCGCTGAAGATGCGGGTCATTACATTCTTCCCCACTTAAAATAATTTCGTCCTCGAAATTGCTAAGGTAGAGAAAAACACTATTAACTGGTTAGAACTTATTTGTTCACTTCTTAACTTCAGTTTCAACTGAACCAATTTAATTTCAATTAAATTATTATTTCTTATTATCAAAAAAATTCAAAAATCCTGAAAATTTTCTAATGCCTTAACTCTTCGAAAAATTTCGCCAGCACCTCCTTTGTACTGGTCAATAGATCAAACTCTAACTCGCCTCTCTGGGCCATCTCCATCCCAAAAGAAAATCAGACAATCAAGCGGCTTGCCCATTCGGCTCATAAATCTTATATCCAATAGAAATATAAACTTGTACCTTTTGTTGGCATATCATTTTATCCTTTCCACCTGTTAATAATTCAGAAGATACAAGGGTCATCCCAATCAAATTCCAATCTGCTTTTATCCACAACACAACCATTCGCTTATACCTGACCCAAATATCATTTCAACTTGAGTTTCTTCTCGATTCCCAACTCTTAACTTGATTATCACATTACACTTCAAATTTGAATCTCACAATCCAGTTTGTCTTGATATCATTCTAATTCAATCTCAGTTACCACTTTACTGGCTTTACTTTAATTCAAATTTGCTTTCACAAATTTCTGTTAAATTTGTTTTTAATTCAGACAGTCTTTTCCTGGGAGTTTTTAAACAGTTTACTCTTTTCAAAAATCAAATTTTCCTTTTTGAAATTCAACACAACTTGTCTTTCCCAAAACAAATTCAAAACAGTATCTCTGGTAGTAATTCGTCACTTACAACTCGAAAATGAATACTAATGATGCAGCTGTCATCAGAATCTATTTTCCAACGATCGAAGTGAGTTCAATACTATAAAATCATTTCTCAACATTTCCACTTTGAAATTCATTTCAAAATATAATTCACACTGCTTGTAAAACAATTTAAAATCTCCCAGGATCTTAAATTTTCCTTATTTTTAATCCAAATCCATTTACAAACCCTTATCCAATTCTTTAGAGTTTTAATTCAATTTCTAGTTTAAATTTATGATTTGACTCATCTGATTTCATGTATTTCATTTATATGAATTTTGGTTGGTTATTTACATAACCATTTAATTTATAATCTTACTCGATTATAATAACAACCAATATATCCACTATATTTTAATTTTGATATATATATATATATCTTCTCTATATCAAGATATACCTTGGGTAAACTTATTTTAATTTACCCTCTTTTCAAAACATATCGTGTCGAACCATTGTATTTGAGTGTTTATAAACTCCTACCGATACAGTGGATCAAACTGATCGACCAGAACCCATAAACAACTCAACCAATGAATCTCCACAATATAAAACAAATTTTTATATCAACTAACAAATACGCCCTCGTATATATACGTTCAAACTCAATCTAGGGTATTACTAACCCCATCTCTACTGAGTCACGCCACAGAGCCAAGGTAATTCACTTAACTTAAGCTCTGATACCAACTGTAATGACCCGGTTTTCTGTCGACCTTGGTTATCCGATATACAACACATATCGAACATCCAAGGGTTGAAAATACCAGATGATTAATGAAAGAAATTAGAGGGTGAGAATAGATAAGATAGAAACTTAGAATAGAAGAAGAAGAAGAACACAACATCAGAGTAACACGAACCTCACAGCGAAACGAATAACATATAATATATATAACATAACTTGAAATATACATCTGTACTTGAATATACATCATTATCAAAGTACAACACTTACAACACAGCGGAAATAAACTATAGCTATATGATCCTGAAGCCTCCTGCTCCAGCTCTTCAAGTATCTGTAAATCCCGACTACTTGAATGCCCATACAAAATTGGGCACCCAAGAGTTTAGGGAAAACAAAAAAATAAAATAAACTCCGGGTCAGTCATGGGACTGGTATGAGTAAAACGATTTAAAACAGTTTGAGCCATTAAACGATATCTCATAAGACCATGCCGTATAATGGAACGGGTTTTTCCCTTATGAGAATCCAAAATCTCTTTATATCAAAAACCTTTTGATATTATAATAATGTCTATCAACCACAATATAATAATCATCTAGCAGAAACGCTTCCATCTCACGTTCTACATATATAGTATACAATGAAAACCGCAAGCACGTATTGGGTAATGCATTTCCAACTATGACAAGGTATGGAACCACCTTTCGCTAGTGTACCTCTAGAAAGGAATACACTGGGTTCAGTAAGAACATCTTGCAACCCGGCCACACATGACCGACCACTCATTTCGCTTTGAGTGTATCGAATGTATATCACCAACCGTTTCCCGAATGGGACAGCATCAACAATAGATTTTTAAAAGTAAATGAAACTCTGGATTAGGTGATTATACACCCTACTTCGGAGCGACCGACTTAGCCATGCTGCCTGCCCGATTTCTGTCATTTACCGGTTGATGAGGCTTGAGGTTACGCTTTATCATCACATCAGATTCACTTCGAATGCCACATTGTCAGATCCATCGAAAATCACTAATTGACGTCTACAATAGTACATTACGTGTTAGCTAAAGAAGTTTCCTTCTCCGCTTCCACTCTTGGTACGGTTGAAGAGATTAATGTACATGACCTTTCTGGAAATACTCTGTCTGACATTCATCCATACAAGTCATCCAGGAACAGGATGAACCGAAGACACAATTCAGTACATCCATCCTAGGCACTGTTATCTAAGACTTATACAATAGCGCTTACACTTTACTCCGTCTTCAATTTTCTTTGGCATATATGATTCCCAACTCTTATGCCAATACAGAGTGGTTCTTTGGATAATAATCCAACAGGTCTCTCCATATTAACAACGTTAAAATGGTCAAAACTTCGATAGTCCGTGATTTAACCATCAAAGAAAAACAGGTGTGCAGACAACGATATTATTTCCAGGAGGAAATTATATCGATCAATCATCAATCAACATTTATCTCTTTATTTCATTAATTTACTTATCTCCTGATTCCATATATTCTAAATTCTTATTTCCTATTATCAGAAAACATTTCTGATTCCCATTTGGAAAAAAATTCCAAAACTTCTAAATTGGGATTTAAACAGATGTTGAAAACTATATTGCGATGACGACTCAAACCACTGTACTAAATTACTAAATCCACTTAACCACTTCACACTCGAACCGTAACCATTTCTTAATTAAAAACGCAGTCAATCAAGTTGGGGTATAGCTACCTCTCAGACCTTAACTGAACCACCTTTCAAATCTCGAAATAGATAAGATTCACCCTTTTAACTTTTTAACACTTCCTTACGAACCCTCTTCTTTTACAAGTTTACGTGATTATAACAATGGTGTTATAATCTCCTGCATCCGAAATATATTATCTTTAATATGACTTTTATTTCCTAACTCGAATAATATTAAAACAACTAATTTATTAACTCCTATTTGGTTAACTCTAAGCTATAACTCTTATTCGATGAACTTTTATTCTACTTAACTCTTACTGGATTAACTCTTATTCGAATAACTTATATTTGATTAACTTACTTCGAATATCTACTATTCGATTATCTCACTTCGAATACCTATTATTCGATTTTCTCACTCCGAATATCTATTATTCGATTAACTCCTTCGATTAACTCAAAACGATTAACTTATCTCTAATATTTCTGATTCGATTAACTCACTTCTTCGAATAAACTAATATTCGATAACTAATACTCGACTAACTCTAACTCGGTTAACTCTACTGATTAATTCTAACTGATTACTTCTAACTGGATAACCCTAACTGGTTAACTCTAATGGTTTAACCTAACTGGTTAACTCAAATGGTTTAACCTAACTGGTTAACTCTTTATCCTTATTCAGTGTCAAACATCGATGTTGAAATCGATTCTTACTCCTTCATATAAGTCATGACTTATATATTCCATTTATCAAATGATAATATTTAACTTAATTTATAAATCTCATTTATAAATCAATCTGCTCCTTTTATCTGTTTACTTTTTCATATATAAGTTCAGACTTATATATATATACACATATATATTTATCCAAGGATAAATCTTTTCTTTATAATCTATTTGTTTCCTAAAAAAATATTTCCTTTATAACCCTATTTGTTTTCTTGAACAAATATTTCCCTTTTTATTTTATTTGCAAATAGTTTGCAAATATTCCCTTTATAATCTCTTATTTATTCCTTAATAAATATCTTCTTTAATGACTTAGTTCTAAGTGTTTTCCTTTATTACCTTATTTATTTATTCTAAGTATTTCCTCTAAAAATATCTTATTTCAAACTTATTCAATCCCTAAGTCAATATCCTTGTTTAACTTATTCAATCCATAAGTTAATATCCTTTGTTTAACTTAGTAAATTTCTAAGCTAATATCTCTTTATCTTAACCGATTACTTTAACAAATAAATAATCCATTAATCGTATCTTATTTATTTAACAAATAAATATATCATTATCTTATCCTATTTATTTTCTAAGTAACCCACTTTATAAATATTCTATTTATAAAGATTTCCTTCATTTATAATTCCCACTTAAACGTATTTCATATTTATAAATATTCCATTTATAAATATTCCTATTTATAAATATTCAATTTATAAATATTCTCTTTTATAAAATCCTCTGATTTTATAAATATTCTCTTTTCTAATTCACTTTGACAAATTCCCCATTTCTCCAAATCCCGGTATGTTATGGTGTTTAACATATCAAATTACGATGTCCAATATCGTCCATACACACACAATCAACAACAGGTTATAATTCACATCATATATCGAAATATATGAAAAACAATAAAATAACTGTTGAGGAATCCAGTCGGATTCCTCCAACCTGTTTCCCTGCATCCACAGATGTTACACAATAAAATCAACATCACTTTCAGTTCCATATGATATATTCTGATAAACAGAATCAATTTACAAATTCAACTAACTGACTAGCAGTTCAATCAAACAGTCAACACATAGTCAATCAGCCAATATTTAACAGTTCTAAAAATACAACATGAAATTATAAACTGTTCAGAGTTAGTGAGATTTACTCACATTTGCAGTTCATCGTTAAAGAACGATAAACTGTTTGTTTGGTTTGAATCAAACAATTTATTTCGCCATAAATTCAAATGAGCGTCAATCCACTTCCGGTCAATCTCATTGTGTTGCTCCCGTCCATACGATCATAACGCAACAAACGGTTTGTAAAACTGATGATGTATGAGAGAGATATCATGTTGACAAGTTATATACATATTATAACTTAAATAAACTTAATAAACTTTATAGTTGGGCCTCACCCCTCATTTCCCGACCCACTTAAAATCCAACCCGCATCCTTTAAGTCCTTCTCCCCCAAATTGCTTGGCTCCAGGATATCCACGCACCAGTCCTCCCATTACCACTCCCTTCACCGATCCAAACACCTTCACCCTTCCACCGAAACCCAAACCAAATACACAGAAGTTTATCTCTTCAACTCCTCAACATCCCCAACTCCATTACGTCGGACTCGAACACTCCCTAATATCCGCGACAACGAGCTGCTACAGGGACCTCATCGACTTGAATTTTTAACCGCACTTCACATTTCTTCATGAAATCTCCAACAACCACTTCCGTTCAACTCCTCTTTCAATTCTCTTTCCTCCTACACCATAAATGGACACTCGCTCGCTTCCAATGAAATGCGACTCCAGGCTTCTCGCGTGACTATACAACGTCAGACACTCCTAATTGGTATCGCACTTCACCAAAATTTCACCAGTGAAGCTACTCTTCCTCACGAGCCTCAAACCAAAATCAAAAACCCGAATCAAAGCCTGAAATACTCGATTCCTGGAACCCTAGTTCCACTGTAGGAACTTGACAAACCCAAGAGCCCGATCGCACCTTGTATGAACTACTCAGAAATGAAGCTTACACTAATCTCAACTCATATATATATGTTATATAATTTATTTTCATTTCTATTGATTTTTCTTGTGTTGCGTTTTGGGTTCTCAGCCAAAAGAAGTGGCGGCCTGAGGATTTGGTTTTATAGGGGGCACGAAAACTTTGTGTGGTTGAAAAAGGTAGGATGTGGCACCTTGAATGTTCACATAATTTGTTTAGATATTTTATATATTTTCATTTTCGCTATCTAAAAATTCATGCGATCACACACGATACCCAAAACTCACGAAACTGGACATGTAGCTAGAGTTCGACATTACGGTTCCAACGAAACTAGTTTCGTCGAATTCCGACTCTGTTTGCTAGCACAACATATTTTTAACCATCAAAATACTGACTGTTTTTCCCTCTAAAAATCTGTACGACCACACGGTGACTCTAAAAATCACGAAACTGGAAACTAACAACTATTTGACATTGTGGATCCAACAAAATTAGTTTCGTCGAATTCCGACTTCGTAAGCAAAAGTGGCTATTTTTAAAGCTCTGAATGACCCATTCAAATATATAAATATATTTAAATATAATTAAATTAAATATTTATAAATAAATATTATTGTCTATATTCATAGTGGAATACCATACAGCTCTAGAATATTCTTATGTGGATTTCTAACTCGATATTTCAAATCAGGGTCAACCCGATAATTATTTATATTGAAATTCTTTTTTAAAATATAAATAATTCCTTTATAAATTATAAAGGAATTCCACAACGACTTTTCTAAAATTTGATTTGGACATAAATCAAAATCTACACGACGAAATCCCGATTTTTCTCTTCCATTAGAAAACTATACTCCGCCAGCTCCACACATTTCTTGTTTCCCAGAAATCCGATTTGAAACGGCATCTGTATATTCGTTTGAAGTTCGAATCGCCAATTTACGAACTGCAACGCCATTTCAAACTTGATTTTAAATTATAATATAATTATACGTTCAAACTGTCGTTTAAATAATATATTCGTTATTTTAATTTAATTCTAAACTGAATTAAATATCACAGATGATCCAGTTCACACCATATCGCCATTTCATCCAATTCTGATTATTTCAGAATTAAATATCTTACTTAATTTATTTTTTTAATTAAATATTCACCATTATTTAATTCAACGACCATTAAATCCTTTTAATCACCTTTTAAATAATTAAATAAATTAATTATTATACCGCTGAAGATGCGGGTCACTACAACTAGCTCGGCTCGCCCTGTCCAATCACGATCCGACTCGCCTGGATGTAACGCTGCGCATAGATTTTGACCTATTCTTAAGGCTACTCCTGCTCCTACTTTTCCGGGTCGGGTGCCACGTACCCCATCACGAACCGGTCTTCCCAGAAGCTCTCCTACACCTATAAATACACCATTTGAATGCATTTTCCAGGATCTTTTGGCTCTAACTCCTCACAACTTCCACCATTGCTCTCTACAAAGCAATTTCAGCAGAAAATGAGCCAAATTCCACATTATAACACGAGGATTTCGTGTATAATCTTATGATTTCTTACCCCTTTTCATTGTAAATATGAGGATTTCGTGTATAAACCGAGAGAATTATACTTGTAACTTCTTAGGATTTAAGGAGAGATAATGTGGACGTAGGCTTGGTTTGAGCTGAACCACTATAAAAACTTCGTGTGTCTCCTCTTTATTTACTTTTTCTGCACTCTGTGATTTGCGATCTGCATTTGGGTTTTAGGCCCAGATTTTGGTCTAACATATATATATATATACATACATATATATATATATATGAGATTTACTTTTTTTTTAAACCTGAATGTAAAATTTATCATAATAATCAATAATGTATTTTTTTGTTTAAACCTGAAGGTATATGAGATAACATTTATTAGTAGTAAAACTATTCTAATTATTTATTGATAACAATCTTAATGCATAAACAATTTTAGTGACAAATCAATATTTTTTGGTCAAATTTACAATATCATGCGTAAACATTTAATTCATTATTAAATGATATTATATTATCAAAAATTTCAATATGAATCAAAAGTTGGAAATTATGTTAAAACAAAGTATGTATGTGAAAGTTACAAGTACTTTAACATTAAGCTTTTAAACGTGATTTTAAAAACACTGTAACACCCCTAATTTGTTCAACAGATTTAACTAAATTAATTAAATAGAATAATGTATTATGATAATAAGGTCTTTTCAAAAAAAAATGTATAATGAGAAAAAGAATGAGATTTGGTAATTAATTTGGTCAGCCTCAAAGCAATCAATTAACAATATGGTTTTAAACATATAATAGAAACGAAGTAATGAGAGGAGCATAATAGGAATAGTTTCTCATTTTTTTCCCAGATACCTTCTCTCTCATACATTCTCATTCATTTTCATAATCCAAAATCCAAAACTAAACCTAAGTTAGGGTAAACCAACATAACAGAAAAGAAAATAAAACTCAAAGTTGAAAGCTTAGGGGATTAAATCTACATCAAATCTCAATCTTCCTTATCCAATCTAAGATGAATAATTGTTAGCTATATCTTTTGCTTTTGTGTAATTTTAGATTTATGATGGTTTTTGAATTAATTGTGATAATATCTCATGTTACGATTGATTATATCATTATATGATTAACTTATAATTTGTTGGAATTATGTGGAACTGTTTGAAAACATATTTAAAAGGAAAAGGAAACTAATTTTTGATCTCCTATTGACTTGAAATTTGAATATATTGTGTAAAATATTATTTTGGAGACGAGTTCTTAAACTCATAATTTTCCAAATTCAAAGAAATATTTTACTAATTTCTTAAAGGAACAATGCATTTATGTAAGGTTTTAATTATTAAAATAATAAATTTAATGTTCACTACAGGAACAATAATGTATAGCTACGTCAAGATTCCAAAGGCCGCCAACAGCTAGAGACGGCTCATTGTTTGTTTGGTAAAAATGTTATTTTGATAATTTTACCGTCTGAAGCCATTGCAAAATATGTCATAGGCGGCCGTTCACCTTATACTCATCGTTCAACCCTATTACCTTTTCATTATCAAAACCTCCACCCAGAAAAACATAAAAACCCACATTCGGCCCTTCTCCTCTTCAAATTCTACCAACCCCCATTTCGCCTTCCAAACCAACTCCGGCACCACCGACCACCACGTGTTTCTTCTCTCCACCCTCAAAGCCTCTCCAAATTAAGTTTATCATTAAACCCTTATTATTTTAGATTTTTTTAATTTATGTATTATACTTATTCCTAATAGCCATTGAATGTTTTGTATACCCAATTGCATGCTAATTACTATTATTATCATCAAAATATCCAAATTATTATTAGAATTTATTTTTTGTATAGTTTGTTGGAAATGAATGAGTAAGTTTGGCAAAATTCATTTAGTCCCACATCGGGGAAAGCTAACACCTTTGCCACTACTTATACTAAGGCTTGATATGTTATTACAAAAGAAAGAGGAGATGGAAGAAAGAGGCAATGGAATGAACTATGGCATGATCATGTTAATATTTAAAATGTCAAAGATAAGGGCCTTGGTGCTCTTGGGGTCTGGTGATCGATTGGGCCTCCGATGGGCTGCACTGCGAATAACGTCGTATTTTTTAAATCGGCCGCGCAAATGCCAATGGTGATATCTGTTAGTAAAGGGTCGCAACCTTCCCTACAGTCGTGGCCGTTGCAATTCGAACAAAAACCCCTGTTAATTAAAATGTGCCTCTTCCACCCTATATAAAGGCCTGCAGAATTCGAATCTTGACACCGTTTTTATTCTGCTTTCTCCCCTCTTTATCTTCCTCCTCGTTGCTCTGTTCTGCAATTAAACAACTGCCTTGCGTTCGTCGTGGCTCTGCGATTGTAGCGCACCATCGCAGAGACGGTTCCGTTTTACCCTTGGGAGACGATTGCTCGACAACCTTACACGCCGTAGAGGGAGCAATTTCATTTCAAGGGAACAACACTCGCTGGACTCGGACATTAATCGGTACTGTCTCCTTTACCTTTTCTGAATATTTACTGTTCCAGTTCATTCCCTTGCATAATTGTGGTTGAACTTTGTTGTTGCAATTTGCAATATCATTGAATCTGTATTACTAATGCTTAAAGGCGTTACTATGCCTAGAAACGGTTTTCAGACATTTCTATTGATTGATTTCTAACAATCTTGACACGAAATTGTTGATAGTTGCTTCTATTTGCAGACGACGATGTTGCAAAACAGCAACAACAAATCTGTGCAGACACAGACTTTGCCACCGGCTCCGCCTCTGGTTCCACCACCTATTCCATATTCACATGGCGAGAGACCAGAGAAGTTTAATGGCCAGGATTTCAAACGATGGCTACAAAAGATGCTTTTCTACCTGACAACCTTGGGACTGGCCGAATACCTTTCAGAGGATCCCCCGTTTGTTGAAGAATTGGAGCCTAACGCCACCAAAGTCGAGGCACTTACAGCATGGAAGAATTATGACTTCATTTGTAAGAATTACATTCTCAATGGTTTAGAAAATAGTTTATATAATGTATATTGTACCGTTGAGACTGCAAAGGTTCTCTGGTTATCACTTGAAAAGAAGTACAAGACTGAAGATGCCGGAATAAAGAAATTCATTATCGGAAAGTTTCTTGACTTCAAAATGGTCGATTCCAAAACAGTCGTTATTCAGATTCAAGAACTCCAATTTATCATTCATGAAATTCAAGACGAAAAGATGGAGTTAAGTGAGTCATTCCAGGTGGCTGCCGCTATCAAAAAGTTGCCTCCATCATGGAAGGATTTCAAAAACTATTTGAAGCATAAGCGCAAGGAAATGACCATGGAAGATCCGGTTGTTCGTCTACGAATCGAAGAAGACAACAGAAAATCAGAGAAAAAGGCTACCAATTCATTAAAGGCAAAAGCCAATGTGGTTGAGGATGAAAAGACAAATAAAAGAAAGAGCGAGCAAAATTCTAATGCAAAGAAACAAAAGAAGTTTCAGGGATCTTGCCACAATTGTGGAAAGAAAAGCCACAAAGCAGCCGTGTGTCGTGCCCCTAAAAAGAAGAAATCTGAAGCAAATATGGAAGATAATTCAGATGATGTTGCAGATATGGATTTATGTGCGGTTGTTTCTGAATGCAACCTTGTTGGCAACAACAAGGAGTGGTTTCTAGATACAGGAGCCACTCGTCATATATGTGCCAACAAGTGGATGTTTACAACCTACAAACCTGCCACTGATAACGAGCAACTATTCATGGATAACTCGTCCGCGTCAAAGGTGGAAGGCAAGGGAAAGATTGTACTGAAGTTAACTCCTGGAAAGGAACTAAAATTTAATGACGTTCTCCACGTTCTAGAAATCCGCAAGAACCTGATTTCAGGATCATTGCTCAGCAAGCATGGTTTCAAACTAACATTTGTTGTTGATAAGTTTGTAATATCAAAGAATGGAGTGTATGTTGGAAGAGGATATGTGTGTGATGGCTTGTTTAAAGCAAATGTAACCACTATTGTACCAAACAATGATATGAATAAAATTGAATCTTCTGCTTATATTGTTGACTCTTCTAACATATGGCATTCTAGATTAGGGCATGTAAATTTTGATACATTGCAAAAATTAATTAATCTAGAATTCATACCAAAATGCAATATAGATTCCAACTATAAATGTCAAGTTTGTGCAGAAGCAAAATTGACAAGAACCTCATTTCATTACGTTGAACGAGAAACCGAACCTCTAGAATTAATACATACTGATGTATGCAATTTGAAAATGTGTCAAACTAGAGGTGGAAAGAGGTATTTTATCACATTCATTGATGATTATACCAGATATTGTTATGTATATCTCCTTAGAAGCAAGGACCAAGCAATCGACATGTTTAAACAGTATAAGGCAGAAGTTAAGAATCAACTCAATAAGAAAATAAAATCTTTAAGGAGTGATAGAGGAGGAGAATACGAAGCTCCGTTTGAGGAATTCTGTGCTGAGCATGGAATTATACATCAAACTACATCCCCGTATTCACCTCAATCCAACGGTATAGCCGAACGGAAAAATAGAACTCTTAAAGAAATGATGAATGCCTTACTAATTAGTTCTGGATTGCCAGATAACTTTTGGGGAGAAGTTATTCTTTCGGCAAATCACATTTTGAATAAAATACCGCGAAAGAAAACATCAAAATCTCCACATGAACTTTGGAAAAATAGACCACAATCCTACAAATACTTGAAAGTGTGGGGGTGTCTTTCCAAAGTAGAAATACCAAAACCGAAAAAGGTCAAAATTGGACCAAAGACTATAGATTGCATATTCATTGGACATGCTCATAACAGTAGTGCATATCGATTTTTGGTTTACAAATCTGAAATTGATGACATTCATGAAAACACCATTATCGAGTCTCGAAATGCAAGATTTTTGAACACATTTATCCTCTAAAAACCTCTATTGAAACAAGTGTTCAAAAGAGGCCAAGAGATCGAGATACTCCCGAGGATAATTCTGATCAAAGTAAAATGAATGATAAAGCTGAGATAGACGAACCGAGAAGGAGCAAGCGACAAAGGACCTCTAAATCCTTTGGACCTGATTTCTATGCATATATGATAGAAAATGAACCTCTAACTTACCAACAAGCAATGTCATCTCCTGATGCTCCTTATTGGAAAGAAGCCGTCAATAGTGAAATAGAATCCATTCTACAAAACCATATGTGGGAACTAGTGGGTCTCCCTAAAGGATCAAAACCACTAGGATATAAATGGATATTTAAGAAAAAACTAGAAGCTGACGGCTCAATAGACAAGTATAAAGCAAGACTTGTAATAAAAGGATTCAGGTAGAAGAAAGATCTGGATTACTTTGATACATACTCAGCAGTTATCAGAATAACATCAATTAGGATGCTTATTGCAATTGCATCCATATTAAATTTGGAAATACACCAAATGGATGTGAAAACTGCGTTTTTGAATGGTGAACTAGAAGAAGAGATATATATGCAGCAACCTGAAGGGTTTCTAAGCCCAGGAAATGAAAATAAGGTGTGCAAATTAGTAAAATCACTTTATGGCATTAAACAAAATCCAAAACAATGGCACGAGAAATTTGATGAAACTATATTATCAAATGGATTCAAAACAAATGAATCAGATAAATGCGTGTATGTAAGATATACAGATGTTGGATATGTCATTGTATGTCTTTATGTTGATGATTTGTTAATCCTAGGGAATAATAAGGTCATGTTGTCCTCTAGATTCGATATGAAAGACCTAGGAGTGGCTAATGTAATCTTGGGTGTGAAAATTATAAAAACACCACAACGATATGTGTTATCTCAGTCACATTACATTGCCAAATTACTTGAAAGGTTCAAGCAATATACTATAGCCATTGCAAAATCACTAGTGGATATGAACCAAAATTGGGTAAAGAATACTGGTGATGGAGTATATCAGCTTGAATACTCTCGTATGCTAGGAAGTATTATGTATGCCATAAATTGCACTAGGCTTGATATTGCATACGCTATAAGCAAGTTGAGTAGATATACCAGTAATCCTGGTAAACATCACTGGAAAGCAATAATCAGGGTCCTAGGATATCTAAAGTATACACAAAACTATGTGTTGCAATATGAGAAGTATCCTTCAGTAGTAGAAGGATATAGTGATGCCAATTGGATAACTGGCTCAAATGACACAAAATCCACAAGTGGATATGTGTTTACATTAGGAAATGGAGCAATCTCATGGAAATCATCCAAACAGACTTGCATAGCAAGGTTGATAATGGAATCGGAGTTCATTGCTCTAGATAAAGCCGCAGAAGAAGCAAATTGGCTTAGGAGTTTCTTGGAAGATATTCCAAATTGGAAAAAACCTATACCTCTAATATGTATACATTGTGATAGTCAATCTGCTATAGGAAGGGCAAATAGTACATTGTATAATGGTAAGTCTCGACATATTCGTCGTAGACATAAAACCATAAGACAACTTCTCTCTAATGGAGTTATCACTATAGACTATGTAAGGTCAAAGGATAACATAGCGGATCCACTAACAAAAGGCTTTCCAAGAGAGAAAGATCAAACCTTATCGATGGGAATGGGCTTAAGACCTATGAACTAAGAGTTTTCTAAAACGGAAACCCCACCTAGTTGACTGGAGATCCCAATATCTAGGTTCAAAGGGACAACTAAGTTTAAGATAAACTTGACGGCGCTGTTAAATACAAACCATTCCTATGATATGTCAGTGCACAACCCGTCAGAGAGTAGGATAAGCTTGGCTTTTAATGATGTTTATACCGTGGTGTTATAAAGAACCAAGTGGAGTATTATGGGATACTCTTAATAGAATCACCTCTGTGAGTGCGAAGGCGCCGCTTCAAGAAGAATTGTTAGGTCGAATTCTTCAAGCACTCATGAAACCAAGGCGGTGTTCATGGAAAAAACGAACACAAACAGAGAACCAAGGGGTTAAAGAGCATTTATCATGTGTTATCTTTATAGACTTACACAAACGGCTTACAGTTCAAAGATAGTCCAGTCTACTGATTCGCCAGTTAGTTATAACGATAAAACACTAGGAAAAGTTCAAGGCCTCTGTGCTACTTTTACCGATATGATAAATGTTTCACAAAATTGCAGAACAGATTAGATAATACTCATTCATGTCGGGGATTGTTGGAAATGAATGAGTAAGTTTGGCAAAATTCATTTAGTCCCACATCGGGGAAAGCTAACACATTTGCCACTACTTATACTAAGGCTTGATATGTTATTACAAAAGAAAGAGGAGATGGAAGAAAGAGGCAATAGCTTGATCATGTTAATATTTAAAAGGTCAAAGATAAGGGCCTTAGGCCTTGGGGCTCTTGGGGTCTAGTGATCGATTGGGCCTCTGATGGGCTGCGCTGCGAAAAACGTCGTATTTTTTCAATTGGCCACGCAAATGCCAACGGTGATATCTGTTGGTAAAGGGCGCAACCTTTCCAGCAGTCGTAGCCATTGCAATTCAAACAGAAGCCCCTGTTCATGAAAAAGTGCCTCTTCCACCCTATATAAAGGCCTGCAGAATTCGAATCTTGACACAGTTTTTATTCTGCTTTCTCCCCTCTTTATCTTCCTCTTCATTGCTCTGTTCTACAATTAAACAACTGCCTTGTGTTCATCATGGCTCTGCGATTGTAGCGCACCATCGCAGAGACGGTTCCGTTTCACCCTTGGGAGACGATTGCTTGACAACCTTACGCGATGTAGAGGGAGCAATTTTGTTTCAAGAGAACATCACTTGCGGGACTCGGACATTAATCGGTACTGTCTCCTTTTCCCTTTCTGAATATTTATTGTTCCAGTTCATTCCCTTGCATACTTGTGGCTGAACTTTGTTGTTGCAATTTGCAATATCATTGAATCAATATTACTAACGCTTAAAGGCGTTACTGTGCTTAGAAATGGTTTTCAGACGTTTCTATTAATTGATTTCTAACATAGTTTTGGATGATTAAGTTAGGATTGATTAGTTGTATAAGTTTTGCACGGTAATTACTATTATGTTAGTTAGATTGATTTGAATAATTTGATGTATATGTTTTGTAAATATCTAGTATTAGATTCCCTTAATAATTTAGTTAAATTCAAGTTTGCCGCAATATTGTACGACACATAAATTAGGTTTTTAAATGCTATAGTTTTTATTTATTTTATTTAGTATATTATTCTGTATATAAACTATTAGGGACTGAGATACAAATGGTGGTGATGGTTTTGATGATAATAACCTTGTATTAACTATTATTGTAAAATATATACTAACACTTTTTCTAGATATATGTGTGTGCGTGTGTGTGTGTGTGTGCGCGCGTGTGTGTGCGCGCGTGCGTATGTGTGTGTATACAAATATTAGATACAAGTATTGATTGTTGAAGACTATACAGTCAAAGACTACAAAGAAGAAGAAGAGTTCAAGATTGAAGACTCATGAGTAATAAGAGTTCAAGAGTTCAAGAAAACAGGATAAGTTATAGAGTCTAGAATTTCTCGTTGAAATTCCGCAATAACACTAAATCTCTTCTTTTAAATCCCTATTTTAGTTCTCTTATTATTTCTATCTTATATTTTTCTTGATTTCAAAATTACTTCCTATTAAAAAATATATATCTTTTAATATTTAAATATGTTTCTTGGATTTCAAATCTAACTCCTAATTTGAATATATTAGATTTGATTACTTATATTTTAGTTAACTAATTTAAATATTTTCTTACTTATATTTAAGTTTTAATGTATATTTTACTTAAGTTTCAATTTCCTTATATTCATAGTACTAGTTTTAAAACACATTTCCTATACAGTTATATTTATAGAATTATGTAATTTTTAAATAATCATTTTATATATTATAATTATATGTTTTGAACTTATATTTTTACTCTATTATACTATTTTATTATATATTATAATTATATGTTTTGGACGCTCCCCTAAACTTCACTGCGGTTCTACAAAAGGTTAATTCAAACTGGAAATTAAGAGGTACATTAGATTTAAAACTGATGGAGTTCTTTTCTTGTTTCAATTTACACACCAAGAAGATAGGATGAAAATACTTATGGATGATCCACTAACTAAGAGGAATAAACTTTTTATTATTAAACCTTATGATTCTCAATTTAGTAACGTTTGTGGTCAAATTAAAGCAGTGCCAGTTTGGGTACAATTTTCAAATATTCCTCTCTTCGCTTGGTCGCACCCTGGAATTAATTGGCTTGCCTGTCGGCTTGGTAAGATGGTACGTCTAGATGAAACTACGGAGAAACTTGAGAGGTTACATTATGCTAGATGCCTAATAGAGATCAAACCTGATAAAGAGATTATTATTATTTCCTTGTTAAGATTCCAAGTGGAGGAACCTAGCGTGTTAAGATAACATATTTATGGAGGCCTCTGGTGTGTATCAATTTGAAAGCATTTGAACATAGCCCTGATAAATGTGAAGTACATGCAGCGAGCGATAAAAAAATAGAGGAAAACATGAGAAATAAAGACGCAAATGTTATTAACAATCCTAAGAGAAATCATGCTTATGTTAATGTCAGGGCAAGCAATGTTGAAGTTAACAAATATTCATTGAAGAATGATGATAATTCTTATGGTAGGAGACTGGTTTTTCATAATTCTCAAGCACGGCAGAAAGTAGATAGAAACAAAAAGCAAGAAGCTTACAAGAAGAGTAAAGGGAAAAGTGCATTTGGTGATTACTGGCCTACAAACAACAATTTATCGGTTCCTTCCACAAGAAATAATACAAGTGAACAAATCATTACTATATAGGAAGAAATTGGGGAAGGTGAAATACGGAATGAAGAAGAGGGTGAAAGAGAGAAAGAGCAGATTCAATGTGAAAAAATCGATGTAAATGATATACTTAGCAGCAAGAACCATGGAAAAACTAATTGTCTGCCTATTGTAATAGTCAATAGCTATGCAGTCTTACAAATGATGGGGGGAAGTAGGAGATACTAATGATGATATTACCCATGTAACCAATGAGAAAGAGAATGTTCAAGTTGATTTGCAAGGAAATCAAAGGGAGGACAATGTGCAAAATGAAATTAGCAATGAAAACAAGGAGGAAGAGCAGGTAAAAAAACCATTACAAGGTAATCATGGGGATGAGAATGTCCAAAGTGAAAAACCGGAGAAATTAAGAATGATGAACCTAAGTGTTGTTGTCTCTGGAGCAAATGACACTTCCAAGGAAAACATGAATAAAACAATAGAGCAGTTAAATGGTGATGAACAATTGGGTACGCAAAAAAGAAAGGAAACTAGTCATAAGAAAAGTGAAGCTTGCTTTTTTGATTCCACCACTTGTGGATTTGAAACAACACTAGTGAAAACTTTACCTGTTGCGTGTTTTCTTCATGATGTAACAGCTGAAATCACAAACATACAGAGGAAACCATAAAAAACAAAAAAGCTGCTAATAATGTATGCTTTGGAAATTCAAGTAGTCTCAAAACTCCTGAAGCAGGAATTACGGGTCAAGAAGTTGTGATTGTTAAGTATCCTTATGCGGATATAGGCCCTCCTCCTAGTTTCAAGGCTGCCATTGAATCACATTTATATGATCCTGAAAGAGCTAACTATGAGAAGAGGAGCTGCAGGAAAAATAAAACTGCATTGGTTGAACAAGGTCAGGTCCAGACGTGATCTATCGCAAATCAGAATCAGAATGAAGAGTTTACCAATGCAGTACAACATTAGTGTTTGGAACATTCGTGGAGCTCATGATGACTTAAAGCTTGATCAATGTAAAAACATGATAAGGAAATATAATTTGAGTGCACTGGCTATTGTTAAAACTAAGCTAAATGATGTTTTAACTCAAAGAGCTGCCAGGTACATCAATCCCAATTGGGAAATTTTACACAATTTAATTAATTCTAGTTATGGTAGGATTTATTTTATTTTTGACTCTACTATGCACAAGATTACTATGATAATGTCTTCATATCAGCACATACACTGTTATTGCACTCATGTGCCTACTTCTACTTCTTATTGTTTTACTTTTGTCTATGCCTCTAATTCAATTAGTGCTATGGACACCCTATTTAATCAATTACTTGACTATAGGCAACATATACACCCTTGGGTGGTGTGTGGTGATTTTAATACTCCTTTAAAACTCTCTGATAGAGTTGGGGGCATTCCTGTTTCTCAGTCTGAAATTAGAGCAATTAATATTGCTCTTAAAGAGTGTGACCTTCTTGAAATTAATTCTTTTGGTATGTCTTACTCTTAGAATAGTTGTAAAAGAGATGGACCCAGTATCTATTCTAAAATTGACCATGCTTTCTGTAATATGGTTGTGCTTAACTTGTGGTCATGCTTGTTGAATGAATTGCCTACCCCCTTGCTTTCTGATCACTCCTTGCAGGTCCTTACTTTAGGTGATAATTTTTTAGTTAGGTACACAAGCTTTAAATTCTTTAATGTTTGGACTTTAGAACCTGATTTTATTGATATTGTCAAACAACATTGGGAAGCTGCAGTACATGGTAACCTTACGGTCATTCTCAGTAAAAAGCTTAGAATCCTTAAGAAAGCTCTTAAAACATGGTCCATTATGAAATTTGGTAGTGTGTCTAAACAATCTAAAATCTTGGAGCAGCAATTAAACACTATTCAGTTTGCCATGCAAAATGATCCTACTATCACCTCTCTTGTTTGTGAAGAAACTGTGCTCTCTAATAATTATAGAAATGCTTTACTCTCTTAATCTTCAATGAGTAGGCAAAAACTGGGAATTAGGTGGCATGAAGTGGGAATCAGGAATACTGCATATTTTCATGCAGTGTTAAAAGCCAAACATAATAGGGAGACAATTCATAGTATCACTGATGCGCATAGCCAGCTGCACGTTACTCTTCCTGAGGTACAAACTACTTTTATAAATTACATCACTGTTCTCCGTGGTAACATTAACAATTTTATGCCGAATCTTGATTTAATGGACCCTAATGTTAAATCAAGCCCAGTTTGATTCTTTGAGTTCTGCTATTATTGATCCAGAAATTAGAACGACTATGCTCTCACAGAATAAGAATTCTTGTGGAGGACCTGATGGTTTTAATGCTCTTTTTTACAACCACTGTTGGATTACGATACAATATGATGTACATAAAGCTATGCATCAGTTTTTTAAAAGAGCCAATATGATGAATTCTTTTAACTACACTAACAAAGCTTTAATTCCTAAAAATAAGAATTCATGTTCCATGAGATAACCCGTAACTTCCCCGGTAAGGAAAGCACGAATTGCTTTGAGAACAACACATATTGGAACACAAAAAGAAGAACATTTCATTTTTTATTACAACAATTCCATCAGAATACAAGAATATACAGAGTATGTATAAATATACATTCGACAAATATCAGGGATTACAATAAATTACTTAGCAGCGGAAAAATAATACAAAACACAACTGAAAGTAATACACGGATACAGAGCTTTCCGAGCATCGCTCCAGCTGTAAATCAGGATCCTGTGAATATAAATCTGCAAAACCAAAACTACTAGCTGCCCATGTGGAAAATAGGGGCACCCAGAGTTTAGGTTAAAACAATAAACTCCAGGTCAGTCATGTGACTGGTGTGAGAACTAAAACAGTTATTAATCTTTATTTTTAAAGTTAAGTAAATCAAGGGACCACGCCGTATAACACGGAACGGGTTTCCTCCCAAGAATACCAGTGCATAAAACAAACAGCGCAATACTAAATAAAGAAAAATGAAGCTATTATAAGACCCAGGTCCCATCACACAATGCAACGCAAGCCAGAGGATAGGGTTTTTACCTTATAATAGCCAAAGAATGCTTGATACGCGAAATTTCATGTTTGATTATTACTATAAGTGAAAAAAACAACTTCAATCATAATGTATAAATCATAGACGGCATAAGTGACCCATACCACTATGTCGCCGTAATAGGCTCTACAAATAAAACCGAAAGTCACATATTGGAAATTGGATTCCATCATGAGTCGAGGCAAGGGGCAAGCTCCTCTCTGTTCGAGACACTTTAGCAAATGTCTCAGGACCACACACAACAATCCTTGGAATCGGTTGGGCCGGTCCTCTCTTACTTTTGAGGATTAGTTATTTCTGAACACGCGTTTCCCGGTCCTAACAGACCTATATCTGAGGCGCCTCTCATTCCAACAAGCACACAGGTGAAAAGTATATAAATTTCAACCAGTTTAAGCATTGACACAACCACTAGCTAGAAAGAAACGTCGTGTTCCCCCAACGGTCACTATCCCGTTTTTGACTCATACCGAGGTGTGAGGCTCGCGAATTCACGCTATACACAAAGCTATGCCACACAGGCTGTGCTTTGATCACCAACCACAAGACTTTGCTTTTCAACAGAAGCCTTGATCATTTGCCACTTAGGCATGACACACGAGCAATCCACTCTACGTGACTGATGTCCATCGATATACAACCTCTGAGCTCGTACGTCTCAAAGAAGGGCGTTAAGCAAGAGAATAAATTCTCTGCTGCCAAACAGATGTATATTTAATAGAGATCAATCAACATAGAATAAAATCCAATGTCAGACACACAATCCATTTACAAGTTCGTTCTGGGTCTGAATGAAACCGGAAGCACATTCCTTGCATATCCATCGATCTCTAAGTACGTCTGGACGATCACCAACTAATTCCCTCCTCTTGGGTGTTCAGCCCAATCAAGATCATCAGTAATCACCCAAACGACGTGAAGACTTCCGGTCTTCAACCACCGTCTTCACCTTCGACATATCGTCGAATCGGTTATTCAGAATGGTTATAAACCCGGGTTTTCGAATAACCCGCGTATATAATAAACAAATGTTACACAAACCCAACATACGCCTCATTCCAATTCAGAATATTCTTTTATTCAAATTTTCACACTCTTAGGGAAAGGTTCCAATTAATTTTATCAAAGATAAATTCTTCTGAATTTATTCTTTAATCTTCCTTTGGATATCATTTCAAACCATATTATGGTTTTCCAAACTAGTCGAGTTTAGCGGACCACACCGAAGTAATTATTTATTTTATCTCCCAATCCCAACCTATTCATCCCATGGAGCAAAACTGGTAGTACTCCACATCTAACACCACGGTGTTATCAGTAAAATTAATTACCACTTCACATTCAAATCTAATTAAAGATTTAACTATCGCTTTGGAGCAAAACTGGTGATACCCCATTCTCGATCATTTCAATCTAGTTAAAGATTCATTAAAACTCCACTTAGTTTTAATCTTCTCAAAAATCAATATCCTGTCTTTAACTGGGTTAAAGAACCAATGTCATCTAAAACACGATTCACGGTAAACCCAAAATCACATTCTATTGTTAATCGGGTTAAAGAAAAGGTGTTATTCAAAACACCGCTCACGATAAACCCAAAAAGTCAATTCAAATTCAACTGCTATTAATATTATTTAATTGGCACACTTCATTAAATCTAAATAGAAAGATTTAATCTTTTTCTCAACTGGGTTTAAGAACAGTGTTAATGAAGACACCATTCACGACAAACCCAAATCACATTTGATATTAAATACAAGGCTCTAAATAGAAAATATATCGGCTTATATTCAATATCAAATTCTACAACCAACAAATATCGTATTGGAAATAACGATATTAATATATCTTTCAAATTTCCAAAACAATATCTGTATAATCCCGAAATCCAACATCGAAATATTCCGAAGATAATTTCGATTCAAATCCATTCCAATTCACGTATTGGAAATTTTGATTATTTTTAAAAACACTTTCAATCCATTTTATTTATTTAAAAATAATTGGATTTTTATTTCTAGTTATAAACTAGTTCATTTCGATAAAACATATATTTTTATCCTTTCAAATGTGCAATTTTTCATCCCAGTTCTTTCCAATTCATATATTTTGATTTTACACAAATTATAAATATTTTTAATAATTTTATCAAGGCCCGTACAGTCGATTTCTAATAACGGTCGTCGAACTGCACTTACAGCGACCTTTTCCAAATTTGATTTGGACATAATTCCAAATCCAACCGTTAGATTTCAGATTCCTAATATTCGTTGGAAAGCTCTTTTCGTTACGAACCCAACGGTTCCAGTTTTAGGAGAATCCGACGGTCGGATATCCCGTAACGTCAATTCGAAGTCAATGGTCGAAATTCGCGAACTACCACGGCGCGGCGCATTCTATTCAGGCCATTTAATATATATAATATATATATTTCGCCGATTTCAATTCAAAACGTACTTTGTAAATCGTTTTAAATTCGTTTTCGTAACGATTTCAAACTTCATATTCAATTTCGAATCAAAATTGAATATTCCACATCATCGATATACAAATGATAATATTTTCAAAACGTTATAATTTGAAATCACTTCCTTTTCTATATTCATTATAAAAACGAATATAATCGATATAAATATCGTTTACATCAAAATAGCGCAACTCTAATCAACACGGCTTTATATATTTTAATAACTTTGTTATTCTATTCAACAAATGAATATTTGTTCTATTCAACACATGAATCTATATTTCTTTCAACTCATGAATATTCTCAACACATGAGTATCGTCAACACATGACTATTTCTATTATTTAGTATATTTTATAAAATTATATTATCTATCGTTTGATTTTTAATCAGACTCCAACCGTAAAGTAGTAAGAGAATGATTCCCTAAGTATTAACCCCGAAGGCCGAAACCAACATCAGATCAATACCCAGGAAACCACTCATCTTATCTAGTTTCCAGTTAGTTTCTAATCTTAAATATGATAAAGATGTAAATTTTATTATTAAAATATTTTACTCAACACATGATAAGTTTCAACACATGAATATTCTCAACACATGAACATCGTCAACACATGACTATTTATTATATTCAACACATGAATCTTTATTTTATTCTATTCAACACCTGAATATATATTTTATTCTATTCTTTATTTTCCCAAGTGGAATGAGGCCCAATCAATTACCATATAATGTTAATTATATGGATTCCATACAACACATGTATATAATAGCAACGATTAATAATCAACCATCATCCAAAGTGCACCACACAACTGCATAAGCATTAAATATAACTAATTAATGCTCATACAGTCTGTCAATCAAACGATCGACATACCACTAAACAATTGAGATTAATGTACGCCAAATATCATCCCAACACCCATGTGGGGTTTCAATCCACAAACATTGAATATTATTTGTGCAGTTGGGCGATGTGTAAAATTTATCGTCCCAATCAATATCCATCAAATGGGTGTACATAAACAAACCGTCCGGTTTGTAAATGAATATTTATTTATTCACATTCACGTTAAAAATTATATTTTTAACGATAATTAATTTATTTCAACACATGAATGTTTTATTATCTATTTCACATCAACATCACAAACAAACTTCACAACACATCAAATAAGCATACAAGTCGTCCATGGTCTGAGGACGACGGGTGTCGGGTGCTGCTAAGCACCGTCTGCATCCTAGTATATATATTTTTAACTAGAAAACAAAACTTAAAGTGAGAAGTTCTCACCCAAGCTAAACCGATATACCGCGACTCTTCATATGTAGGAAATCTTCGTCGTGCTCGCCATTTGTCAATTTCATTGTCCATAGCCACTACATATATAAAAATCACATTTTTATATTGTTACTATATTGATAAAAATTCTATTTTTATACCGCTACTATATAGAAAAAAATTCTATTTTTACAACGGTGTTCATATAATAAAGATTATATTTTTCTCTCGTCGTTCTCTATATAAAAATTATATTTTTATATCCCTCTTCCTCCAATAAAGATTATATTTTTATAACGCTCCTTCCTATATAAAAATTATATTTTTATATCTACTTCTAATATAAAGATCGAATTTTTATATCATCGCTATAAAAATCACATTTATATTTTAATATATATATATAATAAAAATCAGATTTTTATTAAGCTACATAAATAAAGATCAAATTTTTACTATCTATATAATATAAAAATCGTATTTTTATTCTTTCTATAATATAAAAATCATTTCTTTCTATGATGAAAAGCCTAATCTTTTCTATAAACAAATCATACCTTTGTTTTAAAATAAAAATTAAATCTTTTCGGTGTTAAAAAGCTAATCTTTTCTATAAACAAAAATCTATTATTTCTTGAAAAATCCTAATGAAAATCCTATATTTAATTTCTTAAATAAATAAACACGAAATTAAACACTCACATTTTTGTACGAAGGAGGGGGGAAGCTCGCTAGCGGTCATCAGTGGTTGAGGGGGGGGTCTTCTCCGATTCGGTGTCGCCGGAGGTGGGTCAAGGGGGCAGGCGACATCGGTTTTGGTGAGGAAAAGGGGGGGGGGGGCTCGCGCCCCGATTCAGAAGAGGGGGAGGAGGAGAAGAGGAAGGAGGAACTCGGGGTGGTCTCCGGTGGTCGGCGCGCCACCTGGGGGTGGGGGACGCGGCTCCTCCCCGTTCGTCGTTCTTTTTTTAATCTTATTTTTCTCGAATGGATGAAACGTGGGGGGCTTGAGAGTATAGAAAGAGAGAGGAGAGAGAGTTTTTATTTAATTATTTAATTATTACAAAAAGGTACTTTTTATTTTGACCTCGAAACGAGACCCACCGCCTATCGTTCATAGCTAATTACCTCCATTCTGAACACAATGGGATATGTATCGTAGGATGATTCGATCGTTTCGATCAGTTTTCGTCAAAATCAAAATATAACTCTATATATTGAATTTGAACGCGCATTTCAATTTACCGACGCCACGTACGGACTCTAAAAATTCCCGAAAAATATTTTCTAGCTTAGTATTGACGATACGGTCCTAACAAAACAAATTTCATCGAATTCTGAGATCGTTTGAAAAATGGCCAATTTCAGGTCGATCGAAATTGACTGAAACTGGTCAAACGCATTTTCCTTTGCCACGCTCACATATTGATTCAGAAAATTACAAATTTTGAAAGCTAGCAATAACTTGACATCACGGATCCAACAAAAGTGGTTTCGTCGAAAACCGAGGTCGTTTGCAAAATTTCCATTTTTAAGGGCCAGAATTCCATAACGATTATTCTGAATTTTCAACTGGGTATAACTTTTGATCCCCGCTATGAAATTTCAATTTTTCGGATTCGTTGGGAAGATATTTTCAAATAGATTCTAATATTTTTGGTTTCGCTAAAATCCGGTTTATTTTGCACCCGGTACATTCATTTAAACTTTGAAATCGAAATTTAAAACTACCGCGCCATTTTCAATCCCAATTATATTTTAAAATAAATATTTATATTCTAACGTCGATCTATATAAATATATACGTTCTAATTCTATTCAAAATAAATTTCTCGTCATCATTATTTAAAATAAATCATTTTAAATATTCAAATTTCATCGAAATTGCCAAAATAAAAAATTTTAATTGGCTCGGATTTTCCGGGTTGTTACAATCTCCCCCACTTAAAACTTTTCGTCCCCTAAAAGGAACGAAGCCGAAAGTTGTTTAACTAATCAACTCAACTCCCATTATTTTCATTACGGCTTAAGTTCTTCAACTTTTCAGTTTCTAAGAACTTTTCAAATTTTTCGAAAATTTGGCTGACACCCTAAATTTTCGAAAAGTTTCTCCATAACCTCCCTTGCACCGGGGACTTCGGGATATTTCAAATAGTCTCCCATGGCCCTCATCAATCCAAAAAGAAAAAGAAACAGCCAAGCGGCTAGCCAATCGACTCATAAAATCATCCAAAACCCAAGAAATTAGTAAACATGTACCTATTTGTCGGGCAAACAATTTTATTCTTCTGCTCTAGCCTTCTTGCTATGACCTGTTCAATGTAAGTACATGTATATGCATGCATTTTCAAACAATTTTCAATCCAGTTCAATATTTGGTTCAATTTGGCCTAAATGGTTAAAAATATCAAACCAATAATCAAACAACACAACCATCAATCAATTAGTGAATTATCGTTTCAAATTCATAACTTTGATACATATATAGAAAATCATGTTTTTGATGCCAAATCACAACAAAAAACCTATCTAGTTTTGGTTCTCACACCAGTCTAATGGAAATACATAGATATCACACCTTCGAAACACGAACATAAATACTGATGATGTGGCCACATCATCAGAATTATCGCCGGGTGTCTAGAATGTGATTCTATATCTATCCAGTATATTAAAACTTCGAATATACGTTCATGACGCGTATATGCAAAACCTTTATATACCCGATTGTCCAAAATCCATATGAATAAAATATTCAAATACGTATACTTGAATTTAACTTTCAAAATAAAATTGTTTTCTTTTGAAAAATATACTCTTCGCACTCGTTCTAGGATACTAGTGATCCTATCTCTAATGAGTAATTCTCATTGGATATTGCTAATCCAATATCTGATGAATTCTTTTGTTCGATTCTAACATGTCCTATTCCCGAGATCTGTAAACCAAAGCTCCGATACCACTTGACATAACCCGTAACTTCCCCGGTAAGGAAAGCACGAATTGCTTTGAGAACAACACACATCGGAACACAAACAGAAGAACATTTCATTGTTTATTACAACAATTCCATCAGAATACAAGAATATACAGAGTATGAATAAATATACATTCGACAAATATCAGGGATTACAATAAATTACATAGCAGCGAAAAAACAATACAAAACACAACTGAAAGTAATACACGGATACAGAGCTTTCCGAGCATCGTTCCAGCTGTAATTCAGGATCCTGTGAATATAAATCTGCAAAACCAAAACAACTAGCTGCCCATGTGGAAAATAGGGGCACCCAGAGTTTAGGTTAAAACAATAAACTCCAGGTCAGTCATGTGACTGGTGTGAGAACTAAAACAGTTATTAATCTTTATTTTTAAAGTTAAGTAAATCAAGGGACCACGCCGTATAAGGCGGAACGGGTTTCCTCCCATGAATACCAGTGCATAAAACAAACAGCGCAATGCTAAATAAAGAAAAATGAAGCTATTATAAGACCCAGGTCCCATCACACAATGCAACGCAAGTCGGAGGATAGGGTTTTTACCTTATAATAGCCAAAGAATGCTTGATACGCGAAATTTCATGTTTTATTATTACTATAAGTGAAGAAAACAGCTTCAATCATAATGTATAAATCGTAGACGGCATAAGTGACCCATACCATTATGTCGCCGTACTAGGCTCTACAAATAAAACTGATAGTCACATATTGGAAATTGGATTCCATCATGAGTCGAGGCAAGGGGCAAGCTCCTCTCCGTTCGAGACACTCTAGCAAATGTCTCAGGACCACACACAGCGATCCTTGGAATCGGTTGGGCTGGTTCTCTCTTACTTTTGATTATTAGTTATTCCTGAACACACGTTTCCCGGTCCTAACAGACCTATATCCGAGGAGCCTCGCGTTCCAAATACCACACAGGTGAAAAGTATATAAATGTCAGCCAGTTTAAGCACTGACACCACCACTAGCTAGAGAGAAACGTCGTGTTCTCCCAACGGTCTCTATCCCGTTTTTGACTCATACCGAGGTGTTAGGCTCGCGAATTCACGCTATACACAAAGCTATGCCACACAGGCTGTGCTTTGATCATCAACCACAAGACTTTGCTTTTCAACAGAAGCCTTGATCATTTTCCACTTAGGCATACCACACAGGCAATTCACTCTATGTGACTTATGTCCATCGATATACAACCTCTGATCTCGTACGTCTCAGAAGGGCGTTAAGCAAGAGAATAAATTCTCCACCGCCAAACAGATGTATATTTAATAGAGACCAATCAGCACAGAATAAAATCCAATGTCAGACACATGGTCCATTTACAAGTTCGTTCTGGGTCTGAACGAAACCGGAGGCACTTTCCTCGTATATCCATCGTTCTCCGAGTACGTCTGGACGATCACCAACGGATTCCCTCCTCCTGGGTGTACAGCCCAATTAAGATCATCAGTAATCACCCAAAGTGATGTAACGACTTCCGGTCTTCAACCACCGTCTTCATCTTTGACATATTGTTGAATCGGTTATTCAGAATGGGTATAAACCCGGCCTTTTCGAATAACCTGCGTATATAATAAAAAAATGTTACACAAACCCAGCATACGACTCATTCCAATTCAGAATATTCTTTTATTCAAATTTTCACACTCTTAGGGATAGGTTCCCATTAATTTTATCAAAGGTAAATTCTTCTAAATTTATTCTTTAATCTTCCTTTGGATATCATTTCAAACCATATTATGGTTTTCCAAACTAGTCGGGATTAGCAAACCACACCAAAGTAATTATTTATTTTATCTCCCAATCCCAACCTATTCATCCCATGGAACAAAACTGGTAGTACTCCATATCTAACACCACGGTGTTATCGGTAAAATTAATTACCACTTCACGTTCAAATCTAATTAAAGATTTAACTATCGCTTTGGAGCAAAACTGGTAATACCCCATTCTCGATCATTTCAATCTAGTTAAAGATTCATTAAAACTCCACTTAGTTTTAATCTTCTCAAAAATCAATATCCTGTCTTTAACTGGGTTAAAGAACCAATGTCATCTAAAACACGATTCACGATAAACCCAAAATCACATTCTATTGTTAATCGGGTTAAAGAACAGGTGTTATTCAAAACACCGCTCACGATAAACCCAAAAAGTCAATTCAAATTCAAATCCAATTAATATTATTTAATTGGCACACTTCATTAAATCTAAATAGAAAGATTTAATCTTTTTCTCAACTGGGTTTAAGAACAGTGTTAATGAAGACACCATTCACGACAAACCCAAATCACATTTGATATTAAATACAAGGCTCTGAATAGAAAATATATCGGCTTATATTCAATATCAAATTTTACAACCAACAAATATCGTATTGGAAATAACGATATTAATATATCTTTCAAATTTCCAAAACAATATCTGTATAATCTCGAAATCCAATATCGAAATATTCCGAAGATAATTTCGATTCAAATCCATTCCAATTCACGTATTGGAAATTTTGATTATTTTTAAAAACACTTTCAATCCATTTTATTTATTTAAAAATAATTGGATTTTTATTTCTAGTTATAAACTAGTCCATTTCGATAAAAAAAAATATTTTTATCCTTTCAAATGTGGAATTTTTCATCCCAGTTCTTTCCAATTCATATATTCTGATTTTACACAAATTATAGATATTTTTAATAATTTTATCAAGGCCCGTACAGTCGATTTCCAATAACGGTCGTCGAACTGCACTTATAGCGACCTTTTCCAAATTTTATTTGGACATAGTTCCAAATCCAACCGTAAGATTTCAGTATCCTAATATTCTTGGAAAGCTCATTTCGATACGAACCCAACGGTTCCAGTTTCAGGAGAATCCGACGGTCGGATCTCTCGTAACGTCAATTCGAAGTCAATGGTCGAAATTCGTGAACTGCCACGGCACGGCGCGTTCTATTCAGGCCATTTAATATATATAATATATATATTATATAGATTTTGTCAATTTCAGTTCAAAACGTACTTTATAAATCGTTTTAAATTCGTTTTCGAAACGATTTCAACTTCATATTCAATTTCGAATAAAAATTGAATATTCCACATCATTGGTATACAAATGATAATATTTTCAAAACGTTATAATTTGAAATCACTTCCTTTTCTATATTCATTATAAAAATGAATATAATCGATATAAAAATCGTTTACGTCAAAATAGCGCAACTCTAATCAACACGGCTTTATATATTTTAATAACTTTGTTATTCTATTCAAAAAATGAATATTTATTCTATTCAACACATGAATCTATATTTCTTTCAACTCATGAATATTCTCAACACATGAGTATCGCAAGCACATGAATATTTCTATTATTTAGTATATTTTGTAAAATTATGGTATCTATCGTTTGATTTTTAATTAGACTCCAACCGTAAAGTAGTAAGAGAATGATTCCCTAAGTATTAACCCCGAAGGCCGAAACCAACACCAGATCAATACCCAGGAAACCACTCATCTTATCTAGTTTCCAGTTAGTTTCTAATCTTAAATATGATAAAGATGTAAATTTTATTGTTAAAATATTTTACTCAACACATGATAAGTTTCAACACATGAATATTCTCAACACATGAGCATCGTCAACACATGACTATTTATTCTATTCAACACATGGATCTTTATTTTATTCTATTCAACACCTGAATATGTATTTTATTCTATTCTTTATTTTCCCAATTGGAATGAGGCCCAATCAATTACCATATAATGTTAATTATATGGATTCCATACAACACATGTATATAATAGCAACGATAAATAATCAACCATCATCTAAAGTGCACCACACAACTGCATAAGCATTAAATATAACTAATTAACGTTCATACAGTCTGTCAATCAAACGATCGACATACCACTAAACAATTGGGATTAGTGTACGCCAAATATCATCCCAACACCCGTGTGGGGTTTCAATCCACAAACACAGTGTATTATTTGAGCAGTTGGGTGATGTGTAAAATTTATCGTCCCAATCAATATCCATCAAATGGGTGTACATAAACAAACCGTCTGGTTTGTAAATGAACATTTATTTATTCACATTCACGTTTAAAATTATATTTTTAACGATAATTAATTTATTTCAACACATGAATGTTTTATTATCTATTTCACATCAACATCACAAACAAACTTCACAACACATTAAACAAGCATACAAGTCGTCCATGGTCTGAGGACGATGGGTGTCAGGTGCTTCTAAGCACCGTCTGCATCCTAGTATATATATTTTTAACTAGAAAACCAGATTTAAAGTGAGAAATTCTCACCCAAGCTAAACCAATATACCGCGACTCTTCATATGTAGGAAATCTTCGTCGTGCTCGCCTTTTGTCAATTTCATTGTTCGTAGCCACTACATATATAAAAATCACATTTTTATATTGTTACTATATAGATAAAAATTCTATTTTTATACTGCTACTATATAGATAAAAATTCTAATTTTACAACGGTGTTCATATAATAAAGATTATATTTTTCTCTCGCCATTCTCTATATAAAAATTATATTTTTATATCCCTCTTCCTCCAATAAAGATTATATTTTTATAACGCTCCTTCCTATATAAAAATTATATTTTTATATCTACTTCTAATATAAAGATCGAATTTTTATATCATCGCTATAAAAATCACATTTTTATTTCAACATATATATATATATAATAAAAATCAGATTTTTATTACGCTACATAAATAAAGATCAAATTTTTACTATCTATATGATATAAAAATCATATTTTTATTCTTTCTATAATATAAAAATCATTTCTTTCAATGATGAAAAGCCTAATCTTTTCTATAAACAAATCATACCTTTGTTTTAAAATAAAAATTAAATCTTTTCGGTGTTAAAAAGCTAATCTTTCCTATAAACAAAAATCTATTCTTTCTTGAAAAATCCTAATGAAAATCCTATATTTAATTGCTTAAATAAACACGAAATTAAACACTCACATTTTCGTACGAAGGAGGGGGGAAGCTCGCTGGTGGTCATCAATGGTTGAGGGGGGGGTCTTCTCCGATTCGGCGGCGCCGGAGGTGGGTCAGGGGGGCAGGCGGCATCGGTTTTGGTGGGGAAAGGAGGGGCTCGCGCTCCGATTCAGAAGAGGGGGAGGAGGAGAAGAGGAGGGAGGAGCTCGGGGTGATCTCCGGTGGTTGGCGCGCCACCTGGGTGGGGCGCGGCTCCTCCCCGTTCGTCGCTCTTTTTTTTTAATCTTATTTTTCTCGAATGAATGAAATGGGGGGCTGAGAGTATATAAAGAGAGAGGAGAGAGAGTTTTTATTTAATTAATTAATTATTTCAAAAAGGTACTTTTTATTCTGACCTCGAAACGATACCCACCACCTGTCGTCCATAGCTAATTACCCCCATTCCGAACACAATGGGATATGTATCGTAGGCTGATTCAATCGTTTCTATCAGTTTTCATCAAAATCAAAATATAACTCTATATATTGAATTTGAACGTGCATTTCAATTTACTGGGGCCACGTTCTAAAAATTCCAGAAAGTTTTTTCTAGCTTCGTATTGACGATATAGTCCTAACAAAACTAATTTCATCGAATTCTGAGACCGTTTGAAAAATGGCCAATTTCAGGTCGATCGAAATTGACTGAAACAGGTCAAACGCGTTTTCCTTTGCCACGCTCACATATTGATACAGAAAATTACGAATTTTGAAACCTAGCAATAACTTGACATCACAGATCAAACAAAAGTGGTTTCGTCGAAAACCGAGGTCGTTTGCAAAATTTCCATTTTTAAGGGCCAAAATTCCATAGCGACTATTCTGAATTTTTAACTAGGCATAACTTTTGATCCCCGCTATGAAATTTCAAATTTTCGGATTCGTTGGAAAGATATTTTCAAATAGATTCTAATATTTTTGGTTTCGCTAAAATCCGGTTTATTTTGCACCCGGTACATTCATTTAAACTTTAAAATCGAAATTTCAAACTACAGCGCCATTTTCAATCCCTTTTATATTTTAAAATAAATATTTATATTCTAACGACGAGCTATATAAATTCATACATTCTAATTCTATTCAAAATAAATTTCTCATCGTCATTATTTAAAATAAATCATTTTAAATATTCAAAATTCATCGAAATTGCCAAAATAAAAAAATTTAATTGGCTCGGATTTTCCGGGTTGTTACATTCTGTGAGTCACTATAGGCCATTTTCCAGTTGTAACAATATTTATAAATGCACAGGCTTAAGTTAGTTCTCCCTGACATAATATCAATGAACCAATCTGATTTTCTTCCTTCGAGAAGCATTCTTGACAATATTCTTGTTGCTCATGAACTTCTCAAAGGATACAATCGGAAAAATTGTTCTCCTTGTATCATGCTCAAGCTTAATATTAGGAAAGCGTTTGATACCTTACAATGGACTGCTATTACTAGGATTTTGAGCTACATGAACTTTCCTCCTTGTTTTGTAACTTGGATTTACTCTTGCATTAGCACAACTCGCTTTTCTATTAATGTTAATGGTCTCACAGTAGGATTTTTAGAGAGTAAGCAGGGTATACATCAAGGAGATCCTATCTCCGCGTATCTTTTCATTATTGCAATGGAATTGCTCACTAGAATGTTAGACTAACTTGTTTACAATAATGATTTCCTTTTGCATCCTAAGTGCAGAAACCCTAGAATTACATCTCTCATGTTTGCTGATGATTTAATTATTTTATGTAAAAGAAATTGTAATTGAATGGAATTCGATTTAGTGATAATCGAGATGAGCTTCTGTGAAGGAAGGCCTTTACTATTTATGGAATTCAAGAGGATTTACCGTTATTCCATTTATAGTATTAGTTTGATACGTAAAATTATATCGATTATAAACTATTATGATCTCTGTGAAGATTCCATTTTGATGGAAGATGATTTAGGTTTATCGTGAACTATGTTTTAAGCGACATTGGTTCTTTAACCCAGTTAAAGACAGGATTAATTTTCCTAAAGTTGAATAATCATTAAGTAATGATTTTTGAGATTAAAATTAAATGTAGTTTTAATGAATCTTTAATTAATTGGAATGTGATTGAGGTAACTAAATTTACCGAATTCAAGGAAATGATTGAGAATGGAGTAGCACTAGTTTTACTCCATGCGATAGTTAAATCTTTAATTAGATTTGAAATGTGAAATGGTGATTAATTTTACCGATAACACATTGTGTGTTAGATATGGAGTACTAACAGTTTTGCTCCATGGGATAAATAGGTTTGGATTGGGATAATAAAATAAATGATTACTTCGGTAAGATTCGCTAATCCCAACTAGTCGATAAACCTTAATTTGGTTTAAGATGTGAAAAGATAGTACAAAAATCTTTTGCAATGGTTTTAAAAGAAAGACTTAAACAAGTGGTTTAAATGAAACAAATCTTGATAAGATTTATGGGAATAATTCCCAATGTAATAAATATTGGAGTAAAAGAATATTATGGAATGGAATGAGGTGTATGATGTGTTTTTATAGTACTTGATTATAAAATACGCGAGTTATTTGGAAAGACCGGGTTTAGCCCATTTTGAATAACTAATACGATGACTAAAAGTCGAAGATTTGAAGAAGGTGGTTGAAGACCGAAGATCTTCACATCATTTGGATGATTACTGATGTGTTGATTGAGTTGTACACCCAAGACGAGGTAATAAGTGGTGATTGTCCAGACGTACTTGGAGAACGACCGAATATGCGAGGACCTCTCTCCTGTATTGGACATATGGGACGAGGAATAAGGTGCCTCCAGTTATGTTCAGACCCAGAATGGGCGTATAAATGGATTGTATGTTTGACATTGTAGTGTGTGCCATGTTGTTGATCTCTACTAAATATATATATGTTTGGTGGCAGAGAATTTATTTTCTTTCTTAACACCCTTCTATGAGACGTACGAGCTTAGAGGTTATATATTGGTAGAAATCAATGATATAGTATGGATTGACAGTGTGGCATGGCAAGTTGCAAGTGACCAAGGCTTTTGTTGAAAAGAAGAGTTATGGGAATGATGATCAAAGCAAAACTTTAAGTATCATAGCTTTGTGTATACCGTTAATTTGCGAGCCTCACAACTCGGTATGAGTCAAAAAAGGGATGTGGACCTTATGGAGGACATGTGTTTCTTTCTAGCTAGAAGTGGTGTCATGGTATGGAGCCCATACATTTTTACTTATGTTGACGATGGATTGTGAGGAACCTTGGATATGAGTCGACTAAAAGGATCGAGTGATAGGTCCGATAGGACCGGGAAACGTATTGTTCAGGAATAACCAATCCTCAAAAGTAAGAGAGGATCGTCCCTGACAATAACCAAGGGCTCGCCACCGTCCGACTCTTGGGCATCCTGCTAGAGATGGCTTGAAACTGATGAGGAAGATCCCTTGTCTCGACTCATGATGAAAATCCAATTTCCAATACGACATTGTATGGTTTTAATTGTAAACCTATATAGCGACATAATATATGGTACCTATGTCGTCTATGATTGATACATTTATGTTTGATGTTGTTTTGACACTATGCACTTATAGTAATATCAATATGATTTGTTTTAAAGCGTATCAAGCATGTTTGGCTATTATAAGGGAAAACCCTATCCATTGGCTTCCGTTGCATTGTGTGATGGGACCTGAGTCTTATGATAGCTTCATTTTTCCAAAAGCATTGCATTGTTTACAAACTGTTTTTATTTTAGAGTATTCATGGGAGTAAACCCGTTCCATGATATGCGGCGTGGTCCCGTGATTTACCTTATTTTAAAGTAAAGTTTAATAACTATTTTGAGTTCTCACACCAGTCCCATAACTGACCTGGTGTTTATTGTTTCTACCTAAACTCTGGGTGCCCATATTTTCCACACGGGAAGCTAGTAGTTCTGGTTTTCGCAGATATTTCATTTCACAGGATCCTAGATTACAGCTGGAGCTCTATTCGGAAAGCTTTGTATTCGTGTACTTCTTTCAGTTGTGTGTTGATGTTTTTCCGCTGCATATTATGTTTATGTATTTAAATGTAATTTAAATCTCTGATATTGTATTTCTTATATATATTATTTATTCATACTCCGATATATTCTTATACTCTAATGTAAATTGTTGTAATAACAATGAAATGTTCTTATGTTTGTGTTCTGATGCGTCGTGTTCTCAACGCAATCCGGGTACCTTCGTCTCTTCCGGGATCGGGGAAGTTTAGATCGTGATAAGCGAGGTTAAGATCTAATCACCACCGTTGAGTTTATCAATCTAGATATGCTGATTCATTTTGTATTTAGATGTTTTGGGAATTAATCACTGTATTGCGTGGTTTAATAGGAGGGAGGATCGGGTGATATGGGCTGTTGATTTTAATGGAGCCCGCAGAATCAGTTTGTTGACCAACACATGAATTTTGACCAAAGTAGGGTTTCGTGGATGGAATTGGTATTTATAAGAAAGAATGTTAATATAATATTAATTCATGAAACTTAACACTGAAGTATCGTACAAAAATCACCATATATGATGTCCAAACGAGACAAAACTCCTAATCATAGCATTAAAAAATATTCTGGACCCGATGGGACAAGTTTCGTCGAATTCCGAGGTCGTTTGTAAAATGTCCTTTATAAATCACAGGCTAAAAATCACGCGTTTAAATTTCCCATGATAACAAAATAAATCCAATCAACTCAAAACTTTGAAATTATACTAGACCTATTCCTTATGGATCCAACAAAATTTGTTTAATTAAAATCGGAGTTTACTTGGCCAGTCATTTATTCCTTTAAAATTACCACTGTTGAAAATGGTCAAAATAATATAATTGATTAAGGCGTTAATCGTTGCCATGGTCAAACGGTAAGTCCGATTGACACAAAAATTGAAATCTTATAATAATTAATTAATACGAATCCAACGGCACTAGTTTTGTCGCATTCGGAGACTGTTTCCCGGTATGCTATTTTATACGCCAAACAACGCTATTTTGAACCCCAAAATACTCGAAGTCAAAAAATAACAAACGACCTACCTATCCTGACTCTATTAGTCAATACGAACTCAACAGAATTGGTTTCATAGCTTAATTCGATCATCTGCTCAAGTTATACACAAATACTTCTTTATTAAATTAAATTAATTTAATTACGCGCTATAGAAAATGACTGGGCGTTTACGGCTGCCGTTGTCACATACGACATCGGTTTGCCATGAAATTTGACACTGTACAATAATTTGACGTTACGGTTCCAATGAAACTAATTTCATCGAAAACTGAACCTGCTTGCAAAATGGCAATTTTTAAGGCTCATATAATATTATTAAAATATTATATAAATTCCAAAATAATCGAATTAAATAATAATAAATTATTATCATAAATAAGTTATCAAATGGTTTCAAATATAAGCCGGTATAGATTATACAACTCAATACCATCAATTTCGAGTTAAAACCGTATCGAAATTACATTAAAACCCTTTTTAAACATTATAATTTAATAACATTTCCATAGCGACTATTTTAAAATTTGATTTGGACATAACTAACAATTTATAACACAAAATCTGGATTTTTCTCTTTCATATGAAAATTATAATCAACAAGATTCAAACGTTTCTTGTTTCACAGAATTTAGACTTAAAACGGATTTTGTATATTCAATTGAAGTTCAAAACTCAATATTACGAACTACCGCACCATTTCGAGCTTGATTTAAACTATATATAAATTATAATGTTTAAACTTCATTTTGAATAAACGAATTCAATATTAAAATCCACTAATATTCTAAATATAATATTAAGAATAATACATTAAATTAAATATTTGGCTATCAAAAATACGGGACATTACAATGCCAGGTCGTTCGGGTTCGAGTGGCATTGGGACGTCGCTTGGGGAGCATGAAAGGAGGTTGGGTCGTTGAAGTCAGGTCATGCAAGCCTGGGTCGCAAGTGATGCTTCTGGGATGACAAAGCTCAAATCATTCAACAAGAGTTCAAGTCAGATCATTTGGCTTGGGGTCGCCCGGTGTTGGATCGTTCGAGCTCCCGTCGGTCAAGCAGGGTAAAGACACATGGAGTTGGGTCATTTAATTTGTCTCTGGTTTGTTCAAAGTGGAAGTTGGGTCGTGGAGACCAGGTCGTGTCAAGTCAGGTCGCGTGGGTGGGTCTGTAAAAGCAGGTCGTGGGTTCTTGGCTCGCAAGTAGGATGGTCGGGAGGAGTTAGGTTGGTGGACGGCGTGACTGATGAACAGGGAACGAACCGACTATATCGACCAGATATTGTTGTTATTTTGGTTCAAGAATGGATGTAGCTTCGACGTGAGTTCATGGTGGAATCTTCGAAATGTTATGAAGTGTTCGTTGACCGTTGAAATGCAACGAATGTGAAGACGACTCAAGGTTGAGAGTTCATGGATAATGGCGCTCGAGAAATCGCTTTAGCTTATGGATAGTCATCAAGTTGGATGACCAGAGATATTGAAGGCTGAGGGATTATCATTAGTCGGAGGTACTAGCGGACTTAAAGTAGGGGTATAATGGGGATGCCCACATTAATACAAAATATGTATGTTGCTTCGCCTCATTTGCTTTTGTTATGCTCACAACTAAAGCAAATAGTATCATTTACTTCCGTTGTTTTAATAACAGAAGCAAATCTTCGAAAAAAATAACATTATTTTCTTCTGTTGTGATCACAACCGAAGCAAGTAGCATCATTTGCTTTAGCTGAGTTAACAACCGAAGCAAATGCGTTGAAGTAAATTATATTATTTGCTTCTATTGTTTTTCCAACCGAAGCAAATAGAATTATTTGCATTGGTTCCGCAACAACAGAAGCTACACATCAAATCAAATAGTGTTATTTGCATTAGTTCCATAAGGAACCAAAGCAACCGCAAACAATTTTTATCGAAACAAATGCACATATCAATAAGCATAGACAACAGCGTGCACGTACCATTTTTTATAATTTATTAAAATTAGTTATTAACTTTAAATGATTTATAATTACTAATTATTATAAATAATCAATAATTATTTTTTATATTTAATAATTTACTTTAGTTAATTATTATAATTACTTAATTATAGTTAATGTTTATCAATTACAATTAAATAATAAATTAATAAATTAATAGTAAAAAGTTAGTAATTAATAACTAATATATATCATTTATTAATTAATGTTAACGTTTAATATTTAATAAACTGGTAATATTTTGCAATTAGGAAGTAATATCTAATAATTACAAATTAATAAATACTATTAAATAATTAGTTATCAATAATTATACTACCATTAAGACTAATATTTAATAGCTAATAATTAACAATATAATTTAATATTCACGATGCGATATTTAGTATTTAATAATTAATTTTAATTAGTTATTATTTAATAATTACTACTAAAAAATAACGATTAACCAGTAATTAAGATAATATTTATTCATAACTAACAAGAAATATTAATAATTATGAAATAACATTTAGCCTTTAATATTTTATGATATAACTAAAAATTATATTTTGTATTCAGTATTTAAAAAAATTGGAATTAATAAATTCTTATTTCTATTTAATATAATGAATACTATTATTTATTTAATAATTAACTTTTATCACTAAATAATTAATAAATACTACTAAATGATTATAAATAATTGAGCAACTACCATTAGATAATCAATAATTTTTATTGATTTTTTTGTAGTAAATACAATTTGATAATCAAGTAGTAAAAACTAGAATTTAATTAATAACAAGTAGTATAAAATAGGACTAACACTTAATACATAATATTTGTAATATAATATTTATAATTTATGATTATCAACAAATAATTAAATTACTAATTATTATAAATAATAATTAAGTAAATTTTTTATATTTAATAATCTTATATAGTCAAATTTTAATATTCATTAATAAGGAACGTATCCGCTGATGAACCGTTCAAAGGAAAACCAGCGGTACGTTAATTAACAAGAATGGAAGCTTGGCAAACATGTCAAGACCCGACCTGTGTACACATTAAAAGCCCATCTCGCATTGAAATTTGCAGCTGCCTCCTTATCTTCAGCGCATGTAACCCTAGTAGCAAAAATCATGGCGGTTAATTCCTTTAATTCTCTACTTGCTTCTTAACTCTTTGTACTCATCAAGCAAAAGAATTTATTATCTCCCATCTTCCCTATTCAATTCGATTTGTTTTTTCTCATTCTACCTGTTTCAAGGCTTCAGTCGATTTTGCTCGATACAAGAAGCAATAATATAGATGAATCCAATCAGATCCATCTCGGAAGTAGGATGCGATGGCGAAGTAACGGATTAGGTATTTCCTTTTAATTTGTTTTTGCAGTGTCATTCTACCAGAAATTACCCAATGTTTTTTGACAAACTGTTTATTGCTTCTCTTTCTTAACCGCAAACGTCTCTTTCATTTTGTGTCAGGCTTCTACCTGCCGCGTCCGTTATTCCATTGTAGCACTTTCTCCATTTTAAAACTTTGCCATTCGCACGAAACAAATTTTAGGAAACCCTAATCATCGGAGAAAGAGGCGTCGCGTTAGCTTTCACGATAGTTACGGTCTACGAGGTGGGCGCCATGATATGTGAGGATGAAAAGCAGGCTCCAGTAAGTGGACTATGGACATTTCGTAAAGCTAGAAGAATGCTCAAGTAAATTGGTAAGATTACATTCCTCTTCGTTTTTTAGATTATTGAATTGCCTTAGTGTAACACCCCACGTCCATTAATGTCACTCACAAAGGGAATGCATTAACTTCCATGGAGGTTATAAGTGAATATAGAACAGAAAAATTACAACAAGACAGATAATAAATAGTACTTGGAAATCTAAAACTTCACTTTATTGCAGCGGAAATTAAACATGTTTGTTACATCATAAAACCATAGATCATAACCAAGTACAATATCCATCTTCATAAAAACAAAATACATAATCCCATTACATAAATAGCCATTAAAAAGATAACAAGCTGGACTTTACTTCAACGGTCCAAGCTTTCCAAAGAGAGATGAAGCAATTCAATCAAACTCCACTAGAGCTGGGCCCAACCTGAGGACCTGAGGGGGAAAAAGGATAGAAATAGAGGGGTTCAGACATAAAGTCTGGCGAGTATGATAATTCTAACAATACTATTACCAAAATAACTAGACTAAGGCATAAGCTGGAAGACAAGTAAATGTCTATGAACTCTTAGGAAGATAAAGATAGCGTTTAAGATAACGTTAAAGATAACGGTGAAGGCACACCTAATTACTAACGAATGATTACTACACTGCACCGCACATTACTACACTGCACCACACCAGTCACCCTATTGTTTGATCCCACTTGCTTCACACAGAAACTTTATAAATAGCCTTACGTACCCCTAGCAGACTACATAGGTGCCGTCTGCCCCTATCTCCACTAGGTGTACCCCACTACCCACTTTCGATCGGCTCCCTACTCCTAGATACCCGTGCTGGCCCCACAATGGGGTGTATCACTCCCCTAAAGTGGCAACCCGATACAACTTGAGAATGCACGGCTTATACCTACACGATGCAACAATGTCTTACCTACCAGCCCGGGTCCACACACGCATACGAAACCCGTTGGACTTGCATTGCCACCGCTCCCCGTTTTGGCCTCTTACAGTCGAACCCAGCATGCGTGTCCCGTCCTCGACTTGGGTCGAGCCCACAAAGATACGTTTGGGATACTGGTCGAAATGGGCCCCCACAAGCTACCCACCTAAGCTTGCCACTAGTATATCCCACTTAACCCTCTTAGTCACGTTCATTTACATGTGTGTTTGGTTAAGTCTTACTAATCGTATTTCACATGCCACTAAGGGCACCTCCTAGATTACTCATGCCACCCAAGGCACCTACTTAACCCCCATGTCCCACCTTACATGTTTATTTGGTTAAGTATTTCTTAATTCATTCAGGCCATAACCTCATAAAGACCTCTCACATTAGACTGGCATTTATGGCAGCAGGATTTGCCGGGCGGGTTCGGGCAGTCTTACACCATAAAAGAGTCTAACCTCGTGTCTTTACAACCGTTATGCTTTAGTTTAGGCCTAGGACCTCTCACATTGGGCTGACATTTGTGACCACTGGATTTGCCGGGCGGGTCCGGGCAGGTTTACGTCACAAACGAGTCCAACCTCGTGTCCTAAGCATTGATTAACACTTAAAATCTTTTACCCCAGTTTTAATAATTCCCTATTCAAATTATTAATTAAGTCAACTTTTAATGATGTCCATAATTGAATCAATTATGGCCATCCACTTATGGTATGCAAAATCATATGAATTGCACCCCAACTTTTTAATATTAAATCCTTAATATTACCCCTACCCCACGTTTATACGTTCGCTTATTCAACGCATAATATAGGCTAGACTTGTATAGTCTAACACCTAGCACAAAGATAAATTATCACAACATATAGACAATTAAAATAAATCTAATCATAATAGGGGTGAAACTTGCATAAACTACACATGTTAAGGATCAAAAGGTGTCAACTTGTTAAATGTCTCAATTTATATGATATGATCATAGCCCAAATCTATACATAAACTTGCATATTGGGTTTTTAGGCAACATAATGATGGTGTGAACTAGCATAGGATATCACATATGTCATAGCATAATTCTAGATGTCATAATAGATGTCTTGGTATATGTTCATAACTTTTCTAATCAATCTAACTTGCATATGTGACTTGTCATATAGATCAACATAACCCAAACATGATGATTTAATTAATATGAACTAACTAGCATAGATGGTAACATCATGGCCTTTTTAACATGTATGATTCATCACAACTTAGCATAGAAACTTTCAACATACATAACATCATCATAGCATGATTTACAACATATAAGATATCATCATCACATAACATTGGATTTACAATATACATGATAGCAAAAGGGGTTTACAACAACATATATGATAATTCACATCATCTACTCATAATCCATTCATAACTCAACCTAACTAAAATGATAATAATCTTGTTAAGATCATCATACTCACAATTTAGAGAAGAAAAGAGAGAGTTTTGCTTTGCTTTAGGGTTGAGAGAATTAGAATTGAATTTGCTTTTCTTCTTTCTTAGTTGGCGGCGGCTCCATTGATTTCCATGGCGATGGTATGACGGTAACTATTCTATTTTAATTAGGTTTAGGGTTAGCATTAGGATGTATTTATAGGTGTAGGAAGTAATTTAGGACCATTAGATTAACCCTGAACCATGAGAACCAATCAAATGCAAAATCTGCATTTGAGCGAATCGGCCCACGGGTTGACAGCCAAACACCCTGGATTAACCCCTAGTCGACCCAGTGGGGCTTGGGTCAACCTCAAAAATGGGCCGGTTCGGTTATTCCCCCTCCCAATTCGCTGTTGTGAACTTTTTCGCATATTTATTTATTTAATTTTTAATTTTTATATATATATATCAATATATGTATATATATATTTCTCTGCGCAACCCATTTCACTTAATTCTTTTCTAAAAATTAAGTATACTTTAATTTGTGAAATTTAATGTTATAAAATTACGGGGTGTTACATTCTCCCCTCCTTAAAGGATTTCGTCCCCGAAATCTCCAAGTCAAGAAGAATGTATATCCTACCATCTAATCGTTCATCTACTCAACCATCAAACACCAGCATCCATTGTCCTTAAAAGACTTCTAATGCTTTAATGTTTATATGCACAGTGTGTGTATATGTCCATATCTAATGCAAAATTAGGCGGTCTACTGATTCAGTCGACCTCCTTAGTGCAATTCATGATAGTGCCATGCGTCCAATATGTATGCAAAAAATTCCTAATGATACATATTAATTCTATATGCGTGCACAACCATCCACCCGAATGCAGCAACTATATGATAATACAACCATTATACATCCATTTTACTAAATACATCCATATATATGCAATATGCAATATGAAGTGACTGAGCCGATCTGGTGCCTAATAGTGTGTGTATATGCATCCACGAGCAACCACTAGCAAACCCTTGCATCCACTTTGCATCCACCATACATAACATGTCTCAAACACATGTTTCAACCATAGGATTATCCTAACTAAAAGTCAAAGATACTAGCAAGAGGATATACTAAAGATAAGATAAGTACAAGCTAAGCGATAAAGGAGAAATTAAAGGACATACCCTCAAAAAGAAAAGGGTATCGTGAACGCATCCTCTCTTCCGTCTCCCAAGTAGCGTTGCTCTCATCATATCCCCATTGCACTTTGACTAGTCTGACCTCTCGATTCCTCAACCTCTTGATCTCCGACCCAAGAATGCGCGTAGGAGCTCGTCGAATTGTCGCATCACGCTCTATCTCCACCTCTCTAAGCAGGCTCGGCTCTACCACTTCCGCGGTCTCGTGCAAGCACTTCCTCAAATGTGACACATGGAATATGTCATGTACACCACTAAGTCTCTCGGGCAACTCCACTCTATACGCCATCCGTCCAATCCTCTCCTTAATAGGAAACGGCCCTACAAACCTTGGTGCTAATTTCCCAATGGACCCAAAGCGAACAACGTTTCGTAATGGAGACACTTTGACAAAGACCATGTCCCCAACTTCAAACTCGAGATCTTTCCTCCTCTTATCCACATAAGATTTCTGCCTATCCTGTGCTGCTTTCATCCTCCTTCGAATCAAGTCGATCTTCTCCGAAGTCTCCCTAATCATATTGGGGCCAAGTAAGATCTTATCCGTAGATTCCCACCAACATGTAGGTGAACGACAAGGTCGTCCATAAAGAGCTTCGAATGGTGCCATACCAATGCTGGACTGAAAGCTGTTATTATATGCGAACTCCACCAATGGAAGATGCTCTTCCCACGTACCCCCAAAGTCTAGGATATATAGCCTCAACAGATCCTCTAGAATGCGATTCACCCTCTTGGTCTGGCCATCCGTCTAAGGATGATATGCGGTGCCCAAACATAACTGAGTCCCTACCGCCTCTTGTAAGATTCTCCAAAATTCGCTAGTGAAAATAGGATCGCGGTCGCTCACTATGCTAGAAGGAACACCGTGCAAACGAACTATTTCTCGAACGTATACGGAGGCTAACCATGGAGCAGTCCTCTTACTCTTTACGGGAATGAAATGGGCTCTTTTAGTAAGTCTATCTACTATAACCCAAATTCCCGTATTACCCTTCCTTGATCGCGGTAACCCATCCACAAAATCCATCGAGACACTTTCCCACTTCCATAGTGGAACCTCCAATGGGTGAAGCAACCCACCGGGTTTCTTTTGCTCCGCTTTTACTTGTTGGCACACCAAGCATCTAGCGACATACTCGGCAACATCTTTCTTCATACCAGACCAAAAGTAAACTCTCTTCATGTCTTTGTACATCTTGTCCCCTCCGGGATGAATGGTCATCTTCGAATGATGTGCTTCGTCAAGAATAGTCTTCCTTAGGTCATCGTCTTTTGGTACACAAAGCCTACCGTCCCTACGTAACCAACCCTTATCATCTAGGGTATACCTACGGAGATGGCTTGATGACTCCCCTCCTTTGAGCTTTTCTACTAACTCAACTAACTGTGGGTCATCTCGCTGTGCCTCGCCAATCCGTCCCAAAAGCGTAGGTCTGACCTCCAAGGATGCTAGCAAACCGGGTACGAAGTCAACGGAAGGTCTAAAGTCAAACATCGAAATGAATTCTAAACTTTGCCGCTCAACAAACAAAGGACTTAAGGATAATCTTTTTCTACTTAAGGCATCGGCCACCACGTTACCCTTGCCAGGGGTATATGCTGTCTCAAAGTTGTAGGACGCTAAGAACTCCATCCACTTTTGCTGCCTTAAGTTCAAGTCCTTCTGAGAGAATAAGTATTTTAAAGATTTTTGGTCAGTGAATAATTCGAATCTTTCGCCAAGAAGATAATGACGCCAAGACTTAAGCGCGAAAATGATAGCGGCCAACTCTAGGTCATGCGTGGGGTAATTCTTTTCATGCGCTCTCAATTGCCTTCCACCATAGGCTATTACCCTGCCCTCTTGCATTAAGACTGCGCCTAGTCCTGTCCCACAAGCGTCAGTATAAACGGTAAACGGCTTACTCCCGTCTGGCAATACTAAGACTGGGACTGAAGTCAAAGCTCTCTTCAAACGTTGGAACGCATCATCACAATCTACGTCCCATGTGAAAACTAGGTTCTTCTTCGTCAAGCGTGTCAATGGAGCTGATATCTTTGCGAAGTCTTTGATAAACTTGCTATAGTAGCCAGCCAACCCCAAGAAACTTCTCACTTCGGTAGCATTTTTAGGGACCTTCCAATCTTGGATGGCCACCACCTTCGTGGGATCCACGGCTATCCCTTCTTTGGAAACCACGTGCCCCAAGAACCGTACTTCCTTCCTCCAGAAGTGACACTTAGAAAATTTAGCCTTAAGGCTATGCGCTCGTAGGGTCTCCAACACTTCCCTAAGATGTAGGGCATGCTCTTCTTCATCCTTAGAAAAGATCAAGATGTCATCTACAAAGACTTCCACTAATTTGTTAAGTTACTCCCTAAACACCCTACTCGTCAAATCAACAAAATATGCTGGGGCGTTTGTCAAACCGAAGGGCATCACTAGCCATTCATAGAAACCGTCCGGAGTCCTAAAGGCAGTCTTGTCTATGCTATCCTCAGCCACTCTCAACTGATGGAACCTAGTGGCTAAGTCAAACTGCGAAAACACTGAGGCGCCAACTAACTGATCGAAGAGATCGTCAATCCTTAGCAGTGAGTGTCTGTTCTTCTTAGTATGTTTATTAAGTTCTCTATAGTCCACACACAGTCTAAGGGACCCATCCGCCTTCATGGCAAATACTATTGGAGCACCCCACTCTGATATACTTCGTCTTATGAACCCCTTCTCAAGCAACTCCTTCACTTGCTTATCGAGTTCCCTCCATTCACGTGGAGCCATGTGGCGTACTGGCAAAGATACTGGTTTCGCATTATCCACAAGATATATTCGAAAATCTATCTCCCGCTTCAGAGGCAAGCCCTTCACCTCCTCAAACACATCCGAATATTCTCGGACCACTCTAACAGATCGTAGATTTTCCTCAGACGCGTCAAGCGATTCTAGATAACTTAGCATAACCGAATTTATGGGATTACAGAAGATTTCGAGAGTGTTTCCAAGGCGAGTCACGAGCCTAACTACTCTCCTTTCACAATCAAGAACGGCCCCATTTCTGGATAACCAATCCATTCCTAAAATTAGCCCATAGCCCGTGAAGCCCAACACATAAGCATCACATCTAAATTCAACGCTAAGTATGGAAATTTTCAAATCTAAACACATCATGGACAAATAAGCTTAGCCCCCTATTGGATTCGAAACAACTAAGGGATCCTCTACTAAACTGGTGTTTAAGTGCAGTGATTCAACTAATGATGTAGTGATAAACGAATGTGATCGCCCGAATCAAATAAGGTACGGACAGGATGATCAAACAGAAAAACTAAGCTTTCAACAGAAATGGTTCTACCTCGTTCTTGCAGCGGTGGGACCGCGAGAGCCTGAACTTGTCCCCTAGCCTGCCCTAGTGCCATAAGAGCCTGCACCTGTCCTCCCGAGGTAGCTCCTGCCCTCTGCCCCTTCTTTGGGCAGTCCTTCACTAAATGTCCCGCATCGCCACAATGAAAACAGCCTGTCTTCTTTTTCTTTCGGCAATCCTTGCTGAGATGGCCTGGTGTCCCATAGTTAAAACATTTCTTCTTTCCCTTGTCGTTATTGTCTTTACCACCCTTCTTGTTTTGCTTTTGTGGTTTCTTCTGATCCCCATTCTTCTCGGGTGCCTTATCAGCTTTAGCGCTTTTCTCCTCATGCATGAGCGCCATTTCTACTAACTTCTCAAAGGTGGCCCCCATCGGGATGTAGGTCATAGCCAACCCTTGCAATGGTTCATTAAAGCCATTCACGAACCTTAGAGCCTTCTTCTCCGGCGTGTTTACTAAGTCCAAGCCAAACCGTGCTAACTGATTAAATTTATTGACATATTCTTTCACTGATGAGCTTCCTTGCTTCAATGTCAAGAACCTTTCCATATATAGATTGTTTTCCGCCCTTGAGAGAAACTTCGCCTCGAACCTACGTCTGAAATCTGCCCAAGAGTCAACAGGACGCTCCCCATTAGTGACCTCCCACCAAAACGAGGCCTCTCCCTTCATCAACCAAGCTGCTAAATGAACTCTCCTCCCTTCTTCTACTTCAAAGATTTCTAGCAATTCTTCCACCTCCTTAAGCCAATCTCTAGCTTCCACAAACGTTTCTGACCCTTGAAATGGTTTTCCACCCATAGCCTTGAATTCCTTGCACGTCTTTGCAAAAGTATCTACGCGAGGAGGAGGAGGAACGGGTGCAACTGGTGGTGGAGAAACATTGGCTGGACCTGCAGCGGCCCTAGCCTCCAATAGCCTCCTATACCATCCTGGTATCGTTACACCGTCGGGTAGATTAAGATCTTCAGCCATGCTGAAACGAAAAAGGAAAGATTCAAAATGGAGAATTCGAAAGATAAAGATATGTGGCTATTGGGGATTATGTTTTTCTTAAAAACTTTTCTATTTAAATTTCTCATTAAAACATGTTTTTGAAAACACTTCTTCCAAAAATAACTATTTTTCTAAAGTATTTTTATCTGTTCTGGTAACCTTAAGCTCTGATACCACGTGTAACACCCCACGTCCATTAATGTCACTCACAAAGGGAATGCATTAACTTCCATGGAGGTTATAAGTGAATATGGAGCAGAAAAATTACAACAAGACAGGTAATAAATAGTACTTGGAAATCTAAAACTTCATTTTATTGCAGCGGAAATTAAACATGTTTGTTACATCATAAAACCAAAGATCATAACCAAGTACAATATCCATCTTCATAAAAACAAAATACATAATCCCAGTACATAAATAGCCATTAAAAAGTTAACAAGATGGACTTTACTTCAACGGTCCAAGCTTTCCAAAGAGAGATGAAGCAATTCAATCAAACTCCACTAGAGCTGGGCCCAACCTGAGGACCTGGAGGGGAAAAAGGATAGAAATAGAGGGGGACAGACATAAAGTCTGGTGAGTATGATAATTCTAACAATACTATTATCAAAATAACTAGACTAAGGCATAAGCTGGAAGACAAGTAAATGTCTATGAACTCTTAGGAAGATAAAGATAGCATTTAAGATAACGTTAAAGATAACGGTAAAGGCACACCTAATTACTAACGAATGATTACTACACTGCACCGCACATTACTACACTGCACCACACCAGTCACCCTATTGTTTGATCCCACTTGCTTCACACAGAAAATTTATAAATAGCCTTACGTACCCCTAGCTGACTACATAGGTGCCGTCTGCCCTTATCTCCACTAGGTGTACCCCACTACCCACTTTCGATCGGCTCCCTACTCATAGATACCCGTGCTGGCCCCGTAGTGGGGTGTATCACTCCCCTAAAGTGGCAACCCGATACAACTTGAGAATGCACGGCTTATACCTACACGATGCAACAACGTCTTACCTAGCAGCCCGGGTCCACACACGCATACGAAACCCGTTGGACTTGCATTGCCACCACTCCCCGTTTTGGCCTCTTACAGTCGAACCCAGCATGCGTGTCCCGTCCTCGACTTGGGTCGAGCCCACAAAGATACGTTTGGGATACTGGTCGAAATGGGCCCCCACAAGCTACCCACCTAAGCTTGTCACTAGTATATCCCACTTAACCCTCTTAATCATGTTCATTTACATGTGTGTTTGGTTAAGTCTTACTAATCGTATTTCACATGCCACTAAGGGCACCCCCTAGATTCCTCATGCCACCCAAGGCACCTACTTAACCCCCATGTCCCACCTTACATGTTTATCTAGTTAAGTATTTCTTAATTCATTCAGGCCATAACCTCATAAAGACCTCTCACATTAGACTGGCATTTATGGCAGCCGGATTTGTCGGGCGGGTCCGGGCAGTCTTACACCATAAAAGAGTCTAACCTCGTGTCTTTACAACCGTTATGCTTTAGTTTAGGCCTAGGACCTCTCACATTGGGCTGACATTTGTGACCACTGGATTTGCCGGGCGGGTCCGGGCAGGTTTACGTCACAAACGAGTCCAACCTCGTGTCCTAAGCATTGATTAACACTTAAAATCTTTTACCCCAGTTTTAATAATTCCCTATTCAAATTATTAATTAAGTCAACTTTTAATGATGTCCATAATTGACTCAATTATGGCCATTCACTTATGGTATGCAAAATCATATCAATTGCACCCCAACTTTTTAATATTAAATCCTTAATATTACCCCTACCCCACGTTTATACGTTCGCTTATTCAACGCATAATATAGGCTAGACTAGTATAGTCTAACACCTAGCACAAAGATAAATTATCACAACATATAGACAATTAAAATAAATCTAATCATAATAGGGGTGAAACTTGCATAAACTACACATGTTAAGGATCAAAAGGTGTCAACTTGTTAAATGTCTCAATTTATATGATATGATCATAGCCCAAATCTATACATAAACTTGCATATGGGGTTTTTAGGCAACATAATGATGGTGTGAACTAGCATAGGATATCACATATGTCATAGCATAATTCTAGATGTCATAATAGATGTCTTGGTATATGTTCATAACTTTTCTAATCAATCTAACTTGCATATGTGATTTGTCATATAGATCAACATAACCCAAACATGATGATTTAATTAATATGAACTAACTAGCATAGATGGTAACATCATGGCCTTTTTAACATGTATGATTCATCACAACTTAGCATAGAAACTTTCAACATACATAACATCATCATAGCATGATTTACAACATATAAGATATCATCATCACATAACATTGGATTTACAATATACATGATAGCAAAAGGGGTTTACAACAACATATATTATAATTCACATCATCTACTCATAATCCATTCATAACTCAACCTAATTAAAATGATAATAATCTTGTTAAGATCATCATACTCACAATTTAGAGAAGAAAAGAGAGAGTTTTGCTTTGCTTTAGGGTTGAGAGAATTAGAATTGAATTTTCTTTTCTTCTTTCTTAGTTGGCGGCGGCTCCATTGATTTCCATGGCGATGGTATGACGGTAACTATTCTATTTTAATTAGGTTTAGGGTTAGCATTAGGATGTATTTATAGGTGTAGGAAGTTATTTAGGACCATTAGATTAACCCTGAACCATGAGAACCAATCAAATGCAAAATCTGCATTTGAGCGAATCGGCCCACGGGTTGACAGCCAAACACCCTGGATTAACCCCTAGTCGACCCAGTGGGGCTTGGGTCGACCTCAAAAATGGGCCGGTTCGGTTATTCCCCCTCCCAATTCTCTGTTGTGAACTTTTTCGCATATTTATTTATTTAGTTTTTAATTTATATATATATATATATCAATATATATATATATATATCAATATATATATATATATATATTTCTCTGCGCAACCCATTTAACTTAGTTCTTTTCTAAAAATTAAGTATACTTTAATTTGTGAATTTTAATGTTATAAAATTACGGGTGTTACACTTAGTTTTAGATTTTGTTTATTTTATGGGTATGTACGCAAGGAAGTACTTGCTAGAATGATTTTCTCAAGGATGTACAGTTAGCTGAATGTCAGCATGTTGAAAACTTACTGGCTTATTCAATTGATAACATGTAATATCTCGGCACTATATGCATTTTTTAGTGGGACAAATTCCAATAGAGAGTTGGCAACATTCATGATATCTAGAGGGATCAATGAAGTATAAATTGGAGCTGTGATGCTAAGAAAAGTTGTAGCTTTTCTTTTTATGGCATTAGCTCTTTTATTTAAGGGAATAAGATGTTGTTCGGTTGGTTAACTCATAAATTTTAAGGGCATTAGCTCATATATATGTGACCTGCATTTAACTCATTCTTCTTTACTGGAAAGAAATATAGTGTAGGACAAAGTAGTGAATTAGTTTATTTCATAGAGTTGTTAAAATTTACTTCTTTGGCATTTTCCTCCCTGTTTTTTATTTTTTGGGTTTTCTTTGTATAACACGTGGTTAATATTTTATTAGCCTCTGTTGTATATGTAGATTTGGTCAAGTGAGTAATAAACATTTTCTATTGTTGTGATTGCTATTCTTGATCAATTGACAATAATGAACATTTTTTGTTGCTATAAATAATATTCTATTTTCTGATAGCGAATAAGTAATTTGTTTATTTCTGTTGTTCGTGAAATTTATCAAAAATAACCAAGAATAATTTTCACTATTCTTTTTTGTAATGCATGCATATTAGCAGTGCATTTTATTGTACTCAACTCTTGCTAATATATCCCTCACATCCTAATGCAATGTTTAAAAATCAATATCCTAAAGCTGGGTTGTTAATTTGAGTTAAACTTGATATAAAAAATGATTTATTTATGTGCTCTTGTTTCATGTGCTACAGGGTGACATTTCAGTTCAATCTCCCAAAACGCAAGGTGCATATCGAAGAACTGAAGCTATAATTTGAAAGTGCAACTGTATTTTTATGTCTTCAATGATATTTCATTGTAAGTATTATTGATGTATAACATGTAGATGTAACATTGTTAAACTCATTGTCCTCGTTTATCTTATGTTACATATTGTTTTATATTTTTTTGTTGGTATTAAATGTATGATTATTAACATTATTCAGGAATTATATTTGTTTGTGTATGGAATTGTTCAATTTAAATTTGTTGTCTATGTTTGATTTTATATTTGCAAGTGATAACTGTTTGTTTTGATATATATATATATATATATATATACATACATATATTGATTTATATTTGAGCGTAATAAGTGGTATTTTTTGCTCCTATTGTGGTTACAACTAAAGCAAAAAGGAGGGCCTTTTTTTAGCTCCAATGCACTTTTTGTTCTACATATTTTTGCTTCCAATGTGCCAACAACCGAAGAAAAATAGAGGATTTTGCTTCCATTGAACAACCGAAGCAATAGATTTTGATCTGTTGCATCGTCTTCATTTGCTTCGGTTGTTGAGCTGAAGCAACAGGGGGTAAACGATTGAAGCAACATACCAGTTTTGTAGTAGTGCCAAAAGACTATAAGTTGTTTGGTCAAGTACCATGGTTATCGTTGAAATACCTAGATACGAGTCATGATGGCATATGAAGTTTTTCTAGAACCAGGGTTACCATTAGCCCTTGATGGATGATAAGATGTTGAGCTAGTCATACGATTAATGATGGTTCCAAGGCAATATTGGCGTGATAGCCAGAGTCATGGATGATGATTGTTTTGCTTGTATCATCCTGTGTAGATCATTCATTGTCGATGGAGATATTTCTCGAACGCTTATCTGATGTTGATTTTGGCCTTCGGGAATTGTGCTTGGTGTTAGGGAACCCAGAAAAATGATCTTAAGACAAGACTAACACTAGAGGCGGGTGAATAGTGTTTTTAAGGAATTTACCGAAATCTAAAACTTAAATGATCTACTATATGAATCACACACAATAGAGATGATTACAGACACAGAATCAAACACAAACACAGAAACAAATAAATATAAAATGTAGCAAAGGAAAGAACACATCGGATTTTATACTAGTTCGGATTACTCCTATGTCTAGTCCCACGCAACGCTGGATTGCGCAGAGTTTCTATTACTATCATTATCCAAGTACAATCCCCTTGATTTCCCGGCTACAAGGTTAACACCGCTCCAATCACTCGTGATTTCACAACTACAAGATAACCAACGCTCCCTTTCCTTGATTTCAAGGCTACAAGGATCACGCCTTTCCCCCAAACACTTCCCAAATGATTACAAAACCCTATAACTCTTCAATAGCACTTCAATTCAGAGAGCAATGAATAAAGAGAGAGAGAGAAAAGAAGAAGTTTTATATAATTAGAGTAGAAATCGGCAAAGTAGAAGTGTAGAAATCAATAAAATATGAAATAATAATGGAGAGATAAGAGGGGTGAAGATGGAGAAGAAGAATGGTTAAAAAATTTGAAATCACCCTTTAATTATAGCATTTGAATGGTTCCAACAATCATGGAACGTTGCAAATAATGAAAAGACACATCCTTTGAAAATTGAATTTGTGACAGTTGTATGTCGACATAAGCATATATGTATGTCAAGATATATACTTAAAAATTGAATTTTGAACATTTTCAAGTGTTTAAATATATATACTATTCTGGAAATTCTTGAATTAAAACTTAGTGATATAAATGAGTATTCTAAAGTATAAAACCATATGAAATCATAGTAATATATTATATACACATATTTATAAATTTACAAAGTTTAAAACTATATAATTATAAAACTATGAAAGTATATAAGTATAAAACTATATAATCTTATATAAACTTATATATTAAATTTAAAACTTATATTTGAAATCATAAGTAAGATAGAAAAACAATTTGAAATTAGAATTTGAAATTTTAAAATCAAAATTTGAAAATCAAAATTTGAAAATCATAATTTAAAAAATAGAATTTGAATTTGAACCTGGAGTACTGTTCAGAGTCTTTCATATAAACTAGACTCTATTACTATATTTATCTTGAACTCTTGAACTCTTGATAACTTGATTACTCATGAGTCTTGAATCTCCTCTGAATTCTGATTCTCTTGAATCTCTAAAACTGTATAGTATTCAGTACTTAAGTCCTGTAAACAAATCCTACATATATTTGTCTATATATTCTAGATAGAGATGTTAGTATATATTTTATAATAAATTAATAATGATAATTGAAATAAGGTTGTTTTCATCAAAACTCCATTTTCCAACAATCTCCCCCCTTTTGATGATGACAACCTTGATTTGTAAAATATTCATACCTGTTCATACCTGTTGATTCTAATCCTTCTAATACTCCCCCTATCATCATGAATCCTACATATTATCCCTTAAACTAATCCTTATTTTATAATTTCTCCCCCTTTGTCATTATCAAAAAGAAATTCTAAATATACTCCCCCTAAATCCTATATCTATGTATATCCTATGATTATACTAAAGTAAATTACTCCCCCTAAATTTATGACTAAAAAATAATCAATACCAAGTATTTAATATTTACAGGTATGTCAATCCATATACATACATGTTTTAAATCCAAGTAAACCAGTCAAACAATATTTATAGACAATATTTAAAACAAATTCACACTAGTTCAAACATATTCAAATCGATTTCAAATCAAACAAACCAATCAAATCATACTAAACAATTAAACGTTTCTTGGAACTTCTACCCATCCGTCTTCTCCAAATATCGGATCCTTCTTAATGACTTCCCAATCTTCATCTTCTTTTGTCGATAGTGCCTTTGCAAGATTGTTGTCTTCGTCACTGAAAAGAGAAGGTATTAGCCAACGGATGACATCAAAATGCTTCTCTTATTGTTCAAACATCTTTGTTTGGCTTAGTTTGAGATGATGTTGATTTCGTAGAATTATGGAGAGAATATTCTTGAATGAATTCAAAGTTTATTCAAGATTTTCACTCAAATTATGTTTTGGATTTTCCATAATTTGAATAGATATGAGTTAGTTATTTTAATTTAAAACTTTAAACAAATTTGAAAACTTGGCAGTTATATGTCGACATAGTGACATATGTATGTTGACATACCCTATACAATTTTTTGAAAATTTTCAATTTTTTAGTTAATTGTTATATTATTTTAATTTATTTAATTCTAATGTTTTTACAGTAACTTAAAGATAGTTTGACATAAATAAAACATCATTTCATTTCAACTTAAAAGAAAATACATCCAACTAATTATGAGATACTAAATATGAGATTTCGTAAGCAAATACTAAAGATAACTTAAACTAGATAGGCTTAGATTTCAGCGAACGATGAGGAGGAAGATGAAATTCCAAGTTTTCTTCCTAGACATATGAATAAGTGTCTTTTTGAGCTTCTTTTGGTTCTTGACAATTTTCACTTGATTTTGAACAATTGTCTCTTTGGAAATGGTTCTAGTGTTGAGTGGACACTCTACACTTTCTAAAGAAGTTTCTTTTTCATCTCAATATCCAGAGGCTCTTGTTCTTGTTGCATTCGAGCTTGTTTGTCTTTGAATGTTTCATAAGGTTTGAAAGTGGGTGGAATTTGCATAAGGTGTATATTAGTGGAGTCAAACACCTCTCGGTACAAACTCTTCTCCCTTGAGAACAACTCCGAAATATTTGAAAATTCGAGTGAGGTAAATTTCATAATAAAGAGTATTTTCTCTAGTTGACATTTCTTTGAGCTTTAGTTCTTTTAAGATCATATCGCACAATTGATGTCACTGCCACCAATAATAGTAAAGAGTGCTTTTTGAACTTTAAGAGTTGGGTTGTTGAAGTTTCCGGAACGCGGAGTGATGGTATGTTGAGGGAAGAGGTTTACAATCCTTGTTTTTGGGCGGAAAAAGCGATTTTTGAATTCCATGTGAGCATCGATTTCAAATATGTGACGATAGGTTTCTAAATCTGTTTCTTCGAATTCCGAAAAATCCATGCCCGTACTTTTGCAACTCAAGATATTGCCTAATATTTCGCAATCTAGAACAATTTGTGTGCCTTTTACGCTACTCTAAATTTGATTTTCATCTCCTTCATAAAAGCCATATTGAGATTTGCATAGAACATTTTGATGAGTTCCGGGTAACATACTTCATTGTTATCCCAAGCGTCAATCAAGCTCAATATTTTATTTTGATTGAAAAGAGAAAAGAGATCATTAGATGGAAAATCTCCAAAGATGGGGAAATCTTCCATATTTACTTTTGCATTTGCTACATAGTCAACATAGGTGTTGATTGCTTCTCTATAATTATTGAGATATTCTTTGATGGTTTTGGGTAATCTCATTGTTTGAGAATTGCTAGAGGAAGTTATTAGAGAGTTTTGAAGAGTATAGATATGAAGAAAGTAGTTTGAATTTTGAAAGAGAGGTAGAGAGAATTAGATTGAATAGATATATAAATAGAGATTGAATAGGCACCACTTTTCAGAAATCAATGACACCTTTTTAGACCTTGGGAGTTGGTGAAAATTTTGGAGGGAAGTTTGAAAGTTTAAACTTTTGAAATTCAAAATTTGAATTTCATTTTCTGGTCATTATGTCGACATGACCATTTATGTATGTCGGCATACATGCATAAATTCAAAAGACATGTTGTTTTGACTTTTTGGTTTTATTATATTATCGATTTATATTTCAGGTTTTATTATTTCCGTAATTATTATTAATCCTAACAAACATCAAAAAAATTATTTTATTATTTTACTAATTATTATTTCATTATTATTATTTTGAATTTCAAAATATAAATTTCAAATTTGAATTTTAAATTTTAGGTTTGAATTTTAAAGTCTAAATCTCAAACTCAAAACAAAGAAAACAAACATCCATTCAACCAAAAAAAATTAAAAATTAATTAAGGCATACTCTGTTTTTAGATTCATTTCTTCGATATTTTCTAAATTCTAAATTTTTGTGAAACACATATTTGAATTTCCGATTTCTGGCTCTTCATCGCTTGAAGATGAATATGAATCATCTAAAGTTGCTACGTATGCTCTCTTTATTTTCTTCGATGAATTACTATTGTCCATTTGTTGATTTGATTTATCTGGATATGGTGTGACGACCACCCACAGCCCCTGCACTAAACAAGAGGAATAGTGCACTGAAAGGTGTGCCAGGCAGCTATGGACGATCATCAGAGTAGGTAAACAACATCAGAACCTGTCGTAGAACTCACAGCTCAAGGATAAAATGTAATAGAACATATACAACATGTAATAGTAATGAAGCATCATATATCAAACTTTTGAAACTTTCTCAACATCCTGAAAGGTTATCCAGCTGATACCAAAGTTTGTACATAAGGCCTCACTACATAGAGCACTCAAACAGCGGAAACAGAATACTAGATAGTAGTAAAAGTAATACGCCAGCCTCCTGCTCGCCTTTGCACAACATTATCATCCTCACTAATCACCTGTCACATGCTACTTAGTCTGCCCATCCACAACCGGGTGAACAGCCCAAGGTAATAAGAGGAAACATAAAACCTTGAGTCAGACAACAGTCTTAGTGAGCGATAAACAACTAACAAACTTCAACAATAAAGTATACGAGAATGTGTAAATTTACCTACCACTACCCAACACCAGAGAAGAACTCAACTCCCGTTTCCCCACATCGGACAGTGATAGCCTTTACATTAAACAATTCAACGATTCACACATGAAACCAAAACACCCATTCAATCATGATAAAACACTCATGACATCCAGATTATATACCTCATGTACACCATCCTAATCGAATTCAACATCCCTCAAGAACAAGCCCCAAAGGCCTAAACAATATCAGACAAATACCCAAGGAACATCTCCTTCGACATTGGACAATCTACATGAGACGGTACAAACAGAGCAACCAAACAATCAAACATCCATGAATGACTCTGGCAATCACTTGCAATCTTGCTTTGAGACCATCGTTAACCATATGACGGCCCATCATGACTGCCATATGTCAAGGGCTAATGGAAACCCCAGTTCTAGCACAACTACATACGCCTTTATGACTCGTATGTTTGTCTTCTCAAATCTCGACAACTAGGCCCTTCACGACTGCTCGAGATACGAGGCCCTTCATGACTGCCCAAAGCACCCCTACTTTTGGGTCTGTTAGAACTTACGATAAGGATAATCCCTCGGCCTTCGCATCCCTAACCATCAACTCCAATGACTATTCATTGACTTAAGTCCCCCATGAGTATCCATTATCCACGAACTCAAAACACCCTTGAGTCGATTTCCCATTCGTTTCTTTACACCGATCAATGAACATATTCAACCCTTCGAATATTCCTTCTTGGATTTTACTTTGAAGTCACCACACCACTGAGCCAAGTTACACCACTACGCTGCGGCTTGAGTAAGGTTCGGGGGGTTTCCCCCGAAAAATATTTTTTTCAAGCTCTTTCCTTCAAATCTGAGTCGTACCTGAAAATATAAATTTTCAAAAAATGACCTGGTGATTGATCCCTAGCCATGTTCGACCGACCCCTTACCTAGGTGTATGACCGACACTTCATTCAGGTTCCTGACCGACCCACACAGCAAAGATCGACCCAACCACTCTGCTCAACCCGGAGCGGCTCGACCAGGTCCATGCTCGAACCCATATGCTTGCTCAATCCAAAGCTTGATCGATTAGATTATGGGCGCACAACCGACCTCAACCACATCTATGTCTTGACCGACCCATGCTTCAGACCGACCCGTTCATGCTCGATCCCCTTGCACGACTGACCCGTTCATGCTCGACCCTCCTTGCACGAACGACCCACTTTTCTCGACCGTGCATGTTTGAATGACCAAACCTAATTCTTTTCCTCCAATAAATCTTTCCATGGTCCGACCGACCCACCATGTTCGATCCACAATGTCTGACCCTCCATGTTCAACCCAAAACCTGCATTCTCCAATGCAACTCCAATTTCGACAAAAACTTCGCCAAAACGATTCGTTCGACGAAACCAACTCATCCAATACATCCAATATGATCACAAGCATGATATGAAATCAATAATGACATCAATATGACAATTCCATCAATAAACATGTAAAATTCACCAAAATCACCATAAATGTACATATGAGCAAAACTATGGATCTAACTTGCACATTCATATGAAATGTTATAGAAATTGCCTATCTAAACTTGCTAGATCAGATTATAGGGTGATCTCTATGAAAATTAACTTAATATGGTACAAATCTATGGAAAGACGCTTTAATTTGATGAAAAACATGGACAAACACTCATATACTTCATTGCATTTATGTGAGAGATGTAAATCACTCACCAATTCTCCAAAACAAACTAAAATTAGTGAAATAACAATCCGGACAGCAAGCACATCGCACCAAACACCTTGATCCGATGAATCCTTGCCTCAATTGATGTAGATCTAGCCTCCAATGGTGTAGATCTATGATTTCCCTTCTTGGATTATGATTTCTAATGGTGGAAAGGTGTTAGAGGAAGAAGGAGCACAAGGCACCAAATGGGAGAATGAGAAACTAAACTATTTCCCATTTCCCTCACCCCCTATTTATACCCTTCCATCAGCCCACTAATGGGCCTTCCCCAAATCAGCCCATTAGACTCCCAAAACCTGGACAATCAACTGAAAAACCTTAAAACAGTGATTTCTCCAAAATTGGTGAGCCAAATCTTTAATGTAACCACTCCATGGAAAGACAATCATCAATTCCTTTCCAATGGCACAGGTCTCACCCTTTGGTTCGACCTGAGTCAAAAGCTATGCCCTGTACAGGGATGATAGGGGCAAAACAGTCACAAACAAAATTGGTAAAAATTATGGACATGTCTCACAACCCCATAAGCAACATATTAAAAGATGAGGATTATCCAACCCTCAGGGAATAAAATAAAAATATTTTGCGATCCTCCGATACATAAAAATGCAGGTTGTTACGTTCTTCCCCCTTAAGAATTTCACCCCCGAAATTCCAAGTAAACATAAGCAACCACAATAATTCCGCATGCCTGTCATCCATGGGAAGCCAATTCTATCAACCAAACTAGCACCCATTAAGCCATGCATCCATAGCCTTATCCTAGCACGTGGAATTCTATCATACAACAACAAGATACAACGATATAACGATGATACAATCAATGGGTCCTACCAATGAAGAGTTCTGGATGATTCGCTCTAATGCTCTCTTCCGTCTCCTATGTACAATCGTTGTCATCTTGACTCCATTGTATCTTGAACAGCTTAACCGTCTTCCTTCTAAGTTGTTTCCTGTCATTCCCCACAACACGAAGTGGCTTACGAGGTCTCGTAACTGCAATCTCTACTTCTAGGTATCCATACTTCTCTAGAGCTACCACCACATTCGAATCATGCACAAACTTCCGTAGAAACGACACATGGTACCCATTATGCACACTCGACATCTTCTTGGGTAACTCCAATCTATATGTGAGCTTTCCAATTCGCTCGACCATCGGAAATGGTCCAACGTACCATGGAGCTAACTTTCATTTGCTTCCAAATCGAACCACATGCTTCAACGGTGAAATCTTCACGAGAACCATATCGCCTACGTCGAATTTCAAGTCCTTACAACGCTTATGGGCGTAACTCTTCTAATGATCTTGGGCTACTTTCATTCGTTGTTGAACGATCTCGATACAATCCGAGGTTTCTCTAATAATTTCTGGCCCAAGTACCAACTTGTCTCCAATTTCTAACCAGCATGCTGGAGAACTGCACGGTCTCCCATACAACGTCTCGTATGGCACCATCCCAATGCTAGACTAGTAGCTATTATTATATGAAAACTCAACTAGATGTAAATGGCCTTCCCACGATCCTCCGAAGTCTAACACACAAGCCCTTAGGAGATCTTCCAAACTCGGTTGACTCTCTCGATCTGACCATGAGTTTAGGGATGATATGGCGTACTCAAGCACAACTCGGTTACCAAAGCTTCTTGCAAACTTTTCCAAAATCCACTCATAAATAATGGATCTCGGTCACTCACTATACTCTTTGGGACACCATGGAATCGAACTATCCATTTCACATAAAGTTCAGCCAATTTCGATGTTCCTCGTCATCTTGACAGGAATGAATCTCGCACTTTTGGTCAAACGATCCACAATGACCCAAATCCCTTCATTTCTTGCCCTAGTTCTAGGCAGTCCATTGATAAAATCCATCGATACTTGCTCTCACTTCCACATAAGAACTTCCAATGGCTGAAGCAACCCACTCGGCTTCTTCTGTTTAGCTTTCACCAACTGACAGTTCAGGCACTTGGAAATGAACTTTCCAACATATCGCTTCATCCCTTCTTAATAGTAAACTCACTTCATGGCCTGATACATCTTATTACCACCGGGATGAATCGTCAACTTTGAGTGATGGCATTCTCTCCGAACCTCATCTCTCAATCCATCAATACCAGGAACAACTAATCATCCTTGCTTTTGAAGTTAAGCTTCTCGATCGACTTTGAATTCTTTATTCTCTGGTTCCAATTCCTGGATAAACTCGACAAGCTTATCATCTCGCTTTTGGCTTTCGCCAATCCTCTCGACAAGAGTAGGTCATATCGACAAGTTTGCTAACATTTCAGGTTCCAACTCACACCTTGAACTAAAATCAAACCTAGCCAAATACTCGAGGCACTTCCATTCTTAAAACATCGCCCCAAAACTTATGTGTCTTCTACTCAACACATCTGCCACTGCGTTACCTTTGTCTGCAGTATAGGCTATACCAAAATCATATGATGCCAGAAACTCTAATCACCTTTACTTCCAAAGATTCAAATCCTTTTGGGAGAAAAGAAACTTCAACGAATTGTGGTCCATAAACAACTCAAACCGGACTCCCAATAGGTAATGTCTCCACATCATCAGAGCAAACACAATCGCCGCCAACTCCAAATCATGAGTTGGATAGTTTTACTCATGCAGCTTTAGCTGTCAACTCGCGTAAGCCACAACCCTATCCTTCTGCATTAGCACTGCTCCAATCTAGTACTACATGCATTGGTTTACACCACCATCTCTTCATTCCCACTTGGAGTGGTCAACACAGGTGCACTCGTCAATCTCTCCTTTAGGATTCCGAACGCTTGTTCACACTTCACATCCCTGTGAACACTTGGTTCTTCTTCATCAATCATGTTAACGGTACAGCTACCTTGGAGAAATCGTTGATAAATCGTCGATAATAAACGGCCATCCCAAGGAAACTTCGAACATCCGTCACATTCTTAGGCCTATTGCAGTCTGGATTGCTGCCGCTTTAGAGGGGTCAACCGCTATCCCATTTCCCGAAACAACATGACCTAAGAACCTCACTTCATTCTTCCAGAAGTGACACTTCGAAAACTTAGCTCTCAGCTGATGCTTTCGCAAGATCTCTAACACAACTCTCTAGTGCATCTTATGTTCTTCCTTATTTCTAGAGTAAACCAGAATATCATCCACGAACACAACCACAAACTTGTTCAACTGATATCTGAATACTCTATTCATATGATCCACAAAATTTGCTGGCGCATTAGTCAACCTGAATGGCATCACCAACCACTCAAAGAAACCGGATAGTGTCCTAAAAGAAGTCTTTGGCACACTATCCTTAGCCACCCTTAACTGGTGAAATCCCGTTGCCAATTCCATCTGAGAAAACACTTTGGCTTCGTGAAGCTGATCGAATAAGTCATCTATCATTGGCAATGGATACTTGTTCTTCTTGTCACCTTATTCAGCTCACGATAGTCCACACACAAATGTAATGAGTCTTGGTTGCAAATACGACCGGTGCACCCCATTCGGATACAGTCCTCCGAATGAATCATTTTCACAAAAGGTCTCTAACTTGCACCTCAAACTATCGCTGTTCCTTATGCGCCATCCGCCTAAGAGGCATAACGATTGGTTTAGCACCCTCGACCAAATCGATCCTAAACTCGATCTCACGATGTGGCAGCAACCCTTTGACCTCGTCGAAGACTTCTACATACTCATTAGCGATCAACACTAATGACAGGTCATCTTGTGGAATCCCAAGCGAATATAGATAACTCACGAAGACCTTGTCTTCACGCTTACTGTTGGATCAAGATTAACCCCGGAGCCCGGAGGGGGTGAATAGGGTTTATCACAGTTTTTCGCAGAGTTGTAAATTCAACGGGATATTTAAATAATAAACCGATCACAGAATATAGCAGAAACAGAAATGCAAAAAGTGAATGACACAAGATATACCCAGCTTTGGCAAAACTCTGCCTACTGCTGCACTCCTAAGGTTTCTACTAGGTGTTATAAATAGATCCCGCATACAAGACCATGTACACTCGCAGCGTCTACTCCTGTCCTAACCCTACGCTCAAAATCGTAGACTGACCGATATCCCTTCAATCAGATTTCCCCTAGTTACGACCTCGTAACTAGTAACCCAGATTTTACAGACTCTGTCAACTGCCAATCAACACCCTGACTGGATCACCTAGATTTTACAAACCTAGAAAACTGTTCAGACGATTTACAACAGAAAATAAAAACAATGCAAAACAAAAATAAAAACAAAGAAAAACCCTAGGAGATAAATTAAAAAGGCTTATCCCCTTTATCATTAGCTTGACCAAACATAGAGTAGGCCGGCCCTTTTTATTTTCTTTTGCCCCGAACCTTTATCTTTGTAAAAAAAATGGCCGTTGGAAAATTTGCTAGGGTTTCTCTTGCTTCGTCCAAATCGATCGATTGTTGATGTTATTCTGGAAATTGATCTCTGAAGCTTGAAGACGTTGATAATGCTCTCGATCGAATGACTATCTTGTGTTGCGGTCGAAAATCTTTTGTAAGTTCTCTATATTTGATTCGATTTTAGCTCTGAATTGTTGGGTTGATTTTCGATGCTAAAACGCCTATGATGAATTGGTGTTTATAGGATTATAAAATCCTTAGAATACTCTGATTTCACCTGTGATTCGATCTGTATGCTTGCATGTTAAATCCCTGATTTGCTTGCGTGATTTCCTCTTTTATTATCCTTGATAAAACGGCTTGAATGATGAACTGGATGTGAATTAGGCCTTCATTGAATCCGAAAATATAATAATTTACCACCTCTTTTGAAATTCTTGGTTGAATTTGAATTGCTCTGATTTATTGCTGTGTAAAAATTTGCCGAAAAGACTGAATCATTTCTGGAAGTTTTGTGATTTCATGCCTTAAATAGCTATCATGATTTTTTGGAGACATTAAACAATTTACCAGAATATATTCATTTCAGGAAATTATTTGAATTTATTTCTGCCCAAAAATATGATTTCTGGAATTTTGTAACCATTCATAATTCTTGCCTATTTTTGTTTTATATATTTCTGGAAATCAATGTATATCTTTTGTCATATCTGGAAACAGAAACTTTTGCATATAAGCTGTTGCCATAACTGTCTTGAGCAAATTCTGGAATTTAACATATGCCATTTCCTGATTTCGGTATGTTCTTTTTGCTTTGCCATATTTGTTCATTGAGAAAACTGGAAACATACGACTTTACTCTTGCCCAAATTGCCACCAGTGAATTGATTTCTGAGATATCATTCTTGGCAACTCAATCTTATTTATTCATGCATGATTTAAAACTTTTCCCATTCACTTACTTGCTGAATTGATGCTTCATTCCCTATAATATTTCCTACTGTGAATTCGAACTGAAATGCTGAATCATCAATTTCATGTATATTGATCTGGCTAGTATGTTTCTGTGCACCATGTCTTGTGCTCCACCATTTAATTACTTGGATCATGCTAAAACACCATATTATTGCTGATCACTTGAGTCTATATCTTTCTGTTCCATGAGTGTTGAACCATTTGTAGCTCTTTTACCTTGATGAACTGATTCATTTAGCATGTACATGCTCCATTGCTACATACTTAGCTGCAGTATCACCATAAACTTGCTGTGAGCACTTGCATCTTGCACTGATCTTACATGTACATGTTATATGCTTGCATGCTTCACCATGTTTGCAGATGTCCCTATATTCTTGTGCTTGTTGTGGCTTATACCCAATATTGAACTACTGTACACCATTGTATACTTGGCCTTAATCGTGCATCTTCATCCATGTTGCATGCTGACATGTTGTTTCACACATACGCTGCTTTGTTACTTTAATTGTTTCGACACTTTGTGCTGAACCATATTTGTGCCACCATCTCATTCTAGTATTATACTGCCATGTTGACTTGAAACCTGTTGTGTATTTTTGTTGAACCTCTTGAAACATGCTGTGCACACTCCATTTCACACTGGCTTGACCCATATATGCTCTTGCTTGTTCCATTGACTTGCATCATGTATACTTTATTGCTTTGTATGTTTTATGCCTTGACTTTGCACTCTCGTATATCATGTGTGACATCTCATTATTGCTTGACCATTTCTGCACTGAGTCGAGATGGTCCACGTGACTACTCCTCAGTTGCTTGCTGATTGGCGAGACAGTGCACACGTGTGCATATGCAGCCATCAGTGAAGTTTTACTATCCCTGCATTGAGATACATATATGTTGTCTGCCTTGGGGTATTTACAGTGTATCACTGTGAATATCACAAGCTGTCTAGGCACAGTCGGATAAATCAGATCGAGTCAGAAAAATGATGAGAAACACACCAGAAAACTAAGACAAATAAAATTTTAAAAATAAAATTTATATTTGCATAAATTTTGAAAAATTATTTCTGTTCCATATACTGTGTGTGTGTTTCTGTATAAGACAGGTATGAAGATGATGACTGGATTGATAGTGAAGATGTTGGACTGACTGAAGCAGAAGATAGAAGACAAGTATATTGCAGTGCCAGTGTGTATAATAGTAGTGAACGAATGTATATATGAATATGAAAATGTAAAATGGGTGATTGTATATGTGTATGAGATATATAGACAGTGTTATAGTGAAGAGTTGTGTAATAACAGAATTGTACTGATGTTTGTATTAAACAAATTTGTCTGAAATAAAATATTATTTTTATTGTGTTCAAACAAATTTGTCTAACGTATTCAGTTTATATACAAGTACAATATTAGGTGTAATATCTATGAATGTGTACAAATAGTGGAGTCATATAATTTGTACTGTTTGAATGTTGAAATATTTATATTTAAATAAAATACTGTGTGATTATATGAAATTCTATACAGTCGTATTCTATTTAAATATAAATATTATATTCCTGTGATGTAATATAACAGTACAATAACAAACACATTTAAAATAAAATATATTTGTTTGTTATCATCAAACAAAAATCATATAATTGTGTACACAACACCGTTATATACAACAATCTCTTCCTTTTGATGATGACAAACAAATATGAAGATTTTGAACATAATAAATGTGTTTGAGAGTAAAGAACTGAACTCCCCCTATTTGAAAGCTCCCCCTACAACAGAAACTCCCCCTATAACTGTGCATGAGTGAAGAAACATGAAAATTGAAATAATTTTCAAAATTATGAATATTTATAAAATATTCACTCATAAATCAAAATCTCAATCCATTCTCCCCCTTTTGTTATCATCAAAAGGGTACAGAATCTAAAATATAGATGAAAAATGACTAACAAATACAATATTAGCTTAAGAGGAAGAACGGTCATCATAAATCTCAATCAGTCAAACAAAAATCATAATAAACTGAGAACTAGTGGCATATTTCACATTGTAGAAACTAACGGATTTATAATGAATTTTATATAAAATGGAGAGTTTCAAAAACATATATTTCCAATTATTTTCAAAATAATTTTATAAAAATGAAGTTCAAGAAAACAATGACGGATTTGGACTATAATTAATAATTCAATTTAAGTTACAAAATCAAATACTCTAAAATCCCCATAACTATCAATCAACAAATCATAATACGTCATAAAATATTAACACACTTCACAGACTAGAAAGATGGATTGATAGGCTGGTTTTTATACACCAAGGAGAACTTCAGATTAATTTCAATTTATAGCACAATATTCCCTTTTTCTTTTTATTTTATTTAAGAGCACACTGACCACGCATAACCAGAGCTTGGATGTTTAAATGAGGTCAGTCGCAGCTTAAATTATAAGTTGTCTCTTAACCATGCATGACCAGAGCTTGGATTTTTAAATGAGGTTAGAGACACACTTATATATTTATTATATATATTTATCATTCCATCTTTAAAAGGAAAAACTCCTCAGTATATAAAACTAATATATGGATGTTAGAAAATGGGGCAGATATAGAAATGGACTGTGAAATAAATTTCTAAATTAATTATATTATGAAATATAATCAACTATACCGGGATCATTGAAAATTTTCAATTGTCACTAATTCTGAAAAATAACATAGTCCCATTTCTATCACAAATATTTCCACTTTTTAGTCAAAAATATTTTAAAACATATTAACTCTCCACATTCATATAAAATTATCATGGATGGCAGAATGATGATAGATAAAGGAGATGGTCGTGAAATATTTTCCAATACAAAGATATTATAATAAATGTTCAACCATCATGAAAAATTTAAATAAAATCTTCTCTTGTTGTGAAATATAGTGCAGTCACAATTCATCACAATTTCAAATTCTCATAATAATTTTGATGAATTATAAATACGGTTCAGTTTGGATATTGATTTCAATTTTTGAATGAATAATCAATAAATAATTTTAAAATTGAAAATCAATTACAAGAGGAAATTAAAACGATCTATACAACACAAGAGGGAAAAATATATACAAAAAAAATTCAGCACTACTGATACCAAATGGTGTCTCTATTAATGAGGATTGTAAGACGACACTGGAGACAAAATAGAATATCACTGACAATAGATTTTTTTTTTTTAATCACAAGACCCAAGCAGACAAGATTAACCAATCAAGCAATCATCAAAAATATTTACAAATCGATTTCTTTTAATCAGAGCGGCAGATGATTTCAAAACAAACATTTTTCAAAACAGTACCAGAGTAGCACAAAAAATATTTTCAAATCATACTTATCACGATGACGGTCACATAAGATGTTTCAAGATTAACAATACAGTTTATTTGAAATCATTTGAAAAAATATGAAGATCTTAAGATTCAATGAATCAATCACATCAGATTAAGTTTTAGATTCAATATACATGTAAGATTCAATAAATCAATAACTTCAAATGATTTTAAACAAACTAGTATACAATCAAATCATCATGAAAAACAGAGAGATTTAAGACCGGATTTTCAAAGAATTTTTCACAAGAATTTCTGACAAGTATAAGAGTAATTTCAGATCATATACATCAATTTTGAGAGGTATTCATGAAAAAAAAATTGAAATCACTTGAATCAATGTTAAGTTTGAGATATAATGAATTATTCACACAAGATTGATAATTTCAAATTTATGAGGTGTGTGAAATTCAAAATATCAAGAATTTCCGATGGTTTCAAATAAACAAATTTCAACCATACTGATCATGAATATAAAAAGAATTTCAAGATGTATCACTGAGATTCAAGACAATTTAACATTTCTAAGCCAATCTGAAAATCAATGAAATTATCACAACTGAGAAGTAGCGGTGTGCTGTAATGAGTATATTATTTCAAGCTTTTCTAAAATGAATTAGAAGGAACTCAAAACAGCAGATTTGTGTGAAATTTCAATTGTTTTTCAGATCTTCAAAAATTTAGAATTCAAATTAACAGTGTTCAAGATATGGCAAGAATACATCAACACTGTTATGAATTCAGAAATCAGAAAATAAACTTCAAAACAATTGCAGATATTTAAAAAGTTAAAATTCAAGATTTGGAAAGTTAAAAAAATATCAGAGTTCTATTCAAATAATGTGAATTTCCAGAAAGCCATGAATACTGCAATTGGAAGTTAATGATGCCCAAGAAGAAAGAAACAGAAAAATATTGCAGTGACAAATCAAATCAAAAATAAAAATAAAAAATTACTGGAATTGGAAAAATAGAAAAAAAAAAGAATATACAAAGGAATGAGTATAGAGATATACCTAAAATCCATGTAAACAAATGAATCACTAACTCAGCATGCTTGGCTAAGAAACTGTGAATGATATAAAATTGTAGACCAGCTTGAAATCAAATCTCTTTTTAGCAAAGCAGTTCCTAGCCTCCTCCGGTACCTAACAGTTTATAGAATCGAGTGGTCTAACAAAGTTTGTAAAACCACTCATAGTTTTATTCACATATTTTGGTACCCAGACTTGTTTATACAACAACCCATCTGAATTCACCTTTGTACCTTTAGGAACCCAGATCTGTTTGAAGTTAACGAATTTTCTTTTTTTCCTTTTTGGGATCCAGGATTGTTCAAATGGATTATTATAAAACAAATTCACATCATGTTTATGATTCAAAAATCCTTTGAGATTATCAGAGTTAGAATTTTCAAATCGATTCTTCCCAAAGTAGTTTGAAGGATTTTTAAAAACATTTGAATTGACATTTTCAAAAACATTATTTTTCCTAAAGCCAATACCATATTTATTTCCAATAGAAACTTGATTTTGCAACAACATGTTCAACGATTTCTCCCCATTGGAAAAATTTATCCAAAGTTGATTCTAATCGTTGAATTTTGGATTTAAGATCACTGTTTTCTTTTATTAAATCAGAACATCGATTATTAGTGATCTTTCTTTCAATATCATGTTGTTTTAAAACCAAATTTTCAAATTCAAATAATTTGATTTTGGCTTGGGACTCAGAAATCTCAAATTCAAAATGTTTTTGGCTTTCAGATTCAAATTTCTTGAACTTTTCAGTTTCGTTTTCAAGTTCTTTCAAAATCGAATCACTTTTCAACAAATTGTCTTTTTCAGCAATTTCAAATTTAGAATTTATATCAGTCTTAAAAATTTCAAATTCCATTTGTAGAAAATTGTTCAAATTTGATAACTCAATCTTGTTTTCTTTTAAGATCAGAATTTCATTTTCAAACCTTTGAATATTTTTATTGAGATGAACAAGATTGGTTTCCAATTTCAAACAATTTTTGCAATCTGAATTTGAAAGGTTTTTAAAATATTCAAGTTGTGATTCCAAATTATCAATTTTGCTGGTCAACTCAGAACTCTTAGATTTCAGAGACATATTTTTCAGTTGGAGTTTATCAATAGATTTCGTTAAATCAAGACACATGTAAACCAGATCTTCATATGAGAAATTTTCTGTTTCAGCATTTGTCGGTTCTCCATCATCTGATCCATCTAAAGTTTCATCTACATGACCTGTTAAGCATAGATTTGAAGCTGAGTTGTGAAACGACCTGAAATTCCCCGGTAAGGAAAGCACGGATTGAATTAAGAACAAGCCACATCAGAACGCAAACAGAAGAACATTTCATTGTTAATTACAACAATTCCATCAGAATACAAGAATATAACAAAGTATGAATCAATATTACACATTAAATATCAGAGATTTACAATACATTACATAGCAGCAGAAAAATAATACAAAACACGACTGAAAAGAATACACGGACACAGAGCTTTCCGAGTATAATTCCAGCTGTAAATCAGGATCTTGTGAATATAAATCTGCAAAACCAAAACTACTAGCTGCCCGTGTCGAAAATAAGGGCACACAGAGTTTAGGTTAAAACAATAAACTCCAGGTTAGTCATGTGACTGGTGTGAGAACTAAAACAGTTATTTAAAGCTTAATTTTAAAGTTAGGTACATCAAGGGACCACGCTGTATAACACAGAACAGGTTTCATCCCAAGAATATCAATGCATAAAACAAACAGCACAATGCTAAATAAAGAAAAATGAAGCAGTTTTAAGACCTAGGTCCCATCACACAATGCAACGCAAGCCGGAGGATAAGGTTTTTACCTTATAATAGCCAAGAATGCTTGGTACGTGAAATTTCATGTTATATTATTACTAAAAGTGTATAATGTCAAAACAATTTCAAATCATAAGTATCAATCATAGACGGCATAAGTGCCCCATACCACTATGTCGCCATACTAGGCTCTACAATCAAAAACCGCAAAGTCACGTATTGGAAGTTGGGTTTCCATCTATGAACCGAGGCAAAAGATAGTCCTCACCGAATTCGAGACTCTCTAGTCCGAGCCTCAGGACAAGTACTCAGCCAAGCCCTTGGATCATCAGGGCCGGTCCACCGATGTGGATTAAAATGCCTGAACACTGCGTTTCCCCACACTTTGGGGCGTAAATGAGCCAAATGACTCCATCGGCTCCACATAGTCACCGATATATCCGAGGCGCCTCGCAACAGCAACAACCACATAGGTGAAAATAATATAAATGTCAGGTTGGTAGTTCACTGACACCACCCTAGCTAGAAGGAAATGCATGCCCTCCCTGATGTCCGCTCCCGTTTCTAGTTCACAACCGGGGTGTGAGGCTCGCGAATCAACGCTACAAAAAGCTATGCCACATAGGCCGTGCTTTGATCATCAACCACAAGACTCTGCTTTTCAACAGAAGCCTTGATCATATTGCCACTTAGGCATGCCACACAGGCAATTCACTCCATGCATTTAATATCCATCAATATATAACCTTTGAGCTCGTACGTCTCAGAGAAGGGCGTTAAGCAAGAGAATAAATTCTCCGCCGCCAAACAGATATATATTTAATAGAAATCAACCACACAGAATAAAATCCAATGTCAGACACACAATCCATTTACAAGTCCGTTCTGGGTCTGAACGAAACCGGAGGCACCTTTTACATCGCATATCCATCGATATCCAAGTACGTCTGGACGATCACCAACTGATTCCCTCCTCTTGGGTGTACAGCCCAATCAAGATCATCAGTAATTACCCAAACGATGTGAAGACCTCCGGTCTTCGACCACCATCTTCATCCTCGACACCACGTCGAATCAGTTATTCAGAATGGGATAAACCCGATCTTTCTGAATAACTCGCGTAAATAATAAACAAGTGTTACACAAACACAACATACGCCTCATTCCAATTCAGAATATTCTTTTATTCAAATATTCTTACACTTTGGGAAAAATTCCCATTAATTTTATCAAAGATAAATTCTTTAAATTTATTCTTTAATCTTCTTTTGAATATCAATTCAAACTAGTCGGGATTAGCGAACCACACCGCAGTAATCATTTATTTTATTTCCCAATCCCAACCTATTCATCCCATGAAGTAAAACTGGTCATACTTCATATCTCACACCACGGTGTTACCGGTAGATTTAATTACCATTTCACGTTCAAATCTAATTAAAGATTTAACAATCGCCTGGAGCAAAACTGGTGATACTCCATTCTCGATCACTTCAATCTAATTAAAGATTCATTAAAACTCCACTTGGTTTTAATCTTCCCAATAATCGCTATCAATGATTATTTAATTTGGGAAATCACATCCTGTCTTTAACTGGGTTAAAGAACGAGTGTCACTTAAAACACGGTTCACTATAAACCCAAAATCACATCCAAATTCAATTCCAATTAAATTCCATTTAATTGGTATACTTCATTAAATCTAAATAAAAAGATTTAATCTTTTTCTCAACTGGGTTTAAGAACAGTGTTAATGAAGACACCATTCACGACAAACCCAAATTCCATTCGATATTAAATACAAGGCTCTGAATAGAAAATATATCGTCTTATATTCAATATCAAATTCTACGACCAACAAATATCGTATTGGAAATAACGATATAAATATATCTTTCAAATTTCCATAACAATATCTGTATAATCACGAAATCCAACATCGAAATATTCCAAAGACAATTTCGATTCAAATCCATTTCCACTTTATATATTGGAAATTCTGGTTATTTTCAAAACCATTTCAAATCCACTTTATTTATTTTTAAAAATAAATTGGATTATAATTCTAGTTCAAAACTAGTTCACTTCGATAAAAAACTATTTTTACCTTTTCAAAATTGGAATTTTTCATCTCAATTCTTCACAAATCATTTCTTATGATTTTACACAAATTATTACTATTTTTAATAATTTTATCAAGGCCCGTACAGTCGATTTCCATCAACGGCCATCGAACTGCACTCACAGCGACCTTTTCCAAATTTGATTTGGACATAATTCCGAATCCAACCATTAAATTTCTAATTTCTAATATTCTTTAGAAAGCTCTTTTCGATACGAACCCAACGGTTCCAGTTTTAGGAGAATCCGACGGTCGGATCTCCCGCAATATCCATTCGAAGTCAATGGTCGAAATTCGCGAACTACCGCAGCGCGGCGCGTTCTATTCAGGCCATTCGATATATATAATATATATATTTCGTCGATTTCCTTTTAAAACGTATTTTATAAATCATTTTGAATTCGTTTTCAAAACGATTTCAACTTCATATTCAATTTCGAATCAAAATTGAATATTCCACATCATCGATATATATATATATATATAATAATATTTTCAAAACGTTATATTTTGAAATCACTTCTTTTTCTATATTCATTCCAAAAACGAATATAATCAATATAAATATCATTCGCATCAAAATGGCACATATCTAATCAACACGGCTATATATATTTCTATAACTTCGTTATTCTATTCAACAAATGAATATTTATTCTATTCAACACATGAATCTATATTTCTTTCAACACATGAATATTCTCAACACATGAGTATCGTCAACACATGACTATTTTTATTGTTTAATATATTTTATAAAATTGTGCTTTATATCATTTAATTCTTAATCAGACTCTATCCGTAAATTAGCAAGAGAACAATTCCCTAAATATTAACCCCGAAGGCCGAAACCAACATCAGATCAATACCCAGGAAATCATTCATCTTAACTGATTTCCAGTTAGTTTCTAATTTCATATTTGATAAAAATGAGAATTTTATTGTTAAAATATTTTACTCAACACATGATAAGTTTCAACACATGAATATTCTCAACACATGAGTATCGTCAACACATGACTATTTATTCTATTCAACACATGAATTTTCATTTTATAATATTCTTTATTTTCCAAATTGGAATGAGGCCCAATCAATTACCATATAATGTTAATTATATGGATTTCATACAACACATGTAAATAATAGCAACGATAAATAATACACCATCATCCAGAGTGCATTCTACACTGTATAAGCATCAAATATAAATATTCAATGCTTATAACAGCATGTCAATCAATCGATCGACATACAGCTAATTATTGGGATTAGTGTAAGTCCAATTTCATCCCAACACCCGTGTGGGGTTTCAAACAATCAAACACAGATTTTATTTGTGCAGTTGGGCGATGTGTTAAATTTATCGTCCCAATCAATATCAGTCAAATCGGTGTACATAAACAAATCGTTCGATTTGTAAATGAATATAAATTTTATTTCAACATATGAATATATATTTTATTTCAATTCCAATCACACAGTCAATTTTCACAACACATCAATCAAACAAGCAAGCCGTCCATGGTATGTGGACGACGGGTGTCAGGTGCTGCTAAGCACCGTCTGCATCCTAGTATATATTTTAACTAGAAAACAAATTAAAAGTGAGGAGTTCTCACCCATAAGCTTAACCAAACACCGCGACTCTTCATATGTAGAAAATCTTCGCCACTCGCCTTTTGTCACTTTCGTCGTCCGTGTTCACTACATATATAAAAATCACATTTTTATATTCTCTATTATATAAAAATCATATTTTTATAACTACGCTATATGGATAAAATTTCTATTTTTATACCGCTACTATATAGATGAAAATTCTATTTTTATAACGGTGCTCATATAATAAAGATCAAATCTTTACTATCTATATAGTATAAAAATCGTATTTTTATATTCTCTATCTCATAAAAATCATATCTTTAATCTCTACATATAATAAAAATCGTATTTTTATTCTTTCTATAATATAAAAATCATATTTTTATTCTTTACATATAATAAAAATCATATTTTTATTCAACACGCTACTTCATATTTAAAAATCCAACCTTTTCCTAGTAAATTAAAAATCCTATATGTCATTCAAACGAATAAGAATTCAATTTTTATAGCATTCACATAATAAAGATTATCTTTTTAAACTTATAAAATAAATTTCATAGAAAATAAACAGAAATAAATAAATAAAACAAATTAGAACACTTACAACGAAGGGTTTGATGGGGGGAGCTGTTGGCGAAATGGAGGTGGCTAGGGCTTTTTCAGAAGGGAGAAGAGGAGGAGCGGTGGAAGGAGAGAGGAGGGGCGCGGTGATGGAGTGCCCTGGCGGCGATGTGGGGCCTGCGGTGCGGATCTCGGTGGAGGTTTGGGGGTTTCTTCGTTCGCAGGGAGGGGGGCTGATTGGGGAGATGGCGCGGAGGGCGACTTCGGCGAAGGGGGGGTGGAGGCGATCGATGGGGGTATCGGCGGTGGTTAGGGCTACAAGGTTTTTTTTTTTCATTTTATTCTCGTTCGTGGAATGAACGAAGGAAGGGGGGAAGAGAGTAAAGAGAGGGGTGAGGTTATAATTTAGTTATTTTATTAATATTTTAATTTCGAAATATGTGCTTTCACATACGAACTTAAAACCGGACCAACCGACTGTCGTCCATAGCTAACTACCCCCATTCCGAACACAATGGGATATGTATCGTAAGCTGATTCGATCATTTTTCGTCAAAATCAAAATATAACTCTATATATTGAATTTGAACGCACATTTCAATTTACCGGGGCCACATACGGTTTCTAAAAATTCCAAAAAAATATTTTCTAGCTTCGTATTGACGATACGGTCCTAACAAAACTAATTTCGTCAAATTCTGAGATCGTTTGAAAAATGGCCATTTTCCAGGTCGATTAAAATCAACTGAAACTGGTCAAAACACGTTTTCCTTTTCCACGCTCGCATATTGATTCGAAAAATTACGAATTTTGAAACCTAGAAATAATTTGACATTCCGGATCCAACAAAAGTGGTTTCGTCGAAAACCGAGGTCGTTTGCAAAATTTCCATTTTTAAGGGCCAGAATTCCATAGCGACTATTCTGAATTTTCAACTAGACGTATCTTTTGATTCCTGCTATGAAATTTTGATTTTTCGGATTCGTTGGAAAGATATTCTCAAATAGATTTTAATATTTTTGGTTTCGCCGAAATCCGGTTTATTTTGAATCATGTGCATTCATTTGAAATTAGAAATCGAATTTTCAAACTACCGCGCCATTTTCAATTCCTTTTATAATTTAAAATAAATATTTATATTCTGACGACGACTCAAATAAATATATACGTTCGAATTATATTCAAAATAAATTTCTAGCCATTATTATTTAAAATGAATCATTTTAAATATTCAAAATTCATCAAAATTGCCAAAATAAAAATTTTAAATTGGCTCGGATTTCCTGGTTATTACAATCTCCCCCACTTAAAACTTTTCGTCCCTGAAAAGGAACGAAGCCGAAAGTTGTTTAACTAGTCAACTCAACTTCCATAATTTTCTTTATGGCTTAAGTTCTTCAACTTTTCAGTTTCTAAGAACTTTTCAATTTTTTCAAAAATTTGGCTAACACCCTAAAATTCCGAAAAATTTCGCCATAACCTCCCCTGCACCGGGAGCTTCGGGATATTTCAAATAGCCTCCCATGACCCTCATCAATCCAAAAAGAAAAAGAAACAGCCAAGCGGCTAGCCAATCGGCTCATAAAATCATCAAAAACACAAGAAATACAATAAACATGTACCTATTTGTCGGGCAAACAATTTTATTCCTCTTCTCTAGCCTCCTTGCTACGACCTGTTCAATGTAAGTACATGTATATGCATGCAAATGCGACTAATTTTCAATACAACTCACTATTTGGTTCAATTTGGCTAAAGGTTCAACATTTTAATTAATCAACCAATAATCAAACAACACTATCAGCAATCAATTAGTTGATTAACGTTTCAAATTCATAATTTTGATACATAGTCAAAAAATCACATTTGTGGTGCCAAATCACAACAATATATTCTAACTATATTTTGGTTCTCACACCAATCTAATGGAAATATATAAAAATCCCACTTTCGAAACTCGAACATAAATACTGGTAATGTGATCACAATTATCAGTATCATCCCCGGGCGTCTAGAATGTGATTCTATGTCTATCCAGTATATTAAGACTTCAAATACACGTGGATCAGACGTATATGCAAAATCTTTATATACTGGACTGTCCAAATCAATACAAATAAATATTCAAATTCGAATAATTGATTTAAATTTTCAAAACAAAAATTGTTTTCCTTTTAAAAATATACTCTTCACACTCGTTCTAGGATACTACTGATCCCATCTCTAACGAGTCATTCCCATTGGATATTACTAATCCAATCTCTGATGTATTCTTTCTTTTGGTTCTAATGTGTCTTGTTCTCCGAGCTCTGTAAACCAAAGCTCTGATACCAAAATGAAACGACCCGAACTTCCCCGGTAAGGAAAGCACGGATTGAATTAAGAACAAGCCACATCAGAACGCAAACAGAAGAACATTTCATTGTTAATTACAACAATTCCATCAGAATACAAGAATATAACAGAGTATGAATCAATATTACACATTAAATATCATAGATTTACAATACATTACATAGTAGCGGAAAAATAATACAAAACACGACTGAAAAGAATACGCAGATACAGAGCTTTCCGAGTATAATTCCAGCTGTAAATCAGGATCCTATGAATATAAATCTGCAAAACCAAAACTACTAGCTGCCCGTGTCGAAAATAAGGGCACCTAGAGTTTAGGTTAAAACAATAAACTCCAGGTCAGTCATGTGACTGGTGTGAGAACTAAAACAGTTATTTAAAGCTTGATTTTAAAGTTAGGTATATCAAGGGACCACGCCATATAACACGGAACGAGTTTCCTCATAAGAATACCAGTGCATAAAGGCGCAATGCTAAATAAATAAAAATGAAGCTATTATAAGACCCAGTCCCATCACACAATGCAACGCAAGCCGGAGGATAGGGTTTTTACCTTATAATAGCCAAGAATGCTTGGTACGTGAAATTTCATGTTTTGTTATTACTATAAGTGTATAGTGTCAAAACAATTTCAAATCATAAGTATCAATCATAGACGGCATAAGTGCCCCCATACCACTATGTCGTCATACTAGGCTCTACAATCAAAAACTGCAAAGTCACGTATTGGAAGTTGGGTTTCCATCTATGAACCGAGGAAAAAGATAGTCCTCACCGAATTCGAGACTCTCTAGCCCGAGCCTCAGGACAAGTACTCAGTCAAGCCCTTGGATCGTCAGGGTCGGTCCACCGATGTGGAGTAAATGCCTGAACACTGTGTTTCCCCACCCTTTGGGGCGTAAATGAGCCAAATGACTCCATCGGCTCCACACAGTCACCGATATATCCGAGGCGCCTCACAACAGCAACAACCACTCAGGTGAAAATAATATAAATGTCAGGGCTGGTAGGTCACTGACACCACCCTAGCTAGAAGGAAACGCATGCCCTCCCTGATGTACTCTCCCGTTTCTGGTTCACAACCGGTGTGTGAGGCGCGCGAATCAACGCTACACAAAGCTATGCCACACAGACCGTGCTTTGATCATCAACCACAAGACTTTGCTTTTCAACAGAAGCCTTGATCATATTGCAACTTAGGCATGCCACACAGGCAATTCACTCCATGCGTTTAATATCCATCAATATATAACCTCTGAGCTCGTACGTCTCAGAGAAGGGTGTTAAGCAAGAGAATAAATTCTCCGCCGTCAAACAGATATATATTTAAAAGAAATCAACCACATAGAATAAAATCCAATGTCAGACACACATTCCATTTACAACTCCGTTCTGGGTCTGAACGAAACCAGAGGCACCTTGTACCTCGCATATCCATCGATCTCCAAGTACGTCTGGACGATCACCAACTGATTCCCTCCTCTTGGGGGTACAACCCAATCAAGATCATCAGTAATCACCTAAACGACGTGAAGACCTCCGGTCTTCGACCACCGTCTTCATCCTCGACACCACGTTGAATGTAACACCCCACATCCGTTAGTGTCACTCACAAAGGGAATGCACTAAGTTATGTGGAGCATTTTAAGGTAAAAGATGCAGATGAATTACAAGACAGACAAAAATTAAAACAGCGGAAAATAAAACTTTGCTTTATTGATAAAATAGTTTGTACAACGATTTCTTTACAATATCAGAGTATCATCTGTCCTACAAAATAAAGAAGCATAAAACAACATTTACATTCCCCAATGTAGCAACAACCATCCATAGCATCTGAAAAGAGAATCCAAGCAAAACTTCGACAAATCTTCAAGCTGGGAAAGAGTGACGGTCCAACTTATACTAAGCTATACTATTCCCTCCTTTACTACCTGGTGGGGGGGAACGGAAGAAAAGAAGACGAAAGGAAACTGGGTCAGACATAAAGTCTGGTAAGTTCAGTTACTTCTAGCATATGAACAGGGAAAACGAAACGACATGAATTAACTGAATACAAGATAATACCATGATGACAGGATCAACAAGATAAGATTAACACAAGATATACTAAGACAAGATAAACTGGATATGCTCTAATACTTTCGCCGCTTCGCTATTTCCTTGTTATACTGGTTTCTAAATCTCTGCACCACCTAACTAGTGTCCCGACTAGTAATGATAACGTGATCCCAATCCCGGTAATTTCGGTTGCCTTCAGGCATACATTTATTATTTATTACCTAGATCTAATCTAGGGTTTTCTATCAAGTGCTTCCTAGATTCAACCAGGGTTTATGCTATCTACAAAACGTTTCTCGAATTCAGGGTTTATGCCACCTAGGTCCAACTAGGGATTATGCTACCTGTCGAACGATGCCCTCTAGTCTAGGACACACTACCTAGAGTGATATATGTTCCTAGACTTCCCCACGTATGTATCGCGAATCGTTATCACTTGTCTGGATGCACATGTCCTGTAATGTGTGACCCGAGTCCCGTGGCAGGGCTACTCTAGAAACACGGAACTCGGTCGGGAGCTTTCAGATATCTGCCGGTGCAGATGCTAAGGTCTGTTTTTCTACCAGTGGTTATGGTCCCACGTGACCCCTCCCTCAACTAATGAAAGGCAATCCAAGAAAATCAAGCGCGAGAACTGTACTTCTGCCGCCCTATGCCCTACTTTCCTATTGGCCAGCCTCACCCATAACTAGATAGCAAGTATATGGTCTGTTGAGAGTTCTCTGCCTTTCCGCATACGTACAACGATTGACTAAAGATGATAGGTAGACGACGAGTTGCTATCACAGGGCAAAAACTAGTCTCGCCGAATCACGCTGATCCACCCTAGTCTTTAGGTTGCCATATATTGCAACCAAGGCATACCCTTGGTTCTTCTAACGCAGACCTTAACCTCTGTGAGCCCAGGAGGATCATCTGCCACCTCACAGAGGGATACCAAGAGTACCCTCACGTCCCCTCGAAGCCTCGGGCTTCGTAACCAAATTCGTTGGAGGCCTCTTTAAGATCAGATGGACGTTCGCTCCAACTTGTGATATACTAAGGATTACTACTTAGTTTTCTAACTAAGGTTTACCACTTAGAATGTTGAATCATCGTTCTCTTAACTAAGGTTTACGACTTAGTTCATATTAACTAAGGTTTACTACTTAGTTCTTGTTCTTGTCAAGTTGGGTTGGTTAAGTGTCATTTTCGAGTCAACTTAACCCTTTCGTTTGCCATATAAAACTGATTAAGTGTTATCAGTGGTTCATGTTGACTTAACCCCTACCACAAACCGAGTTATATTGGTTAAGTATTTTCTTATTACTTAACCCTACCCATTCATCTTGTATTGGTTAAACGTTCCCTTTAACCTAACCTTGCCCATCTGTTTTAACTGACATGTTATAGCGGTTAAGTGTTCCCTTAGCTAACTTAACCCTAACATCTGTTTAATTAACATGTTCTAATGGTTAAGTATTGTCCTTTCATGTTTTTAACTTAACCATGTTCATTTATCCTGCTATGATGACTAAGTGTTCCAAGTTTACTTAACCCCACCTTCTTGCCTTAGTTAACATGTTAAATTGGCTAAGTGTATTAAACTTACTTAACCCCTACAAGTCTTGTCTTGTTAACATGTTAAGGGGTTAAGTGTCCAGATTAGCCTAACCCCACTCATCGGATTTAGTTAACATGTTGAGTTGGTTAAGTGTTTTAGTTAACTTAACCCTACCATTCTTGTTCTAGCTTTAATTAATAAATTAAAGCTGCAACCACTCACATTAGACAGATATTGTTGCGATTACTAGATGTGCCGACTGGTTCCGGGTAGGTTTATATCGCTACTCAGTCTAACCTCGGGTTGGGCATATTCGTGTTTTCTAAGTTCAAAGGGTTTTGATTAATTTTCAAATCAGGTTTTGAAAGTAACCATCCCGTCCGTCGGATCAGTTAGGAATAGTCAGGGAGAGCAGGAAACTTGTATTTTCCAAACCCAAGCCTAGACACTATCCTCTCTATCACCCTAGAACTTTCTGGTGTATGTATTATTAAAAGATATGTCATTAATAAACCTTTCTTTTGTATATATATAAATTGTTAACAATTTATCCTCAAAGTTTAACCATTTATCCTCAAAGTCCATTTTCCCTTTTTTAATAAATTTGACCTATACCATATTCATTTGTCATGCCCACTAATGGACTTATATTCTAGGCCCAAATCTTGATTTTCCTATCTTACAGTTTATTGCAATTTAGATTCGACATCCTCATTAACAGTTCATGCCAAAATTAGATTTTATATTCTAGTTTACAGTTTATGCCAAACAAGATTTCATATTCTAGTTCACCGTTTATGCCCAAAACTTAATTTGCATACCAACTACCTACTTTGTGGCCCATTTAACCATTTACCATTTACGCCCAATGTATGTCAATTATTCACAATTATGCTAATATACTTATCATGCTTAATTTAGCCACCCAATTCTGATTTAATATTCTAATTTCAGTTCATGTCAAAACTAGACTTGTTATTCTAATTTTCATCTTAATGGTCATGCTATAATGCATGTTCCCAAATTATGCCAATTTCCAAGTTTAGTCAATTTCATGTTTTTCCCAAAACGTATTCCCATCGTTCGTATAATCGTGATTCAACCTAGATTATAAATAAATCTAGATTCGTGGAAAAAGGGAATGAACCAAAATGCCATGAAAGAGTAGACATAATAACTGGCGTAAGATGATAATTCGCAGGCATATAGATCTGGTAATATTACGACATGAAAAGGGTTGAATAGTATGGGTTCAAGAACATGGGTAGACCTAACTTAATAGGTAAATTCCCAAGATCGAGATCCAAGGATAACTAAGAATAAGCTGAAATAGAAAGTCAAGCCTAGATCCAGTATAATGCCAGTTTGGGGTACAACATGGTTTTGTAACTACAGTGTCATGGGCATAAATAATAATCTTATATCCATAGTCATAGGCAATAAATCCTCACAGTTAATGAATCACAGTCATAGGCGATGTTCATAGTCAAAGGAAAATAATTCTCACAGTCATGAGTCACAGTCATAGGCAATGTTCATCGTCAAAAAGGCATATGGTATTAAGGTCCCTAGTTTCATAGTCACAGTCTTATTGGTCATCGAATCATAACAGTTCTTAATTAAGTCCAAAGATATAAGCACTGATTCGAATAGAAAGATTTGGCATATTCTTTTATTCCTTTAATTTCATGTCACGAATAGAAAAAAAAACGTTCAAATCTAAAAAGTAACCGACTTACAGAGATTATATTAGATTCGTAGAAAAACAGTCGTTGAAGCCGTTTGAATCTTTACTTGAATCCTAACTTGATTTGAATCTCCTATTGAAAGAGTTGAGCAGCATATCCTCGCCTTAGATTTATGTATTATTTTGTTTATATTTATTTTAATTAGAATCAGAGCAGAGTATAGGCGTAGAGAAGTTGTGAGGAGAAAATATGAAGTCTAGAGGTGTTTATATAGGATTAGACGGACGAATCTAGGAAGAAAACGAGACCAGGTACATATGAATGCACCCAGGCCCAAAAGTGGGTTTTGCACCCAGGTCGACTGCCCAGTCGACCTGGTCAGGGGGGTCGACTACCCAGTCGACTCCCCAGTCGACCTGGGTCTTGCGCGGGAATTTTCCCGCCCAGCCCGCTTCTGGGTTTGAATTCGAATTTCGAGTTGTTTTCGATTCTGAAAATTCCTGAAACTCCGGAGGGTCATATCTCCCTCATACGGACTCCGATTCTCGCAAACTCGGACTCGTTCCCAGGCAAAATTTCGAGACGAACGCAATGGCGTAACCCGTTTCCCTTAATTTTGATTTTAAGATTTAATTCTGCCTTGATTTGTGAATCTTAGTGTTACAAAATTACGGGGTATTACATTCTCCCCCTCTTAAAAGGATTTTGTCCCTGAAATCTTTAAGTTAGGAAGAATGTGTCCTACCATCCCATCTCCATCTAATCAACCATTCAATCACAGGCATTCATTGTCCTTAGAAAGATTTCTAATGCTTTCATGTTCATATGCATAGTGTGTGTATATGTCTTTATCTAGTGCAAAATCAGGCGGTCTACTGATTCTGTTGACCCCCGTAATGTGAATCATATCAGTGCCATGCGTCCAATCATGTATGCAAGCATCCCTAGTTATGTAAATACTACATGCGTGCATAGCCATTCATCTATATGCAACATCCATATGATAACATATCAAGTTAAACTAACAAACAAATACATATCTGTGAATGCAATATGAAAGCGTCTGAACTGATCTAGTGCCTAATACGTATGCATATGCATTCACGAGCAACCATTAGCAACCACTCGCAACCATCAACCATAACATGTTTCAAATACATGTTTACATCCAAAAGAGTTTCTACCTAAGGATCGAAGATACGACCTAGAGGATATATATACTTTGGAAAGAGAGGAACAAGTATGCGTAAGGTTCCTACAAAAAAAAAGAAATCAAGGATGCACCCTTAAGAAAAAGGGTATGATGCTTGTATCTAGTCTACAATCTCTTAAGTCGCATCTTCTTGAGCTTCACTCCACTATACCTTAACCAATTATTGATTGGATAACTGGCCTTCCAAATTCAACTGGATACATCTACGTACTCATAGACTATTCTAACGGATTACAAGTCGTCGATAAATGCATTAAGCGATTCTAGATAGCTAAGCCTAACTGATCCTTTTAGGATCACTTGAAATCTCGAGGGTATTTCCAAGGCAAGTCAAAAAGTCTAACTTTCAGAATTACTAGCCAACCAGCCCATGCCTTGGATCAACTCATAGCTTATGGAACCAAAACATAAGCATTACGCTTAAACTCAACACTTAATGTGGTTGTTCTCAAATCCCTATAAACCAAAGTAAAACGGGCCGAACCACCAATTGGATTTGAGACTAATTGGGATCTTTCACTATGCAAGTACTAAGGTGTAGAGACTCAACTATGGAAGCAAATATGAACAAATGCGAAGCGCTAAAAACGAAAGAGTACGAACAGAAAAACTAGACTCTTCCAACAGAACTTTACTACCTTTCTCCTAGGTACGCTTAATGGTGAAAGTATGTACTTTCCCTTCTGAAAATCTTGTTCCTCGTTCTTGCCCTTGTCCTTAATTATATGCCCTATTATACCCTAGTAAAGATACTTCCTCTTGTCTAAGGTTTTATAATTCCTTCCTCCTTCGTGAGCTAAATCTACATCCATGAATTCCTCATCCTTGGGTTGTGCTCCTTAGCCAAACTCCTCATCCCCTTCCGTGTGTAACCATGTTGACAAAATCTCTCGAAAGCTGCCTCTATCATACGGAAAACCTTATAAGTTTTGAAAGAAAACTGGCCGTAAGTGAAACAACTACAGCTATAAATGGAAGTCGGGCACTACTTCGCCCTTCGATGAGGTTACATCCCAGAAAGCCAGGAGCCCCAGAGACGCAAGAAAGAAGGAAACAAGGATTCAACAGAGAATCAAAAGATGGTGCATATGGCTTTGGGGAATATGCCTTTAAAACACATCTTTTCTCTTGAAAATGCTTCTTTTAAAACCGTTTTGAAAATAATTTTTCAAATCCTTTATCTGATCTGGTAACCTTCAGCTCTGATACCACGTGTAACACCCCACATCCGTTAGTGTCACTCACAAAGGGAATGCACTAAGTTCTGTGGAGCATTTTAAGGTAAAAGATGCAGATGAATTACAAGACAGACAAAAATTAAAACAGCGGAAAATAAAACTTTGCTTTATTGATAAAATAGTTTGTACAACGATTTCTTTACAATATCAGAGTATCATCTGTCCTACAAAATAAAGAAGCATAAAACAACATTTATATTCCCCAATGTAGCAAGAGCCAGCCATAGCATCTGAAAAGAGAATCCAAGCAAAACTTCGACAAATCTTCAAGCTGGGAAAGAGTGACGGTCCAACTTATCCTGAGCTATACTATTCCCTCCTTTACTACCTAGTGGGGGGGGGACGGAAGAAAAGAAGACGAAAGGAAACTGGGTCAGACATAAAGTCTGGTAAGTTCAGTTACTTCTAGCATATGAACAGGGCAAACGAAACGACATGAATTAACTGAATACCAGATAATACCATGATGACAGGATCAACAAGATAAGATAAGATTAACACAAGATATGCTAAGACAAAATAAACTGGATATGCTCTAATACTTTCGCCGCTTCGCTATTTCCTTGTTATACTGGTTTCTATATCTCTACACCACCTTACTAGTGTCCCGACTAGTAATGATAACGTGATCCCAATCCCGGTAATTTCAGTTGCCTTCAGGCATACATTTATTATTTATTACCTAGATCTAATCTAGGGTTTTCTATCAAGTGCTTCCTAGATTCAACCAGGGTTTATGCTATCTACTAAACGTTTCTCGAATTCAGGTTTTATGCCACCTAGGTCCAACTAGGGATTATGCTACCTGTCGAACGATGCCCTCTAGTCTAGGACACACTACCTAGAGTGGTATATGTTCCTAGACTTCCCCACGTATGTATCGCGAATCGTTATCGCTTGTCTAGATGCACATGCCCTATAATGTGCGACCCGAGTCCCGTGGCAGGGCTACTCTAGAAACACGGAACTCGGTCGGGAGCTTTTTAGATATCAGCCGGTGCAGATGCTAAGGTTTGTTTTTCTACCAGTGGTTATGGTCCCACGTGACCCCTCCCTCAACTAATGAAAGGCAATCCAAGAAAATCAAGCGCGAGAACTGTACTTCTGCCGCCCTATGCCCTACTTTCCTATTGGCCAGCCTCACCCATAACTAGATAGCAAGTATATGGTCTGTTGGGAGTTCTCTGCCTTTCCGCATACGTACAATGATTGACTAAAGACGGTAGGTAGACAACGAGTTGCTATCACAGGGCAAAAACTAGTCTCGCCGAATCACGCTGATCAACCCTAGTCTTTAGGTTGCCATATATTGCAACCAAGGCATACCCTTGGTTCTTCTAACGCAGACCTTAACCTCTGTGAGCCCAGGAGGATCATCTGCCACCTCACAGAGGGATACCAAGAGTACCCTCATGTCCCCTCGAAGCCTCGGGCTTCGTAACCCAATTCGTTGGAGGCCTCTTTAAGATCAGATGGACGTTCGCTCCTACTTGTGATATACTAAGGATTACTACTTAGTTTTCTAACTACTAAGGTTTACCACTTAGTTTGTTGAATCATCGTTCTCTTAACTAAGGTTTACGACTTAGTTCATATTAACTAAGGTTTACTGCTTAGTTCTTGTTCTTGTCAAGTTGGGTTGGTTAAGTGTCATTAGTCAATTCGAGTCAACTTAACCCTTTCGTTTGCCATATAAAACTGGTTAAGTGTTATCAGTAGTTCATGTTGACTTAACCCCTACCACAAACCGAGTTATATTGGTTAAGTATTTTCTTATTACTTAACCCTACCCATTCATCTTGTATTGGTTAAACGTTCCCTTTAACCTAACCTTGCCTATCTGTTTTAACTGACATGTTATAGCGGTTAAGTGTTCCCTTAGCTAACTTAACCCTAACATCTGTTTAATTAACATGTTCTAATGGTTAAGTATTGTCCTTTCATGTTTTTAACTTAACCCTGTTCATTTATCCTGCTATGATGACTAAGTGTTCCAAGTTTATTTAACCCCACCTTCTAGTCTTAGTTAACATGTTAAATTGGCTAAGTGTATTAAACTTACTTAACCCCTACAAGTCTTTTCTTGTTAACATGTTAAGTGGTTAAGTGTCCAGATTAGCCTAACCCCACTCATCGGATTTAGTTAACATGTTGAGTTGGTTAAGTGTTTTAGTTAACTTAACCCTACCATTCTTGTTCTAGCTTTAATTAATAAATTAAAGCCGCGACCACTCACATTAGACAGATATTGTTGCAATTACTGGATGTGCCAGCTGGTTCCGGGCAGGTTTATATTGCAACTCAGTCTAACCTCGGGTTGGGCATATTCGTGTTTTCTAAGTTCAAAGGGTTTTGATTAATTTTCAAATCAGATTTTGAAAGTAACCATCCCATCCGTCGGATCAGTTAGGGATAGCCAGGGAGAGCAGGAAACTTGTATTTTCCAAACCCAAGCCTAGACACTATCCTCTCTGTCACCTTAGAACTTTCTGGTGTATGTATTATTAAAAGAGATGTCATTAATAAACCTTTCTTTTGTATATATATAAATTGTTAACAATTTATCCTCAAAGTTTAACCATTTATCCTCAAAGTCCATTTTCCCTTTTTTAATAAACTTGACCTATACCATATTCATTTGTCATGCCCACTAATGGACTTATATTCTAGGCCCAAATCTTGATTTGCCTAACTTACAGTTTATAGCAATTTAGATCCAACATTCTCATTTACAGTTCATGCCAAAACTAGATTTTATATTCTAGTTTACAGTTTATGCCAAACTAGATTTCATATTCTAGTTCACCGTTTATGCCCATAACTTAATTTGCATACCAACTACCTACTTTGTGGCCCATTTAACCATTTACCATTTACGCCCAATGTATGTAAATTATTCACAATTATGCTAATATACTTATCATGCTTAATTTAGCCACCCAATTCTGATTTAATATTCTAATTTCAGTTCATGTCAAAACTAGACTTGTTATTCTAATTTTCATCTTAATAGTCATGCTATAGTGCATGTTCCCAAATTATGCCAATTTCCAAGTTTAGTCAATTTCATGTTTTTCCCAAAACGTATTCTCATCGTTCGTATAATCATGATTCAACCTAGATTATAAATAAATCTAGATTCGTGGAAAAAGGGAATGAACCAAAATGCCATGAAAGAATAGACATAATAACTGGCATAAGATGACAATTCACAGGCATATAGATCTGGTAATATTACGACATGAAAAGGTTTGAATAGTATAGGTTCAAGAACATGGGTAGACCTAACTTAATAGGTAAATTCCCAAGATCGAGATCCAAGGATAACTAAGAATAAACTGAAATAGAAAGTCAAGCCTAGATCCAGTATAATGCCAGTTTGGGGTACAACATGGTTTTGTAACTACAGTGTCATGGGCATAAATAATAATCTTATATCCATAGTCATAGGCAATAAATCCTAACAGTTAATGAATCACAGTCACAGGTGATGTTTATAGTCAAAGGAAAATAATTCTCATAGTCATGAGTCACAGTCATAGGCAATGTTCATAGGAAATGTTCATAGTCAAAAAGGCATATGGTTTTAAGGTCCCTAGTTTCATAGTCACAGTCTTTTTGGTCATAGAATCATAACAGTTCTTAATTAGGTCCAAAGATATAAGCACTGATTCGAATAGAAAGATTTGGCATATTCTTTTATTCCTTTAATTTCATGTCACGAATAGAAAAAAACGTTCAAATCTAAAAAGTAACCGACTTACAGAGATTATATTAGATTCGTAGAAAAACAGTCGTTGAAGCCATTTGAATCTTTACTTGAATCCTAACTTGATTTGAATCTCCTCTTGAAAGATTTGAGCAGCATATCCTCGCCTTAGATTTATGTATTATTTTATTTTTATTTATTTTAATTAGAATCAGAGTAGAGTATAGGCGTAGAGAAGTTGTGAGAAGAAAATATGAAGTCTAGGGGTGTTTATATAGGATTAGACGGACGAATCTAGGCAGAAAACGAGACCAGGTACATCAGAATGCACCCAGGCCCAAAAGTGGGTTTTGCACCCAGGTCGACACCCAGGTCGACTGCCCAGTCGACCTGGTCAGGGGGGTCGACTCCCCTGTCGACCTGGGTCCTTGGTGATAATTTTCCCGCCCAACCTGCTTCTGGGTTTGAATTCTAATTTCGAATTCGAATTTCGAGCTGTTTTCGATTCTGAAAATTCCTGAAACTCCGGAGGGTCATATCTCCCTCATACAGACTCTGATTCTCGCAAACTCGGACTCATTTCCAAGCAGAATTTCGAGACGAACGTAATGGCGTAACCCGTTTCCCTTAATTTTGATTTTAAGATTTAATTCTGCCTTGATTTGTGAATCTTAGTGTTATAAAATTACGGGGTGTTACATTGAATCAGTTATTCAGAATGGGATAAACCCGATCTTTCTGAATAACTCGCGTATATAATAAACAAGTGTTACACAAACACAACATACGCCTCATTCCAATTCAGAATATTCTTTTATTCAAATATTCTTATACTTTAGGAAAAGGTCCCATTAATTTTATCAAAGATAAATTATTTAAATTTATTCTTTAATCTTCTTTTGAATATCAATTCAAACTAGTCGGGATTAGTGAACCACACCGCAGTAATCATTTATTTTGTTTTCCAATCCCAACCTATTCATCCCATGAAGTAAAACTAGTCATACTTCATATCTAACACCACAGTGTTATCGGTAGATTTAATTACCATTTCACGTTCAAATCTAATTAAAGATTTAACTATCGCCTGGAGCAAAACTGGTGATACTCCATTCTCGATCACTTCAATCTAATTAAAGATTCATTAAAACTCCACTTGGTTTTAAACTTCCCAATAATCACTATCAATGATTATTTAACTTCGGAAATCACATCCTGTCTTTAACTGGGTTAAAGAACTAGTGTCACTTAAAACACGGTTCACTATAAACCCAAAATCACATTCTAATTCACTTCCAATTAAACATCATTTAATTAGTATACTTCATTAAATCTAAATAAAAAAGATTTAATCTTTTTCTCAACTGGGTTTAAGAACAGTGTTAATGAAGATACCATTCACGACAAACTGAAATCCCATTCGATATTAAATACAAGGCTCTGAATAGAAAATATGTCGGCTTATATTCAATATCAAATTCTACGACCAACAAATATCGTATTGGAAATAACGATATAAATATATCTTTCAAATTTCCATAACAATATCTGTATAATCACGAAATCCAACATCGAAATATTCCAAAGACAATTTCGATTCAAATCCATTTCCACTTTATATAATGGAAATTTGGGTTATTTTCAAAACCATTTCAAATCCACTTTATTTATTTTTAAAATTAAATGAGATTATAATTCAAGTTCAAAACTAGTTCATTTCGATAAAAATCTATTTTTATCTTTTAAAATTTGGAATTTTTCATCTTAATTTTTCACAAATCATTTTTTGTGATTTTACACAAATTATTACTATTTTTAATAATTTTATCATGGCCCGTACAGTCGATTTCCATCAACGGCCATCGAACTGCACTTACATCGACCTTTTCCAAATTTTATTTGGACATAATTCCAAATCCAACCGTTAGATTTCTAATTTCTAATATTCGTTAGAAAGCTCTTTTCGATACGAACCCAACAGTTCTGGTTTTAGGGGAATCCGACGGTCGGATCTCCCACACTATCCATTCGAAGTCAATGGTCGAAATTCACGAACTGCTGCAGCGCGTCGCGTTCTATTCAGGCCATTCTATATATATATATATAATATATATATTATATATATATCGTCAATTTCCTTTTAAAACGTATTTTATAAATCGTTTTAAATTCGTTTTCAAAATGATTTCAACTTCATATTCAATTTCGAATCAAAATTGAATATTCCACATCATCGATATATATATGATAATATTTTCAAAACGTTATATTTTGAAATCACTTCTTTTTCTATATTCATTTCAAAAACGAATATAATCGATATAAATATCGTTCGCATCAAAATGGCGCATATCTAATCAACACGGCTATATATAGTTCAATAACTTCGTTATTCTATTCAACAAATGAATATTTATTCTATTCAACACATGAATCTATATTTCTTTCAACACATGAATATTCTCAACACATGAGTATCGTCAACACATGACTATTTTTATTGTTTAATATATTTTATAAAATTGTGCTTTATATCATTTAATTCTTAATCAGACTCTATCCGTAAATTAGAAAGAGAACAATTCCCTAAATATTAACCCCGAAGGCCGAAACCAACATCAGATCAATACCCAGGAAACCATTCATCTTAACTGATTTCCAGTTAGTTTCTAATTTCATATTTGATAAAAATGAGAATTTTATTGTTAAAATATTTTACTCAACACATGATAAGTTTCAACACATGAATATTCTCAACACATGAGTATCGTCAACACATGACTATTTATTCTATTCAACACATGAATTTTCATTTTATAATATTCTTTATTTTCCAAATTGGAAAGAGGCCCAATCAATTACCATATAATGTTAATTATATGGATTTCATACAACACATGTAAATAATAGCAATGATAAATAACCAACCATCATCTAGAGTGCATTGTACACTGTATAAGCATCAAATATAAATATTCAACGCTTATAACTGCCTGTCAATCAATTGATCGACATACAGTTAATTATTGGGATTAGTGTATGTCCAATTTCATTCCAACACCCGTGTGGGGTTTCAAACAATCAAACACAGATTTTATTTGTATAGTTGGGCGATGTGTAAAATTTATCGTCCCAATCAATATCAGTCAAATCGGTGTACATAAACAAATCGTTCGATTTGTAAATGAATATTTATTTTATTTCAACACATGAATATATATTTTATTTCAATTTCAATCACACAATCAATTTTCACAACACATTAATCAAACAAACAAGCTGTCCATGGTCTATGGATGACGGGTGTCTGGTGCTGCTAAGCACCATCTGCATCCTAGTATAAATTTTAACTAGAAAACAAATTAAAAGTGAGGAGTTCTCACCCATAAGCTTAACCAAACACCGCGACTCTTCATATGTTAAAAATCTTCGCCACTCGCCTTTTGTCACTTTCGTCGTCCGTGTTCACTACATATATAAAAATCACATTTTTATATTCTCTATTATATAAAAATCATATTTTTATAACTACGCTATATGGATAAAATTTCTATTTTTATACTGCTACTATATAGATGAAAATTCTATTTTTATAACGGTGCTCATATAATAAAGATCAAATCTTTACTATCTATATAATATAAAAATCGTATTTTTATATTCTCTATCTCATAAAAATCATATCATTAATCTCTACATATAATAAAAATCATATTTTTATTCTTTCTATAATATAAAAATCATATTTTTATTCTTTACATATAATAAAATCATATTTTTATTCAACACGGTACTTCATATTTAAAAATCCAACCTTTTCCTAGTAAATTAAAAATCCTATATGTCATTCAAACGAATAAGAATTCAATTTTTATACCATTCACATAATAAAAATTATCTTTTTAAACTTATAAAATAAATTACTTAGAAAATAAACAGAAATAAATAAATAAAACAAATCAAAACACTTACAACGAAGGGTTTGAGAAGGGGGGAGCTGTTGGCGAAATGGAGGTGGCTAGGGCTTTTTCAGAAGGGAGAAGAGGAGGAGCGGTGGAAGGAGAGAGGAAGGGCGCGGTGATGGAGTGCCCTGGCGGCTATATGGGGCCTGCGGTGCGGATCTCGGTGGAGGTTTGGGGGTTTCGTCGTTCGCAGGGAGGGGGAGCTGGTTGGGGAGATGGCGCGGAGGGCGACTTCGGCGAAGGGGGGGTAGAGGCGATCGATGGGGGTATCGGCGGCGGTTAGGGAAACAGGTTTTTTTTTCATTTTATTCTCGTTCGTGGAATGAATGAAGGAAGGGGGGAAGAGAGTAAACAGAGGGGTGAGGTTATAATTTAGTTATTTTATTAATATTTTAATTTCGAAATATGTGCTTTCACATACGAACTCAAAACCGGACTCACCGACTGTCGTCCATTGCTAATTACCCCCATTCCGAACACAATGGGATATGTATCGTAAGCTGATTCGATCGTTTCGATCAGTTTCCGTCAAAATCAAAATATAACTCTATATATTGAATTCGAACGCACATTTCAATTCATCGGGGCCACATACGGACTCTAAAAATTCCCGAAAAATATTTTCTAGCTTCGTATTGACGATACGGTCCTAACAAAACTAATTTCGTCAAATTCTGAGACCGTTTGAAAAATGGCCATTTTCCAGGTCGATTAAAATCAACTGAAATTGGTCAAAACACGTTTTCCTTTGCCACACTCACATATTGATTTGAAAAATTACGAATTTTGAAACCTCGCAATAATTTGACATCCCGGATCCAACGAAAGAGGTTTCGTCGAAAACTGAGGTCATTTGCAAAATTTTCATTTTTAAAGGCCAGAATTCCATAGCGACTATTCTGAATTTTCAACTAGACGTATCTTTTGATTCCCGCTATGAAATTTTGATTTTTCGGATTCGTTGGAAAGATATTCTCAAATAGATTATAATATTTTTGGTTTCGCCAAAATCCGGTTTATTTTGAATCTTGTGCATTCATTTGAAATTTGAAATCGAATTTTCAAACTACCGCGCCATTTTCAATTCCTTTTATAATTTAAAATAAATATTATATTCTAACGACGATTCAAATAAATATATACTTTCGAATTCTATTAAAAATAAATTTCTCGCCGTTATTATTTAAAATAAATAATTTTAAATATTCAAAATTCATCAAAATTGCCAAAATAAAAATTTTAAATTGGCTCGGATTTCCGGGTTATTACAAGTTGACTTTCTGCGATTTTGAGCAGCTATTGCCAAATTGTCCATACTTTGTATTGAGAGTATTCCAAATTTCCTGTGCAGATAAACAATGACAGATAGCATTAAACTGTTCAGTACTAAGATAATCAAATATCATTTTCATAGCACGAGAATTGAAAGTAATATCTACACTATTAAACCCATTGATAACAACATCCCAACATTTAATATTAATAGATTTTAAATAAAATTCCATTTTGGATTTCCAGTTTGAAAAATCTGTTCCATCGAAAATAGTTGGAAATAAACTAGACTTACTCCCTATGGATTGACAACTTGGATTCACCATTTCTAGAGTTAATGAAATAACCTACTCTGATACCACTTGTTGGATCAAGATTAACCCCAGAGGGGGGTGAATAGGGTTTATCACAGTTTTTCGTAGAGTTGTAAATTCAACGGGATATTTAAATAATAAACCGATCACAGAATATAGCAGAAACAGAAGTGCAAAAAGTGAATGACACAAGATATACCCAGCTTCGGCACAACTCTGCCTACTGCTGCATTCCTAAGGTTTCTACTAGGTGTTATAAACAGATCCCGCATACAAGACCATGTACACTCGCAGCGCCTGCTCCTGTCCTAACCCTACGCTCAAAACCGTAGACTGACCGATGTCTCTTCGATCAAATTTCCCCTGATTACGACCCCATAACTAGTAACCCAGATTTTACAGACTCTGTTAACTGCCAGTCAACACCCTGACTGGATCACCAAGATTTTACAGACCTAGAAAACTGTTCAGACGATTTACAATAGAAAATAAAAACAATACAAAACAAAAATTAAAACAAAGAAAAACCCTAGGATAAAAATTAAAAAGGGTTATCCCCTTTATCATTAGCTTGACCAAACATAGAGTAGGCCGGCCCTTTTTATTTTCTTTTGCCCCGATCCTTTGTCTCTGTAAAAAAAGTGGCGGTTGGAAAATTTGCTAGGGTTTCTCTTGCTTCGTCCAAATTGATCGATTATTGATGTTATTCTGGAAATTGATCTCTGAAGCTTAAAGACGTTGATGATGCTCTCGATCGAACGACTGTCTTGTGTTGCAGTCGAAAATCTTTTGTAGGTTCTCTGAATTTGATTTGACTTTAGCTCTGAATTGTTGGGTTGATTTTCAATGCTAAAACGCCTATGATGAATTGGTGTTTATATGATTATAAAATCCTTAGAATACTCTAATTTCACCTATGATTCGATCTGTACGCTTGCGTGTTAATTCCTTGATTTGCTTGCGTGATTTCCTCTTTTATTATCCTTGATGAAAACAGCTTGAATGATGAACCTCGATGTGAATTAGGCCTCCATTGAATCTGAAAAAATAATAATTTACCACCTCTTTTGAAATTCTTGGTTGAATTTGAATTGCTCTGATTTGTTGCTGTGTAAAAATTTGCCGAGAAGACTGAATCATTTCTGGAAGTTTTGTGATTTCATGCCTTAAATAGCTATCGTGATTTTTTGGAGACATTAAACAACTTACCAGAATATATTCATTTCAGGAAATTATTTAAATTTATTTCTGCCCAAAAATATGATTTCTGGAATTTTGTAACCATTCATAATTCTTGCCTATTTCTATTTTATATATTTTTGGAAATCAATGTATATCTTTTGTCATATCTGGAAACAGAAACTTTTGCACTTAAACTGGTTCCATAACTGCCTTGAGCAAATTCTTGAATTTAACATATGCCATTTCCTGATTTCAGTATGTTGTTTTTTGCTTTGCCATATTTGTTCATTGAGAAAACTGGAAACATACGACTTTACTCTTGCCCAAATTTCCACCAGTGAATTGATTTCTGAGATATCATTCTTGGCAACTCAATCTTATTTATTCATGCATGATTTAAACCTTTTCCCATTCACTTACTTGCTGAATTGTTGCTTCATTCCCTATAATATTTCCCACTGTGAATTCGAACTGAAATGCTGAATCATCAATTTCATGTATATCGATCTGGCTAGTATATCTCTGTGCACCATGTCTTGTGCTCCACCATTTAATTACTTGGATCATGCTAAAACTCCATATTATTGCTGATCACTTGAGTCTATATCTTTCTGTTCCATGAGTGTTGAACCATTTGTAGCTCTTACACCTTGATGAACTGATTCATTTAGCATGTACATGCTCCATTGCTACATACTTAGTTGCAGTATCACCATAAACTTGCTATGAGCACTTGCATCTTGCACTGATCTTACATGTACATGTTATATGCTTGCACGCTTCACCATGTTTGCAGATGTCCCTATATTCTTGTACTTTCTGTGGCTTATACTCAATATTGAACTGTTGTACACCATTGTATACTTGGCCTTGATCATGCATCTTCATCCATATTGCATGCTGACATGTCGTTTCACACATATGCTGCTTTGTTACTTTAATTGTTTCGACACTTTGTGCTGAACCATATTTGTGCCACCATCTCATTCCAGTATTATACTGCCATGTTGACTTGAAACCTATTGTGTTTTTGTGTTGAACCTCTTGAAACATGTTGTGCACACTCCATCTTCACACTGGCTTGACCCATATATGTTCTTGCTTGTTCCATTGACTTGCATCATGTATACTCCATTGCTTTGTATGTTTTCTGCCTTGACTTTACACTGTCATATATCATGTGTGACATCTCATTATTGCTTGACCATTTGTGCACTGAGTCGAGATGGTCCACGTGACTACTCCTCAGTTGCTTGCTGATTGGCGAGGCAGTGCACATGTGTGTATATATATATACACGTGTGTATATGCAGCCATCAGTGAAGTTTTACTGTCCCTGCATTGAGATACATATATGTTGTCTGCCTTATGGTATTTACAGTGGATCACTGTGAATATCACAAGTTGTGTAGACACAGTCAGATAAATCAGATCGAGTCAGAAAAATGATGAGAAACACACCAGAAAATTGAGGCAAATAAAATTTATATTTGCGTAAATTTTGAAAAATTATTTCTGTTCCATATACTGTGTGTGTTTCTGTATATGACAGGTATGAAGATGATGACTGGATTGATAGTGAAGATGCCGGACTGACTGAAGCAGAAGACAGAAGACAAGTATATTGCAGTGTCAGTGTGTATAACAGTAGTGAACGAATGTATATATGAATATGAAAATGTAAAATAAGTGATTGTATATGTGTATGAGATATATAGACAGTGTTATAGTGAAGAGATGTGTAATAACAGAATTGTACTGATGTTTGTATTAAACAAATTTGTCTGCAATTAAATATTATTTTTATTGTGTTCAAACAAATTTGTCTAACGTATTCAGTTTATATACAAGTACAATATCAGGTGTAATATCTGTGAATGTGTACAAATAGTGGAGTCATATAATTTGTAATGTTTGAATGTTGAAATATTTATATTTAAATAAAATACTGTGTGAATATATGAAATTATGTACAATCGTATTCTATTTAAATATAAATGTTATATTCCTGTGATGTTATTTAACAGTACAATAACAAACACATTTAAAATAAAATATATTTGTTTGTTATCATCAAACAAAAATCATATAATTGTGTATACAACACTAACATCTAATCAACACCTTTCGCCCTTCCACATCCCCGACCCTCACCTCTAACTTCTCGCAATTCGCCCTTGCCGCATACTTCTTGAGCCAATCCATGCCCAAGATGATCCCAAACTCAGCGAAGTTAAGAACAAAGCAATCACACACAAAAGAGAAACCATGACTCAACAACACTAAACACGACAAATGCACAAACTAGACGAACCCCCAACTGAATTAGTCACGATCAATGGTCTATCACAAATCTCGAGTTCCAAAACTAAGCGACACACCATTTCATTGCAAATGAATAAATGAGATGCTCTAGTATCAAAAAGCACATAAATAGAAACACCATTAACAAAAAGGGTACCTTGCACCACGACACCCTTTCCCTCAGCAGTAGGAGTCCTTGAAGAAGATGGCACGGCTTCCAAAGCGTATGCCTTCACAACCTGCTTACCCTTAGCTGATTCTGGACAGTCCCTCTTGAGATGCCCAGGCTTGCCATAATTGTGACACTTCCTTTTTACTTTCGGATTTCTGCACTCATTAGCAAAATAGCCTTTCTGTTGACAGTTAAAGCAAATAGACTCGCTCTTGGGCTTCTTCTGGCCACTCTTCCTATTTTGTTGCTGCTTCCTTTTCTTATTATTACCACCCTCCTGTGGTTTCTAAACTTCTTTGGTTGCAGTGATAACAATTTCTTCCTTAGGAAACAAGCTCTCATGACAAATAGTTTTTTCTACAATCTTTTCGAATGAGTCATCAAGATGATCCACCAACGGTCTTCCAATATAGGTATCCAGACCCAAGACAAACTTCTCGTTCTTCTGATAGAGGGTATTAACATATGAACGAGCATATCTAGACAAAGCTTCAAAATCAGAAATATAGTCAAGAACTGATTTGCCATTCTGCTTCAATTCTACAAACTTCTTGAAGAGAACGAACTTCTAAGCAATGGAGATGAATTTTGCTTCAAACTTAGCTTGGAATTGCTCCCATGAAGTCTCCACTTCTGGAGTCTCGAGTGTGACAGAATTCCACCATTCCATGGCCTATCCTTGCGGTTGTCTTGATGCAAGCTTTCTCTTTATTGCATCCTCGATACCCAAGTCTCCAAAGATTCAGACCAATGAATCCATCCACCTCTGAACCTCTTCACCTGGTTCAGTTCCCTTGAATAGTTTTCCTCTTAGAGATATAAAGTCCTTGCACAGCTTTGTAAAATCTACAACTCTGGGAACTCGCACACCTACATCTAATGTTGCCGTTACTAGAGCAGGTACCCTTCGCATGATTGCCTCTGCCATGGTTTCAAACATGGCCGGGTAATTTGGTTCACTGCCATTTCCCCCTACAGTATTAACTCCCCTGGCATTGTGTCTTGATTCTCGTCTACTCATTCTAAATCTGCAATTTAGTATAATTAGCAACTTTTCAAGAAAAACTACTAAAGAGATACAACCGCTACTACTAAATACACTAATATATATAGTAAGCATCCAACTGAAATCTATAAGTACGTCTCTCATATGTAATTACGTTTTCGAACATTGGCTAAAATCGTTAACCAGAGCTCTGATACCAAATATGATGACCGCCCACAGCCTCTGCACTAAACAAGAGTAATAGTGTGCTGAAAGGTGTGCTAGGAAGCTATGGACGATCATCAGAGTAGGTAAATAACTTCGGAACCAGTCGTAGAACTCACAGCGCAAGGATAAAATATAATAGAACATATACAACAGGTAATAGTAACGAAGCATCATATAACAAAATTTTGAAACTTTCTCAACATCCTGAAAGGTTATCCAACTGATACCAAAGTTTTTACATAAGGCCTCACTACATAGAGCACTCAAACAATGGAAACATAAATACTAGATAGTAGTAAAAGTAATACGCCAGCCTCCTGCTCGCCTTCGCACAACATCATCATCCTCACTAATCACATGTTACCTGCTACTTAGTCTGTCCATCCACAACCGGATGAACAACCAAGGGTAATAAGAGGAAACATAAAACCTTGAGTCAGACAACAGTCTTAGCGAGCGATAAACAACTAACAAATTTCAACAATAAAGTATATGGGAATTGGTAGATTTACCAACCACTACCCAACACCAAAGAAGAATTCAACTCCCGTCTTCCCCACATCGGACATTGATAGCCTTTACATTAAACAATTCAACTATTCACACATGGAAACCAGAACACCCATTCAATCATGGAAAAACACACATGACATCCAGATTATATATATCATGTACACCATCCTAATCGAATTCAACATCCCTCAAGCACAAGCCCTAGAGGCCTAAACCAATATCAAACAAATACCCAAGGAACATCTCCTTCGACGTTGGACAATCTACATGAGACAGTACAAACAGAGCAACCAAACAATCAAACATCCATGACGAACTCTGGTTATCACCGCCAATCTTGCTTTGAAACCATCATTAACCATATGACGGCCCATCATGACTGACATATGCCAAGGGATAATGGCAACCCCAGTTCTAGCACAACTCCATACGCCTTCATGACTCGTACGTTTGTCTTCTCAAATCTCGACAACTAGGCCCTTCACGGCTGCCCAAGGTACGAGGCCCTTCATGACTGCCCAAAGTACCCCTACTTTGAGTCTATTAGAACTTACGATAACGACAACCCCTCGGCCTTCGCATCCTTAGCCATTAACTCCAATGACTATTCACTAACTCAAGTCCACTTGAGTATCCATTATCCACGAACTCAAAACACCCTTGAGTTGGCTTCCCATTCGTTGCTTCACACTGATCAACGAACATATTCAACCCTTCGAATATTCCTTCTTGAATTTTACTTTGAAGTCTCCACATCACTGAGCCAAGTTACACCACTACGTTGCGGCTTGAGTAAGGTTCGGGAAGTTGCCCCCGAAAAATATTTTTTCAAGCTCTTTTCTTCAAATCCAAGTTGTACCCGAGAATATAAATATTTAGAAAATGACCCTGTGACTGATCCCTGGCCATGTTCGACCGACCCCTTACCTAGGTGTACGACCGACCCTTCATTCAGGTTCATGACCAATCCATACAACAAAGACCGACCCAACCATTCTACTCGACCCAGAGTGGCTTGACCAGGTTCATGCTCAAACCCAAATGCTTGCTCGACCCGAAGCATGACCAAGCAGATTATGGGTGCACAACCGACCCCAACCACATCCATGTCTTGACCGACCCATTCATGCTCGACCCCCCTTGCACGACCGACCCACTGTGCTCGACCCTCCTTGCACGACCGACCCACTATGCTCGACCCAGCATGTTTGACCGACCAGATCTGATTCTTTTCCTCTAAGAAATCTTTCCATGGTCCGACCGACCCACAATGTTCGATCCACCATGTCCGATCCTCCATGTTCGACCCAAAACCTGCATTCTCCAATGCAACTCCAATTTCGACCAAAACTTTGCCAAAACGATTCGTTCGATGAAACCAACTCATCCAATACATCCAGTATGATCACAAGCATGATATGAAATCAACAATAACACCAATATGACAATTCCATCAACAAACATGTAAAATTCACCAAAATCACCATAAATGTGCATATGAGCAAAACTATGGATCTAACTTGCACATTCACATGAAATATTATAGAAATTACCCATCTAAACTTGCTAGATCAGATTATAAGGTGGTCTCTATGCTAGATCCGATTATAGCGTGATCACTATGAAAATGAACTTAATATGCCATAGATCTATGGAAAGAAACTTGAATTTGATGAAAAACATGGACAAACACTCATATACTTCGTTGAATTTATGTGAGATATTTAAATCACTCACGGATTCTCCAAAACAAGATAAAATTAATGAGCAAGCACCTCGCACAAATTGATGTAGATCTAGTCTCCAATGGTGTAGATCTATGATTTCCCTCCTTGAATTATGATTTCTAATGGTGGAAAGTTGTTAGAGGAAGGAGGAGCACAAGGCACCAAATAGGAGAATGAGAAACTAAACTATTTCCCATATACCTCACCTCCTATTTATACCCTTCCATCAACCCACTAATGGGCCTTCCCCAAATCAGCCCATTAGACTCCCAAACCTGGACAGCCAACGAAAAACCTAAAAACAACGATTTCTCCCAAACCGTTGAGCCAAATCTTTAATGTAACCACTCTACGGAAAGGCAATCATAAATTCCTTTCCAATGGCACATGTCTCACCATATGGTTCAATTTAAGTCAAAAGTTATTCCCTGTACAAGGCTAACATGGGCAAAACGGTCACAAACAAAATTGGTAAAAATTATGTATAACGACCCAAACTCGCCCTTACAGGAATGCCCAGATTGAGTTGAGAACACGACAAATCAGAACACGAACAATAGAACATTTCATTACTTGTTACAATAATAAATCAGAACACAAACAATAGAACATTTCATTGCTTGTTACAATAATTACATCAGAGTATAAGAATATAATAGAGTCTGAATCAATAATATACATCAGAAAAATATCAGCGATTTAAATTACATTAGCAGCGGAAAAATAATACATAACACAATTGAAAGAAATACATGGATACAGAGCTTTCCGAATATAGCTTTAGTTGTAAATCCAGGATCCTGGAAAAGAAATATATGCAAAAACCAAAACTACTAGCTGCCCATGTGGAAAATAGGGGCACCTAGAGTTTAGGTTAAAACAATAAACTCCAGGTTAGTCATGGGACTGGCGTGAGAACTAAAACAGTTATTAACTTGATTTTAAAGTTAGATAAATCAAGGGACCATGCCGTATAACACATAACGGGTTTACCTCCAAGAATACCAGTGCATGAAACAAACAGTGCAATGCTAATTAAAGAAAATGAACTATTATAAGACTCAGGTCCCGTCACACAATGCAACGCAAGCTGGAGGACAGAGTTTTACCTTATAATAGCCAAATAATGCTTGGTATGTGAAATTTTATCTTTTATTATTACTATAAGTGAAGAAATCAACTTCAAATATAAATGTACAAATCATAGGCGCCATGGTTACCATCTATCATGTCGCCATACTTGGCTCTACAATCAAAACCGAAATGTCATATATTAGAAATTGGATTTCCATCATGAGTCGAGGCCAGGGATGTACTCCTCGCCGGCTTCGAGACACTCTAGCAAATGCCTCAGGGCTCGGATGCCGGCGAGCCTTTGGATCCTCCAAGGTCGGTCCATACATAGCGGATAAGTTATACCTGAACACACGTTTCCCGGTCCTATAGGATATATCCATCGGCTCCGTAGTAAACAATATATCCGAAGCGCCTCGCTATCCATCATCCACATAGGTAAAAATATAATAAATTTTTGGGCTCCATACCATGACACCACCCATAGCTAGAAGGAAAGGTCATGCGCTCCTTAGGTCCCCTATCCCCTTTTTTACTCATACCGAGGTGTGAGGTTCGCGAGTTAACTCTATACACAAAACTATGCCATTTAAGGTCATGCTTTGATAATCAAACACAAGACTCTGCTTTTCAACAGAAGCCTTGACCATCTGCATCTCAGCATGCCACACAGGCAATTCACGCCATGCGACTAATGTTTATCGATATATAACCTCTGAGCTCGTACGTCTCAGAGAAGGGTGTTAAGCAAGAGAATAAATTCTTTGCCACCAAACAGATATATATTTAATAGAGATCAATCAACACAAAATAAAATACAATGTCAGACACACATCCATTTACAAGTTCGTTTTGGGTTTGAACGAAACTGGAGGCACCTTATTCCTCGTCCCATATGTCCAATACAGGAGAGAGGTCCTTGCATATTCGGTCGTTCTCCAAGTACGTCTGGACGATCACCACTTATTACCTTGTCTTGGGTGTACTGCCCAATCAAAACATCAGTAATCATCCAATCGATGTGAAGATCTCTGGTCTTCAACCAACCGTCTTCATCGTCTATTTATCGTCGAATCAGCTATTCAGAATGGGTATAAACCCGGCCTTTCCGAATAACCCGCGTATATTATAATCACGTGATATAAACACAACATACACCTCATTCCAATCCAGAATATTCTTTTATTCAAATATTCACATTATTAGGGAAAGGTTCCTATTGATTTTATCAAAGATAAATTCTTTAAATTTATTCTTTAATCTTCCTTTGGATATTAATTTAAACCAAATTAAGGTTTATCCAAATTAGTTGGGATTAGCGCACCTTACGGAAGTAATCATTTGTTTTTATTTCCCATTCCCAACCGATTCATCCCATGGAGCAAAACTGATAATACTCCATATCTAACACCATGGTGTTATCGGTAAATTTAATTACCATTTCATGTTTAAACCAAATTAAAATTTAACTATCGCTTGGAGCAAAACTTTTGATACTCCATTCTCGATCAATTCCCAGAATTTCATAATTAAATTATCACATTCTCGTTTCAATCTAATTAAAGATTCATTAAAACTCCACTTAGTTATAATCTTCCCAAAAATCAATATTAATGATTATTTAACTTTGGGAAATCAAACATGTTGCATCGACAATCTACACTATACTATTGATTTATGCCGATATATAACCTCTGAGCTCGTACGACTCAGAGAAGGGTGTTAAGCAAGAGAATAAATTCTCCACTACCAAACAGATATATATTTAACAGAGATCAATAGTACAGTTCGAAATACAATGTAAGACATGTAATTCTGTCTTTAACTGGGTTAAAGAACCAATGCCATTTAAAACACAGTTCATGATAAACCCAAAATCACATTTCATTAATTATTGGATCTTCACAGAAAAGCAGATCAATATATAATCGATATCAATTTCCGTATCCGACTAATAATATAAATGGAGTAACGACAAAGCCTTTTAAATTCCATATATATTAACAGTCTTCCTCCACAGAAGCTCACTTCGATTATTACCAAATCGAATTCCATTCAATCCCAAATTATTTTGTTAAATTGGAAAACTTTACTTTGGAAAATTCCATTAAATCTTAAAATAAAGATTTATAAATTCCAAACCTTAACTTCACTATTAATCGGGTTAAAGAAAAAGTGTTATTTAAAACAACGTTCACGACAAACCCAAAAATCCAATTCTTAATTCAATTCCAACTAAATATTAATTAATTGGTCAATTTCTCTAAATCTTAATTAAAAAGATTTATTCTTTTCTCAACTGGGTTTAAGAACAGTGTTAATGAAGACACCATTCAAGACAAACCCAAAATCCAATTTGATATTAAATACAAAGCTCTGAATAGAAATTATATCGGCTTATATTCAATATCAAATTCTGAAACCAACAAATATCGTACTCGAAATAACGATATAAAATATATCTTCCAGATTTCAATAACAATATTCGTATAATCACAAAATCCAATATCGACATATTCTGAAGATTATTTCCATTCCATTTTGTTCGTTGGAAATCTCTGGTTATATTAAAACCATTCACAAATCCAATTTATTTTATCTAAAAATTATTGGATTTCAAATCTAGTTAATAACTAGTTTAATTTGATAAAAATATATTATTATCTTTATAAATGTGGAATTTTTCATCCCATTTCTTTCCAAATCATTTATTATGATTTTACACAAATTATTAATATTTTAAATAATTTTATTAAGGCCCGTTCAATCGATTTCCATAAACGGCCATCGAACTACACTTACAGCGAATCATAATTCCAAATCCAACCGTTAGATTTCAAATCTCTTATATTCGTTGAAAAGCTCTTTTCGATACGAACCCAACAGTTATGGTTTTAGAGAATCCGACAGTAGGATCTCCCATAATATTAATTCGAAGTCAATGGTCGAAATTCGCGAACGGTCGCGGCGCGGCGCGTTCTGTTCAGGCCATTAAATATATATAATATGTATTATATATATTTCGTCGATTTCCTTTTTATAACGTATATTATAATCATTTTAAATTTGTTTTAAAAATGATTCCAACTTCATTTTAAATTTTAAATCGAAGTTGAATATTCCATATCATTATAATATATAAATGTACAAAATATCAGATTTGAAATCATTTCTCTTTCGATATTCATTATAAAAATGAATAAAACCAATATAAATATCGTTCACGTCAAAATGGCGCATATCTAGTTAACACGGCTTCACATATTTCAATATTTTTGTGTCCATCCAAAATCAGATATCAAAATCATATTTTGATCTTTTGCTGAATATTATTTTAAAATATTCATTATTTCATTTTATTCAACACATGAATATTTTATTCAAGAATATTTTTAATTCTTTTTCCAAATAGTATTTTAAAATATTCTTCATTTTCAAAATTGGAATGAGACCCAATCAATTACCATATAATGTTATTTATATGGATTCCATGCAACACATGTATATAATAACAATGATAACCAATCATCCAGGGTGCATCACACAACTGCATAAGCATTAAATATAAATAATTAACACTTACAACAATCTGTCAACCAATCGACTGACATACAACTAAGCAATTGGGATTAGTGTATGTCAAATATCATCCCAATACCCGTGTGGGGTTTCAATCAACAAACACTGGATTTTATTTGTGCAATTGGGCGATGTGTAAAATTTATCGTCCCAATCAATATCAGTAAAATGAGTGTACATAAACATATCGTCCGATTAATAAATAAATATTTATTCTCATTTCAGGAAAAATTTATGCCGTTAACATATACGTTAAAGATTATATTTTAAACGATAAAATATTTTATTCAACACATGAATATTTTATATAATTCATTCATTCAATAAAATGATATTTTTATTATTCAAACATTTTATTCAACACATGAATATTTTTATTCAAAACATGAATACAATACAGTCAATTCAATCCAAACAAACATCAATGGTTGGTACAATCAATGGTGTCGGGTGCTACTAAGCACCGTCTGCATCCTAGTATATTTTTAACTGTAAATAAATTGAGTGAGAAAGAGTTCTCACGTTGGGATCCACTCCACCGTGTGTTTCTGAAGTTCTGATTCCCTGTTCAGATTCCAGAATTCGCATATGAGCTCCAATCTTCATGTCGTTTTTTTCTAGCCTAAATGCGCCATTTCGGACAACTTTCACCTAGTGGCCTTTCTTACGAAATTGGTCCATTTCGCCAGAAATCGCGAAATAACATTATTTGGACAGCAGATTTTGGACGCGTTTTCTCAACAACTCCGCTATCTAAAATCTGACTTCCATATACTCAAATTGAAGAGAAAGTCGTGCTCTTCGACTTTGGCAATGGGAGTTTTGGCCAGAAGCGCTCGGATTGGGAGTTATTGGCCAAAATAGTTCAGGGACTGAATTGCAAACATTTAAAATTGTAAAAATTGGATTTTAGCCTAGAGGGGGACCCGCAGTCGGCAGAGGTGGCGGGGTTAGTGGCGGGGGACCTATGGTGGTTGCGGAAGGGCACGATCAGGCGGTGGCGGGCCTAGGAAGGGGGCGGTGGTGGTTTTATTTCGGGTTTGGGCGGGGTTTGAAAGAGAAGAGGGAGGAGAAGCGAGAGAGAGGAGGGGGTGGCCGGAGGGGGTTGATCGGAGGCGGGGCGGGGGTCTCAGGCGGCGGTGTCAACGTGGGGTAGTGGTTGTAGGGGAGGGGCGATTGGGAAGAATGGGGTTTCTTTTTTTTAGAAAAGTGGCGACTGAAGAGAAAAAGGGGCTAGGGTTAGGGTTATATAATTTAATTTTTTTTAATTAAAAAAAAAGTAATTTTTTCTTTCGAACCCGAAATCAAACCCAACAACTATCGCCTCCAACTAATTACCCCCATTCTGGACACAATGGGATATGTTTGGTAAGCTAATTCAGCTTTTTCACTCGGTTTTTTGTTAAAATTAAAATATAATTCAATATATTGAATTTTTAACGTACATTTTAATTTATTGGGGCCACATACTGACTCTAAAAATTCCAGAAAAATAAATCAAGCTAAGTTCTGCTGATACGATCCTAATAAAACTAATTTCATCGAATTTGGAGACCGTTTGAAAAACAGTCAATTTCTGGTCAATCCAATTCAACTGAAATTGACAAAAAAAACATTTTCTTTTGTCACGCTCACATATTAATTCAAAAAATTATGAAAATTGGAATCTACCAATAATTTGACATTCCAGATCCAACAAAAGTGGTTTTGTCGAAAACGGAGGTCGTTTGTAAAATGGCTATTTTTAAGGGCTATATATTATATTAAATATATATAAATTCCATGGTGACTATTCTGAATTTTAAACTGGGCTTAACTTTCATTTATATTATGAAATCTGATTTTTTTTACACTCATTAAAAAGATCATATTAAACAGATTCAAATATTTCTCTTTTTATTGAAATCCGATTTATTTTGAATTCTATACATTCAAATGAAACTCAAAATCGAATTTTCAAACTACCGCGCCATTTCAGGCTCGTTTTATAATTAAAATAAATTTATAAGTTCTAACTTCGATTAAAATAAATTTTTGGTCGTTATTATTTAAAATAAATCATTTTAAATACCCAAAATCCATTAAAATTGCTAAAATAAAATTTTTAAATTGGTTTTGAAAATCTGGGTTTTTTACAATATCCCCCGCTTAAAATCTTTTTGTCCTCGAAAAGGAATGAGCTGAAAGTTGTTTAACTGACCAACTCAACTTTCATTCTACCTTTCATTCTTCAACTTTTCAGTTTCTAAGGATTTCTAATTTCTCAAAAATTTGGCTAACACCCTAAATTTCGCCATAACCTCCTTTGTATGGGGAGACCTTTAAAACTTCAACTAGCCTCACAGGCCCCTTACCAATCCAAAAGAAAAACCAAGCAGCTAGCCAATCGACTCATAAAATTATCAAAACCCAAGAAATACAATAAACATGCACCTATTTGTCGGACATACAATTTTACTCCCCTTCTTAGCTTCCATGTTATGACCTGTTCACACATATATATGTACAAGTATGCAATTTCAAACCATTTTCAGTTCAGCTTAATATTTGATTCGACTTGGCTTTATTTATCATTCAATTCTCTTATGGCTTTTATTGTTCCAACATTTTAATTAGTCAAACAAATAATCAAACAACACCACCAATAATCAATTTGTGAATTAAATTTTCCAAAACATATACCTTTTGTATATATATTCAAAAATCATACTTTTAGTGCCAAATCACAACAATAAATTCTAACTATGTTTTAGTTCTCACACCAGTCAATTGGAAATATATAGAAATCCCACTTTGAAACTCAAACACTAATACTGATAATACTATAGTAATCAACAGGACCGTCTCCGGGCGACCAGAGTGTGATTCTATATCTATCCAGTATATTTAAGGCTTTGTATACATGTTTGCAAGGCGTATTGCAAAATCTTTATATACTTGATTGTCTAAATTCAATATAAAATAAAATAGTCAAATATGTATAATTAGATTTATTTTTCAAAATTAAAATTGTTTTCATTTTTATTTTAAAAACAACACTTTTTCAACTCATTCTAGGTTACTACTGATCCCATCTCTAACGAGTCATTCTCATTGGATATTACTAATCCAATCTCTGATGAATTCTTTTGCTCGGTTCTAATGTGTCTTGTTCTCGAGCTCTGTAAACCAAAGCTCTGATACCACGCCATAACAACCCATATTCGCCCTTACGGGAAAGCCCGGATTGAGTTGAGAACACGACAAATCAATACACAAACAATAGAATATTTCATTGCTTGTTACAACAATTACATCAGAGTACAAGAATACAACATAGTATGAATAAGTAATATACACCAGAAAAATATGAGAGATTTAAATTACATTAGCAGTGGAAAAATAAAACATAACACAACTGAAAGAAATACACGGATACAAAGCTTTGCGAATATAGCTTCAGCTGTAAATTCAGGATCCTAGAAAAGAAATATCTACAAAAACCAAAACTACTAGCTGCCCGTGTGGAAAATAGGGGCACCCAGAATTTAGGTTAAAACAATAAACTCCAGGTCAGTCATGGGACTAGTGTGAGAACTAAAACAGTTATTAACTTGATTTTAAAGTTAGGTAAATCAAGGGACCACGCCGTATAACACGGAATGGGTTTACCCCCAAGAATACCAGTGCATGAAACAAACAGCGCAATGCTAATTAAAGAAAATGAAGCTATTATAAGACTCTGGTCCCATCACATAATGCAACGCAAGCTGGAGGATAGATTTTTACCTTATAATAGCCAAATAATGCTTGGCACATGAAATTTTATCTTTTATTATTACTATAAGTGAAGAAATCAACTTCAAATATAAATGTATCAATCATAAGCGGCATGGGTACCATCTATCATGTCGTCATACTAGGATCTACAATCAAAACCGAAATGTCACGTGATGGAAATTGGATTTCCGTCATGAGTCGAGGCCAGGGATATACTCCTCGCCGGCTTCGAGACACTCTAGCAAATGCCTTAGGGCTCGGAAGCTGGCGAGCCCTTGGATCCTCCAAGGTCGTTCCACACATAGCGGATTAGTTATACCCGAACACACGTTTCCCGTACTACAGGACCTACCCATCGGCTCCGTAGTAACTGATATATCTGAGACGCCTCTCTATCCATCATCCACATAGGTAAAAATATAATAAATGTATGGGCTCCATACCATGACACCACCCATAGCTAGAAGGAAACGTCATGCACTCCTTGGTTCCCTTATCCCGTTTCTGACTCATACCGAGGTGTGAGGCTCGCGAATTAACTCTATACACAAAGCTATGCCATTTAAGGTTGTGCTTTGATCATCAACCACAAGACTCTACTTTTCAATAGAAGCCTTGATCATCTGCATCTCAGCATGCCATACAGGAAATTCACGCCATGCGACTGATGTCTATCGATATATAACCTCTGAGCTCATACGTCTCAGAGAAGGGTGTTAAGCAAGAGAATAAATTCTCCTCCACCAAATAGAAATATATTTAATAGAGATCAATCAACACAGAATAAAATCCAATGTCAGACATACATCCATTTACAAGTTCGTTCTGGGTTTGAACGAAACCGGAGGCACCGTATTCTTCATCCCATATGTAACAACCTGTATTTTTGAATAACATGTTATAACATAAATGGAGGCAGAATTAAACTATAAAATCTGAATCAAGGGAAACGGGCTGTGCCATTGCGTTCGTCTCGGAAAAATACGCGAAATAGAGTCCGAGTTTTCGAAAATCGGAGTCCGTATGACCAAGATATGGCCTCGCGAAGTTTCACGAAAAAATCACAAATTAAAGTATACTTAATTAAGTGAAATGGGTTGCGCAGAGAAATATATATATATTGATATATATATATATATAATTGAAAATTAAATAAATAAATATGCAAAAATGTTCAAAGCAGCGAATTGGGAGAGGGGAATAACCGAACCGACCGATTTTTGAGGTCGACCCGAGCCTGCTGGGTCGACTAGGGGTTAATCCAGGGTGTTTGGCTGTCAACCCGTGGGCCGATTCGCTCAAATGCAAATTTTGCATTTGAATGGTTCTCATGGTTCAGCTTTAATCTAAAGGCCCTAGATGGTTCCTACACTTGACTTCTTCCCCAAGACATGCTTTGATGGCTTGGATTGAATCTAGGGTTAATCCTATGGCTAATACTATCCTAATCCTCTATAAAAAGACCCCAAACCTAGCCTAAATCACCATTATTCAATCCTACAACTAAACTATGTCAAATTTGTTCCTCTCATGGCCTCCACTCTCATGCTAAAATTTCTAAGTTAATTTCTATGAGAGATTTTGAGTTCATACAAGTGTTTTCAAACTTGTGTGAGTGTTCTTAGCTTGCATTCAAGTCAAGTTGCAACATTTCTATTTCAAAGAAAGGGTTTTTATTGAATTGGCTCAAGGGTTTTCATTTGGAGCTTGCATATTTGGGTTTTTGGTGCTTGCATAAGGGCTTCGTCTCAATCTTTATAATAAATATTTATTTGTGTCTTAGCATTGTAAGCCCTTTTCTACTTTCTTTTTATTGAACTCTAAAGTTAAATGAATGATGCAAGTTTGGGGTTGATCATTATATGCAAGTTTGGTTGATCATTACATGCAAGTTTGGTTGATCATTATATGCAAGTTTGGTTGATCATTATGCAAGTTATGTATGACACATGTTGCCATGTTATGCAAGTTTGGGTTGATCATGTTATCATGTTATGCAAGTTTGGGTTGATCATGTTATCATGTTATGCAAGTTTGGGTTGATCATTATGCACATGTTATCATGTTATGCAAGTTAAACTTGAAGTTGTGAGCTTAAAGCTTCAAGCTTTATGTTAAAGGTTGCATTTTGGCAACATGAAAGTTATCATATCCCTTATGATAACTTGCATGTGAGGCCAAATGCGAACTTCTAGCAACTTCTACATGTTATTTATCACCATGTATCACTCATATGCTAAGTTTGGTTTTATGCATGCTTTTGAAGCCTAATAATGCAATATGCAAGTATATGAACATATGTACATTTCATATGCCATGTTAAACTTGTGGCTTCAACACCTTTATGTCATGGTTATGCCAAGTTCCCTATTTTGTCCTTTATGCGTTGTTGCGATTATGTAAACGATGGGATTACGTTGGGGTTGGGTAACATAATGACATGAACATGATTTTTGTAACATGACGTGATATGTTAACTTGTAACTATGTTTTGGAAACATAATGGACATGACACTTACAAAATATGAGTGTGGCCAACTCGAGGTTGGGTTGAGTTTGTAGCATAAATCTACCCGGACCCGCCTGGATTAACTAGTGGCTACAAACAATAGGACCCAATGTGAGAAGTTGGTCATGTTGTGATCGAACCCGAGGTTAGACCTAGTTGTGGTGTAAAGCTACCCGGACCCGCCCGGCTTAACTAGTAACCACAACAAAGTCTAATGTGAGAGGTTAAAGCGCATTAAGTTAATTAATGCCTCCTGATTAGGGTTAAGTCATGGTCCACTTAATACTTAACAAATTTGGGCTTGATGGATTAATCGAGGTTAAGTCAGGAGCCTTGGGTACTCTTAACCGATTTAATCCACGTTTGTATCGGGTTAACCACATTTAACCCGTTAAGAAACCCTAGTTGCGTGGTCCTTTTCAGCAGTAACCTTCTAGGTAGTATCATATGACCCTAGGACTAGGCTAGGGTGGGGCACGATTACTGTACTGATTGTAAGAGACCAAAAAGAGACGGCTGAATGATGCCCCGGTTGTTCAGGCGGACCATGGTCGTGCACATTAAGTCTGGAGTTGAACACGGGCAATGGTAGGTTTGGACTGTGCATCATGGTATGGTGTCTGAGGGTTACACCGTAGGGCCTGATACACCCTAGGGTGGACCCTGCACAGTCAACTACATTACATGATTAAGCCGCATGACACCGACACTTGATGAGTTAGGCTTATAGGGAGCCGATCGACTAGACCGTGTAGTTGGACCTTAATTTAGGTCACCTCGTGATGATGGGCCAAGCTTGAGCCAAGGGATCAATTCTTGTTTTTACTTGACATGTTAGAATGCTAGTACACCCGTGGTGCAAAACTTAACCTTAATTATGCGATGACACCTTTATCTATCTTGTTAGTTAATCATCATGCCAGTATGTTGTTATCCTTATGTTCATCTCAGCTTCTCATGCCAGTTAACTTTACTAGTTCATAGACAGATAGTAGTAGGGCTTACCAGTCTTTTTGACTGACCTGTTTTCTTTCGCCTCTTTTCTTCCGTTCCCCCCCCCCCCCCCCCCGGTCCTCAGGGTGGGAACATTGGAGCTTAGCTTGGATCTTTCTAGCTTGCTTACTGGATTTGCTCATGTACGGTCTTGGACATTGAGCTAGCTATGGTTTATCACTTCACTTTGGGGATAGTACTTTATGTATTTCAGTTTTTCAGTTTATGCTTTTATCTAGACTTTGTTTGTTGGAAAATAATGACTAAGTACTTTATTGTAACTTAACTATGGTTTTGGAAATGCAAGTTTTATCCGCTGCTTTACTACTCTGTTTTACTTATATGTTCTGTCTTGTGATATCTGCATGCATGTTTACCTCGTTTAACGCCCCTCCAAAGCTAGTGGCCCTGGCGGAGGTGGGTGTTACACCATATATCCAATACAGAAGAGAGGTCCTCACATATCCGGTCGATCTCCAAGTACATTTGGACGATCACCACTTATTACCTTGTCTTGGGTGTACTGCGCAATCAAGACATCAATAATCATCCAAACGATGTGAAGACCTCCGGTCTTCAACCACCGTCTTCATCGTCGATTTATCGTCGAATCAGTTATTCAGAATGGGTATAAACCCGGCCTTTCCGAATAACCCACGTATATTATAATCACGTGATATAAACATAACATACGCCTCATTCCAATCTAAAATATTCTTTTATTCAAATATTCACATTATTAAGGAAAGGTTCCCATTAATTTTATCAAAGATAAATTCTTTAAATTTATTCTTTAATCTTCCTTTGTATATCATTTCAAACCAATTTAAGGTTTATCCAAACTAGTGGGGATTAGCGCACCTTACTGGAATAATCATTTGTTTTTATTTCCCAATCCCAACCTATTCATCCCATGGAGCAAAACTGGTAGTACTCCATATCTAACACCACGGTGTTATCGATAAATTTAATTACCATTTCACGTTTAAACCTAATTATAGATTCAACTATCGCTTCGAGCAAAACTGGTAACACTCCATTCTCGATCATTTCCCGAATTTGATAATTTAAATTATCACATTCTCATTTCAATCTAATTAAAGATTCATTAAAACTCCACTTAGTTTTAATCTTCCCAAAAGTCAATATTAATGATTATTTAACATTGGGAAATCAAACATGTCGCATCGACATACCATCGATTTCTGCCGATATATAACCTCTGAGCTCATACGTTTTAGAGAAGGGTGTTAAGCAAGAGAATAAATTCTCCACAACCAAACAGATATATATTTAACAGAGATCAACAGTACAGTTCTAAATACAATGTTAGACATGTAATCATGTCTTTAACTGGGTTAAAGAACCAATGTCATTTAAAACACAGTTCACGATAAAACCAAAATCACATTCCATTAATTATGGAATCTTCACGGAAAAACAGATCAATATATAATCGATATCAATTTCCGTATCCAACTAATAATATAAATGGAATAATGACAAAGCCTTTTAAATTCCATATATATATTAACAGTCTTCCACCGCAGGAGCTCACTTCGATTATTACCGAATCAAATTCCATTCAATCCCAATTTATTTTGTTAAATTGGAAAACTTTACTTTCGAAAATTACACTAAATCATAAAATAAAGATTTATAAATTCCAAACCTTAACTTCACTGTTAATCGGGTTAAAGAACAAGTGTTATTTAAAACACCGTTCACGATAAACCCAAAAATCCAATTCTTAATTCAATTCCAATTAAATATTAATTAATTGGTCAATTTCTCTAAATCTTAATTAAAAAGATTTATTCTTTTCTCAACTGGGTTTAAGAACAGTGTTAATGAAGCCACCATTCAAGACAAACCCAAAATCCAATTTGATATTAAATACAAGGCCCTGAATAGAAATTATATCGGCTTATATTAGATATCAAATTCTGAAACCAACAAATATCGTATTCGGAATAACCACTACAAGAAAAACCGAGATTAGCGACAGATTTTTAGCAGTGGAAAATTCCGTCGCTAATTAGCGGCAGATTTCCGTGGGCTTTGTAAGAGAAAATATTTTGGATTTTATATGTCATCTTATTGTAAATTATTACCGTCGAATACTAATTCTGTCGCTAAATCAATGGAAATTGCAGCTCTTTACCGTCATATAATATTTGACGCTAAATTCCGTTGCTAATAGAGTCGGATTACCGTCGACATAATTTTGAAGCTATTTTCCTGCAGTTTTCCAAGAGATTTGAAACGAACTTTTTTATTTTTTATTTATTAAATGTTTTATATTTGTGTTATTTCTTAGTAATTAATTAGTAAATTTGAATTTTAAATAATTATTGTTAATAATACATTAGTAATTAATAATAAATAATAACTATTAGAAATAAATAAAATTCAATAGTTAATGCTGATTTTTTTTTTGAAAATTAATGCTGATTAATTATTAATTACTATATAATATAAATATGAGGTAATAGTAATTAATAAAATACATTGTTGTTCGATGTTTATTAAATTTGTTTTGATAATCAATGATTATTTAATAGTCTTTAATACGATTAATTAAATTAATATCAAGAAATTATTAATACATATTTGCTTTTAAGAAATTGATTGGTACGTATTATTTGATAAATAATTAGTAATTAAGAAAAACAAAATGGTTAAAGTTTAAAAATAAGAAGTTAAATAAATATTAAAGAATTTCGAAATTCAAAAAATTCATGTTAATAATTAATGTTAATAATACACTTACATGATGTAGTTAAATTTTACATAATTAATGTTAATAATACACTTACATGACGTAGTTAAATTTTAAACCTTGCAAATTTTTTGGTGTTATAAGTTTATTATATTCACATTATTTATGAAACAATAAATAGGTATTTATAGTTTTTATTGTATTAACAAGATTTCTTCATTTACATCATTTACAAAATAGCATGGGGGTGGGCAATTAAAGAAGAACAATTTCAACATCAGATCTGATTTTAGGTATCCCTAATTTTTTTTTTAGATGTACAAAACTGTTTACTATACAATCTTATGCTGCAAATAAAACTCTGTATCATGGATCCTTACCGCTTCACTCCTTTGGTTTGTCGTCTGGAAAATCTAATACGATAAATTAGATCTAAAAGATTTTTATTACGCTTGATTTAAGAGGGATCAAGCCATTTGGGAAATCATGGTTTTGGGGTTACTGAACTTAAGGTACAAGATCTAAAAGGTTAAACTTGTTTCCTCACAATTACAAACAATACAAACATTACCATACAAGCATTCACAAACTTTTAAAATAATGTTTTAGTTTTTTTTCTAATGTTCGAAAATAATAAGTAAAATTAATATAAACTTAAAATAGTTTTGTTTTTCATCCTGTTTTTCATTGTTTGTCTATCAATGCTTGTTTTTACAACTCATTTTTTGTTAGTTGTAATAAATACTTATTATGACAATTTTCTTTTTCTAGATGTAATAGATGCTAATCTTTAACAAAATGTACATCATAATTAATATTCAATTATAATTGAAAAGTAATAAGTAATCATTAATAAATAAGAAGTAACATCCAACAATCAATAACTAGTTTTACTATTAAATTACTAATAATTAAGACTAATATTTAATGTAATAATTTATAATTAATAACTGTATTAACACATAAATGATTTGAATGGAAGTCTATGGGACTTCCTTTGTGTAACCATACTCTTCCGCATGTGTAAATTTCTCTAGTTAAAATAAAAATTTATGTAAAACCAAAATTTTCGCTCCAACCTGAATTTTTTTGGCTCCGACAAAATTTTCCCTCCGTCTTTTTTACATCTCCCAACGTAAAACGTATTCATTTTTACTCCCCAGAAATCGAAACTCCCAGATCTAAAATCGATTATCTCAAATTGCCGACCTCTTCCTCTCAAACCCTAAAATTCAAAAGATGCCTCCAATCGCCCCTTCGAAACTGATCCTAAGGGAAAAATCAGATCGCACTCGTGATTTGCTTCTTCATCGCTCTCTTGCTTTGCTTCTTCATCGCGTTCGATGGAATCGTCATGAAAACAAAAAGGGGTCATGACATCAAGGGGTCATGACATCAAGGATTTTGGCAATTTAGTACTGGTAAATTGACCGAATTCTCAAACCGATCCTTCCAAATTTCGTATGGAATCCATAAGTTTTCTTCACCATTTTTACAAGATTTTGGGGATTACTGTTTCAATAATTTCAAACGCTGTATGTTGTTCATTTGAACACGACACTGTTATAGATCAGTAGTCAACACAGGTAGATCGAATGAAGGGTATGGAATTTGGGTTACTTTCATTGCCATGAAGTTCTAGTTTTAATTTTATGCGCTTACAATATTTCAATTGCGTTGTCAATATCATTGCCGAAATATTGGAGGAGGTAGTCTACCATTATAGCTATACAACTGGACTCAAGTTCAATTTTGTGTGTGCGCTTCAGTTCTATGTTGTTTTTCTGCACTTGGAAAATTGAATCACTGTAATTAAGGAATCAAATCCACTGTCTCGGCTACTTTTACAACTGATTTTCAGATTCATGTGTACCAATTAGTAATTTTGGAAAGAAAGGATTAGAAGTTGGTTTTCAGATGGTTGATGTTTTTTCTTATATCCGCTGTTCTATAATTTAATTCATGAAAACTTAAGACCTACATATTAGTTGACAAGAAGATAAACCAAAAGAATTTATCGGTTACTAATTGGAGTTGATGTCAGTTATTGCACAATTATGAATGTTTCGAAACTATATATAAACGTGATTTGTATTATATAAAATGCTATTAAATTATTCATTGAATGAACATGGGCTGCTGTAGCAGTTTTAGATGACAATTTTGCTTGGAATAGTGTAGCATTTCTTGCATATTAGAAACATTGTCTTTTGCCTAACATGTAAGCGCACAAAACAGAAGTCATAAATTATGACAATTTTAATCTTGTCTGGAATAGTGTAGCAGTTCTTATAGACTAAAAATATTGTCTTTTGCCTAACATTATTTTGCAGTTCTTCAATAAGAAACACAGGACGCTTCGTTTATACCTGTCCCTCTTGTTCGGAAGTTGATTTCATCAGTTTTAGAGAAAATAAGAAGCAGAAAGCTAGAGGTTTCAAAACAGTGAGTTTTTAAACCATGTTTTCAGATTTATATTTGTTCTGACGTGAGGAAGTATACTGTAGATTGAAAGAATTTATTGTCTGTTTCAAAATTAGAACAAATTTCCTTTGTCAATGTGATGTTGGGTATATATGTGATTGTTCAAATGATGAGTTCGCTCAAAAAAGGTCGGAGAAATTAAAGGAACAAAATGATGCAAAAGTTGATAAGGAAGTTGCCGAAGTGGTATTTTTCTTTCTTTGTTTTAGCTATCTTTCTGTTAAGTACCGTTGATATGTAAAACGAGTTTAACACCATGATTCATATATATAGGATAATCCACCTAATGTTTAGACTGCTAGAGACGGTACTTGTGCAAAAGATTCATGTGAAGAAGTCTCTGGTAAAGATGTAAGTTTGATTTCATGCAGCATGACTAGTTATGAACTTGGGAACCAACGTGACTAGTTATGAACTTGGAAACTAGTTATAATACTTAACTGCTAATATGAAGTTAGACATAGTTGGATCGGCCTCAAAGCACTTCGATCATGAGTGATTGCATGTTTATTTTCATATTCAGTAATAAATATACAGCTAATATATGCAAATTTTCATATGCAGTGAGAATGGCAAATGTGCTGCTGCCAAATGATGTGCACAGCAAGGAACAAAAGGGTAGAAGAAGCATACATAAACATCTTTGTAAAGGAATAGTACTATATTTTACTAGACCAGTATGTGTATTTTGGTTTTATCATTTTGCATCGTACTACATTTTGAAATTATTACTTGGATTGTGTTGTATGTTGTAATATGTTAGAAGTTTGAATGTAATTTTATCGAACATTTATAAATATGTTAGAAATTTGTATGTAATTTTATTTTGCTTAGATTTTAAGAATGTGTTTTTAGTTATTACATTGTGATATTCGTTTTCAACAATAGATTATTGCATAATGCATATTAATAATGGTGATATATATAATATTGGAAGATCAAGAGGGGAATAGCGGCGGCTTACCAACAAAAAAAATGAGGTCAAGTTTACCTCAATTTAATTTCCGTCGCTAATCCTTTGGCAATTAGTAAGGTTTACCAACATCTTTTATAAATAATAATTTATTATAAATTACTTATCCGTCGGTAATTAGTCGGTATATAAATTAAAATAAAATTAATAAATAAAATTTTATTTTTGTTATATAACTTGGAAAATGACGGAAAACTGTCAGAAAACTCTTACTAATTTCCACAGCAAAATCTGACACTATTACCATCATGGTTTTTACCAACCATCATGTTATGCAGGAAATCCGTCGCTAACGCCAATATAGCGATGGATTAGCAGCGGATATTGCCGCTGCTATATGCGATTTTTCTTGTAGTGAACGATATAAAATATATCTTCCAAATTTCCATAACAATATCCGTATAGTGACAGAATCCAATATCGACATATTCCAAAGATTATTTCCATTCCAAATCCATTCAAATTTGTTCATTGGAAATTTCTGGTTATATTAAAACCATTCACAAATCCAATTTATTTTATTTAAAAATTATTGGATTTCAAATCTAGTTAGTAATTAGTTCATTTTGATAAAAATATATTTTTATCTTTACAAACGTGGAATTTTTCATCCCAATTCTTTCCAAATCATTTATTATGATTTTACACAAATTATTAATATTTTTAATAATTTTATTAAGGCCCTTTCAGTCGATTTCCATAAACGGTCATCGAACTGCACTTACAGCGACCTTTTCCAAATTCGATTTGGGAATAATTCAAAATCCAATAGTTAGATTTCAAATCTCTTATATTCCTTGGAAAACTCTTTTCGATAAGAACCCAACAGTTCTAGTTTTAGGAGAATCCGACGGTCGGATCTCTCCTAATGTTAATTCGAAGTCAATGGTCGAAATTTGTGAACGGTCGCGATGCGGCGCGTTCTATTCAGGCCATTAAATATATATAATACATATATTATATATATTTCATCGATTTCCTTTTTAAAATGTATTTTATAATCGTTTTAAATTCGTTTTAAAAACGATTCCAACTTAATTTTCAATTTTAAATCAAAATCGAATAGTCCATATCATTATAATATATAAATGATAATGTTTTCAAAATATCAGGTTTTGAAATCATTTCTCTTTCGATATTCATCATAAAAATGAATAAAATCGATATAAGTATCGTTCGCGTCAAAATGGCGCATATCTAATCAATACGGTTCAATATTTTCGTGTCCATCCAAAATCGGACATCAAAATCATATTTTGAACTTTTACTGAATATTATTTTAAAATATTCATTATTTTATTTTATTCAACACATGAATATTTTATTCAACACACGAATATTTTTAATCCTTTTTCTGAATATTATTTTAAAATATTCTTCATTTTCTAAATTGGAATGAGACTCAATCAATTAACATATAATGTTATTTATATGGATTCCATACAACACATGTATATAATAACAATGATAACCAATCATCCATCATCCAGAGTGCATCACACAACTGCATAAGCATTAAATGTAAATAATTAACGCTTACAACGGTCTGTTAACCAATCGATTGACATATTACAACTAAGCAATTGGGATTAATGTATGTCAAATATCATCCAAATACCCGTGTGGGTTTTCAATCAACAAAATCTGAATATTATTTGTGTAGTTGGGCGATGTGTAAAATTTATCGTCCCAATCAATATTAGTAAAATGAGTGTACATAAACAAATCGTTCGATTTGTAAATGAATATTTATTCTCATTTCAGGAAAATTTTATGTGGTTAACATATACGTTAAAGATTATATTTTAAACGATAAAATATTTTATTCAGCACATGAATATTTTGTATAATTCATTCATTCAATAAAAATGATATTTTAATTGTTCAAACATTTTATTCAACACATGAATATTTTTATTCAACACATGAATACAATACAGTCAATTCAGTCTAAATAAACATCAATGGTGTCGGGTGCTGCTAAGCATCGTCTGCATGCTAGTATATTTTTAACTGTAAATAAATTGAGTGAGAAAGAGTTCTCACATTGCAATCCACTCCACCATGTGTTTTTGAAGTTCTGATTCGCTTTTCTGATTCTAGAATTCGCGTACGAGCTTCAATCTTCACGCCGTCTTTTTTTCTAGCCTAAACGCGCTATTCCGGACAACTTTCGCCTAGTGGCCTTTCTTCCGAAATTGGTCCTTTTCGTCTTTGGCAGTGTGGAGTTTTAGTCATATACTCAAATCGAAGAGAAAGTCGTGCTCTTCAACTGTGACAGTGTGGAGTTTTGGCCAGAAGCGCTCGGATTGGGAGTTATTGGCCAAAATAGTTCAGGGACTGAATTGCAAATATTTAAAATTGTAAAAATTGGATTTGGCCAAGAGGGGGACCCACAGTCGACGGAGGTGGCGGGGGTTAGTGGCGGCGGACCTCTGGTGGTCGGGAAAGGGCATGGCCAGGCGGTGGCGGGCCCAAGAAGGGGGGCAGCGGTTGTTTTATTTTGGGTTTGGGCAAGGTTTGAAAGAGAAGAGGGAGGAGATGCGAGAGAGAGGAGGAGGGGTGGCCGGAGGGGGTTGATCGGAGGCGGGGCGGGGGTCTCATGCAGCGGTGGCGACGTGGGGTAGTGGTAATGGAGGAGGGGCGACAGGGAAGAACGGGGTTTCTTTTTTTAAAAAAAAAATGGTGGCTGAAGAGATAAAGGGCTAGGGCTAGGGTTATATAATTTTTTTAATTCAAAAAAATTTAACTTTTTCTTTCGAACTCGTAATCGAACCCAATGACTGTCGGTCCTAGCTAATTACCCCCATTCCGGACACAATGGGATATGTCCGGTAAGCCAATTTGACCGTTTCACTCAGTTTTTTGTCAAAATTAAAATATAAATCAATATATTGAATTTTTAACGTACATTTTAATTTACCGGGGCCACATACAGACTCCAAAAATTCAAAAAATATAAATCTAGCTATGTTTTGCCGGTACGGTCCTAACAAAACTAATTTCATCGAATTGGGAGACCGTTTGAGAAACGGTCAATTTCTGGTTGATCCAATTCAACTGAAATTGACAAAACACATTTTCTTTTGCCACGCTCACATATTAATTCCAAAAATTATGAAAATTCGAATATACCAATAATTCGACATTCCGAATCCAACAAAAGTAGTTTCATAAAAAACGGAGGTCGTTTGCAAAATGACTATTTTTAAGGGCTATATATTATATTAAATATATACAAATTTCATATCGACTATTCTGAATTTTAAGCTGGACATAACTTTCAATTTATATTATGAAATCTGAATTTTTCAATTCGTTAGAAAGATCTTATTAAACAGATTCAAATATTTCTGGTTTTACTGAAATCCGATTTATTTTGAATTCTATACATTCAATTGAAATTCAAAATCGAATTTTCAAACAACCGCGCCATTTCAGGCTCGTTTTATTATTAAAATAAATTTATACATTCTAACTTCGATTAAAATAAATTTTTGGTCGTTATTATTTAAAATAAATCATTTTAAATATCCAAAATCAATTAAAATTGCTAAAATAAAAAATTTAAATTGGTTCTGAAAATCTGGGTTGTTACATTATGGACATGTCTCACATCCCGTAAGCAACATATTAAAAGATGAGAATGATCCAACCCTTATGGAATAAAGTAAAAATATTTTATGATCCTCCGATACGTAAAAATGCGGGTTGTTACATATGGACACATTCTCTTTATTTGACCTGGTATGTTGCAGTTATAACATCGATCATCATTTCTTCCCAAACTTCCATGACTGTTTCTTTGAAAGTTATTTCTCCTTCGGTATGTCAAAATTTTTCTAAATTTTCTTGTCATTAAGGTTGTTTCTTCATCATCTTCGTTGTTTGCATCAGAACCATTTGTTGTTTCTTTAAATGCGATAGATTTCATTTCAGTTGACTTATTTTCCTTTCTTTTCTGTAATTGGACATCAAAAGACATCAAACTTCCAATTAACTCCTTAATCCTCATTTCACGGACATTATGGGTCTCTTCAATCGCAATGTTTTATGATCCCATTCTGGAGTCAATTAACTCAATATTTTTCTGACTTGGTCTTCTTCAGAATAAGTTTTTCCCAGTGTTATTAATGAATGCACAATCTCTTGAAATCTGCAATACATATGGAGATAGATTCATTCTCGTTCATTTTGAATAACTCAAACTTATTAATTAACATTGATATCTTAGTATGTTTAACTTTATGGTTCCTTCATGAGTGATTTGTAATGTTCTCCAAATTTCATAAGTAGATTTACAAACTGATACTCTAATAAATTCATTCCTATGTAATGAACATAATAACATATTCATGGCTTTAGAATTGCTTTGTACAGCAGCCTTTTTTTCATTAGTCCATTGTGCAAAATTAGTTGTGGGTTCAACATACTCAGTCTGTGTACTATTCCATGTGTCTAATCCTACTGATTGTAAATATATTTTCATTTTACATGCCCAATATGAATAATTACTACCATTAAACAGTGGTGGTCTAACAGTGGACTGACCCTCTACAAAAGAACTATTATTACCAGTGTTGGTTGCCATTTAATATTTTAAAAAAAAAATAGATTATGAACTTTTGGAAAACCTATGCTTTGGTACCAATTGTTAGGGAATGCGGAATACAGATCTTAAGGCAAGACTAACACTAGAGATGGGTGAATAGTGTTTCTAAGGAATTTACCGAAATCTAAAACTTAAATGATCTATTATATGAATCACACACAACAGAGATGATCACAGACACAAAATTAAACATAAACATAGAAACAGATAAATATAAAATACAAAAGAGAAAAAAAACACCGGATTTTGTGCTGGTTCGGATTAGTCCTACGTCCAGTCCCACGCAACGCTGGATTGCGCAGAGTTTTTATTACTATCAATATCCAAGTGCAATCCCCTTGATTTCCTGGCTATAAGGTTAACACCGCTCCAATCACTCTTGATTTCACGGCTACAAGATTACCACCGCTCCCTTTCATTGATTTCAAGGCTATAAGGAACACACCTTTCCCCAAACACGTCCCAAATGATTATAACAATCCTATAACTCTTCAATAGCACTTCAATTCAGGGAGTAATGAGTAGAGAGAGAAAAGAAGAAGTTTTACATAATTAGCTAGAGTAGAAATTGTCAAAGTAAAAGTGTAAAAATCAATAAAATATGAAATAATAATGGAGAGATGAAGAGGGGTGAAGATGGAGAAGAATGGTTAAAAAATTTGAAATCGCCCTCTATTTATAGCATTTGAATGGTTGCAACGTTTTTGGAATGTTACAAATAATGAATAGGCACTTCCTTTGAAAATTGAATTTGTGACAGTTGTATGTCGACATAAGCATATATGTATGTTGACATATTTACTTAAATTTTTTGAATTTTTAACATTTTCAAGTGTTTAAATATATATATATATATACTATTGTAGAAATTCTTGAATTAAATTTTAGTGATATAAATGAGTATTCTAAAGTATAAAACCATATAAAATCATAGTAATATGTTATATACACATATTTATAATTTTATAAAGTTTAAAACTATATAATTATAAAGCTATAAAAGTATATAAGTATAAAAGTATATAATCTTATGTAAACTTATATAGTAAATTTAAAACATATATTTGAAATCATAATTAAGATAGAAAAACAATTTGAAATTATAATTTGAATTTTGAAAATCAGAATTTAAAAAACAGAATTTGATTTTGAACTTAGAGTGTTATTCAGAGTCTTACATATAAACTAGACTCTATTACTATATTTGTCTTGAACTCTTGATAACTTGATTATTCATGAGTCTTGAATCTCCTCTGAATTCTGAATCTCTAAAACTGTACAGTCTTCAGTACTTAAGTCCTGTAAAGATTTCCTACATGTATTTGTCTATATATTCTAGATAGAGATGTTAGTATATATTTTATAATCAATTAACAATGACAATTGAAGTAAGGTTGCTATCATCAAAACTCCATTTTCCAACACTTGGGTGATGTTAATGTCGATTAGGAAGATCTACGCTTGATAACTGGTTGGCATGAATGTATTGTTTGTTTCTGTCTAGTTGTTATAAAGGCTATCACTGTCGAATGTAGGAAGACGAGTTTGGGTTCTTCTCTTTTGATGTTGGTAGATCAGTTGATTAAATCTGCCTATTCTCATATACTTTATTGATGATGTTAGATAGTTATTTTATCGCTCATTAAGACCGTTGTCTGACTCAAGGTTTTATGTTTCCTCTTATTACCTTGGGTTATCGATTCGGCTGTGGATGGGTAGACTGAGTAGTAGTGACGGGTAATAGATCTTGATGAGGACGATGCTGTTGAGCGACGACGAGCTGGAGGCTTACGTATTAGTTCTTATTACCTACTATATGTTGTTTTTCTGCTGCTATGTTAATGTATTCTCTGAGAGACTTGTATCGAGGCTCACTATACATACTCTTATATTCTAATCCAAGATTGTATGGATAGTTCATGGTGATATAAAAAAGTTTAAGATTCTGCTTCACTATTATTGCATGTTGTATATGATATATTTTATTTTATCCTTGCGCTGTGACTTATATGATAGGAAACAAATGTTTTATTCTACCCTGATGATCGTGCATGGCTGCCTAGCATGTCTTTCAGCGCATTATTTCTGTTGTTAAGTGCAGAAGTTATGGGCAGTTGTCACAACTACGAACTTCAGAAGACATGCTGGAGGAGTTCATATGTATTAGTATTTATTCCGTTGTATGTTGCATATGAGGACAGATTGTTATAACTGTCCAGAAGTACTGGTTGTATGTTGTACTCTGATGATTACAAGTATTTATTTCAAGCTCTCAATAATTATTTATTTCTATGTTATATTTTGTTCCGCTACGATATGAGACTCCGATTCTGTTGTGTTGTTATTCTTCTTCTTTTTCTTCTATTCTAATATTTCTTTCTTTCTTATCTCACCCTCTAATTATTTTCTATTAACTATCTGGTGTTTTTGATACTTGAGTTTTGGCAAGTGATATAGGTTTATGTATTATTGTTGAAATTCGAGACGTCGAATTCCGCTGGGTCGTTACAGAAACCTTTGCCTCTATAGCAAGATTAGAAGCTATTTGAATAGTACTTGCTTTCACTAATTATAACAATTTCAAATTATTTTAAATGGATGTTAAAAATGCTTTTCTAAACGGTTTTGTTAAAGAAGATGTTCTGAAATTATGACAATTTTCAACAACCTCCATCATTTAAAGATGAAAAGTTTCCAAATCATGTTTATAAATTAAAAAAATCCCTGTATAGTTTAAAACAAGCTCCTAAGTCTGGTATGACAGAATATGATCTCATTTATTACAATCAAATTTTGAAATTGGTAAAGTAGATAATACTCTTTTTATTAAAATAAATAAAAATGACATTCAATTAGTATAAATTTATGTAGATGACATTATTTTTGGATTAACAAATACAAAGCGAACCAAGAATTTTATGAAATTATGACATTTTTTTTAAATGAGTCATATGGGAGAACTCAATTTCTTTTTATGATTACAAATAAAACAATTAGATAATGGACAGCTTACTATGTGTATTAAATTATATATTGTTTGGAGTATATGATTAAAATAAATTTATATTTGCTAGTATTTAAATCTATTTTTGTTCTAGTTTACTGTGTGTATTCTGTGACAGATATGCAGGTGACTAGACATGATTTGAAGCACATGAAGACTCAATGTGTCAGTGTCTGTATATGTAATTGAGTCTGTATAAAAAATTGTTTATACGACTGAGTGAATCGAGTGAAATGTAGTGAGGAACTTATGTACATGTGATTGACAGTGTTATTAGCAATGAATTGTAAATAATGGAGTCGGAGATTTGTAACCTTTCAAATGTTGAAATAAAATATTTATTTGAATAAAATTACTATTTGAATATTCAATTCTGTGTAGTAGCATTTTATTCAATATATAAATATTTATTTCTGTATGTGATGTGAAATATAGAATATTATTGTTTACAAACACATTTATATAATAATATATATGTTTGTTATAATCAAACAAAAATCATATTGTTATATTCAACAAGAAGTGTTATCGGAATTTCAGTTGCCACTCGATTTAAAATATTAGTTTATGTAAATAAATATTAACTTGTTTATAACTTGCCCAGTATTAAGACAAATTTGAAAAACAACATATTAGATGAATATCGATTTTTGTTTCCTTTTAAAAAAATATATTTATACAATGACCATATACGAAACTTCTCAAACAAGGATAAATTAGACATATATAGGGTTTTGTTTCTAATAACATGTATTAGTATATGTTTGTATGTGCATGTACACACACACACACTCTCTCTCTCTCTCCCTCCCCCCCCCCCTCTCCCTCTTTTCAACCAAGATACAGATTGAATTATATTACCTAATTAGCAATGAATTCTATTTTAAACCGTTTCAATGAATCTAAGATAATCAATTGTAGTGAATTTGAAAATTATGTGCAATGATAAACATAATTCAAACCGTGGCAAAATGGGTAATGCTAATGTTGGAAAAAATGTTTACGCTAGAGGAGGGTTGCGCTGGAAACATGCTCGTATGGAAGCGGCGAAGGAAACCGTGGGTGTGCACGATTTGTGATGCACAACGCAACATCCAAGGTATGGCTAAAGCCAGTGAGGACAGTAGAGGGTGAGCGTTATTGAAAGGGGCAGAGGACAAGAGGCATTTGCCAAATGGGTGATGACACATACATGCCGCGTCGATGTCAAAAAGTTAGAGTTGATAAAATAGATTAGAGTAATTTTTCCTTACACCATGCAAATGCAACACCAACACCATATTTTTGACACCAGTACGACGACAGTATTTCCAATTAGGTATTTCATTCATTTATAGTAATGAATAGAAAATTAAACCAAAAGCTTGCTTTACTTCAAACAATATTTGCTACAAGAGTTAAGTTATATAATCAACTTATATATCTTCTTAAGCACACCCTTAATCTTATCAGTATTGTTGCAAATATTTCAGGTAGTGTTAAAATCCTATTACATAGTCCCAAGATAGTTAGTGTTGAGGTCTCGATCGGTTGTTCAGGCATTGGTAATATACTTGTTTGTCAAAGGTGGAGATATAATATATGGTGAAATTCTAGGAATAAGTTTTGAAATTCAAGGTAGAACGAAAGTTTCGAATCAACATAAATCGTTAGCGAGCATTTACTATCTACTGCTTACCCTGTATATACACTGTCGTACGATTGGATCCATCCGAACTTCACTTAGGTTTTTTGTTAAGTCACCAAGATGATATTTGATGTAGTGTAACGTCAAGATAAATAAAGTGTAAAGAATAATAAGCATGAGGGTTTAAGTCCAACAGCTCGAGCCGTGAAGGACGACATACTCTATATTGCAATCTTGATGAGTTCAAAGTAGACGTGCATGCGATCTCGGGTCATCTAACAACATATGACATGGAAATGTTTTAATGGTGATTTAGGTAAATACAAGATATTGCTCAAGGTTACATAGTTCGATGGATCATAATAAGTCTTGGTGACCGTTAGGGGATATAGATTGGAAAAAATCTTGGGATGTATTAGTGGGGGTGCTCAAAGGAGTGCAGATAAATAGGATCAATCCAAGGACCCCAAATGTTGCGATGTGAATTAGGTGGATAATGAGTCTGGGTCTGGCCTGACACACCCTTCGGTTGGGGCTAGGTAGAATTCAAAAATATAGAGGGGATTATAAAGCGACTCCACTTTTCGTTAAGGTAGGTCACATTTTTAATTTATTGTTCAATTGTCAAGGGAGACAAAATAAATTAGCCTCCTCTTAAACATATTAAAAAAAAATCAATATTAATCCCATAATACTCTTTAATGTAAACCTTAAAACTAAACCCTAATTAATGAGTACAATTACTCATCATTTTCTCATCAATGCTCACAACAATCATCCACTAATTCATCTTCCTCAACAAAATCTTCGATTTCAAAAACGAAAAATAAATAAATTTAATTGAATTAACCTTTTCAACATTTCGCCATTAGATTGAGATCGATTGTTTTCTTTTGGTGGTCTTTGTTCGAACCATGGTGACAAACTAGGATTTCAATATTCGATTTTTTTTATGTTAAGGATCACGTGGTTTGTTTCGATCGAATAATAAAATAAAGGGTGCTACTATTTACATTCATATTTACACTTCTGACCACCAAAACTAAAAGCACCCCAAGTATTTCAGATTTCCTCTACTGGTCACTGTCTAAATTAATATATAACCAAAAAACGCGGAGGCCACTAGCTCATTTCTCTACACAATTCCTTCCTCACCTACATCAGTGTACTCTGCGAATCAAATACGTAAAATCAAATAGCTTAAGAAAAAAAAATTAACATAATCCATTTTCATAACCACATTGACAATTTTAATTTTTATAAGTGAGTACTTACTTCGTCGGTTGTGAAATGATTCATCAAATCAACATTTATGTCTTTTGAGTCATTTGATCGAATATCTTGCATCATATTATCACAAATATCATTTTTATCGTCCAATTTATCATCTTTCAAATACTTTATCTATCAAACGACAAAAAGTTAATGTATAAATTTGTAAAAGAAGATACGTAAGTTATATAGATACAAATCTTAAAAGTTAAAACTTACATTATCTTTCTCTATTACAACGTCATCGAATTTAATGTCATCTAAACTTGAAATTTTCAACGGAGCGGAAAAAACAACCTCAAACGCAATGGAAAACCCTAACCATTAAAAAACCCTAACAACAAATTCTATACCATAATAGAAAACAATAAAAATCAAGCAATTGTAACCTCCTTTTTATCTTCATCTTCCATCTCTATTTGGCATAAAAGAATATATGTTTTTGTTAGAGTTTAGAGTTTGAAACGGTAGAGAAGTACGTGTTTTTCTAAAGAGAAGTACAGTGGTGACTAACTGAGCGAAGTAATAATATATGGTGGCCAAAAGAATATAAAAAATAATCATTTGTATTAAATTTAGAAACGTAATCGAAAGTATAAACCGAAGTGTGAACAGTAACACCCTAAAATAAAAAGCTAAAAAGCGTCAGCATATAAGAAAACACGTGCTGTAGCTGATGAGCCAAGGGTGGTTTAGTCTATATTTTTATTATTTTTAAAAATCCAAACCCATACTTAACAAATAAAAATTAAAGTGGAGGCCTTAAAACCATGCTTGATCAAATACCTTTGCCAATCCCCATCATATATCCTCCGTAATCTTCAATTCGGGCCTACGTGATCTGGCCTGTTAAATAAGCAAGTAAAAGGATATTTCCTCGAAGAATTAGCCACTTTCCAAATCAACTTCAAAATGGAGAAAGCATTAGTAAAGTTAAGCAGCTTTACTCTTTCTAGGAAAGCCAAAGAAGAGATTTCGTCGATTGGGGAAGATCTCTCTGTGAGTTAATTATTCTGAAAAATGTCTCTTTTCTCGTTTCTGCAATGTTTTAGACTTTGATGTTACTCGTTTGTATTTTCTATGTTTTTTTTGGGAATATATAGCCGATAGGCTTAATAGTGAACTGTAGATCGTTGTGTTTCGGTATAGTAGATTTAATGATCCTTTTGGATGATTTACCCCGAAATGCTGCAACTGTTATCAAGTAGTCAGCAAAATGTTATTTCGGTGAATTCTTTAAACTGAGTGAGTGCGGGTTTGCTTATTAAAACAAAATAAATTATGCATCCTTGTCCATTCAATTATGGGCAAAATGCACAGATCAATTCGGTTTACAGTACTCCAATTAAATTCACCTGGCTTAATTTGATATTTTATCTTGCTCTGAAGTTGAACCATCATTCCAATCCATAATTTTGCTGTTTATATATCTAGTACTTCATATTATTTCAGATGAATCCACTTTCCCTTGGTCATTTTGAAAGAATACGGATCAGCAGTTGATTTTTTTTTTATATAAAAATTTTTGGTATTCTATTAACAAGTTTAGGTAGTATATAGCATACTGAATGGCAAATGGATTCGACCCTGCAAGGCGGGAAACGAGTCCGTGACCTCTTGCGCCATGTCCGAGTGTCCCAACTAGTTTGGACATGGGTGCTTGTCTGCGGATGAAATATATGAATAAGAATTATATTAATTAGTATGTCTGTTTAGCTTTTGAAGAAAATATGTTAAGCTAGCTGTATTGATTGCTATAATTTATGGTGCTATACTCATGGTATAAAAGAAATGAATGTATGTTTTGCGAATAATGGTAAAATAGCAATTGAATAATTCATATTACATTTTGACAAATTAAGATATTACTATTTATTTCTTTTGCATATATAAAATATATATTAGATTGCCCCATCTCCATGCTATGCCAAAATGTCCAAAAAGTATAAGAACTGATGTTCAGGGCTAGAGCATGTGCAATTATTAACACATAGCGTGTAATAACACATGTAATTTGGCTTTATACCATAGGGATTATTTCCAGTCTCATGTATCTCAACTATATTAATAATGGTATTTATGCTTCTTGTTTGTAGAAGTTCTCAAATACAGTGGAGGAAAAGGCTAAATGGATCTTTGATAAACTGAAAGGTTTGTTTATGGTAGTAGCTCTTTGAACGTTTTATTTCTTGAATGCACTGTTTATCTTTGAGATATATCACTGTTTATGGTAATTGCTAAAGCTGTAGTAACACATGTAATTTTTGCCAACCGTTCTTCCTAAGTAACTGTAGCTTTAGCAGAATGTCTATTTTAAAAAAATAAAAATAAGATAGCCACTCAAACAGGGAAACTAGGAGATATATCACCTAAATAATGAGCTCATGATGTCTTACAATCAAGATACCATGAATAACAAAATACATGAGCAACATATAATAATAGTGTTTTATATATTTGGAATAAATTGTTATTTTCTACCTTTTGTTATGACCTTTGTATTTAGATCTTTTTGTTTATAATGACCATTAATTGTTATTATGATACGCATATATACACCCTACACCACATGCAGGCATACTAGATAACAATACACGCCACAAGAGAACTATAAACATACCAAAGAGGCTGCTGGATTAAAGAAATATATATTCTGCAAATTCGGTTATAAGGGAGCACACATGCTGACGCACTACCATTGTCTTTTATTATATTTTGTTATTTAGAAATTATATCTTTTTTACAGTGATACCAATTAGTTACAAAAGTTGTATCTAGAATACTCTAGGCATAGCCACGTCAGAAGTTGGTTATAAGAAAGTTTACATAATGGTACCTATATTGGAAGGAAATGCAGAGAAAAGTTATTCAAGTACCTCTTTTATTCTATTTCTTCTTCCTTCCAGCCATGTCTTCTTCTTGATCGTTATCTTCCCCCACTTCTCACTGAATATCCGAATCATATTATCTTTTGCTATGCGTTTATGTCTTTAACCAAAATAGATTTTTTTACTTTATTTGTTCCGTTGATCTATATTGATATTGAGCGTTTAACTCAACTTAAGAGCCTTAACTACCTAAAACTCTGCTTGTAGTAAGAGAAAAATCGCACTGCGAGTGAAAGCTGCGTACCTAATCAATATGGTTGATTCGGTTGGTTTCCAAAGTGTAAAACGTGAAATAACGAATTTGGAAGGACTTCATTGGCTTTGAGAAATCTTCTTATTTATGTATGTTGTCTTACGGAAGCCGTGAACTTTTAATTTTATCTTGAAGAAAGATTGAATGATAAATATCTTAATATTGTTTAATCCTATTTAAAAAAAAGAGGTTAAGCAGTGCTAATATCAATATTGGTTTTATATGAAGGTAAGATTTAAGCCAATTATGTCTCCCACTTGGTAGCGAATGAGTTATGGGTGGGACAAAAGACACCAAATTGAGAAAAAAAAAAAGCGATTTTGTCAAGTCTGGAAACTTCGCTGAATCATTCAAAATGACTTCCATCTATTAGTGACTAGCAGACTAACATGATGTTTGTAATCACACCGTTAAGTCGATTCTGGTTCGTATACAGATAGTTATAAAAATGAGCATGAAAATAATGGCACTTGCAATGCCTCAGATAATGCCGTTTAAATTATTATTTAATCTTCATATATTTTCTTTTGGCTCGCATACGTAACTTTTATTCAAAAAATCATTGATTTGGAAACAGGCATGACATTTACTTCTATGAGTACTGGTGAATTACAAATTTATCTAGTTTGAAGGCTGAAAAATTGTTTTGTAGACAACTTTTAAAGAAAAAGTCGATGAATGAACAGCAGGAGTCGAAAAGGGTAGTTACCCTTTTTAATCTGTTTATCAGGATACCGTTCAATTTAAAGGGCTATTAATAGCAACTTAGGAAGAAAATGACCTTTATATATACGTTTAAGTTATGGTTTGAGGAGGCATTGAGTTTTGCTGTTCAGTCTATTAATATCTTATATCGTTTTGACAACGCATGCTTGATGCCTTATATTGATTGTGTTTATCAACGCATTAGAGAACCCTAAAGTAGACGGCATTTCTCAGATATCAATTATCATTCTTATCATTATCATATGTCCCTATGTTGTGAAACCGGTTATTATATTCTGAACCTGGGTGAAAATGATCTAATATAGAAAACTAAGGCTGTGTTTGGCTTGAATGCTGAGTTTTGTATTTTCTGTTTTCAAATTGTACTTCAATACCAATAGGAGGGGAGGAGATGATGCAAAAACTATAGTCATTATGATAAAGGGGGAAGCTGAATGAGAAGATAGTTTGTCATGTTTTTGGATATCTCCCAAAAAGTGGAAACAAGCAAGAAAAAGGTCGTTTTTCAATTTTGTAAGATTAAATCATTTTTCAAATTAACCATTTTCTAACAAGTTTCCAAAATTTCTCAACCCCACATTACAAAAATGAAAAACCGTAAACTAAGTAAAGAATAAATATTTCATATGCGCACATGTATATTTGTATAGCACACAAGATGAATGCTACATTTGAAAATGGAGAAGATGAAGAGCGCGGTATTTTTTATAGGCATAATGCTTTGACACAAATTTTTTTTGATGCATACTAGCTGTATCAAAATTTTGATGTACGTTACTTTAACTTGTGTCATGTGCGCGCTACATGACAAAACATTGTACGCTTTTTGATCTTTGATAGTTGTACTACTTCGTCATGTAGTAGTAATTAATAGTACATTTGCTAAATATCTAAGAGGGAGAAATGGTAGGAACTCTCCTTTGGAGAGAATATGACTACATTTGTCCCATTAGTGAAAATCAGTTGGTCCGCCCAAACAATTATGTAGAAAATAATTGTTGCACTGGGGATCTACTAACGTCCACCAATGAATGGGCACATATAATAACACTCGTAGTTTTATAGCATGTCTCTCTAAGAGGATTGTAAGAAAACTTTGATACAACCATTTGTATGAAAGCTTTGCTCCTATGTGATGTATCAGATTTTTATGGATGTGAAGAACCGGACTTCCTGGTGGCAATATAATTCTTACTTTTTCGTTAAAAAAATAAAATTTATAAACTTTTTTTTTCATAGGCAAAGCCTCAAAATCCCTACCAAACCTCCTCCACGAGCACGGACTCCCATCCGGCGTCTTTCCAAAAAACATCATCGCCTACGAATTTGATGAGGTGAAAGGAAAGCTAGTCGTGCATTTAGCATCACCATGCGAAGTTGAATTCAAGGACTCCTCCGTGATAAAATATGCAACCCGCGTCAAATGCACTTTGTCAAGAGGCAAACTTTCCAACATCGAAGGAATGAAGACCAAAGTTATCGTTTGGGTCAAAGTCACGCAGGTGGTAGTCGAAAGCTATAAGAGCGGTAAGATCGCATTCGTCACAACTGGCGTGAAGAAACTGAGGTCCGCAGATGCATATGAGATGCCTCGAGAATCAATCAAAGTTGATGAATTTTGATGTTTATTATTTGTGGAATATGTATTTCATTGGCTTATTTCATTTCATTATGGTTTATTGCGTCCTACACCTGTTATTTTGTAGTCATTTAATATGCATTTTATCCTTTGTTTCATGAGCAACAAATCTTTATTTTTGTGTTATCTTGTACACAAATTCAGGCTTTGGTTTTTTTGTTTTTATTTTCTTTATTTTTTGTTGGCAATATAAGATAGGCATGTTGCATGTATAAAAAGAAGGATGCAAGGGTTATGAATTCTTTATGTTTTTAACCTGGAATTGTCTGTCCACCAAAATCCGAACAGATTTTCTGTTTGCTTCAGTTCTGCTGCAATAGTTTATTAATTTATAATAAATGAACCGTTTAGTAGGATCAAACTTTGATTTGTATTGTAAAAGAATGGGTAATTAAGGCTTGGTCTCTGATTTGTGCAGGGCTGTTGAATGATACTCTTCCCAACGCTGAAACTATATTCTTAGACCCCTTGGCAGCCAGAAAATGGCATGTTCGAGAAAGTGCCCGCGACTAAACGTGAGCACTTAATTGGCCGGTCAAATAGACTGTTCGTGAAACGTTGGAAATCTATCCGTTGGCGTCAGACGCCAACGGATATATTTCCAACATATGGTTCCATCTGCTATAAAACCATACCTCCTCCCCACTTTTCCTCCACCAAACCGAAACCTCTCCAAAACAGCTTCAAATTACGAATTTTTTGCTTCATTTTTGCTGAAAAATGGGTATTTTTTTATACTGTTATGTTTATTTTTTAATTCTCTATAACATATACTTTTTTCAAATTTTTTTTTTTTTTTTTTTTTTTGGGCTATGCAGATGTTTGCCTTTTCTACCATCGCTACTTCGCATTCAGTTGCATACTGGACGGAGGAACGAGACTCTGTGATTATAGATATTTGTGTGGAGTATCTAGCCGAGCGAGAGACCGACGTTAGCAATTTCTAAGCAGCAGTCGTAGCAGCGATGAACACCCGATTTAATCTGGATTTTACAGATACCCAGATTAAAAATAATTGGGATAACATGAAGCGGATATTTCGCGAGTGGGACAGACTACTCAGGACACCTGACGGAGAATGGGAGGCAGTGTTCGATTTTATGGATGGTCCTGATGATTTCTGGGCTACCGGCACTGGTAGATCATATAGACGCTTCAGGAGGAACTCGCTAATGAAGTTCCGAGATCAGGACCTTTTATTCAACGGTTGTTTGCGTAAGGCTACTTGTGCGTACCAAACTCCTAATATTGCGCCTTCTACTGCACCTCCACCTCCACCAGCACCTGTGCCAGCTGCTTCGTTCACCGGTACGGACGCCGATTACTTTGGGGACTGGATGACTACCGACGATCCTCCTTCTGGTCAGCCCTCTAGGCGCAGACGTGTAGAGCGAGGTAGCTCGAGCCGCTCGTTTCTGACCGACTGTGTTCAACAGCTTGCTACCCGTTGCTACGAGCTTGTTCGGGGATCGGTAAATGTGTAGTTTTGGGAGATTCTGACGATTTTCTGCAATGATGCGCAGAATCTGGAGATTATTGAGGTGCTTAACGATGAGGGTATACGTGGATTTATTACAGCGAAGTTGAGCACATTACCACATTGTCGTTTATTTCAGCTTTTCATGTACTTATTTTAATTTCCAGTCTAGTTGTGTTATTTATGTTTGTATTTCAGTTCGTGTAATGAAATGTTTAGTCGTTTTGTTTTGTGAAATCGTGTTTAATTAATTCAAATATTTAATTTAACAACTAAATACCCGGGTCAGATATCACGCTCAAATACTTCGTTCATAGCTAAAACACATTCCCCGTTTGCTACAGAAACACGCTCAAATGCCCGTTCAAATACTCCGTTTTCATTCGCTAAGAACGCACCCTTAACACAAGATTGACATGAAACCCTTTGTTTCCAAAAATTAAAAAAAAAATAAACAGGCCCAAGGCCAAAAGACATAAGTGGGTAAAAAAGGAACACGTCCCATCCGAAACTAAAAATTAAAATCACCCTAAAGAATTCACATTCACACAATTTTTCTCCTTTCCACACAATTTTATTCTTCCTTATACTATATTTACAATGGACATCCTATTGGGACAGCGCTGATTGAATGTGCACTAGTTTCTCATCCTCAATGTGCAGAAGTTGTTATTGGTATCGAGCATGAGATAGAAAAAAAAATGTATAATTCTTAGTTTGTAAATGGTAACGTCTTTCAAAATTTTAGAGCTTTTATGTAATGTTGTATCTTGGTTCCATGTTAAAGGGCAATGCATTTATGCCTTTGTTACTTTAGTGGATAGCGTAGCTTACAGTCAAGAACTAAACAATAGCCTCATCGTGACAACCAGAAAACATGTTTTATTTTAGTTTTTCGTACTTAACTGGAAACAGTTTTATCTTATTTTGCTATTTTTCCGGTCAACATAGCTTAACATGCTAATTGAATAAAGTACACAGAAAGCCGTGTTCGTTGATTATCCATCTCAGTTTCAAACTACTCTGAGAGTATTGCCCACCTGACAACATGGGCGATTTCTCCAAGTATATATTTCTGATAGAGATAGCACGTGGTTAAGAAGAAGTCTAACACTGCTATTTGTGCGATAGAAGTGGTATCGTGGTTACAATAGTGGCTTAAGATTAGGAGTAGTTTATTATTTTATTATCTATTTATAGCTTTGTATTTCTGAGGTTAATTAAGCAATAACAATGTAGTCGGCTTCTCTTTTAACATTCGATCTTTCTCTCAGGTCTCTATCTGTCCATTTTCTAATATAGTATCAGAGCTTGGTTAAAGAAGGAGGTTTGTGAGAGGGAACAGAAAGCGATCTAAAACGGAAAAATAAATGCTTTTTTTTTTTTTTTTTCAAATAATTCGAGTTCGCCTGAAAATTGCCAAATTCTCTGTATAGCCTCTTCCATCTGGTCGATCTCATATCTCCAAATTCTCATCAGATAAGTTATGTTTTTTTTTTTTTTTTGTAATACATGAATCGCTTGAAGAAAAGTGCTGCTTGTATCTGTATGGGTTCAAAGCCCTGCACGTTCCATCTGCATAATCTGAAGGGTGCTACTGTAATGCACTTCAAGTTTGATTGGTTAATTAATTGCTCGTAAAAGCAATCACTAGGAGGAAACAATGGCAGAGGAAGGGGTTGTTTTGGAAGCATCTGGTGCGGTGAAGCTGGGGCAATGTCTTCGGTGGGGAACTATGTTTGGGAAGAAGGGGGTTTGTTAATTTTTGGTCAGTTTGTATATATGGAGAGCATGCATTTTTGAGGGGTGCAGGTTGTATGTAATTGTGTTCTGGTTTGTTGCTAAAGGAAGATGAGAAAAGTGATGAATGTGGTAGTGAGTGTTAGTAATTTTTGTAATTACACAATTGTATTACAAACAGATAGCAACAGCAATCAACGTTAATCAATTATGTCACAATTGTCATGTCAAACTGTGTGTACAATAATCGCAGAAAGCGTAACCGATTTGTGCACAAGACTGAAGATAAACAGAAAATATTCTGTTTCAGTAAGGTCCGAGTCCAGAAGTTTTCTGTTTCCTTGAAACAATATTGCCGTCGTATGCACCAATCGACGTTGTTGCAACTTGTTTCCCAGAATAAAACGGACCAACTCCGTTGCGTAGTGCCAGCAAACGGAGCTCTGACGAACTGAAGTTGATTATAGAAACCAGATCAGAGGATTACTTTGAAGAAGAAGAAGTAATGCAAGCAGGAAAAAAAGGCGAATTCTGTCTTGTTTTGGTCTGTGTATATATAGGCAAGGAGGAGTGCTTGTTCGCATGCATTAGTAACCGTCAGAATAGGAAAGGTTGTGACCCTTTAACCGCCCGGTTATTAATATGCGTCTGTTGAGAATTCAAATGGTTGTCTTTATTCAGCTAACAGACATTTCTTTCGAATTCTGGACTGAACGGACACACCTTTAAAATTCTGAGAAAAAATATTCTCATGTCAGTGCACTAGCCCAATCAGCAACCGTCGGCCATATCCAACCAAGAGCCCCAAGGCCCAAGGACCTTATCTTTGACATTTTAATGTATTATTATGTCATGGCCAAACCCACATCCTCATATCATCCCTCTCCTTTCTATTTTACATAAGCCTATTTGGCTTCTAATATATTAGGAGAGATTGTGCTAATATTTCTATGATATGAGACTTTAAATGTTGCTATCTCTTCTTCTTCCTTATCTCTTCTTCTTCCTACTTTCCCCTTTCTTTGCTCATTCATTTCCAACAATCCCCCACATGAATGAGCAGTTGATCCTAGTTTCACGAATCATTTATCGTATCGGTTAAAGTAGCACATGGGCCTTGAACTTTCCTAGTGATTACCTATTTGAATCACAGGCGAATCAGTAGACATAGACTGTCCTTGAACTGTAAGCCTTTTGTGTAATTCCAAAGCAGATAACACGCGATAAATGTTTCTTATAACCCTTCGTTCTCTGTATGTGTTCGTTTTTGCCTTGAACACCTGCCTGCTCTCATAAGTGCTTAGAGAATTTGGCCTCATAATTCTCTTTGAAGCGGCGCTTTCGCACTTACGTAGGTGATTCTGTAAAGGGCATTCTCTAATTCCTCAAATACTGACATCATTAAAAGTACTCATACTTATCCTTATTCAACATATAATGCACTGACTTATCATTGGAATGGTTTGTGTGTAACAGTGCCATCAAGTTTCTCTTAAACTCCGTTGTCCCTTTAAACCTAGATCTTGGGATCTCCAGTCAACTAGGTGGGGTTTCCATTTTAGAAAAACCTTTAGTCTGTAGGCCTTAGCCTCATTCCCTTCGATAAGGTTTGAACTTTCTCTCTTGGCAAGCCTTTTGTAAGTGGATCCGCTAAGTTATCTTTAGATCGAATGTAATCTATTGTGATAACACCATTAGAGAGAAGTTGTCTTATCGTTTTATGTCTACGACGAATATGCCTAGATTTACCATTGTATAGTGTACTATTAGCCCTTCCAATAGCTGATTGACTATCACAATGTATACATATTGGAGGCATAGGTTTGCTCCAATTAGGAATGTCTTCCAAGAAGCTTCGAATCCATTCTGCTTCTTCTGCAGTCTTATCTAGTGCAATAAACTCTGATTCCATCGTAGATCTAGCGATACAAGTCTGTTTGGATGATTTCCATAAAATTGCTCCATTTCCTAATGTGAACACGTATCCACTTGTAGACTTTGTATCATTTAATCCAGTGATCCAATTTGCATCACTGTATCCTTTCACTATTGAAGGATAGTTTGTATAGTATAGACCATAACTCTGTGTATACTTTAGATATCCTAGAACTCTGATTATCGCTTTCCAACGATGTTTACTAGGATTGCTGGTAAATCTACTTAGTTTGCTTACAGCATAAGCGATATTAGGCCTAGTACAGTTCATAACATACATGATACTTCCTAGTATACGAGAGTACTCCAATTGGTAAATACCATCACCAGTGTTCTTTACCTAATTTTGGTTCATATCTACTGGTGATTTTGCAATAATTACATTATATTGCTTGAATTTCTCAAGTATTTTGGTGATGTAATGCGATTGGGATAATGCATATCCCTGTGGTGTTCTCAGAATTTTTACACCCAATATCACATCAGCCAGTCCTAGGTCTTTCATATCAAATCTAGAGGATAACATATCCTTTGTAGATGTTATTATGGCCTTGTTATTGCCTAGGATCAATAGGTCATCAACATAAAGACAAACAATGACATATCCAATATGTGTATGTTTTATGTACACACATTTATCTTATTCATTTATCGTGAATCCATTTGATAACATAGTATTATCAAACTTCTCATGCCACTGTTTTGGAGCTTGCTTAAGGCCATAAAGTGATTTTACCAGTTTGCAAACTTTATGCTCATTTTCTGAGCTTAGAAATCCTTCAGGTTGTTTCATATAGATTTCCTCCTCCAGTTCACCATTCAAGAATGCAGTTTTAACATCCATTTGATGTATTTCCAAGTCATGTATGGATGCAATTGAAATGAGCATTCTAATTGACGTGATCCTCGTTACAGGTGAATATGTATCGAAATAGTCCAGGTCTTCTTTTTGTCTAAATCCTTGGACTACCAGACGAGCTATGTACTTGTCTATTGAACCATCAGGTTTCAATTTCCTTTTAAATATCCATTTATTACCTAAGGCCTTACATCCTTGAGGTAAATCAACCAATTCCCATGTATGATTGGACATAATGGATTCAATCTCATTGTTAATTGCCTCCTTCCAATAAGGGGCATCGCTGGAAGATATAACTTGTTTATATGTCAATGGATCATCTTCTAACATAAATGTATAGAAGTCCGGTCCAAAGGTTTTTAAAGTCCTTGACCTTTTACTTTTTCTTGGTTCCTCCATTTGCTGCTCAACACTACTTTGCTGAGTGTTATTTTGTTCAACATCCTCAATAGAATAAGGAACTTCATCTTCCCTTGGTCTCTTAGGTGCATGATTTTCAGTACCATGTTTCAAGGGAAATACATGTTCGAAAAGTCTAGCATTTCTCGAATCAATGATGGTATTTTCATGAATATCATCAATTTCAGATTTGTGTACCAAAAATCGATATGCAGCACTGTTTTGAGCATATCCAATGAATACACAATCAATAGTTTTTGGTCCAATTTTGACCTTCTTTGGCTTTGGTACCTCTACTTTGGCAAGAAACCCCCACACTTTTAGGTATTTATAGGATGGTGGTCTGTTTTTCCAAAGTTCATGAGGAGTTTTAGATGTTTTCTTTTGGGGTATTTTATTTAAAATATGATTTGCCGAAAGAATGGCTTCTACCCAAAAATTATCTGGCAAGCCAGAGCTAATCAGTAAGGCATTCATCATTTCTTTAAGAGTTCTATTTTTCCGTTCGGCTATACCGTTGGATTGAGGTGAATACGGAGCTGTAGTTTGATGTATAATTCCATGCCCAACACAGAATTCCTCAAATGGAGACTCGTATTCTACTCCTCTATCACTTCTTAAAGATTTGATTTTCTTGTTGAGTTGATTCTCAACTTCTGTCTTATACTGTTTAAACATTTCAAATGCTTCGTCCTTGCTTCTAAGGAGATATATATGACAGTATCTGGTACAATCATCAATGAATGTAATAAAGTACCTTTTTCCACCTTTAGTTTGACACATTTTCAAATCGCATACATCGGTATGTGTTAAGTCTAGAGGTTCAGTATCTCGTTCAACATGATGAAATGAGGTTCTTGTCTATTTTGCTTCTGCACAAACTTGACATTTATAGTTTGAATCTATATTGCATTTTGGTATAAATTCTAGATTAATCAATTTTCGCAATGTATCAAAATTAACATGCCCTAATCTAGAATGCCATATGTTAGAAGATTCAACAATATAAGCAGAAGATTCACTTTCATTCATTTCAGTGCGTGGTACAATAGTGGTTACATTTGCTTTAAACAAACCATCACACATATATCCTCTTCCAACATACACTCCATTCTTGGAAAGCACAAATTTATCAGCTTCAAAGATCAATTTGAAGCCATGTTTGCTCAGTAATGATCCTGAAATCAGGTTCTTGCGAATTTCTGGAACATGGAGAACATCATTTAAAGTTAGTTCCTTTCCAGAAGTCAATTTCAACACAACTTTTCCTTTGCCTTCGACCTTTGAAGTAGAAGAATTGCCCATAAAAAGTTGTTCAGCATCAGTTGCAGTTTTATAGGTTGTAAATATCCACTATTAGCACATATGTGTCGAGTGGCTCCAGTGTCTACAAACCATTCCTTCGAGTTACCAACAAGGTTGCATTCTGATATTACTGCACATAAATCAAGATCAGAAAAGCCTTTCGAAACATCAGTCGTATTTGCTTCTAACTTCTTCTTTTTAGGTGCACGACATTCGACTGCTTTGTGCCCCTTCTTTCCACAGTTGTGGCAAGAACCTAGAAATTTCTTTGACTTCTTAGGAGCATTCTCCCTTTTTCTTTTGTTAGTCTTGTCTGACTCAACAACATTTGCTTTGGCAGCAATATTCTGAGAAATCTTTTTCTCAGAATTTCTGTTATCTTCCTCAATGCGTAGCCGAACTATGAGATCTTCCATTGTCATTTCCTTACGTTTATGCTTAAGGTAAATTTTGAAGTCCTTCCAAGAAGGAGGCAATTTCTCAATAGTTGCATCATCTTGAAAAGTCTTGCTAAGAGTCATCTTTTCATCTTCTAATTGACGGATGATAAGTTGCAGTTCTTGAGCTTGACTTATCACTGTCTTTGAGTCAACCATTTTGAAGTCTAGAAATTTTCCAGCAACGAATTTCTTCATGCCTGCATCTTCAGTTTTGTATTTTTTCTCCAGAGCCATCCAGAGTTGTTTGGACGTTGCAAAAGTACAGTAGACATTGTAGAGGCTATCATCCAGACCATTCAGAATATATTTTTTGCACATGAAATCTGAGTTTGTCCAGATATTGTGTACCTCTACTTTAGTAGCGTCAGGTTCGATTTCGTCTACCACAGGAGCTTCTTCAGTCAGAAACTTGGCAAGGCTTAATGTTGTTAAATAAAACAACATTTTCTGTTGCCAGCGCTTGAAATTGATTCCATTGAACTTCTCTGGCCTTTCGCCATAAGACAGAGCCATTGTTGGTAGCACAGGCGCTGGCTGAGCAGTTTTCACCGTCTGAATCGATGCAGAATCAGTGCTGCTGTTTTTCGTCATCTGCAACAAAAAAATATTGTTTCAAGATTGTTAGTACTTTTTGTAATTACACAATTGTATTACAAACAGACAACAATCAACGTTAATCAATTATGCCACAATTGTCACATCAAACTGTGTGTACAATAATCACAAAAGCGTAACCGATTTGTGCACAAGACTGAAGATAAACAGAAAATATTCTATTTCAGTAAGGTTCGAGTCCAGAAGTTTTCTGTTTCCTTGAAACAATATTGCCGTCGTATGCACCAATCGACGTTGTTGCAATTTGTTTCCCACGATAAAACGGACCAACTCTGTTGCGTAGTGCCAGCAAACGGAGCTCTGACGAACTGAAGTTGATTATAGAAACCAAATCAGAGGATTACTTTGAAGAAGAAGAAGTAATGCAAGCAGAAAAAAGGCGAATTCTGTCTTGTTTTGGGCTGTGTATATAAGGCAAGGAGGAGTGCATGTTCGCATGCATTAGTAACCGTCAGAATAGGAAAGGTTGTGACCCTTTAACTGCCCGGTTATTAATATGCGTCTGTTGAGAATTCAAATGGTTGTCTTTATTCAGCTAACAGACATTCCTTTCAAATTCTGGACTGAAAGGACACACCTTTAAAATTCTGAGAAAAAATATTCTCATGTCAGTGCACTAGCCCAATCAGCAACCGTCGGCCATATCCAATCAAGAGACCCCAAGAGCCCCCAAGAGCCCCAAGGTCCTTATCTTTGACATTTTAATGTATTATTATGTCATGGCCAAGCCCACATCCTCATATCATCCCTCTCCTTTCTATTTTACATAAGCCTATTTGGCTTCTAATATATTTGGAGAGATTGTGCTAATATTTCTATGATGTGGGACTTTAAATGTTGTTATCTCTTCTTCTTCCTTATCTCTTCTTCTTCCTTATCTCTTCTTCTTCCTACTTTCCCCTTTCTTTGCTCATTCATTTCCAATAGTGAGTTTAGGTGGAATTGTTTGTATGGGTGGAGGAGCCGAGCAGGTGTATGCCGGAGTCATGGTCGATGGACGTTATGTGGTTATAGGTGGCGCTTGTTGATGGAGGTGAATAGTGATGTGCAATTTGGATGAGGAGCTGATGTGTAGAGATGAAGCAACTGTTTCACTGAGGTGATATGCTAGTTCTGATGGCGAAGTGGAGCAGTTTTGTACTGGTTGTTCAGTCGGGGTCGAACTTTGTGAGGAGCAGTTTGCAGGGGGAATGAAGTTGAAAACAAATGTGCACAAAATAAAAACTGTGCAAATTTAACAATTGCAATGCAAAGCGAATAAATTTGTAATAGTGAAGAATGTAACGTATCAGGGAGGAAATTGTGACTGTGAAATTGAAATGCAATTTTTTTTATTTAAAAAAAAAGGAGGTTGCAAATGTCACAAGTCTTGCCGCCTGCCTTCGCATAAATTTGGTTGTAAATGGTTGAAGGAGCCAAGGAGATTTGTATTAAGCTTCAAGGATATGCGCAGGATGTGGTGTGTATGTTGCTGGAGTTGAGGAAGGCGGAGGTGAAGCAGTGCAAACTTATAGGCTGGTGGTTAGAAGAATGGAAGTTATGTGTGGAGTTGTATACGAACTTAGGGAGCGGTTTCTGAGATGTAGTTGTGTGTGATGTCTTATCATTCAGGTGATTATTGCTTGTGAAGTGCAAGGAGTGTAGTAAATGGTATGGTTGTAGGGAGAGGCTGGTTGTTGTATGTTGAATGGAAATTTGCAGGCAGTGTTGTAGTGTTGCGGTTAGTGCATGGATGGAGGTAGTTGAATTGCAGTGATGTTGATGAAGACATAGTTTGGTTGTCGCAGGCAACTTAAATGTTTAAGGTTGTATGGAGCTAGAAAAAACAGTGAAAAGTTTATTGTAGATTTTGGTGGCTGCTATGGGTAATTGATTGTAGCGGTACAGTTGATGAATGGATGCACTGGAGTTTTGTTGCTATTGAGGTTGAAATATTGTGTTTGCGGGACGTCAGCATGAAGAAGACGTTCAGCAAAACGTTGGTTGCTGATGTGATGCTGACGAAGTTGAAGACGACAATGAGTATAATGTTGTTTGTAGGGTTGGACATTTTTTAAGCGCTCGAGAACTGTTTGATGATATGCCTAAGAGAAGATAGGCATGCCTACATGCAAAGTAGGTTGAGTGAAGAAACTTGGTTTTGTGTCATCCAACAAGTAAGGAAGAAGAGATACGGTTCTCACTTGTTGGACGATGACATATATAAGGTTAGACCTGAATGGAGAGGTCAGTGGATCCCCAAGAGAAAATCAAGAGTTATTTGTTGATGGGTTGAAGAGTGAATAACCAATCAACATGAAACAATTGAGCATGTCCAACCATAAAGATACGAAACTTGTGACGGAGATCGTCTACATAAGACGATGAAGAAATTGAGAATCACAGTTGTAAATTGAATATTAGCACATTCAGTTTAAGGGAGGATGTTAGAGTTAGCACATGGTTAAGAAAAAATCTAACACATGTGCACTATTTGTGTGGTAGAAGTGGTGTTGTGATTATCTTAGTGACTTAAGTTTAGGAGTAGTTTATTATTTTATTATCTATTTATAGCTTTGTATTTCTGACTCTAATTAAGCAATAACAATGTAGTCGGCTTCTCTTTTAACGTTTGATCTTTCTCTCACGTCTCTCTCTATCCATTTTCTAACAATTTCTAGAAGCTGTCTTCAAAACTTAAACCCACCATACCAGTTAAATATCAATTATTTACTGCAAAAGCATCGTGATTCATGTCCAACTTTTTATCGCCGTGTCGTTTGAGATTCATAAACGGGAAAGACTGTTTGAACATAAGATTTGGACACAATTAGTGATATAATAAATTTAGACCATTAGATCACTCCATGAATTTCACTTCTCTATACAAAGACAAAATGATCTAACGGTTAAAATCACGTGTCTCTTAGTTTGTATCTAATTTTGTGTCTAAATAGCCGCTCCCTTAATAAATTATTTAGGAGGGAAATTTCTTAATTTCATTTGTATTAATATTAAATAAAGGAATTTTTTTTGAAGTAGGCTAGTTGTTGAAATAATTTTGCGATCGGAGCTTGTTTGGCAACTTATTACCAAACAAGGCTGGTTTTGCCCAATCAACAGCCACATCACCGATTTTATAACTAATTTTTTTTTTATATGGAAGCAACTCAAAGTTGCGCAAATAAGAAAAAAAAAAGCAAGGCATAGTAAAATTTGCAAGTCATATAGACGCAACTCAAAGTTGCATCCAATAAAAGTTGAAAAAAAAAGACGCAACTATGAGTTGTGCCTAATTTTGGCAATTACAAAATTTGCTGACGTGACTGCTGACTGGATAGAAATGTCCTTGTTTGATAATAAGTTTGCAAACTAGCTTCGATCACAATGAAATTATTTCAAAAGCTATTTATTTCAAAATTTTGTCCTAAATAGTACAATAGGAAACTAATGACAAGGACAATCGGCCTTAATAATTTATCCACAAGGACACGCACTTAAAAATTTATCCAAAAGGACATAACCCTAAAAATTTCTGTCGCTCATTCCTCTTTTCGATTTCATACAACGAAATCAGCAAATCAAAATTAACGAAATCATCTCAACTGGAAATCGAATGAAAACAAATCCGTAGCGTCTCCTACAGTCGAACGTCGAAAATCAATCGAAACAGCAAAATTCGGTACGAAATCGATCTCAAAAATCAACCTCGACTGTATTTTTATTTTTGTTGCTATAATCATTATAATTTAATGTTCATTTCTGCCGATTAGGTTTTTTTTATTTCGCAAGGTGATTCATGGTTTTTTTTTTTTTGGTTCTCCAATTTTAATGATCGTCTATTCAGCGGTTGGGTATCAGTTTTATTTTTTTTTTAAGGTATCATTTTGTTTGTTTAACACTATTTTATATTCGTTTGTTGGGTTTTTAATGTTGTATTTATTTTGTAATTTTATTGTTGCATTATCTATGTATTACAGTCAAACTTGTTTCATTATAATCAACCAAACTGTGATGTAACATTTTTTGCATTAGTTTTAGTTTTAAAATAGTGCAGCAGTTTTTAGGTATCAGTTTGCTATTTTTTAAGGTATCAGTTTTCTTGTATTAATAGTGTTATGCTGTTTTGTTTATAGTTTTGGTGCTATTTTACTTTTGTTTTTGTACTGCTGCATCAGTTTTGCTACTCAAAAGAATTTATTTCATTTTACACTATCAAATTGTGATTCAAACATTTTCTGTATTACTTTTGTCATTAAATATTATAGCAGTTTTTAGGTATCAGTTTTCAATTTTTTTAGGTATCCGTTTTATGGCTTCGTGTATGAGAACTGTGGCAAGTAGGTAGATTTGTATTGTTTGCTTTGGTAATCGACTTTTTTTGATACACAACATTAATTCTAACTGATACTCACTGATAAAAAAAACACCCACCTACTCAATTCAAATCTCACAAAAATAATATTTATTCTCAATAATACCTACTGATTAAAAAATAATAGCAATCAATTCAATTCAATTATCACAAAAATGAGATTATTCTCAGTACTACACAATAATACTCACTTGTATCATATGATATCTACAATGATACATAACTGATTTAATAGGATACATTGTTTTTCTACACAATCTAAGTACATAAAACACTGTTCCCCATTCCAAGCATGCATTCACTTTTACTTGTACTTAATCCAGTCTTAAATTCAAGTAAATTCCAGCAGCATGTAGTATCTGCAAGTATTTCATACACAATCAAAATTTATACCAACATAATACTGTAAATTCAACTAGAAAATATAAAACTGATACCTAAAAACTGCTATGATGTAAATTCAACTAGAAAAATATAAAACTGATGCATAAAAAAAATATAAAACTGATACCTAAAAGCTGCTATGATGTAAATTCAACTAGAAAATATAAAACTGATACCTAAAAAAATATAGAACTGATACCTAAAAACTGCTATGATGTAAATTCAACTAGAAAATATAAAACTGATCAATCTCCTTTATCAGATCCTAGATCGATGAAAGTCCATCACTCGACACCTTCGATTCAACCGCATCAACCAGAATCATTTTTTTCGATCGTTGGCGCCGCCTCCACCACTAAAAATTAGACACTAAAACCCTAATTTACCAACTCTAGCCATGTTTATTTTTATGTGTGAGTTGGTATAATTGTATATGCGATGAATCATAACTTAATCGAAAGAGGAAAGCCAATGATTTTAGGATCATAAGCCTTTTATTTATTTTTATTTAAGACTAAATTTTCAGTTTCCATTGTGTTTTTGAGTAATGATAATTAGTGTTTGAAATAATATGTTTAGAGTAATATTTCAGCTGGTTCTCTTCATTCTCAAGTTTCTCCATTATACATCTCCCTTGTAACGAACCAAATATTTTCGACCTTGAAAATCGACACAACACACCATGTCGACTATTCAAGCATAGGAAATACCGGACCATTACCAGAAAGAAGTTAGAGGGTGAGAAATAGAAAGAAAACTTAGAATAGAAGAAGAAGAATAACAACACAACATAACATAATAGAGTAAACACGAATCTCACTGCGGAACAAATAAAATATATTATATAACAACTTTGGAAATACAAACTGGTAACTGTACATACATACCATTATCATATAATATCACAGCGGAAATAAACTCTATAAATATCCAACTTTGAAGCCTCCTGCTCCGAGCTCCTCAGTGTATCTGAAAAAACCCGACTACTCGACTTCCCGTACAAATTTGGGCACCCAAGAGTTTAGGGAAAACAAAAGAAAATAAACTCTAGGTCAGTCATGTGAATGGTGTGAGTAAACTCTAATCACTTGGTTTAATTTTTAAATTCCTTTTAAAAGAAATGATAATTATAAGACTGATCCACACATAAATACAGTTGGTTTTTACCTTACGATAACCCCAAATATTTCTTAAGATCAATATTTTATGATATTACAATAATGTCTCAATCAAGTAAATAGAAATCTAGTAGAACGTTTTCATCCCACGCTTTGCGTATATAATATACAATCAAAAACCGTGGGCTCTTATTGGGAAATGGATTCCAACTATGACAAGGTATGGAATCACCTTTCGATCAGTGTACTCTAGAAGCGATACACTAGAGTTCAACAGGAACATCTTGTAACTCAACCACATATGACCGACCAATAATTTCGCTTGAATGTTCCGAATATATTATCACCTTACGGTTGGTATACAAACATAACCATTCCCAGGAGATACAGAAGCGAAAGAAGTAACAAATATGAATATTCTCTAAATGGTAACAATATACCCTAATTCGGTGCAACCCACTTTGCCATGTTGCCAGCCCAATTTCTGTCATTTCCCAGTTGATGAGGCTTGAGGTCATAACGTATCTTTTTACACTTCATCTACTTTATTTACTTTGATTGCCACATCGTCATACCTGTCAAATCACAAATTGATTTCCCCAAAAGTATCATGGGTATAAGCTAAGAGAAAAGAATTCCTCCGCCACCAACGTAACTACGTTTGAAACGATCAACTTATGCGATCTACCAGATATACTCTATCAGACATTCGTTCATTCAAGTTGTCCTGGGACTGGGCAACCCGAAGGAATTATTCTGCAAATCCATCTTAGGCAATTTCTACCTAGGATCGCTAGAATAATCCTTATATAAACTCCGTCTTCAATTGTCTTCATTTGATTCGAAACGATAATGCCCATACGAAGTGGTTTTTAGATAATAAATCTGATCGTGGTCTCTCCGTATTGACAACGGAAATGGTCAAAAACTTTGATAGTCGGTGATTTAATTATCAAAGGAAACATGTTTACAAACAACGGTCGTATTCCCAAATGAAAATCTTACCGATCAATCATCATTTCATTCCCCAATTCCCCTTTAATATCTTTACCCAAATATATTTCTCTAACTCATTTAGCCTCTCACGATTCTTTGGAAAACGTTTCCCACTATTTTAAGCTATTTATTTTCTGTACTTATAAAATATCTCTTTTTAACATCGGGAATTAACTCCATATATCTACAACTCTTATTTACTATATTTAGAAAATATACGTCATTAACATCAGAAAACATTTCCATTTGCTTATTCATGCATCGCTATTCTTCCCCATTCATTGGTCCCTAACCGTAAACTAGTAAGAGAACAACTCTCTAAGCATCAACCCCAAAGGCCGAAACCAACACCAAATCGATACTCAAACACCTTTTCAACTTAACCAATTTCCAGCCAGTTTCTAATTTACTTGACTCCATTTCTATATTTCTTATTTAGAAAACTATTTACACAACTCTCGTATTCAGTTTACGAATCCACTTCTTTACGGAAATCTTTGATTATAATGATGACGTTATAATCTCTGCCTTTGAAATATTTAATTTCAAAATATAACTTTTATTATTTATTTTAAATAAATAATTAATATTTAATTAAATTGATAAATAAATAATCTTCATCTAAAAATGGAAAGTAAATATTGATTTCCTGGATTTGATATAATCGAATTTCAACTTATAACTCCCTTACGAATAATCAATATTCGATTAACGCTCCAACCTTGGAATAAACTCATTGTTAAAGGTCAACCCAAATTTCTAAATTTCACTTTTGAATTTATCACTTCCAGCATTTGCCAATTTCCTTTTATCACCATTTTGATTTGCAAAACGTTTGCTTCTAAACCCTTATTCACTTTAAAATGTGAATATTATTTCTTTATAGAAATATGGACTTATTTTATTAAATTAAATCTTGATTTAAACAACAAATATCATTTCAGTGTAAAATCCCACTTATTTTGTTATTTTGTAAACCCATACTTCATATTTCATTTCATATTCATTTTATAAGTTATAACTAGGATGAGACCCGTGCTTCGCACACGGATGGTTGGTGGTGGCTACCGGCTTTAAGTTATAATTTAAATCTCGATTTCCTATTCGATAACAAAATCCAAATATTAATTATCTCGTCCAATCCTGATTTTCATTTTATATATTCATAAAATGAATTATTCTGATAACATTCGACATCATCGAATTATAATTACAAATCCTTGTCGATTTATTTCAATTCTATTCATATTTCGAACATCGAAATAAGTTCATTGTTTTTGTTTCTAACTGATTTCCCCTTTCTTTTTATATAAATTCATTTCTTACATTTATATTTCCAAACTGTTTAATAAAAATAATTTCGCTTCATTTATAAATATTGTTTATAAATCAAATTACTTGTTTTATATAATTGAACAAATAAATATATTTTAGTCAATCAAAATCTCATTTCTATTTTAAAATAAAAATTCCTTGTTTAAAACCCAGTTTATTTTCTAATATATTCATATATCTTACAGTATTTAGATACCAATTATTTCAGGTCAATGTTATTCAAACATCCCAATCACCCAATAATCAATCACAGATTATTTATCACATCATATAATACAATATATGAAAAACAACAATATTGTTGAGGAAACCTATAACGAACAGGAATTTTCGACCCCGAAAATCAACACAAAACACCATGTCGAATATTTAAGCATCGAAAATACCGGAATGTTAATAGAAATAAATTAGAGGGTGAGATAAGAAAGAATATTAGAATAGAAGAATAAGAAGAACCAACACAGAGTCTCACATCGCAGCGGAACAAAATATAATATAGAAGTAACTTTTATAGAGAGCATTAAAATAAAAACATACAATCGTCAGAGTACATCAACACACCGGGACAGTTATAATACTCTGTCCTCATATACATCACCCAGCGGAATAATACTAGATAATATCATACACCTGAACGCCTTCAACTCGTCATTTGACTTCATAGCATGCGATAACCTGAACTTGTACAACCCTGTCTAACCCGAGCATTACAAACACTGGGTCAGTCTGGTGAACCAGAGTGAGAAAAAACTCGCTAAGTTTATAATATCATCCAACTTGATTTTTAACTTCAAAATCCTTTTGAAAGAAAAGGATAATAGTAAGACCAGCCCATACATAAACACAGATGGTTTTTACCTTACTATAACCTAAAACATTTTTGAAATCAATATATTATTTTGATATTATAATAGTGTCTAAATACAAATAAATAGAATCTAGCAGAACGCTTGCATCTCACGCTCCACATATATAGTATACAAACAAAACCGCAGGCGCTTATTGGAGATTGGATTCAAATCATGACAAGGTATGGAACCACCTGCCGATAGTGTATCTCTAGAGGCGAATACACTGGGTTCAACAAAAACATCTTGCAACCCGACCCACACACGACCGACCACTCATTACGCTTGAGTGTATCGAATGTATATCACCAACGGTTGGGAGCTAGCCACCGTTTCCCGAAAAGGGACAGCATTGATAGATTAAAGAAGCAAAATGGAATTTCTCTAGACATGTGATTATACACCCTAATGGGTGCGACCCACATAGCCATGTTGCCTGCCCGATTTCTGTCATTTCCCGGTTGATGGGGCTTGAGGTTATAATCGACTTTTGAAACATCTAGCCACCGTTCACATCATCCATATAAGTCATCCAGGAACAGGATGAACCGAAGGCACCCTCCTACTACATCCTAGGAATCACCATATAGATCAGTGGCGAGTAGTCCTTGCAATCCGTAGATTCCAATCACGACAGAATCATCGTTAACTCTGGGGATCGGCCAGATATATCTAACAATAGTTCTTCCGCTAATGAAGATTTACGGTCTTCAATTGCTCCATCTTGATCAGCATCTTTGACTTATTCGTATTTATTGATCGGAATGGTTTTCGAATATAATTTCGATCCCGGTCTTTCCATACCTATATCGTTGGTCAAATTTTGATAGTCGGTTGTTTAACTATCAAAATAAACAATCATAAAAAATAAAACAAATCCATTAGTTTATTATACAGCGTCGCTTGGCCATCAAAATAATATATTAGTTTTAAATATATTGATATTCTCAAATCATTTCATTTATATAATTGGTAAAAATATCTTAAGATTCTAACTTCAAATACCATTCAAAACCTTTACTACTTATTATCTCTCATTTGGAAAATCGATTCAACTTATCATCGTCAACAATCACTACAATATCTTTCTTGGTTCGTTAATTTAACACCAAAATCGTCGCTTTCCTTTTTAGAATAAAACTCATTCCTAATCTCGTCTTTTTACCTTGAAAGTATCGTTATCTTTTCACCAGTCGCCTTTTATTTCTTTTATTATGAAAATATCATTTCATATTCTCGAGCCTCTTTAAAAATCCCTTTAAGTTTGGAATCCAATCGTATATATATACTCAAACTCTTCAATTAACGTTACATTATTATTTCCCAAATAATTACTCTAACATCATCCCCATTACAACTAATACCATCCTCCGATAATCCCGAAGTCGTTCAAGTTGGGGTATTTTAATTAACTCTCAGACCTTGATCAACAACGTTCTTATCTTAAGATAAATATCAGTTGTAATATCAAACCCCATATTCATTCTAATACTAACAAATACCATTTCACTATTTTATTTAAAATACAGTTTTATAAACCTTCGTACTTTTGAAATCTATTTTTAATTGTTTCTTAGAACAAATAATCTCATTTATTAATCATTACCTAAATTCTTGCTCACTTGCTTAATAATTACGATGAGGCACGTGCTTCGCACACGGCCAATTTTGGTACAAAATAGTGATTTGTGGTTAAACTAACAATATATATATATATGATAGGTTTATTTCTTTTTTATAAACTACATTAAAAATAATATATTTAATGATCTATATTCAGTTATAAAATAAATTTTCATAACTTCATTTCTATCAATTCACCTGACGGTAAATCGATTTTTATAAAACAGTTTGTATTTTGACCATCTGCTAATAATTCCTCAACCAATACCACTCATTGGTTAATAACCAAACAAATGTTGAATTTGGGTTTAACAATCAATAACCAATTCAATAATTCAATCATATGGGTTCAACAGTTCATATAATGATCATATGAAAATAAACAATCAATTCAACTAACAGCGGTCAATCAAAACAATAATTCAAGTATTCAGTTAAATTTTAAATACGTTTATATTGTAATAAACGAAACCAACATGGTAAGTTACCTTGTTTGGAAAACATCGTTAAAAATAATGATGTCATTACATTGAAATTAAACAACCGTTTAATTTAAACAGAGCAAATAACCAAACAATCATCAATTCAACCAACAATTGGCAAACATAACACACAAATAATAAACCCGATTTATAAAAATTATAAATGGGATAACTGAGTGAGTTAAACTCGCCTTGGTCTATTTATCGTTGAAACGGTTCAATTCCAGTTAAATTAAACAGTTGTTTAATTTAACGGAAAACTCCTGCTGTTTCTGAATCTGTCTAGATTAGTTCTATACTGTTGTTCTTGTTACCATGATTCCGCCGTAGCATGTTTTCGGCGGATTGTGATAACATGACAAAAAGTTATATACGTTTTAGTTTACGTTTTTAAATTAATTTAATTAAACAAAATTATTAAATCTAATTACTCGGTTTACCATCTAACCGGTCGACATTGGTTATTAGAAAATCACGGGCCGACAGTTCTCTATTTGCTCAGTGACCCAATTATTTAACATTGGAAGACCATTGGTTTAAGGTTTAGGGAATTTTAAAGTGTGCCTAGACCCATTATTATATACTAAATAAATTAACTATTATAAACAATTACGGTTTACTTTAGCATGCCTAAACCCCATCGTTTCCATCCTTCATCGCATTTCCCTTTTCCCCCCACCACGTTGCTTGCAATTTTCCCCACTTTCCCTTTTTACGTTTGGCTCCTTCCATTTTTTTTTAAAACTAAAAGACATGTTGGCCCAATGCTCCTCACCCAAACCGCAATGTGATGTGTCCTCTCCTTCCCATATTTTTCTATTTCCTTACTCCCCAACATGCCACTGTGTCCCTCCTGCTACTACCCTTCTGTGTTACATCCACCTTCCCATTTTCGTTTATCCCATCATTTTTTTAACAGAAAGCCCAAAGGCCCAGCTTCTCACAGAAGCCCACGTTTATGCGAAATCCACCACCCTGGCATGCGAAAACTCCACTTCCTTCTTACCGTCAACTTCCACTCAACGCTCCAGTATTTCCAAACTTTCCCATTTCCCATTGTTTTCTTTTTAGTCGCCTGCTACTTCTACAAACCATCCACCTGCATTGCTTACTCCTTCCACCATGCACAGTTCCGGATCTTCACATCTACCTGCTACTCCATCATTCTCCCGTCCACCGCTACCCCAAACTCCGACCAACACAGTAATACCATTGTGCGATTACTGTTCATTGTTTTCTAGCTGAGAAACCGAGCTTCCGAACCCAAGACCACCAGCAACGGTACCCACCGGCTCCGCCTCCTCCTCCGCTATCTGCGCCTGTAGTGGCACCACACTCGCAACTCTCCTCTGCCTCTGCCAAAACTCGAATCACCTGCTCCGTTCGCGGTGGATCAGCACCTACCGCGAAGAAGCAATGCGGCCTTCCCACTCAACCAATTTATCCCATACAGTTTCGGTTTTGAAATGAGTAACAATATTATATATAATAACTTTTTTTCTTTCTCTTTTCGGTTTTCTGTGAAACAAATGTGTGAAGACGCCACCTATTTATAATGTTAGTTACCTTGGCCGCCATGGATGGAGTCTTGGTGGTCACGACATTGTAAAACGTAGGGTAGGTTATAGCTGCGTCCTACCTCCATCAGCTGAGTTGATTTTGCATGTGTCTTGGTTAAATTTGAAAGGAGAGATTGATGTATGTTGTCCTTTCCTCCAACTGTGTGTGTGTTCATTTCCTAAGGTCAGTTTGTTTTAGAACACTTGCATGTGCTTTATTTTGGGGTACTGCAATTTTTTTATCTGATGTACTATCTTGGGGAAGATGGGTTGGCTGCGTCGTGTACTTAGTGTAGGGATAAGTTCTTATATTATTATAAAAGCATGTATTTTCATTTCAATATCTTGCAACAGACCTGCACTTCATATATTATTAGGGTGTACATGTGTTTTGAAAATAGAGAAAAAGTCATTTTCAGTTACAGTATAGTATACTAGGTAGGTGCAGATATATTTTCCTAGCGCCTGCATGAACTTTCATTTCAAAACTTTAAGCTTCGTGGTGCATTTCTTAGGGTAGCTGACACTATTTTTACTTAGGTTGTGCGTGATTTAAAAGGGATTGTACTCTTTAATTAGTACCTAAGGTGTGGTTACTTGACTTGGAATTGAAGAAATATAATGTGTATGCACGGTTTGTCATAGATAAGGGTAGGGTGTACCAATTTAATTGCTTAGGAATTCAGCTTAGCTATGAATTATATGTATGTTGTTTTAATTTAATACGGCATTAAATGTTTACCATTAACCGTTGTTTAATGACGAATTCAATATTAAATTTCATAACATTATAGTATTTAAAACCAATTTAAATATTCGAATTCAAATTGTTGAAAAATCCGAGTCGTTACATTCTCCCATCCTTAAAAGAATTTCGTCCCCGAAATTATTAAGTAAGAAGAATGTTCCAAATACAATTATATTATAATATATTATCCAAAAATATTTAAGTTTAAAATTTTACGAAAATTCGCCAGCACCTCCTTTGTACTGTTTGATCCAAACAACTACAACTCGCCACTTCGGGCCTCACATCGATCAAAATAAAATAAAGCCAAACGGCTACCCAACCCAGGAGTATAAAATCAATCACTAATCAATTTAATTAAGGTTTACCTATTTGTCGGACAACCCATACTCTAGTCATGAGGCTAATCAACTAACAACTCTTTCTTTTTCCAACCCGCGCTTAACTCAATATCCAATGCAAATATCCGTTACAGGGTTAACTCACTTGGTTTCATTTCATTGGTGATTCTATTCAAATTTATTTTATTAAATTCTATTTCCTTAGTTTTCAGTACATTCAGTTGTTGATCAATTTAAATTATACGACCAATCTATCACACAACAAGCAAGCCATCAATATAACCAAATTATTTCATTTAACTTATTACCCGTTAAATTATGATTTATTTAATCATATATTAAGTTTCTCTTTCACAACATCTATATTTAAATCTCCTCCTGGTTTAATTAAACCATTCAAATTTCCAATCTCATTTGAATTCTAATTCAAATCGATCAACAAATCAATATCCAAATGATTTGATAAAATTATTTCTTTTCAATATATAAAAAATATATTTTGGGCAAAATTATTTCATCTACCCATTTTACAAAATAATATTGTATTAATTTGTCAGTCCAGCTTGAACCGATCAACCAACACAATACAAAACATTTGTATATAAAATTTACAAATACGCACTCTCATATATACACTCAATCTCGATCTAGGGTATTACTAACCCAATCTCTATCGAATTATACCACAGAGACAAGGTTATTCTTAAACCATTTCTCTGATACCACTGTAACGAACAGGAATTTTCAACCCCGAAAATCAACACAAAACACCATGTCGAATATTTAAGCATCGAAAATACCAGAATGTTAATAGAAAGAAATTAGAGGGTGAGATAAGAAAGAAAGAATATTAGAATAGAAGAATAAGAAGAACCAACACAGAGTCTCACATCGCAGCGGAACAAAATATAATATAGAAGTAACTTTTATAGAGAGCTTTAAAATAAAAACTTACAATCATCAGAGTACATCAACACACCGGGACAGTTATAATACTCTGTCCTCATATACATCACCCAGCGGAATAATACTAGATAATATCATACGCCTGAACGCATTCAACTCGTCATTTGACTTCATAGCATGCGATAACCTGAACCTGTACAACCCGGTCTAACCCGAGCATTACAAACACCGGGTCAGTCTGGTGAACCAGAGTGAGAAAAAACTCGCTAAGTTTATAATATCATCCAACTTGATTTTTAACTTCAAAATCCTTTTGAAAGAAAAGGATAATAGTAAGACCAGCCCATACATAAACACGGATGGTTTTTACCTTACTATAACCCAAAACATTTTTGAAATCAATATATTATTTTGATATTATGATAGTGTCTAAATACAAATAAATAGAATCTAGCAGAACGCTTGCATCTCACGCTCAACATATATAGTATACAAACAAAACCGTAGGTGCTTATTGGAGATTGGATTCCGACTATGACAAGGTATGGATCCTCCTGGCGATAGTGTATCTCTAGAGGCGAATACGCTGGGTTCAACAAGAACATCTTGCAACTCGGCCCACACATGACCGACCACTCATTTCACTTGAGTGTATCAAATGTATATCACCAACGGTTGGGAGCTACCCACCGTTTCCCGAAAAGGGACAACATTGATAGATTAAAGAAGCAAAATGGAATTTCTCTAGATAGGTGATTATACACCCTAATGGGTGCGACCCACATAGCCATGCTGCCTGCCCGATTTCTGTCATTTCCCGATTGATGGGGCTTGAGGTTATAATCGACTTTTGAAACATCTAGCCACCGTTCACATCATCTAGGAATAGGATGAACCGAAGGCACCCTCCTAAAACATCATAGAAATCACCCTATAGATCAGTAGCGAGTAGTCCTTGCAATCCGTAGATTCCAATCACTACATAATCATCGTTAACTCTGGGGATCAGCCAGAGATATTTAACAATAGTTCTTCCGCTCATGAAGATTTACAGTCTTCAATTGCTCCATCTTGATAAGCATCTTTGACGTATTCGTATTTATTGATCGGAATGGTTTTCGAATATAATTTCGATCCTGGTCTTTCCGTACCAATATCGTTGGTCAGATTTTGATAGTCGGTTGTTTAACTATCAAAATAAACAATCATAAAAAAAAACAAATCCATTGGTTTATTATATAGCGTCGCTTGGCCATCAAAATAATATATCAGTTTTAAATATATTGATATTCTCAAATCATTTCATTTATATAATTGGTAAAATATCTTAAGATTCTAACTTTAAATACCATTCAAAACCTTTATTACTTATTATCTCTCATTTGGAAAATCGATTCAACTTATCATCGTCAACAATCATTACGATATCTTTCTTGGTTTGTTAATTTAACACCAAAATCGTCGCTTTCCATTTTAGAATAAAACTGATTCCTAATCTCGTCTTTTTACCTTGAAAGTATCGTTATCTTTTCACCAATTGCCTTTCATTTCTTTTATTATGAAAATATCATTTCATATTCTCGAGCCTCTTTAAAAATCCCTTTAAGTTTGGAATCCCATCGTATATATATATACTCAAACTCTTCAATTAACATTACATTATTATTTCCCAAATAATTACTCTAACATCATCCCCATTACAACTAATACCATCCTCCGATAATCCTGAAGTCATTCAAGTTGGGGTATTTTAATTAACTCTCAGACCTTGATCAACAACGTTCTTATCTTAAGATAAATATCAGTTGTAATATCAAACCCCATATTCATTCTAATACCAACAAATACCATTTCACTATTTTATTTAAAATACAGTTTTATAAACCTTCTTACTTTTGAAATATCTTTTTAATTGTTTCTTAGAACAAATAATCTCATTTATTAATCATTACCTAAATCCTGCTCAATTGCTTAATAATTACGATGAGGCATGTGCTTCGCGCACGACCAATTTTGATTCAAAATAGTGATTTGTGGTTAAACAAACAATATATAAATACCAATTTTGGTTCAAAATAGTGATTTGTGGTTAAACAAACAATATATAAATATGATCGGTTTATTTCTTTTTTATAAACTACATTAAAAATAATATATTTAATGATCTATATTCAGTTATAAAATAAATTTTCATAACTTCATTTCTATCGATTCACTTGACTGTAAATCGATTTTTATAAAACAGTTTGTATTTTGGCCATCTGCTAATAATTCCTCAACCAATACCACTCATTGGTTAATAACCAAAAAAATGTTGAATTTGGGTTTAACAATCAATAACCAATTCAATAATTCAATCATATGGGTTCAACAGTTCATATAATGATCATATGAAAATAAACAATCAATTCAACTAACAGCGGTCAACCAAAATGATAATTCAAGTATTCAATTAAATTTTAAATATGTTTATATTGTAATAAACATAACCAACAAGGTAAGTTACATTGTTTGGAAAACATCGTTAAAAATAACGATGTCATTCCATTTAAATTAAACAACCGTTTAATTTAAATAGAGAAAATAGCCAAATAATCATCAATTCAACCAACAATTAGCAAACATAACACACAAACAATAAACCCGATTTATAAAAATTATAAATGGGATAACTGAGTGAGTTAAACTCACCTTGGTCTATTTATCGCTGAAACGGTTCAATTCCAGTTAAATTAAACAGTTGTTTAATTAAACGGAAAACTCCTGCTGTTTCTGAATCTGTCCAGATTAGTTCCACACTGTTGTTCTTGTTACCATGATTCCGCCGTAGCATGTTTTCGTCGGATTCTGGTAACATGACAAAAAGTTATATACGTTTTAGTTTACGTTTTTAAATTAATTTAATCAGTTTAATCAAACAAAATTATTAAATCTAATTACTCGGTTTACCATATAAACGGTCGACATTGGTTATTAGAAAATCACAGGCCGACAGTTCTCTATTTGCTCAATGACCCAATTATTTAACATTGGAAGACCATCGGTTTAAGGTTTAGGGAATTTTAAAGTGTCCCTAGACCCATTATTATATACTAAATAAATTAACCATTATAAACAATTACGGTTTACCTTAGCATGCCTGAACCCCATCGTTCCCATCCTTCATCGCATTTCCCTTTTCCCCCCACCACGTTGCATGCAATTTTCCCTACTTTCCCTTTTTACGTTCATCTCCTTCCATTATTTTTTAATCTAAAAGACACGTTGGCCCAATGCTCCTCACCCAAACCGCAATGTGTTGTGTCCTCTCCTTCCCATATTTTTCTATTTCCTTTCTCCCCAACATGCCACTATGTCCCTCCTGCTACTACCCTTCTATGTTCTATCCACCTTCCCATTTTCGTTTATCTCATCATTTTTTTTAACAGAAAGCCCAAAGGCCCAGCTTCTCACAGAAGCCCACGTTTATGTGAAATCCACCACTCTAGCATGCGAAAACCCCACTTCCTTCTTGCCATCAACTTCCACTCAACGCTCCAGTATTTCCAAACTTTCCCATTTCCCATTGTTTTCTTTTTAGTCGCCTGCTACTTCTACAAACCATCCACCCACATTTCTTACTCCTTCCACCATGCACAGTTCCGGATCTTCACATCAACCTGCTACTCCATCATTCTCCCGTCCACCTTAACCCCGAACTCCGACCAACACAGTAATACCATTGCGCGGTTACTGTTCATTGTTTTCAAGCTGAGAAACCGAGCTTCCGAACCTAAGACCACCGGCAACGACACCCACCGGCTCCGCCTCTTCCTCCGCTATCTGCGCCTGTAGTGGCACCACACTCGCAACTCTCCTCTGCCTCTGCCAAAACTCGAATCACCTGCTTCGTTCGTCGTTGATCAGCACCTCTCGCGAAGAAGCAATGCGGCCTTCCCACTCAACCAATTTATCCCATACAGTTTCGGTTTTGAAATGAGTAACGGTCTTATATATAGTAAACTTCTTTTTTTTCTTTCTCTTTTCGGTTTTCTGTGAAACAAATGTGTGAAGACGCCACCTATTTAAAATGTTAGTTACCTTGGCCGCCACGGATGGAGTCTTGGTGGTCACGATATTTTAAAACGTAGGGTAGGTTATAGCTGCGTCCTACCTCCATCAGCTGAGTTGATTTTGCATGTGTCTTGGTTAAATTTGAAAGGAGAGATTGATGTATGTTGTCCTTTCCTCCAGTTGTATGTGTGTTCATTTCCTAAGGCCGGTTTGTTTTGGAACACTTGCATGTGCTTTATTTTGGGGTACCGCAATTTTTTTATCTGATGTACTATCTTGGGGAAAATGGGTTGGCTGCATCGTGTACTTAGTGTAGGGATAAGTTCTTATATTATTATAAAAGCATGTATTTTCATTTCAATATCTTGCAGAAGACCTGCACTTCATATTTTATTAGGGTGTACATGTGTTTTGAAAATAGAGAAAAAGTCATTTTCAGTTACAGTATAGTATACTAGGTAGGTGCAGATATATTTCCCTAGCGCCTGCATGAACTTTCATTTCAAAACTTTAAGCTTCGTGGTGCATTTCTTAGGGTAGCTGACACTATTTTTACTTAGGTTGTGCGTGATTTAAAAGGGATTGTACTCTTTAATTAATGCCTAAGGTGCGGTTACTTGACTTGGAATTGAAGAAATATAATGTGTATGCACGGTTTGTCATAGATAAGGGTTGGGTGTACCAATTTAATTGCTTAGGAATTCAGCTTAGCTATGAATTATATGTATGTTGTTTTAATTTAATACGACATTAAATGTTTACCGTTAACCGTTGTTTAATAACGAATTCAATATTAAATTTCATAACATTATAATATTTAAAACCAATTTAAATATTCGAATTCAAATTGTTGAAAAATCCAGATCGTTACAAATCCAGTAGGATTCCTCCAACCTATTTTCCTGCATCCACAGATGTTAATCAACATAAATTTCATACCAGTATGAAAGGTAATAATAAACAGAACCAATATTTAGTCTACGATTTATATATATAACTATATATATTATTTCGACCAGTTAATCAGCAAATCATCCAAATAACCATCACACACAGCATAATATCATTTTTATCAATATTAAATAACATTTATAAAATTGTAAAACTGGATAGAGTTAGTGAGTTTACTCACATTGGTCGTTTATAGTTCGATAACAGTTCAATATATCCGATCAAGCGATTTATTTTGCCATAAATTATAGCGAGCTCCAAATTGCTCCAGACTAGTTCCGTTTTGTAGTCTACTTCCATTCGATCGTAACGGATCCTGTTTTGTCAAATTCTGCTAACGTATGAGCAACTTATGATATTAACAAGTTTATATACTATTTTTAAATTAAAATAAACTAATTATTATTATATATCCTTAAACGGGCCTTACCCAATTGAATTTCAGCCCATCACCATACGTGTCCATGCCCGTTTAAACAATATTTCTCCTTCCTCGTTCACGAGAAAGAAACAACCTTGCTTCCAGTATATATGTTCGAAGCCTTGAACTATCCATGCTCCATTCCCTTCACTTCATTTGCAGAAATCATTTATTTTATTTATTTTCTTTTGTTGGGCTTCACACTTAAAAACCGACCCATCACCACAGCTGCAAACCCATACCGCACCCAGCTAAAATAGTTTAAACATCATTAGCTATTTATAAATTAATAAATCATTAACCTTATCCAAATTTGAAACGGATAATTTATTATAATTAAATAATAGTTATGGTTTATAAACAATTCCATAGCGATTTTCTGAAAATTTGGTTTGGCCATAACTCATTATGTATAAGACGAAATCTCGATTTTTCACTTCCATTAGAAAAATACAGTTCAATAGATTCCAACGTTTCTTGTTTCAAATAAATCTGACTGATAACGAATCCTGTGTAGTCGTTTAAAATTCAAAACTCAATATTACGAACTACCGCGACGTTTCAAGCTCGATTATAATTATATTATAATTAATATGTTCAACTGTCGTTTAAATAATATATTCGTTATTCTGATTCGAATTCACATTCGATAAAATATCATATATTATCCCGTTTACACAGTATTGCAAAATCAACTAATTTCGACAATTCCAGAATTACAATTATTATTCCACTAACTACGTTAATTAAATATTAATCAGAATTACTTAATTTAAGCCAACTTAAATTACCAAACCATATTCAAATAATTAAATGAATTAATTATTAAATCAATAAAAATACGGGTCGTTACATTCTTTTCCCTTAAAAGATTTCGTCCCCGAAATTACTAAGGTTGAAAAATGTTGCAAACTCTATTAACCACGTAAAAATTATTTATTTACTTCTTAGCTTCAGTTTAAACTAAACCAATTTATTTTGATTAAATTATTAATTTAATTCTACTAACGACAATTTTCAAAAATTCCGAAAATTTCATTACACCTTAAATTTCCAAAAAAAATCGCCACCGTCTCCTTTGCACAGGTTAATTGGTACAACCACAACTCGGATCTCTAGGCCTTCTCCAACCCAAAAGAAAATCAAACAGCGAAGCGACTTGCCAAACAGGCCCATAAAATCTCTTACTCATATAAAAATATAAACTTGAACCTTTTATTGGGCATTCAACTCTGTCTCTTTTATTGACTATCAAATCAACATATATCCATGCATTCCCAACTTTGATCTCCAATCACTTATCCTCAAATCCAAATTATTCGCTTATGGCCAAGCCAAGCTCCATTTCACTTCCAACTTTTAACTTATCAATTCAATTCCATTCCAGATTATCTCTAATCCAAATTCTCTTTATTAAATTTTGTTCAAGTTCAAATTTCAATTTATTTATTCACTCTTACTAGTTCAAACTATTTAACATCATAAGTTAAATTTTATATTTCAGAATTTTTAAATTCTTGGGTTTGTTGCAAATCGGTTTAAAATCATATATATATATATAATAATAATAATAATAATAATAACAATTCAAAAAATTTGAAGTTCTGACCCTTTATTTCTTCAAAACAATTCAAAACCAAATCTTGGGTAGTAATCCGTCACTTAGAAACTCGAAAATGACACTGAAGATGCGGCCGTCATTATCAGATTTATTTCCCAGCGATCGAAGTGAGTTCAATACTATATCACTTTCAAAACTTGTTTTCAACTCTTTCATTTCGGAATCACTTTCAAATATCCTTTACAATATTAAAAAAAAACATTTTCAAATCACCTAAGATCTTAAAATTTCCTTATATAATCCAAAATTATAATTCCAATTCTGTTAAAAATTCAGATTTAATTCATCTGAATTTATACATTACATTTATGATAATTCTGATTGGTTATTTATAACTATTTCAATTTATAATCTTATTTGATTATAAAAATAACCAACACATCCTATATATATTATAATAATTTCAATATATATACTTTCTTTATATCAAAATATTCTTTGGATAAAATTATTTCATTTATCCTTTTTCAAAACATATTGTCTTAGTTCATCGTATTCAAGTGTTTAGAAATCCCTATCGATGTTGTGGTTCCCCACAATCGACTATAATTCATAAGCCAGTAAACCAATAAATCTCCACAATATAAAACCATTTTATATCAATCTACAAATACGCGCTTATATATATATATACACTCAAACTCAATCTAGGGTATTACTAACCATATCTCTACTGGGTCACGCCACAGAGCCAAGGTAATCACTTAACCTTTAGCTCTGATGCCACTGTAACGAACCAGATATTTTCGACCCTGAAAATCAACACAACACACCATGCCGACTATTCAAGCATCGGAAATACCGGACCATTAATAGAAAGAAGTTATAGGGTGAGAAATAGAAAGAAAGAAAACTTAGAATAAAAGAAGAAGAATAACACACCATAACAGAGTAAACACGAACCTCACACCGGAACGAATAAAATATATTATATAACAACTTTGAAAATACAAACAGGTAACTGCACATACATACACCTATCATATAATATCACAGCGGAAGTAAACTCTATAAATATCCAACTCTGAAGCCTCCTGCTCCGAGCTCCTCCATGTATCTGAAAAATCCTAACTACTCGACAGCCCATACAAATTTGGGCACCCAAGAGTTTAGGGAAAACAAAACAAAATAACCTCTGGGTTAGTCATGTGACTGGTGTGAGTAAACTCTAATCACTTGGTTTAACTTTTGAAATCCTTTTAAAAGAAATGATAATCATAAGACCGATCCACACATAAACACAGACGGTTTTCACTTTACGATAACCCAAAATATTTCTTAAGACTAGTATTTTATGATATTATAATGATGTCTAAATCAATTAAACAGAAATCTAGTAGAACGTTTTCATCTCACGCTTTACATATATAATATACAATCAAAAACCGTGGGCTCTAATTGGGAAATGGATTTCCAATTACGACAAGGTATGGAATCACCTTCTGATCAGTGTACTCTAGAAGCGATACACTGGAGTTCAACAAGAACATCTTGTAATACTCAGCCACACATGACCGGCCATTCATTTCGCTTGAATGCTCCGAATATATTATCACCTTACGGTTGGTATACCAACATAACCATTCCCGGGAGATACAAAAGTGAAAGAAGTAACAAATATGAATATTCTCTAGATGGTGACAATATACCCTAATTGGGTGCGACCCATTTAGCCATGTTGCCAGCCCGATTTCTTTCATTTCCCAGTTGATGAGGCTTGAGGTCATAACGTATCCTTTTACGCTTCATCTACTTTATTTACTTTGATCGCCACATCGTCATACCTTTCAAATCACAAATTGATTTCCCCAAAAGTACCATGGGTATAAGCTAAGAGAAACGAATTCCTCCGCCACCAATGTAAATATGTTTGAAACGATCAACTTATGCGATCTACCAGATATACTCTGTCAGGCATTCGTTCATTCAAGTTGTCCTGGGACTGGACAACCCGAAGGAATTATTCTATAAATCCATCTTAGGCAATTTCTACCTAGGATCGCCAGAATAACCCTTGTATAAACTCCGTCTTCAATTGTCTTCGATCTATTTGATTTGAAACAATAATGCCCATACGGAGTCGTTTTCAGATAATAAATCTGATCCCGGTCTCTTTGTATTGACAATGGAAATGGCCAAAAACTTTGATAGTCGGTGATTTAACTATCAAAGGAAACACGTGTACAAACAACGGTCGTATTCCCAAATGAAAATCTTACTGATCAATCATCATTTCATTCCCCAATTCCCTTTAATATCTTTACCTAAATATATTTCTCTAACTCATTTAGCCTCTCACGATTCTTTGGAAAACGTTTCCCACTATTTTAAACTATTTATTTTCTGAACTTATAAACTATCTCTTTTTAGCATCGGGAATTAACTCCATATATCTACAACTCTTATTTACTATATTTAGAAAATATGTGTTATTAACCTCGGAAAACATTTCCATTTTCTTATTCATGCATCGCTATTCTTCCCCATTCATCGGTCCCTAACTATAAACTAGTAAGAGAACAACTCTCTAAGCATCAACCCTGAAGGCTGAAACCAACCTTAGATAGATACTCAAACAACTATTCAACTTAACCAATTTCCAGTCAGTTTCTAATTTCCTTGACTCTATTTCTATATTTCTTATTTAGAAAACTATTTACACAACTCTCGTATTCAGTTTACGAATTCACTTCTTTATGGAAATCTTTGATTATAATGATGACGTTATAATTTCTGCCTTTGAAATATTTAATTTCAAAATATAAATTTTATTCTTTATTTTAAATAAATAATTAATATTTAATTAAATAGATAAATAAATAATCTTCATCTAAAAACGGAAAGTAAATCCTGGATTTGATAAAATAGAATTTCAACTTATAACTCCTTACGAATAATCAATATTCGATTCACGTTCCGAACCTTGGAATAAACTCACTGTTAAAGGTCAACCCAAATTTCTAAATTTCACTTTTGAATTTATAACTTCCAGCATTTAACAATTCCCTTTTATCACCATTTTGATTTGCAAAACAATTGCTTCTAAACCCTTATTCACTTTAAAATGTGAATATTATTTCTTTACAGAAATATGGACTCATTTTATTAAATTAAATCTTGATTTAAACAATAAATATCATTTTAGTGTAAAATCCCACTTATTTTGTTATTTTATAAACCCATACTTCATATTTCATTTCATAAACTCATTTTATAAGTTATAACTAGGATGAGACCTGTGCTTCGCACACGGGCAGTTGGTGGTGGCTACCGACTTTAAGTTATAATTTAAATCTCGATTTCCTATTTGATAACAAAATCCAAATATGAATTATCTCGTCAAATCCTGATTTTCATTTTATATATTTATAAAATAAATTATTCTAATAACATTCGACATCATCGAATTATAATTATTAATCCTTGTCGATTTATTTCAATTCTATTCATATTTCGAACATCGAAATAAGTTCATCGTTTTTCTTTCTAACCAATTTCCACTTTCTTTTTATATAAATTCATTTCTTACATTTATATTTCCAAACTGTTTAATAAAAATAATTTCGCTTCATTTATAAATATTGTTTATAAATCAAATTACTTATTTTATATAATTGAACAAATAAATATATTTTAGTCAATCGAAATATCATTTCTATTTTAAAATCGAAATTCCCTGTTTAAAACCCCGGTTTATTTTCTGATATATTCATATATCTTACGGTATTTAGATACCAATTATTTCAGGTCAATGTTGTTCAAACATCCCAATCACCCAATAATCAATCACAGATTATTTATCACATCATATAATACAATATATGAAAAACAACAATAATTGTTGAGGAATCCAGCCGGATTCCTCCAACCTGCTTCCCTGTATCCACAGATGTTAATCAATAATAATTTCATACTAGTATGAAATGTAATAATAAACAGAACCAATATTTAGTCTACTATTTATATATATAACTATATATATTATTTCGACCAGTTAATCAGCAAATCATCCAAACAACTATCACACATAGCATTAAATCCTTTTTATCAATATTATATAACCTTTATAAAATTATAAAACTGGACAGAGTTAGTGAGATTACTCACATTCATCGTTTATCGTTAAATAATGATAACCGTTCAATATATCCGATCAAGTGATTTATTTCGCCATAAATGATAGCGAGCTCCAAATCGCTTCAAACTAGTTCCGTTGTGTAGTCTACTTCCATACGATCGTAACGGATCCTGTTTTGTCAAATTCCGATAACGTATGAGCAAGTTATGATATTAACAAGTTTATATACTATTTTTATATTAAAATAAACCAATTTTTATTATATATCCTTAAACGGGCCTTACCCAATTAAACTTCAGCCCATCACCATACGTGTCATGCTCGTTTAAACAGTATTTCTCCTTCCTCGTTCACAAGAAAGAAATAACCTCGCTTCCAGTATATTTGTTCGAAGCCTTGAACTATCCATGCTCCATTCCCTTTACTTCATTTGCAGAAATCATTTATTTTATTTATTTTCCTTTGTTGGGCTTCACACTTAAAAACTGGCCCATCACCACAGCTGCAAACCCATATCGCACCCAACTAAAATAGTTTAAACGTCATTAGCTATTTATAAATTAATAAATCATTAACCTTATCCAAATTCGAAACGGATAATTTATTATAATTAAATAATCGTTATGGTTTATAAACAATTCCATAGCGATTTTCTGAAAATTTGATTTGGCCATAACTCATTATGTATAAGACGAAATCTCGATTTTTCACTTCCATTAGAAAAATACAGTTCAATAGATTCCAACGTTTCTTTTTTCGAAGAAATCCGACTAATAACGAATCCTGTATAGTCGTTTAAAGTTCAAAACTCAATATTACGAACTATCGCGACGTTTCGAGCTCGATTATAATTATATTATAATTAATATGTTCAACTGTCGTTTAAATAATATATTCGTTATTATGATTCGAATTCATATTTGATAAAATATCATATATTATCTAGTTTACACAGTATTGCAAAATCAACTAATTTCGACCATTCCAGAATTACAATTATTATTCCACTATTTATATTAATTAAATATCAATCAGAATTATTTAATTTAAGCCAACTTAAATTACCAAACTGTATTCAAATAATTAAATGAATTAATTATTAAATCAATAAAAATACGGGTCATTACATCCCTTATTGAGTAAATATGAAATGACCTTTTATCGTTTCTTGCAGATTATTTTTACAGGTTAACGATCAAACTTATTTTCTCACATTTATCTTAGGTCGAATTATGCTACTACCCTTCCTCTGGGTCGTAGTCGTATACCAAAGGTTTGTCTTTCTTATACAATAACAGTTGGTTCAAATTTAGGTATTTCATATTTGAATTATTTGTCAATCCATAAACTGGTGACCCATAACATACTTGTACACGAAGAAGTTTTAGTTTTATCTTTGCATTATTTTTACTGTTCGCTATCAACAATGTCAGAGTCCAATATTTAGTTTTATCTTCCGGTTTTTTATTTCGGCAGTTTGAGCTCTTCAAGTAACAATGATACTTTTAAGTTATTTTTTTTTAAATAAATTAGTTCAATAATTTGCAATTTAATTATTGCATATGTTTTTGCACTTTTTTTATTACAATTAAATGTTCATTGTTATGATGATATATTTTTAACTTGTAAGCTTATATTTGTTTCATTTCTCTTTTTATTTCTTAAACCCATTAGTGATTTAGAGTTGTAAAAAGTTAAACATCAAGAGTACATTGATCTTACTTGATACATAACGAAAATATATATATGTGTCTGTGTGATTACAATTAATTATATACTTGGATTTACACATTTTCAATTACTTCTATTTTCTTTTAAATTATGCTATATTTTTTTCATTGAAATCTAAATTAAAAATAAATTTCTAACCGACACTTTATATTTTATATTAAACACCTTAATTGTCGATTTTTCCATCGTTGTAAAGTTATAATAGTATCATTATTTCAAATCAGCTGGAAGCTTGGAATCGATTAGCCTACTTAAGGAGTTCACTAGAATTGATCGAAGGAGGCTGGTGGGCGGTCGAGGGAGGAGAAAGGTCTGATGACCGTGCAATGTAATAAACTAAGTGGTTGTGTGCATAGTATACATGAAAGAACGCCTGGAAATAAGTAGGTTGCAATTTAATATTGAGTTGTAAACAAGCCTGCGTGAATCATTTGGATGTAAATGGTCCTCACGAGCTGGCGAAGTCTACATATATGTAAGGTGAACAAGAAATTGTAATATGTTGCATACATGTAATTAAACAGTTCTGGTTATCTGTTTTTCTTATGTCAACTTATATATATATATATATATATGTATATATATATATATATATATATATATATATATATATATATATATATATATATATATATATATATATATGCAAGCTTTGAAGAAAACCCAAAAAATGGAACATCCCAATAGCACCTTTATTTTTCACCTTTCATTTATAATAAAGAAAGTGAGTGGGAAGTGAGAGAGCTAGTGGAAGGAGAGAGAAGGGGAGTTAGTAGCAAATGAATGATGGAAAAATGGAAGGCTAAAGAGGTGTTTACTATTTGTGGTGCTATTGAACCTGCATATATATATATATATATATATATATATATATATATATATATTGAAATTGGCAAATAAAACAGTTACAGGCTGAAGCAACTTCTATACTCTTCTTCTTCTTTAATTTTTAATCTAATTTTTGAACCTTCTGTTACTCTTGTCCAGTTCTGACCACTTCCCTGCTAGCTCCTCTTCTTACCAACGAAGTTCAATTGTGGAGGAAAACTTTTAGTAAATAACTCATAAATCTATGTTTGCAGGAAAATACATTCTAGCCATTGTTTTGCTGAAGAACGATTAAATTTCCTTGTTATATTTTTGTAGAAATATTCCTTATATTGGATTTTCCGGTCAGTCAATGTCTGGAGAGAAGAGAAAAATGAGGTAAAAGTAAAGTCGTAAAGAATAAAACCATGGCGGACCGCAGGACTCGAAACTGGGAGGTTGAAGCCGATATGATTTATAATAATTCCCAACTACCAGTCCAACGTTTCAGCATGGTTTGATTATTTTAGTTTTATAATATATTTCTGGGTAAGTAATACGTCACCATGGTTTGTAATACTTACGGAGATGGCCTTAACTATAACTCTACAAGACTACGACCAAGCTGTTATAGTCCATACATACTGAATTTGAATTGTTATTGTAGTACAGTTGAAACGATGAATGCAAAAACACGAGAATGGAGAATAGTCGAGTAAAAAAAAGATTTGTAATTCATGAATATCTCGTTTTACCTTGCTTACGGAAGTAGAAGCAAATTTCCAAAAAGATACCAATCGAACCTGCTAGATATGAATTTCAGCTTTGGACGATTTTACGTGATAATTTACAGAAAATTATACCGAGGATGCATCAACAATAATGTAAATACAAGTCACTGACTCACTAGTAGTTGTATTTGGACAAATTGTATCGTTATTGTCAAGCAGAAGCACAGGCTTAAGTCAAGGCCAACCAAATTTTAGCACTAGGTTCATATTCTTTGCTTTTTATAACATTTTTTTTTTTAAGTTGAGCCCTTCCCGCATACCAATGGAGATCTTGGTCGTTATAAAGACAGCCCATGCGTGTGTCCAATCCCGATGCCAAGTGTAAGGACCTACTTCTACTTTTACATGTTTCCTACAATATCTTTACTATAATATCCCAAGAGTAAAATGTTCGTATTTTAATATAAAAAAAGTGTGTGCATGAGCGACTAGAGACAAAAACAAACATGAAATGATATACAATAAATAAAACAAACGAATGAGTAGTGTCGGCTGTAGGGTTTAGAATATAAAATCATTTTATATAATGTACAAGGCCTGTTTAGTATTGGGCTTCTGCTATTGAGCCCAAACAACAAATTACACACACACGTGTTTCAAACGTTATAGTCTACCAATAATAAGCTTTCTCATTTCTTTTGCAATCTTTTTACTGCTTCAACAATGTTTTTTATCTTGGTATCAGAGCCTACCAACTTCATAGCAACCGGAATTCTCATCATCAGCAGTTTAGAGAAGCCTAATCGAAATTTATTGTGGGTGATAATTCTTTCTTCTCGGTTTTATATCAGCATTCGGGAAATCATCATTGGAGAATAGGAGAGACATTTCTAACCATCTACACCATGCCAACTATTTTGCAATTGGCTGCAAACAAAATTGTCATGCCTAATCACAGAGCAGTGACTATGCATAATTCACAGTACGCCATTCTCTTTGACTGAATCAAGATATCCTTCAAGAAATCAAGAAAATCATCAAGAAATCAAACCTTGCCATTCAGGGACACAATCAGATTCAAATCATCATTTCAATTATCTAATTGCAACAGTCGATACCTTAAAGATTTCTAACCTCTTGAACAATCCTCCTGATCAGTTTACCTATATGTTATCCGTCAGTTTATTTCTATCATGGCTAATAGCAGTACATCATCAACATCATTCATGGTTTCAGGTCCTCAAGAAGGCACCAGCGTTGCATATAAGTTGATAAAAATTGTGGTTAGTCCTCACTCATAGCTTATTACTGTTTAACTCGATGAAGATAATTACTATGGAAATTAATAATCGAGACTGCCATACAAGGGTTTGGCCTAGAATGATATATCATGGACACCCTGACCATACCACCAATGTATATAACAGATCAACAAAAATATGTTACAAACAATGAAGAATATGTCAAATTTCATAGGAAAGATAGGTTGATTAATTCTTGGCTATTATCCTCAATAAGTCAAAATCTCCTAACATAGGTTATTGGATGTAAGACATCAAATGATATAGGGTAAACTATTGAAAAAGGGTTTAGCAACCAATCATATGCCAAGGTGATGCACTACAAATGACAACTGCAAAAGGTCAGAAATTGAATGTTGCAACGAGAGATGTAACTCCCCACCCTAAGAGCCATATTAGTAAAGAGTACCAACTAATAATACTGTCAACTAATACCGAGAATATGGCATAATAGGAGCGACCACTTGTGATATTGTATTGGATAAACATTAATCGTTTATTTCATGACCAATTCTTACTCAATACACTACTACAATGGCTTCAGAATCTATTCAAAACAAAACTCAGAATAATACTAAATTCACAACATAAAACAATAGGCCCAGATATAAGCACAGATACATACATCCAATATAATACATCATACACTAGGAGGTTTTAATCCCACAACCCGAAATACAGATATATGTACATAAAAACCCCACAAAATATACATCATTTCCATGTCCATAAGACCACAAAAGATGGAAGATAAAAACTATGCAAATCCAAAAGGGTGAAATAAGATGTCCGGAGAACAACAAGCATAAAGTAGATGACCTAACCTGTAACTCGATCTGACCCGAGGAACACATACACCCGTCAATCTAACTTAAAAGGATAACATAAGAAGTACAATAAATAACAATTACTATGGATGTTTTATTTTGGATTATAAAAGGATAAGTTGACACTACATATTGCAAGGACATGTTCCAAGGGTATACGTGTATGAACGATGGAGTATTCACAAGACGCGATCATGCCAAAAATATAAATCACAAATTTATTAGAATGTAATCACACGGAACTTCCAAAAACCATTATACACTGGAAAGCGAGTGAATTCACAAAAATTCAAATACCAAATTAATTTGAATCACAAAACACGGATTATGGATCCATCACAAATTGGCAAGCTAAAGCTATGTCAGCACGTGCCATTTCACGGATTGGCTTAAAGCCGTAGCCAGTACTATAATACACGGAGGGGGTACCCTATATATTATAAATGGCCCGAAGGTCTAACACAGATGACTCGAAAGCGTAACACGGATGACTCGGTGGTCGAACATAGAAGGCTCAAAGGCCTAACACGGATGACCCGAAGGTCAAGTACTGGCTTTTCCACAGAATATGTCACATACTCGAAGATAATAACACGGAAAGCGATAATTATGTGTCCCATACCATAGATTATAACTTAACGGGTCATACGTCACAAGCCAGTTTCACATTAAAAGTCCAAAACTGGAAGAAATCACAACTCATAGAATATAACAAAAAGGTCACAAGGTCACTAGTAAACACTGAGATATCACAAAATCTTGAGTTTCACAAAGGGGCGCATGGGTTGTTGGAACACTGAAGTTATTACTTCGATTCGAAGGATCTGGAATTGAATAAAATCATTTACCGCCACGTCCCATACCGCGGGGTTAACGACAATATCTGATCACCAACACATCTACTCGAAGTGTGCAATGTGTGTGGTTTTTATTTAAAAATCATACTTTACAAAATAATTTAAAAGCAAAGGTCATTGGAAAAATCTTTGTAAAATCTATAGCTTGAAAATGCTTACCTAAATAGACTTAAAATATTTTATTAAAACTATTCTTATTCTCAAAACATATTTTCTTTCCAAAACAACTCGAAAGCGATTTATAAAAATGTGCATGAGCTCACGGAAATACAATGAATATATCCAACGTTTTTATATATCAAATCATGGAAATACCTAGAAAACAACAAGTAACATTGTCCCTTTTTGTTATTGCAACAACACAAGATTCACATCAAATTCCATGAAAATTATAACACACGGATATGGTGTTGAATCGACACTTAAATCATGCTTAAAAACATTAGAAGTTTGCACTAGGAAAGTCACAAAATATGCGCAAAACGCCATAGCAAAACACAGGAAGAAACAGAACTTTCTAGGCATTTTTGCCTAGGTGGGTCAACCCACTATTCACGAATTTCAGCCAGAACGAATCCTAATGAACTTGCAACTTGGTAGTCGATTTCCAATACCCAAAACTATTCAGATCAACACGAAATTTGACATGCAAAAAGTATAGATCATTGCCACACACAAAAAAAGAAATCACTCCATTTCATTTAAAAATGGAGGAGTTATTCAGCCTCAAACATAGGGTTTCAAGAAGATTGCAACATAGAAAAATAAAACTTACGTATTTTGCCTTCTTGCTGAACAAAAACTAAATAAAACTCAGAAATTTCATCTTAGATGAGTGAGGGAACCCTCGCCTTTAATTTGCAACGAACTGGAGGAAATTTAGACGTTGTTGGAGGCCAAATTGCTAAGAGATTGGAGCTTTCTTCCCTAATTTCTCAACTACAGCAACATGCAAGAATATACAGTGAATTTCTCAAATTATATATGAAATTGATGAATTAAATCATAGTTTTAGGATGATTACCTGCTGTTAATAAGACGAGAGATCCTAAGTTGACAATTAGAAGAAGCCTGAGGCCAAAATATTAAAGTTACAGTGAAGTTTTTGCATAAGCTTCCCTTTTCATTAATAAGAAGAAGGAGGAATATGTTTTTCTCTATAAGAAAACAACGTACTAAAGATTTCTGGAGAAATCTTTTTCTTAACTATGGTATTTAGGCCCAATTAATTCTCTTAGGTCCAATTCCACGCAATTAGGCCATTAACATTGCAATTTCACCCTTAATGACATCTATTTAAGCCAAAATAACGCAATTTAACATGTTTTTAACACTTCTCATCCCACTATAAGTATGTCGAGACTAGACTAACATTAATAAAAAATTATAAACACGATGTTTACATTATTTTAAAGTTTTTAACACTTAAAATCATGTTTACAACAAATTTCCACCCTTTTATACAAAATGTAAACTTTTTAACACAATTTGTGTAAATTTCACAAAACTTTGAACATGAATATTTCAATAACACTATAACTCTGTGCAATTAACCAAAACTACACAAAAATTACATTTTCTATATTATAATAATATTTTGCAACAAACTTTTATTAATTATTTAAATTAAATATTTTATACATATTAAAATTCTCAAAATTCCTTATCATACAAACTTGGAAATAATTTTGCAAAACTATATTTCTTCTGAACCACCAAAATTTTCAAAACATACTTTCTCAAGATTTTAATAACACCCAAGCCTTAAATTAATCACTTAAAATGATTAATTCCTTTCTTTTTACCGAATTGAACACAAAACTTGCATTTATAAATCTCCAACTCGACAATGTATGCTGAATTTACCTATTGATTTTATAAATATGATGTAATTACTTCAAAATTTCCACTCATAAATTATTAATACCTACAGCTGGTAATCACTAAAATTTGGGTTGTTACAGACTTCCCCCTTACAACAATTATGTACTCGCAATTTCCTAAGGGTTGAGTCTATAAGCTCCTTAAATTCATCCAGAAATGACATGAAAACTAATAACTAACATGTCCAAAACTAAACTACTCACCCCTATCACTAGCAGAAAGAAAACCAGAATATGTACGTTCGATGAATTCTTGAGTTTCTCAAGTACAATCCTTAGGATTTTCAGACCACTGGGCTTTGACGAGTGGTACATTCTTACTTTGAAGGCATCACATCTCCTAGTCAAGAACACAAATAGGATGCTGCATAATAGATAAATAGGAGGTGATTACAAGCTCAAGCTGCTCAGAGGAATTGAACACTGAATCACAATCTCGAAGACATTTGTGAAGTTGAGATGCATGGAAAACATCATGGATGCCTGATAAGTGAGCTGGAAAAGATACTCGATATGCTACTGATCCAATGCGCCCAGTAGTTGGGAATGGTCTTATAAAGCGAGGAGCCAACTTCCATGTCGTACTAAATCACATAATTCCCTTAAGCGGAGAGACACAGATGAACACTAGGTCACCTACAGATAACTCAAGCAGTTTCCTACAATTGTTTGTGTAGGATTTCTGATGGCTCTGTGCCTTTTTCATTCTCTGTCTGATCGCCATTATTTTTTGAAGAATCACGAACTGAATCTGGTCCGAGAATAAGTTTCTCTCCGAATTCCAACCAACACGAAGAAGAACGAGGCTTTCCATAGAGAGCCTCGAAAGGCGCCATACTAACACTCGATTGGAAGCTATTGTTATATAAGGATTCCACAAGAGGGAGATGGTCTTCCTAAGAACCACCAGATAGAATGCCGAACAAAGGAGATCTTCTAGAATATGGCTAACACGTTCAGTATGTCCGTCAGACCGAGGATGGGAAGATGTGGAAAGGTTAAGCTTTGTCCCCAAAGCTTGTTGCAAGCTACTCCAAAAATGACTCATGAATAGAGGGTAACGATCACAAACGATCGAAGATGGAACACCATGAAGTCGAACGACTTCTCTAATATATATCTTAGCAAGAAGAGGTGCAACTCTATTAGACTTAATAGGAATGAAGTGAGCTGACTTGGTGAGACGATCAACAATAACCCAAATGCTCGAATGACCCATACTCAGACGAGGTAGGCCTTTAACAAAGTCCATCGAGATCAGATCCCATTTCCATAATGGAACCTATAAAGGCTGGAGAAGACCGGATGACCACTGATGTTCAGCTTTAACAAGCTAACAAGTAACACAAGAGCTCACATAACTTGCGATGGCGTGCTTCATACCCTTCAAATAATAGATTCGGCGCATGTTGGCATACATCTTACTACTGCTGGGGTGTATCGAATACTTAGAGCAATGACAATCATCAAGAATGTCATGCCTCAATTCAAGATCGGAAGGCACCATACTACACTTCCTTAATCGAAGGCAACCGCGAGAATCAATACTGAAATCTTGTGTTTCCACTTTCCACATCCCTGGACTCCGCCTCACAAAGCCGAATAAGGCGCATCACCTCAGAATCTCTCCTCTGAGCCTCAAAAATACGATCATGAATATATGGATGAGCCTCAACACTATATAATAGCACTGGAGAATCAGCTGAAGAAATCCGATCATAAATATCGCAATGTGATAAAGTCTCAAGAATATCCCACCAGGATAACATCATAGAAACCACTGTCGAGTGTTTGTGACTAAGCGCATCCACTACTCGGTTCTCCTTTCCAGGGGTATACTAAATATCGAAGTCATAGGCTGCAAGAAATTCGAGCCAACGTTGATGCCGTATGTTGAGCTCTTTCTGAGAGAATAAATATTTAAGAGATTTGTGGTCGGTGTAAAGAGTGAAATGTTCTCCAAGAAGATAATGTCGCCAAATCTTTAAAGCAAAAACAATGGCGGATAATTCAAGATCATGCGTAGCATACCGAACATGATTCGGCCATAGCTAGCGAGAAGCATAAGTTATAACCCGATCGCGTTGAAATAATATAGTGCCCAAACCACAGTGACTAGCATCAGTGTAGACAATGAGATCTTGGTTCCCTTTAGGAACCACTAAAATGGGAGCGTGCATGAGGAGTACTTTTAATTTATGAAAGGAAGCTTCACACTTATCGGACCACACAAAGCGAACTCCTTTCTTTGTAAGACTAGTCAAAGGAAGAAAAATCCGAGAAAAGTCTATAATAAAGTGATGATAATACCTTTCCAGACCCAAAAAATTGCGAATCTCATGTACACTCTCGAGCCTTTTCCAATTCTAGATGGCCTCGATTTTAGGCAGGTCAACAGAAATACCCTCAGCTGAAACAACGCGACCAAGAAAGCGGACCTGCTTCTCCCAAAAATGTCACTTAGATAATTTTGACTTAAGCTGAAGATGACGAAGGGTACTTAAAACAATGCCAAGTGGTTGGCATGTGCGACTTCATATTTGAAATACACAAGGATATCATCAATGAATACCAGAACGAACCTATAAAGATATTCTTGGAATACCGATTCATGAGACCAACAAAGTATGCCGGAGCATTCGTCAATCCGAATGGCATGACAAGCCACTCATAGGAACCATATCGAGCACGGAATGTTGTAAGTGGTATACTATCCTCCGCTACTCATAGCTGATGAAATCCAGTAGCAAGATCAAGTTGGGAAAAGATCTTAGCTCCACTCAATTGATCGAACATATCGTCAATCCTAGGCAACAGATAACGGTTCTTGATGATCAACTCATTAAGCTTGCGATAATCTACGCACAACCTAAGAGTCATATCAGACTTCTTTACAAATACTACCGCAGCGCCCCAAGGCGAAGAACTGGATCGGATGAAATGTTTAAATTCGAGCTTGAGTAACTACTTTTTAAAATCCTCATTTTCCTTAGCTAACATCCGAGTAGGAGATCGACTAACAGGTTGCGCTCTAAGAATCAAATCAATAAGAAACTCAATGGATTGTTTAGGTGGCAAACCAGAAAACGGATCAAATAGATCAGGAAAGTCACACACAATGGGGATGCGAGATACATCATGGTCATTAGACTCAGTAGAATATAAGGAGGCCATAGTACTATGATCAGCATCCTTAAGAACGAAGATAGAAGATCGAGAATATCAGGATGTCATAAATACAATATCCGCTCATCACTCAAGATTCTAGCCTTGTATTTTACTAACCAGTCCATACCAAGAATTATGTCAAAACCCAAAGAATATATCACATGTAGATTTGCTTGGAAAAATAAGCTACAAATAATTAATTCTACATCTCTACACATCAGATTGAGCATTGCGGATCCCTCGATAGGATTCGCAATCCAGAGAGAAGTCGCTAAACATACAACTACATAGATAAGGCATCTACAAGCTCTTTTGATATGAATGAGTTTGACGCACCCGTATCAAACATGACCCAGATACGATAATCCCTAAATAAGATTGAACCCTAAAGGATAGAAGGCGTACCTTCGGGATGGGATGTACCTCCGGATGCGCTCGCCACATTGAGATTGCCAGGATTTGCCTTCTTAAGCCTCTTAGGACATGAAAAAATTTCATGGCCCTCCTTCTTACAATATCTACACATGTGAGGCTTAGGACAAGCTCGAGCGAAATGATCGAATGAACCACAATTGTAACACCCCTTCGCTGAGGCTGAAGGAGGTGGCATTTGAGCCTGAGAACTAGAACCTCCTTGCTTCTTCTGCTTATTTGGAAATGATTTCGATTTGCGAAACAAAAACTTTCTCTTGCCTAGATTCTTACGAGATTCACCACCATCATCACTATCATTCTCCTTCTCGACTGCCTCGAGATGGAGAGCTGCATCAACTAGTTTTCAAAGGTTCGATCAAGCTGTAGAAGAAGAGACCTTTTAAGATATTTCTTAAGTCCATTCACAAACTTAAGACTCTTCTTGTATGATGTGGATATATGATCTAAGCCACAGATTGATAAGACCTCGAATGAAGCAACACATTCTGGAATAGTCGACTTTCCTTGTTTAAGATTGAGGAAGCGCCTTGCTAGATTCTCTTTTTCCGATTCTGGAATAAACTTCAGCTGAAATCTCTCTCTAAACTCTTTCCATTCTAAAGTGGATTCATCCAATTCGGCCACGAGAAGCTCATACCAATCGAGGGCGCGACCTTATAGCACACTGGATGCTACAAGAACGCGATCATTTTCTGAAATACTCATTCATGTAAAGATGCGCTCATAAATACGAAGCCAAGCCTGGATTTCAAGAACCGACTCAGTGCCCCTAGAGGGCTTACCACCGAGATGAGAAAAATCACTGCATATTCTAGCAAAGGTGGATTTGCGAGGTGAAGAAGATCAAGTGTTCTTAAAAATTCCAATAATTGATCGAAAGGTAAAGTGATTGCCTCCGAGCGTTTATCACTTGCTGGTCGAACATTCTATGTAGGTTGCGGATCAATGGGCGGCTTAAACTCTGATTCAGGGCCTTAACAACTGCTCGTTCCATACTCCTTCTGATGCCTCTTGCCACGACCAACCATAAGCTTTAAGAAAAAAATATATAAGATTAATTACTTAGTAAGAAATTGTGCACAAATTATAGACATGAAAGGAATACTGCAGAATTAAAAACTCTAGTTCCTAGACATATTCTACAAACAATACTGCTGAAACAAAGAGGAAGTTATGAGCATGGCAAGATTATCTGTGTTGCGTCATGATATTTGTATGTGTATTATACAAAGATGTATCATAGAGAGCATAATGTTCTGTAATTATATTGTGTTTTGTTCTAAACCTTGCTTTGATACCAAGATGTAACGCGCCGCCCTAAGACCCATATTATTAGTAAACAATATCAACTAATAAGACTGTCTACTAATACAGAGAAGGCATAATAGGAGCGACCACTCGTGATATTGCATTGGGTAAACATTAATCATTTTTTTCATAACTAATTCTTACCCAGTACACTACTACAGTGGCTTCTGAATTTATTTAGAACAAAACTCAGAATAATACCAAATTCACAACACAGAACAGCATGCCCAAATACATACATCCAGTAAAGTACATCACACACCAAGAGGTTTTAATCCCACAACCCAAAATATAGATACATGTACATCAATACCCCATAAAATATACATCATTTCCATGTCCATATGGCCACAAAAAATGGAAGACAAAATCTATGCAAATCTAAAAGGGTGAAATAAGATGTTTGGAGAACGACAATCATGAAGCAGATGACCTAACCTGTAACTCGGTCTGACCCGAGGAACACATACACGAGTCAGCCTAACATGAAATGATAACATAAAAAGTACGAAAATAACAATTACTATGGATGTTTTCTTTTGGATTATAAAAGGAAAGTTGACACTACATATTGCAAGGATATGTTCCAAGGGTATACGTACAGGAACGATGGAGTATTCATATGACACAATCATGCCAAAAACATAAATCACAAATTTATTAGAATGCAATCGCACAGAACTTCCAAAAACCACTATTCGTAGGAAAGCGAGTGAATTCACAAAAATTCAAATATCAAATTAATTTGAAGCAAAAACACAGATTATGGATCCATCACAGATTGGCAAGCTAAAGCTATGCAAGCACCTGCTACTTCATGGACCGGCTTAAAGCCATAGCCAACACTATAACACACGGAGGGGGCACCTTATATGTTATAAATGACCCGAAGGAGGCTCGAAAGCCTAACACAGATGACCCGGAGGGTGTGCATTTAAATCCCCGCAAAATCCCCGCCACAGCTTGTAGCGCCCTTCGTCCACTACGCTATTTCTATTTAGCGCTGATGAATAATAGATCCGCTTGAAGCCCCGCTATTTTTTGCTTCACCCACTAAAGCAACGCTTTATAGCTCCCGCTTTAGCTATATTATTATACAAACTTGATTTAACTAGTTCTCTTTTTAAACAAACCAATAAAGTTAGCGCAAAAAGGTAATTTCAACATATAAGTATCTAATATATGGTAGAAATCTATTATAGTCATTAATTCTAATGTGTGTAACCATGACATTATTTGATTTTATTATATAAGATTAATAGATTTTACTTTCTTCTACACAAATGATGTGAGAATGATAATTAATTAATTTTAAATTACTTTTTTTACATCTAATGTGCCTTTTTGCACCTCCGCTGTATCCCTTCTATTTCCTCGCTTTATCTCCACTACACCTTTTTGCACGTTCACAGCTATAGAACCACTAAGTGCTTTAACTGCACAGCCCGGAGGTCGAACATAGAAGGCTCAAATGCCTGACACGGATGACCCGGAGGTCAAACATAGAAGGCTCAAAGGCCTAACACGGATGACCCGAAGGTCAAGTACTGGCTTTTCCATAGAATGTGTCACTGACTCAAAGATAGTAACCCAAAAAGCAATAACTATGTGTCCCATACCACACATTATCACTTAACAATTCACACGTCACAAGTTAGTTTCACTTTAAAATCCAAAACTAGAAGAAATCACAAAAAGGCCACAATGGTCATTGGTAAACGCTGAGATATCACAAAATGTCGAGTTTCACTTAGGGGCACATAGGTTATTGGAACACTAAAGTTATTACTTCGATTCGAAGAATCTGGAGTTGAATAAAATCGTTTACTGTCTTGTGCCATATCGCAGGGTTAACAACAATATCCGATCACTAACACATTTACTCAAAGCATGCAATATGTGTGATTTTTTTTTTAAAAATCATACTTTGTAAAATAATTTAAAAGAAAAGTTTATTGGAAAAATCTTTGTAAAATCTATAGCTTGAAAATGCTTACTTGAATAGATTTAAAATATTTCATTAAAACCGTTCTTATTCTCAAAACATAAACAATTCGAAAGCGGTTTATAAAAACAAGCTTGTGTTCATAGAAATACACTGAATATTTCCAAGATTCATATATATCAAATCATGGAAATACCTAGCAAACAACAAGGAACATAGTCCCTTTTTGTTGCTGCAACAAAGATTCACATCAAATTCCATGAAAATTATAACATACGGTTATGGTGCTGAAAAAGAACTTGAATCGTGCTTAAAAACATCAGAAATTTGCACTAGGAAAGTCAAGAAAACATGCGCAAAACACCATAGCAAAACACAGAAAGAAACAGAACTTTCCGGGCCATGGGTCGGCCCCGCTATTCACGAATTTCAGACGGAATGAATCCTGACAAACTTGCAACTTGGTAGCCGATTTCCAGCACCCAAAACTATTCAGATCGACATGAAATTTGACATGCAAGAAGTATAGATCTTTGTCAACACACTAAAAAAAAACCAGATTTCATTAAGAAATGGAGGAGTTATTCATCCATAAACACGGGGTTTTAGCAAGATCGCAACATAGAAAATTTTAGAAATAAAACTTACGTATTTTACCTTTTACTGAACCAAAACAAAATAAAACTCACAAATTTCATGATAGATGAGCGAGGGAACACTCACTTTAATTTGCAGCAAATTGGAGGAAATTTAGAAGCTTTTGGAGGCCAAATTGCTAAGAGATTGAAGCTTTCTTCCCTAACTTCTCAGCTATAGCAACATGCAAGAATATATAGTGAATTTCTCAAACAAAATATGAAGTTGATAAATTAAATCATAGCTTTAGGATGATTACCTATTGTTAATAAGATTAGAGATCCCAAATTGACAATTAGAACAAGTTTGAGGTCAAAATATTAAAGTCACAGTGAAGTTTTTATATAAGCTTCCCTTTTCATTAATGAAGTAGGAGGAATATGTTTTCCTTGTAAGAAAACAATGTATTAAAGATTTCTAGAGAAATCTTTATCTTACCTTAGGTATTTAGGCCCAATTAATTCTCTTAGGTCCAATTCCAAGCAACTAGACCATTAACAATGCAATTTAATCCTTAATGACACCTATTTAAGCTAAAATGATGCAGTTTAACATGCTTTTAACACTTCTCTTCTCACTATAAGTATGTCGAGATTATATTAACATTAACAAAAATTTATAAACATGATGTTTATATTATTTTAAAGTTTTTAACACTTAAAATCTTGTTTACAACAATTTCCACACTTTTATACAAAATGCAACCTTTTTAACATAATTTTGTAAATTTCATAAAACTTTGAATTTGAATATTTCAATAACGCTATAATTCTGCGCAATTCACCAAAACTATACAAAAGTTACATTTTCTATAATTTAATAATATTTTGCAACAAATTTTCATTAATTATTCGAATTAATTATTTTATACTTATTAAAATTCTCTAAATTCCTTATCATACAAATTTGGACATAATTTTGCAAAACTATATTTCTTCTTAACCACCAAAATTTTCAACACATGCTTTCTTAATCTTTTAATAACCCCCAAGCCTTAAATTAATCACCTAAAATGATTAGTTCCTTTCTTTTTACTGCATTAAACCCCAAAATTGCATTTATAAATATCCAACTTGATAATGTATGTTGAATTTACCTGTTGATTTGGTAAATACGACGTAATTACTTCAAAATTTTTACTCATAAATTATTAATACCTACAGCAGGTAATCACTAAATTTCGGTTTTTTACAAGAGAATACCTGAGCAAGATCAAATCATGGTGTGATATGTTGGAGGCTATAGGACATAAAGTTTATGAACCAGAACAAGTCCTCCTTATTCTTAATGGACTAGGTGATGAGTATGAGGCTGTAGAAGCTATCATCTCATCACAAAGAGAGTTCTCATCTATGGACAATATACTTTCAATCTTGTTGTCACATGACACCAGAATTGAAATTAAAAGAGATCAAGAAACTAACCTCAACATCAACTATGCTGCAAACAACAATAGAAACAATAGTCAAGGTAATCAAGGCAACAACAAAACAGATCAACCCTTTCAAAGAGGTGGTACATCTAACCGTGGTAGAGGAAGAGGTAAATGAAGTAATAATAGTAATAAGCCAAAGTGCCAGATATGTGGGAAAGTTGGGCACACAACACCTAAGTGCTACTTTGGGTTCAATCCAAAATATGCTAATAATCTAGGCAATAGTGGTCAAAGAGAAATAACCCTACAGTAAACTTAACACAAACACAAGGGGACACAAATACCTTTAATGAAATAGCAAGAAATTAGAATGAAGCTGCAAGAATTGATCATATTAATTATGAAAGTTGGTACCTCGATTCTGGACAACCAAATCTATAACCAACAACTTGGAAAATCTAAATCTGGGCAATAGAGAGTACAAATGTAACAATTCAATCAGCCTAGGCAATGGTAAGTGTATCAATATATCTCATGTTGGAAAAGGTAGTGCTAGAGGTAAAAGATCGTTATATTTAATTAATCTGTTAAGGGTTCACAAAATAAATAAGAATCTAATTAGTGATCACAATTCGCTAGTGATAACAATGTATATTTCAAATTCTATCCAAATTACTGTTTAGTTAAAGACATACTAAATAAGGATACTCTCTTGCAAGGTGATGTTGTCAAAGGATTATACAAATTTAACTTTGATAATAGTATCAAACATGTAAAGACTCAATTATGTTGCAACGTGTCTGAAAGTAGTAACAAAACCAATAGGAAATCTACTTTCGATCTAGTAAAACACCTTTGATAATGTCAATTTACCTCATATATGTGCCTACTGTCAAATGTGCAAAAGTCATAGATTGCCTTTCAATGATTCTGTACACTAAAACCCTATGAACTTGTTGTTGCAAACTTATGGGGTCCATTCCCAATAAGTACTGACTTTGGATTCAAGTATTATCTATCTACTATTGATGCATATAGCAGGTATACATGGCTGTACTTATTAAAATAAAAATCTGAGACAACAAATGTTATTTTAAATTTTGTAAGACTGGTTGAAAACCAATTCGGTTGCACTATCAAGACCTTTTAGTCTAATGGTGGCATGGAATTTAAACCCCTCAGCGGTTATTTTTAGAAAAAGGGAATAACTCATAGAGTTACATGCCCATACACCTCTAAAAAAAATGGTCTAATAGAAAGAAAGCATGGGCATATAGTTGAGTCTAATTTAACATTATTAGCTCAAGCATCATTGCTACTAAAACTATGGCCAGAGGCATTCAATTCAGCTGGCTATTTAATAAATTGAATGCCAGCCATAGTTCTAGATGGTATAAGTCCAATGGAAAATTGCATGATGTTAAACTAGACTACAACAAACTAAAATTTATTAGTGCTTGTGTTTTACTTACATAAGACCATACAGTTCCAATAAACTTGAATTTAGGTCTAAACCATGCACATTTATTGGATATTGTACAAATCAGAAAGGGTACAAATGTATTGATGCCAGTGGCAGAGTCTACATTAACAGACATGTCAAATACAATGAAAATGTCTTCCCATGTAAGGAAAGCAATATGAAGATCACAAAGAAGGTGTATAATCCAAGGGTTTCAATACCTGAACTACCAAATATCACTAGCATGTGGCCTGATATGAATGACGTTGTGGATGTTGATGCTCAAAGTGATCAACACATGATTGATGAATCATGTCAAGAGCATAGAGAACCGCCCAGCCACTCCAATCAATTACCTGAATCACATCAAGGTAAAGAGTCAGATGATTATAGCAATGATCACACAAGCGAAAGCAATAATGAGAGCAACCCAAGCAATGATGCAAAACAAGAAAGACAAGAAGAATTAAAATCCAATACACGACAGTTTCAAACTGGACATCACATGATAACCAAAGCCAAGAGTGGTATTTTCAAACCCAAATTGTAATCTGCATTGATCAGCATAGATGAACCAGTGCATTATAGTCGAGCAGCAAATGACAAATAATGGAGAAATGCTATGAATAAAGAATACAGTGCTTTAGTCAAAAACAAAACATGGGAACTAGTACAACCACCAAACAACAAGAATATAATTGGTTGTAAATAAACCTACATATTAAGCTAGACTTATGGCCAAGGACTTCACTCAAGAGTATGGATTTGATTATAGTGAAACTTTTTCTCCAGTGGTCAAGCCAGCTATAATCAAACTTATACTCACTATTGCACTGACCAAAGGAAGGGAAATAAAACACCTAAATGTCAAGAATGCATTTCTAAATGGCACATTACAAGAAGAAATATATATATATATATATATATATGCCATACCCAGAGGATTCATACAAAATCCAGATCAAGTATGCAAGCTATACAAAGTCATTTATAGACTAAAGCAAGTTCCAAGAGTGTGGTTTAACAAACTGAAAGCTACCTTAGCATGTGTAGGATCTCACCCAACCAAATCCTACTCATCATTATTTATTAAAATTAGCAGTTCATCTACGTTATACATTCTAATATATGTTAATGATCTTATTGTTACATGTTGCAATGAAAAAGAAATTCATCAGCTAACCGAATACTTGAACAAACAATTCTCCATTAAAGACTTGGGAAACATCTCATATTTCCTTGGCATAGAGGTTAAAAATTATCAGATTTAGAAATACATGTCCATCAAAATAAATATATTTAAGAATTGTTGATTAAAACAAAGATGGACAATGCAAAATATCAGCCAATACCAATGATTCCAAATCAACATTATTCCAAAAACAGAGAAGAAGCCATAATTAATGTCAAATAATATAATAGTGCTGTAGGTGCACTAAAATAGGCAACTATAACACGACCTGATATTGCATTTAGCGTTAACAAAGTTTCTCAATTTTGCATAATCCCCTTGACGAACATTGGAAGGCTGTCAAATGAATCCTAAGATACCTAAATGGATAAATTAATATGGCTTAACACTGAAAACTAGCAAGCAGCTCAACATCACAGCTTATACATATTCAGACTAGGGTACTGATATAGATGACATAAAATCCATAACACGATACTGTATTTATGTGGGTAACAGTTTAATTTCATGGTGCTCTAAGAAGCAGTCAACTTTATCGAGATCTAATGCAGAATCAAAGTACATAAGCTTAGATAATGCTACTTCAGAAATTATATGGCTACAATATGTTCTCAAGGAACTGGATCTAACATCAAAGAGGAAACCCACAATATGGTGTGATAATCGAAGCACAATTTACATGTCAGCTAACCCTATTCAGCATGCTCGAACGAAAATATAGAGATAGATTTATATTTCATTCGAGAATAAATTCAAAAGGGAAGCCTATAAGTCAATTATATACCAACAGTTCATCAACAAGTCGACATTTTTACCAAAGCACTATCAGCTAAAAACTTTATCATACTTAGAGAAGAGCTAAAGATAAAGGATTATTACAACCAGCTGAAGACTTCTCAGATCCAACTCAGTCATAGCTTCAGTGCTCCTCTTAGATCTGCCATCTTCTCAACTCGAATGCTACAGCCGCCACTATAGATGAGGAACTTCAGCCTATACTCTCATTTGTAGATTGCATGGAAAAGGGTTTGAGATGAACACTAACCCTAATTTGAAAGGGGGAAATTAAAAAATGAATGAGTAGTGTTGACTGTAGGGTTAAGGATATAAAATCCTTTTATATAATGTACAAGGCCTGTTAGTATTAGGTTTCAGTTATTAAGCCCAAGCGATTATATATATATATATATATATATATATGTGTGTGTGTGTGTGTGTATGTATATACATATATATACTTTTAAACGTTATAGTCTATTAATAATAAACTTTCTCATTTCTGTTGAAATCTTTTTACTGCTTTAACACTGTTTTTATCTACAAAACAGGTACATAGATTTGTACGGTTCGTAAAACCTTCAGGGAAGGCTTGAAAAGGAAGGTGACCAAGGTTGATTGCCAAAGCCACCACAAGATGTGCAGGTTTCCCAAAAAAAAAGACAAAGAAATGCAAAAGCAACAACTAGTAAAATATAAGGGAAAAAGGCAGCCAATAACACTACTGAAACTCGAACAACTTGCCTCATGAAATAGTACCCAATGCACAACCAACCGATCTGCTAATGCCATTATTTTATAGCGTTGATGCCTGGGCACAAAGCTTATTTCAATTGACAATCACCATCAAAATGTTTCATTCCAGCTATTGCCCCTCAAAAGGGATTTGCCATCTTCAGTTGTCTAGCCAGCTTAGCCCTAAAACCAGGCCTGAAACCATTCAATAAAACATCTTGAATATACAGATGTTGAAATCATGCTAAATGAACATATCATAGCACAAAAAGATCGAACAATTAAATATAACAGAACTCATTCGCAATCCGGTCTCCTAGAACCACTTTCCAAATGTGTTTAGTTATTACACTCAACTACCAAACTATTTATTATTGCTCTATGTCCGTCTCTACAGAATATCCATAGGATTATCACAAAAATTAAGGTAGTGTCTAGTTTGAGTTTTCAACGTTAATCTCAAAAGGTGCAAAGACTTGAAGGATAATGGAGGCGACATACCAAAGGCGGAGGGACGATGGATGGATGAAGTTGTCATCGTTCTTCCATTGTTTCTTAAAATATGGAAAATAATGAAAAGTTATTTTTTTTTTGTTAACATCATTTTGTAGAACAATAGTTTTTTACGATATGTATGCATCGTTCGTACTTTTGCATGTACGAAAACCCAAAATAAAAAACTAGAAACTAAAACACCTTAATATTTGGTTCAAGGATTAAATCTCATCTAACCTTCGACAGAGTTAAAGGTATGTACAAGAGACAATTATATAATTTATTGCAAACTACAAACTTACAGTAAAATCTCGTTTGCAATAAAGGCTTTCCATTTTCTGTTTTGTACCAGATATAATGTGTTATGTTCATTACTAATTTGATTGAAGTATATTTACTAGAAAATCCGTAAGTGACTTGTTTTGATAGAGTCATGGATATGTTATATAAACAATTATATAATTTGTTACATAAGCTTAACTCGATAACCAACCTTAATTCAAATAAAAGGCACTACTTCCTATTATACACTTAATATAATGTATTGTATTAATTTATTTATTCAAAAGTATATTTAATAGAAAATCCTTAAATGGTACAGTTTGTGATTGTAGATAAGAAATATTATGATGGTAATTAAATCATTGGATTAAAAATAAATACAGCAATTGATTGTTCCTAATGAAAATGCAAAAAGACGAGATCGATTTATACATTGAGACTAGATTATGCAATGCTCTTAAACGTTGGGCACTGTATTAACCTTGACCACCGAGGGCTCCAAAGTGTACTTAATGATAGTTACTGGATGACTAAGCAATGACTCACTCGATACTGTTTGTCGGTTAGTATAACAAAGGTAAAAATAACAATAATTGTGACTGATTTACATAGGTCTATCAACTTAAGAATACCTCAACCTTCAACTTAAAAACTTTGCTTTTGTTATAGTCAAACCATGACACAACGTTCACTGAGTGACTGTAGTCCGATAGAGAAGTATCAGAAGTTATATATTATTCGAGGAAGGATTCATTTATCATTTATACGAGGTTAGTATCATGATCAACTCTATTCGATACAAAGGTAAAGACTCTAGCCACAAAATTTTAATTTACATTAATTGTTATTACCAAGCCAAGGACTTTGTACTTATGATATAAAGTTGAAAACGAATGGTATTGGAATTTTGATCATTGCCAAGTTACATAAGCTCAAAATGATATATTTTAGATGAAAAGAATTGATGTAAATAAAAGTCAAACCCCGATAATGCTTAAAAATGAAGTTGGATTTTACTATAACTAAGTAAGTTACAAATTTGGCTTAACTATCACATCACCAACTAAGTGATATATAAAGGTTATTATTAAAATAGTTCGATATTAGTCGCTGACCAAATTATCATTTGACGACTCACACAACCAAAATAATGAATTTTACTTTAACCAAACTATTTACTTACTTATGATCGTCGTAAATTAATTAATACTTACGAAATATTAATTATAAAATTATTATTCTGATTTGAGAAATAAACATTACCAAATATATTTAAGATAACTATAAATATATCAATCAATATACAATACTGATAAAAGACTATGTCTGCAACGACCTGTAATTTTAACAATTTAGAAATGTTAAATCAAATATCGAAATTGTGAATCGGGTAAGGCATGGTGTTTATTAGATCAGTATGGTTACTCCAAGCTAGATCAATATGGTCACTCCAGGTTGGATCACTTACAAGTTAGACCTTTAATTTTAATAATTTAGAAAAAAATAAATTGAATTATATTAAATTTTATCAATTTTCCAAAAAAGATCGGTATGGTCACTCCAGGTTGGATCACCTCCTAGCCTCATCAGACCGCATGCCATTTACTGGATTAGCCTTATGTGGCATCATTGGATCATATCACCACTTTAGGGATCATATCAGATAAGGCATCATTTCATCGGGTAGGGCTAAGACCTGGACTTCAGATCATATTTGGCGTTTTGTTATTTGGTATTGGATCATTCACTCAAGCATTATGGATCAGTGTGGGCTTAGGATGGATTGACATTTAGATCACGCGCTAACACTTGGCAAGGACTTTGCCATTAATCGGATCAGTTCATTGAATCAGCACCAATTCGATCCTTGGATTGGTGCTGATCCTGTCACATATTGGTTTGTTCATTCCAATATCTTCTCGCTTGGACTTCAACGCAATCTTACTTGTGCTCCTTGATTTAAACATTTATATTTCTAATTCAATTTTTTTTTAAATTTTAAAATATAATTTGCGCTTCTAATTTTCTTTTAAATACTTCTTATTTAAAGCATGAATATATTAAAGGATGGTTAAACAAAGTTCATTCACTTAAGGGTATACTTAGAAAGGGTAAAAAAATTGTTTTAACAAAACTTACATATAATATATAAGGAAATTTTAAGCATCATTTTATATTGACATATGATAGTTACTGCTAAAAAACTAGCCAACATAGCTAATCCAACAATAACTAACAATATTTGGATATTATTATTACCTAATTAACAGTTGTAACTTATATACCGTACGACTTATAAAATTATTTTTTCATATATAAAATATATTCTTAGGTAAAATTACTTTATTTATCTATGTCAAAATCAATATGGATTTTTCCTATTCAAGAATTTAAAAATCCTTAATGATTTCATAGCGTCCCATATACCGGCCAAAATATATAAATGCTCAATACAACGAATAACACAATGTACAACATATTTATAACACTAATTAGTTTGGGCTCATATATACATATATATATATGTATGTATATGTATATATAAACACACTCTTTAACTCATAACAAGGTATTCCATTACCCCATCTCTTGATGAGTTAACCCCGACAGGCTTTGGGTTTCTCTCAACCTCACACTGATACCAACTATAACAACCCACCATTTTAAAAGATCTGGATCGACAAAAACAACATATATCTTCCCAAACCATTCAAAAAGATGAATTTTTAATGGTATTTAAATATAAAAATAAAGAAATGATAAGAAATGGAATAAAAATCTCATAGGGAAGGAACCGGTCCCGATCTAAAGTGAATTCGAGGGAGGTACCCCTCAGCCAACTCCATTGCCTTGTGATGCACTAGGTCCAATTTCAGCAACTATACCTGGCCTTATGGCCTTCCAAATTCATCCATCCAAGCAAGAAAAATAGCCACCATCTTCTCTTACAGTTTGAGTAATCCTTTCTGTCATTCCAAGTGAGTTTCCAATTCCATGGCCACTCCATCCATCTCCTCCTGAGTTAGATAGATGGATGGGTTTCTAGTGGAGTAAGCCTCTTGGCTCCCTTCCAATCCAACACGTTTGGCCTGAGTAGAAGCGTCTACTTTCCTCTTTCTAGCCATGTCCAAGTCTTAAAACAATCCAAATCAAAAGTCCAACGGGGCCCCCTACCTGTAACAACCCGGAAATACGAGCCAATTTAAAAATTTTATTTTGGCGAATTTAGCGAAGTTTGAACATTTAAAATAGATTATTTTAAATAATATCGACGAAAAATTTATTTGAAAAGAATTCAAACCAATATATTTATATAGGTCGTCGTTAGAATATAAATAATTATTTATAATTATAAAAGGAATTGAATGGCGCGGTAGTTCGATAATTCGATTTCAAACTTCAATTGAATGTACCGGTTGCGAAACAAACCGAATTTAAGTGAAACCAAAAATAATAGGATCAAATTGGGAATATCATTCCCACGAATCCGAAAAATCGAAATTTCATAGCGGGAATCAAAAGATATGCCCAGTTGAAAATTCTGAATAGTCGCTATGGAATTCAGGCCCTTAAAAATAGCCATTTTGCAAACAACCTCGGATTTTGACGAAACCACTTTTGTTGGATCCGTGATGTCAAATTATTGCTAGGTTTCAAAATTCATAATTTTCTGAATCAATATGTGAGCGTGGCGAAGTCAAACGCGTTTTGACTGTTTCAGTCAAATTGGGTCGACCAAAAAATGGTCATTTTTCAAACGGTCTCAGAATTTGACGAAATTAGTTTTGTTAGGACCGTATCGTCAATACGAAGGTAGAAATAATTTTTCTGGAATTTTTAGAGTACGTATGTGACCACGGTAAATTGAAATGTGCGGTCAAATTGAATATATAAAGAATTATATTTTAAAATCAACGGAAAATGATCGTAACGGTCACATTGGCTTACGATACATATCCCATTGTGTTCGAAATGGGGGTAATACGCTAGAGACGACAGTCGTTGGATGTGAATTGGAGTTCGAATAAAATTTCACCTTTTTGGAATTAAAATAATAAATAAATTAAAAATAAAACCCCTCCCTTACCTCTCTCTCCCCTCCCCTATTCTCTCATTCGATTCACAAAAAAAAAGAGATTGCCATCGCGCTGAGCGTGACGACGCTGCCCCTCCGCCACCGCCCAGGCGGCGCAGCCGACCTCCACCCCGCCCACATGCCATCCTGCTCTCCCCCTCCGCCCTCGTTGCTCCCTCCTCCTCCAATCGATGCTCCAAGAAACCCTAGCCCCCTTAAAAACCCGCCGCCACCCCCTTTAGCCACTGCAGGCTCCAACGACGAGACCCCTTCGCCTCCTTCTCCTCGCGTAGCATCACTGACCCCCCTCCTACCTGAAGCCGACGATGAACGCCTGCCTCCCCCCTCCAGCTCTCCTCTCGCGCTCACCCGCCTTCTCCATCAGAAAATCGGTGAGTTTCTCTTTGAATTTCAGTTCTAAATATAAGTAAACATTATTTCAAAATTCTGAAATTAAATGGATTTTAAATTAAATAAAGTTTAAGTTTTAAATAAAGGAAGGTCGTATTTTTACTATAGAAAAGAAGCGATTTTTTTATCATGAAAAAGTAACGATCTTTATCATACAAAGTTAAATTTTTTAATTTAAGAAAGCTAGGATTTTTAAATTATAAAAGATAGGGTTTTTAGAAATAGAAAAGTTAGGATTTTTAGAGATGAAAAGGTCGGGATTTTATACACATAAGCTGATGATTTTTATCACATAAAGATGTGATTTTTACAATGAAGGAGGGGTATAAAAATATAATTTTTATACAAGCATGAAGTCAAAAATATAATTTTAACAATATAGAAAGGTTAAAAATATAATTTTTATACTAGTGGCATATTAAAAATATGATCTTTATTATCTGAAGAGCGAAGAGAAAATATGATTTTTGATTATATACTAGTGATTATAAAAATACAACCTTTATATGTGGTTGTAGCGAATTAACAATATAAAGAAGTGATTTTGTTTAAAATACAAGTTGAGATTTTTATATAGATAAAAATTCGTTTTTATATATATGAAGCGTTATAAAAATAAAATTTTTATAATGTTAAAGGCGAAATTTTTATGATGTTAAAGGCGAGATTTTTATATATATGAAGTGAAGATATAAAAATACGATTTTTATATAGCGAAATAAAAATTAGATTTTTTGTTATATATATAGTGAAATAAAAATGTGATTTTTATATATGTAGCGAATACAGGCGACGAAAGTGACGAAGGACAAGCACAATAAAGATTTCCTACATATGAAGAGTCGTGACGTTTGGATTAGCTTTCGGTGAGAACTTCTCACTTTAAATTTCTTTTTCTAGTTATATATATACTAGGATGCAGACAGTGTTTAGTAGCACCCGACACCATCGTTCACAGACCATGGACTTGTTTGTTTGGTTGTGTAGTTGGTTAGATTATTTGATTTGAATTTGATTGTTTGGTGAAATGGAATGGATTTGATTGATATGTGTATGGCGTGGGCCATTATTAGACCGGGGATAAGGCTAGGCCTTGTCCCATTTCTAGTATCGTGCCGTTATGCCACCGAAATTTTCTAAAATAAGTTAGAAAAAAAGATATCATTTTATTTAATAAATGAACTGAATAGAATATTCATAGGTTGAATAAAATAAGTTGGTCGTTAAAAATATAATTTTTAACGTGAATATGAATAAATAAATATTCATTTACAAACCGGACAGTTTGTTTATGTACACCTATTTGAAGGACATTGATTGGGACGATAAATTTTACACATTGCCCAACTGCACAAATAAAATCTGTGTTTGATTGTTTGAAACCCTACACGGGTATTGGGATAAAATACGGCATACACCAATCCCAATAATTAGTTGTATGTCGATCGATTGATTGACAGGCTGTTATAAGCGTTAGATATCTATATTTGATGCTTATACAGAGTAGTGCACTTTGGATGATGATTGATTATTTATCGTTGCTATTATATACATGTGTTGTGTGGAATCCAAATAATTAACTTTATATGGTGATTGATTGGGCCTCATTCCAATTGGGAAAATAAAGAATATTACAAAATAAAGGTTCATGTGTTGACAGTACTCATCCGTTGAGATTAGTCATGTGTTGAACGAAATATTTTAACAATAAAATTTACTTCTTTATCATATATAAAATTAGAAACTAACTTCTTTATAAAATAAAGGTTCATGTGTTGACAGTACTCATCCGTTGAGATTAGTCAGGTGTTGAACGAAATATTTTAACAATAAAATTTACATCTTTATCATATATAAAATTAGAAACTAACTGGAAAATATATAAGATGAGTGGTCTCCTGGATATTGATCTGATGTTGGTTTTGGCCTTCGGGGTAAATATTCAGGGAATCGTTCTCTTACTAATTTACGGTTGGAGTCTGATTTGAAATCAAACGATAGATACCATAATTTTTATAAAATATATTAAATAACAAAAATAGTCACACGTGGATAGTACTCATTCGTTGAGATTAGTCATGTGTTGAAAAAAATATAGAGTCATGTATTGAAAGAAATATAGATTCATTTGTTGAATAGAATAACGAAGTTATTGAAAAATATAAAGCCGTGTTGATTAGAGAAGCGCTATTTTGACGTGAACGATATTTATATCGATTATATTCGTTTTATAATGAATAATTGAAAAGAAAACGAATTCGAATTGAAATGAATTGAATTGAAAAGAAAACGAATTCGAATTGAATTGAAAAGAAAACGAATTCGAATTGAAATGAATTGAATTGAAAAGAAAACGAATTCGAATTGAATTGAATTGAAAAGAAAACGAATGCGAATTGAAATGAATTGAATTGAAAAGAAAACGAATTCGAATTGAATTGAAAAGAAAATGAATTCGAATTGAATTGAATTGAAAAGAAAATGAATTCAAATTGAAATGAATTGAATTGAAAAGAAAACGAATTCGAATTGAAATGAATTGAATTGAAAAGAAAATGAATTCAAATTGAATTGAAATTTGAATTGAATTGAAATGAATTTAAAACGAATTTATAAGGAAAAATTCAATTTTGATTTGAATTTGAAATGGAAGTTGAAATTGTTTTTGAAACGAATTTAAAACTATTTATAAAATTTGTTTTAAATAGAAATCGACGAAATATATATTATATATATATAATATAATGCCCTGAATAGAACGCGCCGCGGCAGTTCGTAAATTTCGACCATTGACTTCGAACGGACATTACGGGAGATCCGACCGTCGGATTCTCCTAAAACCGGAACCGTTGGGTTCGTATCGAAAAGAGCTTTCTAACAAATATTAGAAATTTGAAAACTAACGGTTGGATTTGGAGATATGTCCAAATCAATTTCAGAAAAGGTCGTTGTAAGTGCAGTTCGATGGCCGTTGTTGGAAATCGACTGTACGAGCCTTGATAAAATTATTAAAAATAGTAATAATTTGTGTAAAATCATAAGAAATGATTTGGGAAAAATTGGGATGAAAAACTCCATGTTTGAAAAGATAAAAATAGATTTTTATCGAAATGAACTAGTTTTGAACTAAAATTAAAACCCATTTATTTTTAAATAAATAAATTGGATTTGAAATGGGTTTTAAATAGAATTGATTCGTGGGTTTATCGTGAACGGTGTTTTAAATAACACTAGTTCTTTAACCCGATAATAAATAGAATGTGATTTGGGTTTATCGTGAACTGTGTTTTAAACGACATTAATTCTTTAACCCAGTAAAAGGAGTTTTAATGAATCTTTGATTAGATTAAAATGTGGATTGATAATATAAATTATCAAATCTAGAAAAGGATCGAGAATGGAGTATCGCCGGTTTTGCTCCAAGCGATAGTTAAATCTTTAATTAGATTTGAACGTGAAATGATAATTAAATTTACCGATAACGCCGTGGTGTTAGTTATGGGGTAATAACAGTTTTGCTCCATGGGATGAATAGGTTGGGATTGGGAAATAAATTAAATAATTACTTCGGTGTGGTTCGTTAATCCCGACTAGTTTGGAAAACCATAATTTGGTTTGATATGACATCCAATGGAAGATTAAAGGATATTTTTTAAAGGATTTATCTTTGATAAAATTAATGGGAACCTTTCCCTAAGAATTGAAATTTAGAAACTAGTTGTAGGTTAGTTAAGTAAAATGGTTTCCTGGATATTGATCTGATGTTGGTTTCGGCCTTCGGGGTTAATATTTGGGGGACTGTTCTCGTGCTAATTTACGGTTAGTGACTGATGAATTGGAATGAGGCGTATGTTGTGTTTGTGTAACATTTGCTTATTATATACGCGGGTTACTTAGAAAGGCCGGGTTTATACCCATTCTGAATAACTGATTCGACGATAAGTCGAGGATGAAGACGGTGGTTGAAGACCGGAAGTCTTCACATCGTTTGGGTGATTACTGATGATCTTGATTGGGCTGTACACCCAAGATGAGGGAATCAGTTGGTGGTCATCCATACGTACTTGGAGATCGATGGATATGCGAGGAAAGTGCTTCCGGTTTCGTTCAGACCCAGAACGAACTTAAATGGATTATGTGTCTGACATTAGATTTTATTATGTGTTGATTGATTTCTGTTAAATATATATCTGTTTTGCGGCGGAGAATTTATTCTCTTGCTTAACGCCCTTCTCTGAGACATACGAGCTTAGAGGTTATATATCGATAGATATCAATCGCATGGCATGAATTGCCTGTGTGGCACGCTGAGTTGCATGGATCAAGGCTTCTGTTGAAAAGCAAAGTCTTGTGGTTGATGATCAAAGCACGGCCTACGTGGCAGCTTTGTGTATAGCGTGGATTCGCGAGCCTCACACCTCGGTATGAGTCAAAAACGGGATGAGGACCCAAGGAGTGCACGACGTTTCTTTCTAGCTATGGGTGGTGTCAGTGACCTACCAGCCCTGACATTTATATACTTTTCACCTTTGTGATTTGGATGCGAGGCGCCTCGAATATAGGTCCTATAGTGCCGGGAAACGTGTGTTCAGGAATAACTAATCCTCAAACGTAAGGGAGGACCGGTCTTGGAGGATCCCAGGTGTTACCCAGAGTGTGTAGTCCTAAGACATTTGCTAGAGTGTCTCAAATCAGAGAGGAGCTTTCCCCTTGCCTCGACTCATGACGGAAATCCAATTTCCAATACGAGATATTTCGGTTTTATTTGTAGAGCCTAGTATGGCGACATGATAGATGGTACCCATGCCGCCTATGATTGATATTTATGATTGAAATTGTTTTGACACTATACACTTATAATAGTATCAAATGATTTGTTTTAAACGTACCAAGCATGTTTGACTGTTATAAGGGAAAACCCTATCCTCCGGCTTGCGTTGCATTGTGTGATGGGACCTGGGTCTTATAATAGCTTCATTTTTCGAAAAAGCATTGCGTTGTCTTTTCTATGCACTGGTATTCTTGGGAGGAAACCCGTTCCGTGTTATACGGCGTGGTCCCTTGAATTACTCTCTTTTAAAGTAAAGTTTTAAATAACTGCTTTAGTTCTCACACCAGTCACATGACTGACCTGGAGTTTATTGTTTTAACCTAAACTCTGGGTGCCCTTATTTTCGACACGGGCAGCTAGTAGTTTTGGTTTTGCAGATTTATATTCACAGGATCCTGATTTACAGCTGGAATGATGCTCGGAAAGCTCTGTATCCTATTACTTTCAGTTGTGTTCTGTATTATTTTCCGCTGCTATGTAATTTATTGTAATCTCTGATATTTATCGAATGTATTTTATTTATTCATACTCTGTATATTCTTGTATTCTGATGAATTGTTGTAATAACAATGGAATGTTCTTCTGTTTGCGTTCTGATTTGTCCTGTTCTCAAGGTAATCCGGGCTTTCCTTACCAGGGAAGTTACGGGCTATCACACTACCCAACGAGCCAAAAATGTTAGACGTAAATTTGGTCACTTCTCACCTAGCAACGGGAATGAATAATATCCAATAACAGTAACAAAAAAAATCAATATAGATTCATACGTAGAGTGCGTAAAAAGTAAATGAACACACGAGTTTATAATAGTTTGGCAAGGTGCCTACATCCATTATGAGGTAACCTTTGGTTTTTACTATTCAATTACGATTACAATCCTAATTTGGTTACAAGAATGCAGAGAAAAAAATATTGTAGTTTGAAAATAGCAGGGTCCCTGTGTGGCAGGGCCAAAAAGATAAGAGAAGATCCCTAAATGAGCCATCTGGTGGTGTATTTACAATTGCACAAGAGGTTAGACCGGACATAAATAAAGGAGCACAAGTAAGAATACGTTGAAGTCCAAGTGAGAAGAGATTGGAATAAACCAACCAATATGTGATAGGATCAGTACCATTCCAAGGATCGAATCGGTGTCGATTCGATGAACTGATCCGATTAATGGCAAAGTCCTTGCCAAGTGTTACCACATGATCCGAATGTCAATCCATCTTAAGCCCACACTAATCCATAATGTTTGAGTGAATGATCTAATGCCAAATAACAAAACGCCAAATCTCATCTGGTGAAGGTCATAGATGCTGGGAGATGGCCCCTTTCAATTCCTTCGAAAGGGTGATCCCTTCGACCCGGTCGAAGGGTCCTTTCCGTTGCTTTCCGTCTTTGTGCGGCTTCAGGTGCCATCATCAAAATTCTGGCGATGCTTTCGCCGGTACGAAAGGCTTATTTTGCTTCTAAACCGATCATTCCAACTTGCCACTTTATGACCTATATCGGTTGTTGTCTCGATGCTTTTGCCATTTTTATACCTATAACTTCGGAGGCTCTTATCCTTACGAAAACTTACTTCTCGAGCTTTTCTCCTTAGTGCCTTGGTGTCGTTCCCCTACCCTTTCTGAAAGCTCTTAGACAATTTATACCTCGGATTAATAGAAAATAACCCTTGCATTTTACTTCTTCTATTATATTCAATATAATCTAATTCGCAATGCTTACGCCCATACGAAATGGTTTTCAGGTAATAAATCTGATCCCGGTCTCTCCGTAAGGACAACATAAAATTAAATTGGCTTATACTTCGATAGTTGGTTATTTAACTATCAAAGAAACAAAGATACAAACAAACTTTCATTTCAGAATTCAACCAAGCAATATTGAACCCCTCTTTAATAAATTAAATCCTTCTCAACATTTTATTATCAAATATATTTACCGAGATATTTTTCAAAACCTCTTTGGCCTATTATGATACTTGGAAAACATTTCCATATTTCATGAATCTCTTTAGTTTCTATACTTAAAAAAATATCCGTTATTACAGTTGGAAAACATTTCCATTTACTTATCTCTTTCATGAAAGCAATAATTTTCTATACTTGGAAAATATTCATTACTATATCTCCAAATTGCACTTTCTTGGGTTATGTTACAACCGGATTTCGCACCGAAACCATATGAGAGTGGAGGGGAATCAGAATGAAACTAGCATTAGAATGGAACCAGAGAAGCCTATGGCCGATACCGAAAGAAAAATAAGGAAAAAGATCAGGTCTATATGTTATCGTTACCAACATAGGAGTCAGAAGCTTGATACCGATACAAGGAAGATAGCGGTAAGGCGATACTGAAACTTACACATAATAAGCAATCAAAAGTGAGCATGACACCGAAACTGAAAGAAAACAATGGAGGAAAACCAAAGGAATGTTATTCGATACCGGGGTAAAGAGCCATCAAAAGAGAAACATGGACGATAACCAACATGGAGACAAAGTTCTATCGGCATCAATCAACTTGATATCGATACTGTAGATAAAGATAAAGCCAAACCTTAGAGCACGAAACCAATTTGGATTTTGGTAAAGAGCTATCGATACCATTACACTTGGTACCATACCACTACCAAGAAGCTGCTTCAAAATTACGAAGGAAGGAACATAAGCCAACACATAGAAGCTGCTAAACCAAGGCAGAGCTTATAATTTGCTATCGGAACAGAGGCATATTATCGAAACCGAAAGCAGAGGGGAAGCTATCCATAACAATTTATTTGGTATCGATACACTGCATGAAGGCTGCACCATGTTCGTAAAGATATAAAAAGCCAATGGCGACACCCAGAATATAGAAGAAGGACGATATCAGCATCGTAAAAGAGCCGCCAAAGCTGAAAGCACTCAAAACCAGGCTTTCTACCATGCCCAACTAAAAGGGGGCCCATTTTGTCTATAAATAAGACCCTAGCTGTCTCATTTCAGGGGACTTCTCCTTATTCCACAATCTTGTATCCATTTCTTAGAGAGAAAACCGTAATTTATAAATCAATTTGGGTATTTTGAGTGTAACCACTTATGTACTTATGCAAATGATCAATAAAGAGAGAAATCAACACTTGTCACCAATTTCATGCATTTTCTTACTACTTGCCTTCGATAATGCCTCCTAAGATTTTGACAATGTTTCAAACCTAAGTACAAATTACCATAGTAGCCTTCCTCAAACCATTTAGCTTTCTAACTTGCCTAGAGTTTACGAAACCCTTATCCCAAGATAACCATTGGTCCTTGGGTCTCGTAAGCGTGATACTCACCTCTTTGAAAGAAGAGTAACTAATCTTTGGGTTTAAGACCTTGATACCTAGAAAACGGTGATTTGACTCAAGCTTGTAGGAACTAAATAATTCCTAAGAATCCTTAGGTTCATACCCTTGTTCCTTTATTACGTTGTTGAGAAAAAATTACGTTAACATTTTGGTGCTAGAAGGAGGGCCTTGAACCTCCGTCCCTTTAGATAACATTACCACATCCCTAGTTGTTCCGTCCTCCTTGGACTAAGCTTTGAAGAAGCAAAACTATGGAGAAAAGGTCTCGACAAAGATCTTCTAAATCTTAAGTAGCTACGTCCAACATCAGCGATCCAGGAGCTTTGGAAGAACAAGGGCTTAGGCTGGAAGCCCTAAAGATTATGAATAAGGAAGTAGAACCTTATGGCCCTGACCGTTGGAGCATTAACCCTTTCCACGTAGGATCAACCCCCATCTTTTCTCTAAGACATTCTACATCAAAGGAATACAACCTATTCACTCACTTAAAGAAATCCATCCATCACATGCTAGGGGAACTATATTTAAGCAAAGAATAATGGAGGACTTCAATCACTTAAACTTAAAATGGTTAAGAAGGTTGCACCTCAGCCTCAAGACACAGTGAAAAGAAAGCTTGAGGATGAAGAGGAATCGATAAAATCAAGTAATAAAAGGGTTAAGTTCCGATGCCGAAATGAAGTCTTTGAGTCAAGACTACCTGAAGAATGCGAACTTACCACATCTATTGAGAATATCTACTTTCTAACCAGACACGAGCTTAACTTTTGGACATCACTAAAGAAGAAACCTAAGAATGAAGTCAATTGGGAAGTCCTATTGCCACTTCCATATGATGAACGGACATGAAACCAATCACTATAGAGTTCTAGAAGGAATGATTACCAAGTTATTTAATCAAGACCAGTTATACAGATATGTAACGAAAACTTAGCTAACTACTACAAAAGATTTCTTGAAGAAAGAGTATCTACATGAACAGGAGTATGGAACTCCTTAAAATTTGTAACCACTTGAAACGAGTGAAGCTACCTACGATGGTAGAATACCCTTGTCACCACAAAGATGTCCAGGGGAAGGCACCCCTCGGAGGGTGGGTGGTGGAGTGTAAGCCTTTAGCCACATCTAACTCAGAAAGGGCCAGGTTAAAGCATAAAAAGTGTAAGCCTCTGTCCCCGAGGTGGAGCAACTAAAACCATTACTCGTCCCTACAATGTCGTGTGTAAGGCACCCTTAGAGGGAGGGGGGTGAGTGCAAGCCTTTATTCGTGTCCAAATTAGACAGGGCCAGAGTAAAGCATCAAAAAACCTTATCTTCATTTACGATGGACATGCTAATGTACTCCTTGGAGGGGGTGATGTGTAAGCCTCTATCACCACCTACGATGGCCATGGTAGAGCATTAAAAGAATAAGCCTTTATCTGCACGTACGATGGCCAGGTTAAATCTAAGCCCTTATCACCACCTATAATGGTCAGAGTAAAGTGCATGTGGAGGTCGGGTAAGTCCTTGGGCCCTGCTTGTGAATAAGCTAGCCAATCACACCGGACACACAAGCCCAAATAGTGGCTAACAAAGCACGTATATCCTCTTCTTTGACAATCAAGAGTCCAAAGAGAGGCTCAATAAGCACGTACATCCTCTGCTTAGATCTAATCCCGCAAAAGGGAACAAAATCTCTAGAGGAGCACTCTAAGAACGTTGTCTCCACTACTTACATCAATATTCTGCGGAAAGGGAACAAAAGCTCGAAATAAGAGCCCTTAAAGCACGTATAACCTCTACTTTAAAGGATAAGCCTGGAATTTGCACAAACAATGACAAATACCCGAATTTGGGTTTGGTTCGGGACTTCTAATAAACATCAGAAGCATATTTCTTGTCTTCTATCAAATACCTGAATCTGGTTTGGTTCGGGACTTCTAGTAAATAGCAAAAGTAGATTTCTGGTCTTCTATCAAATATCCGAATCTGGTTTTGGATCGGGACTCCTACTTATTGGCTGAAGAGAATTCTTGGTCTTCCATTACAAATGCCTGAGTATAGGCTGCAGAACTCCAGTTTAAGATTTCCAGAAGAAGGTTTCTGGATCCTTATTATAATACCCTAATCTGGGTCCCAAGACTATAATTCTCGTTTCCGAAAAAAGATTTCAAGTTGGTTTCCCTGTTTAAAAAATAAGATGCTATTATACACAAACCCTATTCACCAAAGTTAATATAGATAACATCATATTTTGCAGAAAGGTTTATTACACAAATTCCTAAATTTATCCAAACGAGCTTTAAACTCTTTCGGTAGCACACACTGAAAATTACATGCTTTGGTGCTGCTCCTCAGAACACCTATTGTTTATATTACATATCAATTCAGCATGTCTAGTTTTAAGTCTTTTTAAGATTATTTCTCTGTCATCATCCAAGAAGTTAAAAGGAAGCCGAGGGTATTTCATATAAACACATTACAGTTCCCCTAAAAAAAGATCTCTTCTATATAACGATTCTGATGAATACCCTCCCTTCAATTTAGAAAGTAAGCATAAGGCATCTTTTGATATAACATCTTTATATAGAATAAAATTATGCTATTACATGAAATAAATTCAAAAGTCACAAACACAGGAAAATATTATCAAAAGCATACATTCACAAGCATATGGTTTTACAAGTATTCTTCTTGTTCATACAATATTGATCTTTTAAACAACTCAGTGACGAATCCGTTTTTTATACTTAAGCTTATCTCGGGGTAAGTCCCTGGGAACTGAAAGATCCCTTGGTAGGTTCCAACAAGCCCCGAGATGAAAGTCAGCCCCACGTTCGTTTAAGCAATGTCTATGGAGACCTCGAAGTAGACCGCTACTAAACTCCCCTAAGAAGGAGAAATCCACTATTTCAAATCTACTATAAACTGTATAAAAGAAGACTACTAAAATATCCCTATTCTCTATTAGCATCCAAAATAAAGTCATTAACTCCTTATTTTCCTCAAAAATTGTCTCTCTTTGGATCGAGATGCTTTCAGTCTTGGTGCAGCTTCATGTTCTTTATAACACATAAGTTTAGAAGCACTTTTATCAAGATCATGATATTTTTGAGATAAGGCATTAAAATCTTTCAATAACTTCTCATCCTCTAAATGTAATCGAATGATTTCCTTATGTTTCTTATCTAACTCTACCTTATGGTAATAGGCAATATTTTTTCTAGTCTATATAATATTACAGGAAACTGATTGTCATGAATTTGATGGGGAAAGGAAACACTTAAAAAGTGAAAGTCATACCTGAGAGATAGGGATTTCGGCGGCTAGTGGGTGGTTGGGCTGCTGCATGGCAACGCGTGGTGGCTGGGAGCGTGGGGATCAAAGGGGTGGGAGGTGGAGGAAGGGAGCCATTAGAGAGGGGGAAATGTGGAGGGAGGTAAGTGTAAAAGTGAAAGGGAAGGAGGAAGAAAAGAAAGGAAAGGAAATGAGAGGGGGTAATTGCAAAATTACCACTCCCTCATGCGGATCGCTAAGGTGGCGCGATCTGGTGAAGGGAAAGAAAAACACCCTAACCCATTGGATGCTCACCATTTCATTTCAAGCTTGTTTTGACGATCAACGTAAAAGTGTGCTAGTTAACCTTCACACCTTTTGATCACATGACCACATATTAATTCCATTTGTCACGAAACTTTGGTTTTGACAATAAACGTAATTCTAGATCCAACGGAATAGGTTTCATCGGATTCCGAGTTCGTTTGACCTTCTGTTTTATTTTTAAATCGTGTTTCAGTTTAACTTCAACGTGTAGTTTTAGCATACGTTTAATTCTCGAACGCGCACATGTTACCTCCAAAAATTACGAAATTTGTAATCCAACGATTATTCGACGCTATAGATTCAATAAATAAAGTTTCGTCGAAATCCGAGGTCATCTCAATTATTTTTCTTTGTAAACTTATCAAATCAACATTAAATAACCGATTTTTGAAATTTGCTCACTTTTTCTTGTTAAATTAAATTAAAAATAATGTTAAAATTGGCTCCAAAATTCATGGTTGTTACACATGTGCAGTATAGTGCAATGCAGATATGATTATAATAAAAAATTCGGGATACGACAATGATCACTAATTCTTAAAACTGTGACCATCATCGTTGTCGACCAATATTGCCAGATTCACATCGAGTCGCGGCTACGTCGTGATTGGAACTGGGAAGCAAACTAAAAAGTTCAATAGTACGAATTTGTGTTCATATTCCAAGTTTATGATCTAAATCCTATGTGCAAGCCTAAGTCCACTCCAATCATGAAACATCGCGAAAACAATGCTAGTCTAATGGCTAGGCTACTCGGGATTTGAACTCCTCGTTTGGAACAATAGAATGCATCTTAGCCAAGAAGGTCTAAAAGTTTCTAAGTCCCAGAGATGCGAAAATCACATCCCTAAGACCGAGAAAAACCGCATCCCTCCCTGGCTCGAAAAACCACATCACTCCTTCTTCGCACATGAGTTTGCATACCTCGCATCGCCTAGCTCCAAGCCATTTCCATTTCAAATCGCATCCCTACAAAGAGCGAAACCCTGCATGCCTCAGATGTGAAATCTCGCATCCCTCGGCTGCCAGATATTGCATCCCTTCAATGCAAAGAATCACATCCACCGAATGCAAAGACCCGCATCCCCAGAGAGGCGGTGTGAATTGCTCTCCCCCTCTTCTCTCTCTTCTCTTATCTCCTCTCCTTCTCCTCGTACTCTCTTTTTCCCATTCCTTCACACCCATTCCTATACGAAATCAAACCCCACCAAAGATCTCGATTTCGAGTTCGATTACGGCAGCTAGGTGACTAAGCGATTTCGAAATTCGAAAACAGTCCTAAAAACCCACCTAATAGTCACGGAATTGAATTCGATTTATGCTTAAAGGCACGAGTTCATAGCAATGCAAAGTAATGTGCGAAGTAAAGGAGCTGAGTGAATTCGTGGAACAACCTTTTATAATTGGAGACGATGAGATTAGGCCAGGCCCGTGTAACTCTTTGTAGTCCATCAGGGATGCTGCGAATTTTGCATCCTCTTGGGTAAGCGAAATTTCGTATCCCATTAGGGATACGAAATATGGCATCCCTGGAGGATGCCGAAACTTCGTATCCCTCACCAGGGTGTGATGTAATTCCCAAAAAAATGACGCATAGTTTTATATATATATATACACACACACGTATATAAAATGATGAGTGAACGAGAATGAAATTTCCAAATCTCGCGTAAGTTCTGACTCGCGATTCTGATTATGACCACACACACGTGTTTTCAACTTTACGATGATCAACACTGATTCGATTTGCTAACTTATTGTATGCTCGTTAGTCTAAACAACTCGGGTACATACAACAAGTGATTAAATCCACGATTCGATATCACCTTCAAAATCCAACTCGCGTAGTCGAGAATCGACAATACATTCACCGTTCATGTCTTATTTCCAAACTTTGATCGCACCACGCAAAACCATGTGAAAACGCGTGAGCGTACATGCGACACTATGTCGGCAACCACTCGTTTGCGTTTCGATGTAAACGAGAGTCGACGACTAACGTTTAATTCCATAAGTAGACAAGAATTAAATGTTTAAAGAAGCAACAGAATGACCTCGTCCAAATGTTAAACAGCTTGGAGATCTTTCTGCCTCCAGAGATGTTTTCTTTTTTCAACTCAAATCACATCATGTCAAGACAAGACGTAGTTTGAGGGGCAAGTTTTAACCGGCCTTTTGGCCCGGTTCCCAAAAGCATACCAGGCCTTAGGGGTGAGCAATATTCGGTTCAAACCGAATTAACTGACCAAACCGGTTTATTTCGGTCGGTTCAATTTTAAAACTAAATTGGTTTGAATTCGGTTTGTAGAATAAATTTTTTTTGGTTATAGGTTTAACCGAATTAACCGAACTTTTAATTTATTAGCTGATTTTAAGGTATTGTAGTACTTTAAATAATTAATTTAATTATATAATATAAAGGCATTTGTTGCAAATAAATCAAATCTTACCATAAACATAAACTTTACTACAAAAAATTTCTCCAAACATGTATTTATGTTTTACTTTAAGTGAATCCATCATTTGAATAATAGCGCATCCATCAAGTTAGGTTAAATCGGTTGCCGATCGAATTAACCGAAATTAATTTGGTTCGGTTAAGTTCGATTTGGAATATTTTTGTTTCCAATTTGATTTGAGTTATTTTTGCCTCTAAACCAACCGAACCGACCGAACGCTCACCCCAAGCAGGCCCACAAGCCTCGGTCCGTCGCATGGCACTAAAGTCTGAACTGTTGCCATAGCACTAAGGACTCGAGCTCGGATGAAGTTGCACGAGCGTAGGCCTCACAACACCTCAAAACACAATTTATGTATCCCTGGTATTGCATCCCACAGTTCGACTCACGAAGATTCGTATCGCATCCCTCAAACAACTCGCCATCCTCTACACTACATCCCTTAGAGATATCGCATCCCTCGAGTGCGAGTTATCGCATTCCTCGGGTGCGAGATATTACATCCCTCGGATGCGATGTACAGCATCCCTAAGGGTGCGATATATCGCATCCCTCCGGATGCGACATATCCCATCCCTCCAGATGCGACATACCCTATCCCTCCAGATGCGGTATACCGCATATCTCTGTATGCGATGCAACCATATCCCCTACCCCCTGAAGGCAATGAACCGCATACCTTCCGAGGGATGCAAAATTCTGCCATAGCGTGGGGGATGTGATTTTTCTGAAGATGCTCCTTTAGGATGCGAAATTCTGCTGTGTGGTCCCTAAATCTTACCTACTCCCACCTAACCCACTACCTATAAATACTCCCTGACTCATTCTTCACAAGGGTTGGATTTTTGCTGGTTTGAAAGCTCTATAAGCTCCTAGGACACCATTAATGGTAGTATAACTCTTGAGGAAGAAGAAGACTACACACTTTTCCCCAAGACTTGGCATATGAAAAATATGACTACTGAATACTTAGAACAATTTGTAAATAAATGTCATGGTGATGTTCAATGCTGATAACCCTCATTTGTGAATAAAGATCAACAAACACCTCAAAGTGGACGTAAGTTCCTCACGGACTGAACCATTATAATTCTCTGTGTTATTTCTGCTTTCTGCACTTTAATTTTCCATACGCAAAATGCTAATTCTCGAGTTTAAAGAATCTTTGGGTGTGACAACCATTTTTGCCGTCAATAATTATTATTTTTCTTTCAATTAATATTAATATTTTTATAGGAGGAGTTTGTTTTTAAAAATATTTACATCATGTGGACTCAGTCGATAATCTTATATCATGTCACTAAAAGAACATATTTATTTAAAGTAAACCAAATAAACCAACAAAACTGAACCAAATATTATCGATTTGGTTGTTTTTAGTTTTAAATTTATTTGGTTTGGCTTGTATCAATTTATGTTTTTTGAATGGTTATTTTGATTTTAAATTTTTTGATCGGTTCAAACCGAACCAATCCTTTGTTCATCCCTAGCCTTGATATGGCTGAAAATTTTCTCCCAGTGATAGATGTTCGGAGATGGCCCCTTTCGATTCCTTCGAAAGGGCGATCCCTTTGACCCGGTCGAAGGGTCCTTTCCGTCGCTTTCCGTCTTTGTGCGGCTTTTGCTGCCATCATCAAAATTATGGCGATGCATTCGTAGGTACGAAAGGCTTATTTTGCTTCTAAACCGATCATTCCAGCTTGCCACTTTATGACCTATACCAGTTTTTGCCTCAATGCTTTTGGCATTTTTATATCTATAACTTCGGAGGCTCTTATCCTTACAAAAACTTACTTCTTGAGCTTTTCTCCTTAGTGCCTTGGTGTCGTTCCCCTGCCTGAAAGCTCTTTCTCATCCTCCCACAAGCTATCATGTTGACTTTATTTTAATGCTTTCAGCAGCTTCTATCCGGCACTACCAGAAGCCTCTTTCATTTTTTTTGGGGGGCTTATTTTCCTGGTATGATGGGTAATCTTCTCTTATTATCCCTGGCCGCAGTTCTTCTTTGTCGGCATTCTTTCATACTTTTAGCCGAGAGAATATTTTGGCTAATTGTACTTACGGCCCATATCGCAGAAAATAAGTAATTATTTTTGTGTGTATGTTTTGTGTGTGTGTATAACAAATAGACGAAGAGAAAATTGGCACTATAATTTAACGAATGCGCGAAAAGCATTTTGCATTGTTAGCGTAACTAATATTCTACTAAAGGGCAATATAGTCTTTTGTTTTATGTTTTGCCTATATATAAAGGCCTCTTGTGTTATTTTAGGGTTAAGCCTTTCTCTTCTTTTGTTAGCCTCCATCTCCTCTGTATGTTGCCATTTTGCTTAATCAATAAATTGTTTCAGATTTCTTTATTAAAATTATCATGGTATCAGAGCAAGGCTCTTCTCTGTTGGTGATTTATCTGACTGAACTCTCTAATCTCTCTGAAGCACCAAATCCGAAATAACTTCTCACCGCAACCCCACTGAAGCTACATTTTTTCTAATCTCTGACTCTCTCATCGCAAATACCACTGAATCAAAGCCACCGCCATTGCCAATTTATCCCAAATTCGACGTTCCTCTGCCATCGGTCCCAAATACCACCGAAGCAAAGCCACCGTCGAACCCCGCCGTTCCTCTGCCCTAATCCGCCGAAGTAGCCAATCACTGAAGCATCTGACCATACCATCGAAGCATCCGCTGTTCCTCTACCCTAATTGCTTTCAGACCCGAAGTCCTTTCAGACTCGAAGTTTCCAGATCCAAAAGTTGGGGAGTTTTGGTTTATATCCGAAAGTTGAATCCTCTTAGACCCAAAAGTTGCTGACCTTTTTGAGTTTGTTTTCTCTTTTTTTAAAGTTGAAAACTTTTGTTTGTTCTGTGTTTTATTAAAATGGCAGTAAGTAGAGATAATTCGCTTCAAGCAGATGGTAAAAATTATGCGTATTGGAATTTTGTCTATTCTTCCTTAGATCCATCAATGATTGAACAATTTCAGAATTATGTGTATTGGAATTCTGTCTATTCTGCTTTATATCCATCAATGATTGAACAATTTCAGAAGTTCCTTGCATCTCAGCCACATGCCATATCAGCTTCGTCTCAAATAGGTTTGTCGTCTAGTTCATCAAGTATATCTTCTTCTACCTGGATTTTAGATTCTGGTGCTTCGAATCATATGTCACATAATGTCTCCTCATTCACTTCTTTGGCTCCTAAAGTTTCTGTGCCTGTCATGAGTGCTAGTGATACATCTATGCCCGTGCAAGGTGTTGGTTTAGTCATTACACCTTCTTTGTCCTTATCTAATGTCTATCGCATTCCTAGACTTGCATTAAATCTTGCTTCTGTTGGTCAAATTTGTGATAATGGCTACTTGGTTTCTTTTTCTTCTTCTGAATGTTATGTTCAGGATCCAAAGTCTCAGAAAGTGATTGGAACCGGCCATAGAGAAGGAGGACTTTATGTATTGGGTTAGCTCAAAGATCCTAAGAATTCAGAGATTGCAGCTTCTGTTCCAGGTGTGGATGTTTCGTCTTTTCGTTTGAGTCAGTCATCTTCTATGTTTTATTTGTGGCATTCTCATATGGGTCATGTATCCAAGTCTTGATTACAATTCTTAGTGTCTACAGGAGTTTTAGGAGATTTGAAAACTCATGACATTTCTGATTGTAGTGGTTGTAAACTTGCAAAATTTTCTGCTTTGCCTTTTCCTCAAAGTAATACATTTTCTACTGCACCTTTTGATCTTATTCATTCTGATGTTTGGGGACCATCTCCTGTTTCTACAAAGGGAGGCTCTCGTTATTATGTCTCTTTTATTGATGACTGCACTCGTTATTGTTGGATTTATCTTATGAAATGTCGCTCAGAATTTTTTGTCATCTATAATGAGTTTCGATCTCTTATCAAAACTCAGCATGCAGCTGTTATTAAATGTTTTAGATGTGATTTAGGAGGTGAATATACTTCTCATGCTTTTAAGGAACTTCTTACTCTAGATGGCACAATTTATCAGACTTCTTGCACTGATACTCCTGAACAAAATGGGGCTGCTGAAAGGAAACATAGGCATATTCTTGAAACTGCTAGGTCACTGTTATTGTCTGCTAGTGTTCCAAGTGAATTTTGGGGGGAGGCAGCTCTTACCTCTATTTATTTGATTAATAGAATTCCTACTTCTCATAATTCTGGTTTGTCCCCCTATGAGAAATTGTATGGTTGTCCACCAGATTATTCTTCTCTTCGTGTTTTTGGTTCTACATGCTTTGTTCTTCTTCCTCATGTCCAACGGAGTAAGCTAACTTCACGGTCTGCTATATGTGTTTTTCTTGGTTATGGTGCAGGACAAAAAGGATATCGTTGTTTTGATCCACTCAGTCATAAGCTATATGTTTCTCGTCATGTTGTTTTTCTTGAACATATTCCTTATTTTACAATTCCTGATCATGCTCACAATATATCTATGTTTGACCTTGTTCATATTGATCATTTCACTGCTGATGATGATGAGCTACCTCCTGCTGCAAATCCAGACACTTCTGTTGACTCCCCAACCACCCAATCACCTTATGAGACAGTAGATACTAATGAATGTCGATATCCTATCCGAAACCGTCAGTCTACTAGACGACCTGATTTTGAATATTCTTGTCTTTCCAGTTCATTTTCTTCATTTCTTGCTTCTATACATTGTCTCTCTGAGCCTTCATCTTTCAAAGATGCGGTTCGTGATCCTCTTTGGCAACGTGCTATGGCTGAGGAGCTGACTGCTCTTCATCAAATACATACTTGGGATTTAGTACCTCTTCCTCCAGGAAAACGTGCTATTGGTTCTCGTTGGATCTATAAGATTAAAACTAAAGCTGATGGATCTATTGAAAGGTATAAAGCTCGCTTGGTTGCTAAAAGTTATTCTCAAGAATATGGAATTGATTATGAGGAGACTTTTGCTCCTGTTGCAAAAATGACTATAGTTCGAACTCTTATTGCGGTTGCTTCTGTTCGCCACTGGAATATACTCAAATGGATGTTAAAAATGCCTTTTTAAATGGAGATCTTCATGAAGAAGTCTATATGGTTCCTCCTCCTGGTATTGATCATCAACCTGGTGAAGTCTGCAAACTTAGAAAAGCTCTTTATGGTCTCAAACAGGCTCCCCGTGCTTAGTTTGAGAAATTCTCTATTGTGATTACTTCTCTTGGTTTTTGCCCGAGTAACCATGATTCCGCTTTTTTTGTCAAGTGTACCTCAGCTGGTCGAATTTTGCTTTCTCTTTATGTTGATGATATGATTATTACAGGCGATGATGTTGTTGGAATTAACTTGTTGAAGTCTGAGTTGACTCGATGTTTTGCTATGAAAGACTTGGGTCCCCTTCGTTACTTCTTGGGTATTGAAGTTGCTTCTTCTCCAAAAGGTTATCTTCTTTCTCAATCTAAGTATATTTCTGACATTTTTGAGCGCACTCGTCTCTCAGATAATAAGACTGTTGATACTCCAATTGAGCTCAATGCTCGATACTCTATTTCTGATGGATCTCCATTGCCTGATCCTAGTCTTTATAGAACGATTGTTGGAAGTTTGTTTTTTCTCACTATCACTCGCCCTGGCATTGCATATGTTATTCACATAGTCAGTCAGTTTGTTACTTCTCCTACTACAGTTCATTCGGATGCTGTTATTCGCATTTTGAGATATCTCCGTGGCACTCAGTTTCAGACTCTTTTGCTTTCTTCTACTTCATCTTTAGAGTTATGTGCTTACTCTGACGCAGATTGGGCTGGTGATCCTACTGATCGCAAATCCACTACTGGTTTTTGTATCTTTCTAGGAGATTCTTTAATCTCTTGGAAAAGTAAGAAGCAGGATGTTATATCTCGGTCTTCAACAGAGGCAGAATACCGTGCTATGGCTTCTACTACTTGTGAAATTGTTTGGCTACGATGGTTGCTTGTGGATATGAATGTTTTCTTGCGGCGACCAACTCCTTTGCACTGTGATAATAAGAGTGCTATTCAGATTGCTCACAACTCCTTTTTCACGAAAGGACCAAGCATATTGAGATTGACTGCCATATTACTCGCCACCACCTTCGGAATGGCACATTAACTTTGTCATTTGTCTCTTCCTCCTTGCAACTTGCAGATTTGTTTACTAAATCTTTATCATCTTCACGCTTCCGGTTTTTGACTGACAAACTCTCGATGCTCATTGCTATCGCATCATGAGTTTGAGGGAAGGGGGGGGGGTGTTAGCGTAACTAATATTCTACTAAAGGGCAATATAGTCTTTTGTTTTATGTTTTGCTTATATATAAAGGCCTCTTGTGTTATTTTAGGGTTAAGCCTTTCTCTTTTTTTGTTAGCCTCCATCTCCTCTGTATGTTGCCATGTTTGCTTAATCAATAAATTGTTTCAGATTTCTTTATTAAAATTATCATGCATACGTGCTTGTGCGAACGGATATACCCGAACAGGCCTAGCCTTCTGATTTTGGTTTTTTTTTTTTTTTTTTTTTTTTTTTTTTTTATTTGTAAAGCAGTTTGCATGCAGCCATTATATTATTGGTAACGATGCATTCATTTCATCGTCTCTGGTAGATATGTATGGCAATGTGGAAGACTTGACATAGCCATCAGAGTCTTTGAACAGACTCCAGAAAAATCAATAGCTACATGGAATTCTGTGATTTCAGCGCACCGGTGTCATGGGCATGGTAGAAAAGGTTTAGAATTGTTCTCTAGTATACTTGATATGGATCTTAAAATAACTAAAAGCTCGTTCATCTCTATTTTACCAGCATGCAGGGGTCATTGATGAAGGACTGAGACATTACAAACTAATGGCCGAAGAATTTGGAATTCGACAAAGCCTGGAACATCATATAATAATAGTAGTAGATACGCTCAAGGCAGGAATGATAAAAGAGGCTATAATTTCGTTAAAGAAATTGGAAATGAAGCAAGACCTGATGTATGGGGGGCTCTGTAGAGTGCTTGCAAAGACCATGGTGATCTTGAGATGGGTTGATTAATTTGGGAACAGCTGTATGAAATGGAGTTTGAAAATTCAGGTTCTTATGTTACACTTTCAAATTTGTATACATGTGTCCTGGAAAGTGGAGTTATGCACGACGTATCGGGAGTATGATTAGAGATCGAAGATTAATGAAGATTAGTTCAGTCAATTCTGCCTGTAATTTCACGTTGCAATAACTGCGCGTGCATGCTAACCCCACTATAACGCTAGGCCGAAGCTCATATTTCAAGAAAACATGTATATCACAACATAAATTCCAATTTAACAAGGCCCATTACTACCCATTGTCGCATTGACACGTTCAATTCACAAACCAACCAAAGTACAAGCCCACATACTAGTCTTCTTCCGTCAACGTCCAAATCCAACTCAAAGCGAGTCCGAGTTCGTTCACATATTTTAAAGAAGATGAACATACCTCTCGGTCTTGATTGGTGAAAACCAAAAAAATCCATATGAGTCTTCTGATTTTCACGGAGAAAGTGTTATGTTCACATCTTAACAAACCCGCAGTGACTCAAAGCGGTAAAGAGGCCAGCAGAAGGTTAGGGTTAATGCTCCAAAGATTCACGTCAGTTCTATATATCAAAGTATTTGACTTTTCAAATAAAGGAGAATTTAATCCAAAATTGATTTGGAATAAACATAGATATAAACAAGACTAAAGCACTCTCTCCATGTTACTGTTTGCGCGCACTTCCCCCTTAAATCATTTAAGACCAGCACGCTAAGCTTGTAAAGCAATTTGCATGCAGCTGCATTAGCATACTTACAAATATTGCTTTAAGGGCAGCCGCCTATTTTTGGTTCTTCAGGCTCAACATTATATGCAATATTTGATTATAATATAATTTTGGCGATAAGACTTTATATTCAGAAAAATGGCATCAAAATTGAAACCATAAGCAAAGTTTGCTTGTAACAATTCATGGACATAACAGTGTATATTCAGAAAAATGGCTTCAAACTTGAAACCTCTACCTTCTCAACTACAAAATGATTCGATATACAAACACATATGCAGCCATCATCTACAGTTTTAACCCACAAAAAGGACTTGTGCCCAGGTATTTATCCATCACTGTCTTCATCGACGAACTGTTGATGATACACTGCATAGTATAAAAGGGGTTTAAGAATCATACTAGAAGAATCACTAGGTTAATCTGATGAAAAAATATATACCATGACGACTTTGTAGGACGAGGATGAAATCTTGGTTCTTTTGGGACAGTCCTCGGCTTAGAAGACCTTAGTTTCAATATCAAAGAATAGTCAACATTTGATAAACATGGTTTCATAGTATACTTATACAAAGGAGATGAAACTGGAAGTCTTACTTTTTAGGAACAAATGGACGGTCGAAGTAAGGCATAGGCTGAGCTTTTGGTACAAGCTCTCTTCTAATCCTTCTAATTTCCTCTTCTTCCTCCAACTGTTGCATGCAAGAACAACATCATTGTTTATTTTTCAACATAATATGGAACTACTTTGCGTTTAGTATAATATTTCTACCTTCTGCAGCCTTTCTTTCTCCTGTTTTATTTGCTCTATGAAGCTGAGACGGTCAGCAACCTATGTATATCAGTATATCATGTTAAGAACTAAGAACTAAACATTATAACGACTGAGATTTACCGCGCTGTAGGTAAAGTAGATTGTTTCTTACATAGTGATCAAACTCCGATCGCTCAACTGCACGTACATCACTATGGAGAACAACATCAACTGGCTCCGTTTTTTCTTTCACTGGGGGTTTTACTAAGCACTGAAAACAATTTTAATAAAATAATCTAGAATTAATGCTAAAGAGTTTTGAAATGAAGACATTAATACTAGGAAAGTAAGGGTCCATCATGAACAACTAAGTCACAGTTACCACCTTTCAGTGACAAAAGAATACTTAAGAAGAACTTGTATAGTTGCATAAAAATAAAGAATTAAATGCAATCAGAGAGTGATGTAGTAAATGTAAGTTTACAGTTGTGAAAAATTATGAATATGGGAATAGAAACTTTATAAATTTATAGGGATAGGATCAGCAACACGTCACAAACAGTGTAACGCCCCTACATTCTCGTTTCTCATTTCTTTCTCTAAACGCTTTTTTTTTCCTCACTGACTTAATTAAATATAAATGTATGGTGGTCTAGAATGAGATACATTTGGAGTCCTTCTAAACTGAGGTGTCACCGAACATGTCAAACTTATAATCTCAAAGAGCACAATAAAAGGTTCACTTGTCTAAACTAATTCCGTCAAAAAATAAAATAGTCAAAAAATAAAATAACCATGTAACACGATAAACGGTATAAGCTAAACCATGAAAGTATGAAAACACATCAGTTTGTGTTTCTTGTCATCCCCATGTAATATTTCAAACATGATTCCATAAATATAATATTTTAAACATGTAGCCATCGTCAAACATGTAGCTTAGTCACACAACATAAATTTAAAGAACATCCCTTACTACTAATAAAGAGAATTTAATGAATAAAATTTACACGGTTTTTGTTCAAACTTACAAAAATACCCCATTCATACATAGAATTAAGGGTGAGCAAACCTCGATTCGGTTCGGTTTTGAGGTAAACCGAAACCGAAAGACCTCGGTTTTAAAAATCGATAACCGAAACCATAACCGATGCATCGGTTTCAAAATCTCGATTTCGGTTTTTATCGGTTCGGTTTCGGTTTTAAAACCGATTTAAACAAAAAATATTATAAATTTAAACAACCATAAAAGAAATTAAAATAAATTGTTTCAACCGAGTGTATTGAGACATATGATACATAGTACAGACTAATAGACTATAAGTCATCCAAAGTATTACAAATCTAAGCTAGCTAGCTCTAAACCGAAGACATCCAAGAATCTACAAAAACAAGAAATGGATATTTTATATTAGTCTACCCCTAATCTTGTATTCAGCTAAATCAAATGAGTGAAGCAGTGACCAGTGTGTATATATACTATATAATACGAAACAACATGCAGCAAGAGACAATGTGCAACATTTTATAATTCAGTTCGGTTCGGTTTGAACCTAAAACCGAAGCCGAAATATTAGTACGGTTCGGTTTTTTGATTTTCGGTTTCAAATTCGTTTTTTTTTTGTTCGGTTTTTATTGGTTCCGGTTCGGTTTAGGTTTTATTTCGGTTTTTTGCTCACCCCTACATAGAATCGCACAATCAGTTTGGAATCTCCACCACCATTCATTTTCCACTGCCTATCAACTGGGTAGTCAATAGATACCCAAAAATTCAAAATCTATCTGCATCCGTATCCGATAACCAATCAAATATCCGATATCTAAAAAAACAGACGCAACATGAAATTTCATCCGATTTTTTTCAAGATTATAGTTTAAATCATGTGTATTTTAATATGTTAAAAGATAATTTATTAAGTTTGAATTTCATATCAAATGCACATTAAATACATATTAACTACTTAAAAATATTTATTACCGGCATATCTGATTATCTTAACACTTTAATGATCAATGGAATTGAAAATTGTTTAAACCAAATTATAAATTTTCATTTTTCTTAATTTATCGGTCGTTAGCGGATAAAATAATTGTTAGATATCCTTCTCTATCTATGAATACGGATATCCGATATTCGAAAATGAATTCGGATACGAATACGGAAATAATACTATCAACATCTGAAAATGTTATGATTACCAAAATGTTGTATTTACAACAAACATTCATCCAATTCTTTTTACTACGTAAAAAGTGGTATTTGCATTCGTGCGTATTATACTATATTAATAATAAAAATTATCATTATACAATGAACTATGGGCATGAGATGTAAAATAAAAATATAACACATGATTACTTCCTATAATAATGAATCTATACGATAAATGCTTCTACTTATCTTTTTCTCCTAAAAGCAAGCAACAAGAATTGTATAGATTGGTCATGCTAAACTAATGATATGGTGAACTAATAAAAGTATGAATTTTCAATAATGCAAAAATAATTATTATAACCAGCTAAACGGCCATTTTTAATCCGCATGAGTTACTAAATTCATCCCATATTTAATAGTAGAACAAGGGCAACTAGAACCGAGAACCGAAAAACCAAACCGACCCGAAAAGACCCAGACCCGAACCGAACCCAATGGGTCTCGGGTCGGGTTTAGGTGACGAAAAATACATTAAGGGCCTGATTAAACCCAACCTAAAAGACCCGATCTAAAATCATTTAAATATATGTGTTTTTAGTGTTACTATCCAATCGAACCGATCCGAACCGATCCGAACCGAAACTCCGATTGGGTCAAATCCAAAATTTTGAAATGTATATTATTTAGATCCGCTGGGTTAGGTCCGGGTCCATCGGGTCAGGTCTAATTGTCACCCCAACATTTGATTGAATTTTTAATGATAGCTTAAAGAGACATCTTACAATAGTGTGCAATAACATATTTCACCTCTAACTACAGAAAACCTGCAGTAAATTTACAATAGTGTGCATATTTTACTTTTTGGGTCATCCCCTCTCCTTCCACCTTGTTGAATGAATCATCTTTGTTTCAATCAGAAATGATTCTATCATCGATGTATCCACAATTCAATATAGAGTGGTATGTACCACATGTATGCTTACTTTTTGGGTCATCCCCTCTCCTTCCACCTCTGTTGAATGAATCATCTTTGTTTCAATCAGAAATGATTCTATCATCGATGTATCCACAATGCAATATAGAGTGGTATGTACCACATGTATGCACGCGCGCGCGCGCACACACACACACGTATATATATATATATATATATATATATATATATATATATATATATGAGAAAGTCCAATTGAACACAAAATTGAACATAGGAAATGTCAACCATTTGATTTTCTCCTGAATTCCGCATTCCATATAAAGACAAGCAAATCCAATAGTCTACAATTTGCGTATCTAATTTTGTGTCCTAATAGCCGCTCTTTATAAAAAAAAGAAAAAGAAAGAAACGATTTATGGTAAAATACCAAGTGTTAGACAGGCGATCTGGATAACTCTATTTTATCATTTCACATATGCCTCAATTTAGATTATCATACAACATGGTGTTAATGAAAAACATAATACAGTAGTGGCACAATTATACAAAAAATATGACTCATGAAATATTTTTAATGCAATTATTTCAGGATTCGAGGTATATATATACAGCTATTCGAGGTATATATATACAGCTATGACATATTAGTTGATGATTCCTGATGGAATATATCCACAGAATATGGAGTTAACCAGTCCAATAAGGGTATAATGTTAGCATTCGACTCAAAAAACAGTAAAAATTTGCAGTAAATTATTGTTTCTGCAAAACTATTTTCCTACAACCTCGTTATTTCACAAATTTACTGTAAATATAGCAAACTGGACTATCAACAAATGATGACTGAATTTAATTTTGAGCTCAATGAAAAGAGTTGAATTGTGTGGAAGCTTGACTGAGAATCCTATTTTTGGTACCAAAATTAGAGATTTTCTAGAGGTGACTGAAAGAGGCGTGATTAGCACTAAATGTGGATTATTATGCAGAGAACTCTGGTAACAGAAGAAAGTGGTTGTCTGTAGTGATGGTGAAAATCGAGTTAAATCTAGAACTGGGGTGATATGTGCATTTAAAATAATTGCAGAAATAGCTGAACTTCAAATAATCGCAGCGCAAAATTTTCTATAGACATACAAGTGATTTTGGTTATAACAAAAGTATTTTTTGTGGTGCAAATACCAAACATTTACACTTAATTTGTGCTGATGCATAAACAAAAACCATTGACAGCGTGAATAATTATAGTATAAATGTAAATTACTGCAAATAATTGCATCACAAATGAACTATTTTTTGGATATGCTAATAATAAGTTTCTCAGAACATTCGATTTGATGCTGACGTCCAAAATGTAGTCAAAAGGCCTTAGATTCAATAATAATTAAGGTGAAATCCACAAAATCAAATTTAATATTTTTTTGAATAACAATCGTGTAAATAAGCAAGGAAAAAACTTAATTTATAAGATTCCTATGAGTGATGAATGATTAAGTTTTTACATCTTTCAATAAGGACCAGAACCAAAACCAAAATACCCCTACTAAATATCTCAATGAGGGGACCGAATGGTATCACTTATAATTTTTTGCTGCTAGTAGCAAGAAATTACTCCATAGTAACATTGATCTACAAAAATTCATATTTTGTGGGCTAGCAATGGTGGCTAGTGCAACATATTAACGAGCACCATACCCTGGTGTTGGGGTTGCTTTAACTAAGGTTTGAACAAGTTTGAAGCATGCGAGAGATCATGGTGAAGGAAAAAAAGGATATTTCCACAAGGTGAAAGGCGCGATAATTTATGAACAGACTTCACCTAATCATGATAAAGTAGAATTCAATTTGATTGGATCAAAGTTGAGCTGTGAGAGGTGCAAAAGAAATCCAATAGTACCATATAGTGATCTTTGTGATACAAGAAGACTCCTTTTTTGATAAGGTTATGTGCGATTTCAACAGATGGGCATGCCAAGTTCATGTCCAAAATATATCTTCGGACGGAATAATTATAATTAAAACATGTCAGATTTGAACCTATTAGCAAGTCCATAATTCAAATTAATAGGTAGAAATAGCAGGAAATGTAGCTGTCAAAATGAAAACGGACGCACACATTCCCTTGTGAAGAGATGTGATAGACACATTTTCACAATATAAATAGCGACTCCCAAAATCAGTTGCAAAATCTAGAAAATACTTCGTTTCCGCTAATTAGCGATGTCCTGATACTACTATTGAATTTAGAAGCAAATTACAAATTATATCGGTTTTGTGCTACTGCAAATTACAAATTTGATACTATTATCACTATAATCAACTTGGGAGATAATTAGAATCGATTTCAATATTACTATCGTCATGGATCATAAAGATTAACATCTCAGCTTCATTTTGTATTGGAAAACCATTTGCCTTAACTCACAACATCTCATTTGTTTGATTACAAGAATGATGATGACAAATGAAGTTCTAAAAAAAGCATCGTCGACGTGCCTTGAAACGATCTCTATAGAATTGAGTTTATCATCGTCGTGCAATTTCTACATATTTCACAGAAATCAGACATCAATAATATTAAGACGTAAACTAGCAATCGCACCGCACAGTTCAAGATAGTTTGCTTCTGATCTCACCAAACTAGAAAGATTCAATGGAGTTAATTTCAAACGTTGGTAAAAGAAGATGCATTTTCTACTCGTCGGACTAAAAGTGGTCTATGTTCTTACAACGGCAGAGATAGTAAAAACGAAAAATGAGACTGTTGCACAAACACAGTTGGGGTGGTAATTAGACCCGACCCAACCCGATGGACACGGACCAGACCCGACGGGTCTCAGTTCTAAGTGTGTTCGGGTTTTGTCGGGTTTAAACAATACATTTCAAAATTTTGGACATGACGTGAGCTTCGATTCTAATTCGGTTGGATAGTAACGCTAGAAATACATATTTTTTAATGCTTTTGGGTCGGGTTGGTCAGTTTGAGTCAGGTTTGATCGTGTCTTTGTTGTATTATTCAGCACCTAGACCTGACTTGAGACTCACCGGATTCCAGGTCAGGTTCATGTCTTTTCTGGATGGTTCAATTCGGTTTTTGGTTTTCGATTCTAATTGCCAGACCTATATGCATATGGTACATATGCGATGCAATGACGAATACACTGTTTTGATATATATTAACACAAATCGATTGTCGAAGAGGTTTAGAATGCACTGGAGGTCAAGTATCTTACACAAGACGCAACAAGTAAGAAACTTTTTGCTACTAAAAATTTCAATTATAAATGACTAGTAATAGGGTTAGTAGTAGAGAAATTCAATGATATTACACATCCTAACTAATTTACCGTGCATAACATGAATATGGATGAGGAAATAAAAGTCGCATATATAATAGATAAACTTTTTTTTTTTTTGGAAACATCAAACGAAAATTCTTAAATACGAGACGAAAAAATGTGTTTGGATGATCATGCATAACATATTGACAAGTGAAAGAACTTAGTCAGAAAAAGATCACTGAATCACCAATATTTCCATGTAAGATCCACATAGTGGAGAGAAAAGAGGAAAATAAATCTTTTGAGAACTCTATTAATCAGTAGAGAAAATTCATAAGAGGAAAAACTTCAGGTATAAAAAGGTCAAAAAGGTGAATGAATGCTATAATTGTCGAAAATCTGGTCACTTTAAAAGAGATTGTCATTTCCCTAAAAAGAAACCTATATCAAGAAAAAAGTTCTTGGTCATAATATCTGAAACCAACATGATCGAAAGAGATAATTCTTGGTGGATCAACTCTGATGCTCCTAAGCATATATATGTCTAATAGAAAATGATCGAAAATCACTTCTTTATGGAAACTCTGCAAAATCATTGGTCAAGCGAAAAGGAATACTAGAACTTAAGTTCACATCTGGAAAGAATCTGAAATTAAATGATGATAATATACACCCAATGTTAGAAAGAACATTTTCTGGTAGTTTGTTATTGGCTTCAAGCAAGTCTTTTAAGTCATATAAGTTTGCACTGACCAAAGACGGAGTATTTTTTCGAAAAGGGTACATGCATGATGAAATGTTGAAACTTAATATTAATAAAAAGGTTGATTATGCTTATTTCATTACTCATTTTCTTTATGAATAATATGAATTCATTAAACATGATCTCTAAATTGATACCAAATCAGATGATATGTGTAGAATGCTCTTCAATCAAAATAACTAAAAAATTATTTCTACTAAAATTTGTTGGTATGAATAGTGTATAACTAATTGATCCATAGTGATGCTTTGATATGCTAGCAATCCTACTAGAGGAGGAAAGATCTATTTTGTCATATTTATATACGACTGTTCATAATTTTGTTATGTCTGTTTAATGCATGCTAAGTATGAAGTATTAAATTTATTCATTACCTACAAAATGGAAGTAGAAAACCAATGTAATGTTATTTCCTAGTATAGGGGAGACTAATACTATTTCTCAGCATACAGTGAATCTGTAGGAATTACACATGATATCTGTAGGAGAAAATAAAAATATGTCACTTACTGAAATGGTTAATGTTATGTTATATGATTCTGCTCTTAATACTAGTTTTTGGGTGATGCATTACTTACTTCCTGTTGTATCTTAAATAATGCTCTCATGCCTATATTAAATGATAAAATCTTCAAATAAATTAAACATTTAACTAATAAATTTTAACTGACCTCTAATTGCCAGCTAACATTCTAATTACCCCGCCCAATGTAGACAACTAAAAATCACGCTCTAGCTAATACTGTTCAAACATTAATTTCATTGCTGCTCAAAATTCGCTTCAATTTCAAATTCATAGATTTAGAAGAGAGAAGAAAAAAAAATTAAATGCCTTCTTCGAGCAAGCTCGCACGCATCGATTTGATTGCACACCTTAATTTGATTAGACGAAATAAACTACAATTATCAGCTTAAGCTGCAGTTTAGGTGTAGGACTTTTGTAATTTGAACCAGCTTTTAATTTTGTAAGTTTTTTGTTTAGTGTATTGTTTCAAGTTTGTTATGACTTTTATAGCTGAAAATTGATTCATTTGAATACGATTAAACCAGCAAAAAGTTTAAAGCATGATTTCTTGTCTGATTCTCCTCAAGAAATGCTAATTTGTAACTGGATTGGATGTGCTAAGATTTTCTACTTACGATCGAGTTGAATCTGCTATTTTTCAACCCTGGATAACGAAACGAGTTATTCAACAGATGTTGTTCCGATCACCACTAGAAAACCAAAGTTATACCACATGAACTTTGAAAGAAACACAAATCAAATCTTGATTATTATTAACAAGTTTGGGTTGTAGACATATTGTTTCGATAACCTGAATAAAAAAATCAGCAAAATTAGAATAAAAGGGCATTTAGTGTATTTTCTTAAGATATGCTTAGCACATCAAGGGTTACGGATTTCTAAAAAAGGAGTCTAATAATTTAATTAGGGTAAACAGATGCACATCTATTCCATTCAATCCATCTGTTGGTGAAAGAGTGGAGATTGCTGAACCAATTCATGAATTTGGGAGCGCTTAAGCAAATAAATATGAAACTGATGGAACCATTCGAATTAAATTTTATCATCTATTTGATTTAATGATCAAGAGATGTTATTAAACATTAAACCATGATTTCTATAACAACAGATTCGTGAAGTCTCAAGATTCAACATTTTGGCAAGAAGCCATAAATGATGGAATAGATTCTATTGTAGGAAATCAAACATGGAAAATAGTAGACTTACATCCTGGTTTTAAAGGATCGAGAGATGTTATTAAACAATCAACCATGATTTCTACAACAACAGATTTTGATCGTTTAACATACACTGAAAGCCATACGATGAAATGGATTCTATTATAGGAAATCAAACGCAGGAATCAGTAGACTTACATCTTGATTTTAAACCAATAGGAAGTAAGTGGATATTAAAAATAAATTAAGGGGAAATGACTCGACAGAAAATTTTAAAAGGCGGATTAGTTGTTAAAAGATTTACCAAAATGAAGAAATAAATTATTGATTAACCAAAATTGATCTAAAAGACCAGAACACGAGACCTATCGAACCGAACCAAACCGAACCCAATGGGTTAGATCTAGCTGATGGAAAATATAATAAAGGCACGACCCGAAAGATCCCACCCACAAACATTAAAATACATGCATTTTTTATTACCACTATCCATCCGAACCAGAATCTACCCGACCTAACTCGAACTGAATCTCAGGTCAGCTCGAGTCTAGAATTTTTGAAATGTATAAAGATCCGACAAAATTCAACCCCTTCTAGAACTGAAACTCATCGGATTAAATCTGAATCCATCGGGATCAGGTCCAATTGCCACCCTTAAATAGAAGGATACCAGGATGCCAGTTCAAACATTGGAAGAGAGGATAATAATAAATTAATTAGTGGATTGATATTCACTTAGGTCTTAAAGAAACAAACTTATATTGCAAATTCTAATATGACCGCTGAATTTATAACACCTTCTTCTTGTCGCAAAGACACGAAATGGTTTAAAATTCTGCTGTTAGAAATTCCTGTATGGCCAAAACAGATGCCTTCGATATTTGTGCATTGTGATAGTCAAGCAAAACTATCAAGAGCATATACTCAAGTATATAATGACAATTCTAGACATATTTGCCTAATACACAATGTGGTGAAGTAAATGCTCACTGGTGGGATAATTACCATAGAATTTGTGAGATCAAGCCAAAACGTAGCTGATTTGTTTACTATTGGACTTGCAAGATATTTAGTGTTAAAAACATAAAAAAAGGATTTGCTTGAGTTTAGTGAACAAAAAGTACATTACAGATTGTGATTTGAAGCACTATAATATTAGTCTAAAAAGCTAATATTATTTCTATTTCAAGGAGAGCGCTTGGAAGCTATAATGATATGGTGGAGGTTATACTGGTTAGTACTTAATAGGTTTAAACAAAAGTTCTATTGAAGTGTATAATTTTAAGGCGTTTGAAATAAACCCACCTATACAAATGCAAGAAGGTGGTGACATCTTCTGCAAGATCACATCAGGTATGTCACATATGATCGTTCGTCTAATGCATAATCATTCATTTCATCTTGGCGTACTTTGATAGGTTGTCAGTATGAGTATATTTATTAAGTCCACAAAACATCTATATTTTATGTGTTAGTTTTCCTACAACAAAAACAATAGAAATTTTATTAAAATTTGGTGGAGAATTGTTAGGAAAAATTTATAATATGTGTGTGTGAAAAGACAAGGAAAAGGGGGAAGATGTAGAATTGTCCTGTATCTTGAAAGAATAGAAACTATATTTATGCTTAAATATAGCTTTCTAAAGAGGAGGTCGGACGCTTTGGGTATCCAAATGATTACTCCGTTGTGAGGAAGGATGTCTTGCATGACCATACCGTTGTGAGGAAGGACATCTTGCATGACCATACGCACATCATCATCTGACCGATCAAATCAGACAGTTTCGGTATAAAACTTTTTTGAACAAAATAATTATAGTTAAAATAGTTCAGGTTTGACACGTTAGCAAATCCAAAATTCAATTTTGAACAGGTGGGAACGGTAGGTATAGTGACTGTTGAAAATGATGGGAAACAAATGCATATGTTTGAAATCAAACGAAAAGAAACGTTGCTTGTAAAGAGACGACAGTTACGAACAGACACATCATCCATGCTATATAAATAGTGATGCCTAGAATCAGTTGCAAAATTCAAAAAATACTTTTTCTTCTTCACCAGATTAGTGATGCGCTAAAACTATTGTTGAATTGAGAAACACTAGAAAGGGTTGCAAATTGCTGAATTTAGAAACGTTGAAAAGCATTGTAGATTCGTATCTTCTCTCAATCTCTTCTCATCTTTCATTTATTCCAAAATTGCATTCGTTATGTAATACAGTAGATCACAATTTCAATACTCTTGTCACTGTAGTCAACTCAAAAGATAGTTTGGATCGATTTCAACAGTGCATCATCATCAATCAAAGAGATTATATCTCGACTATGTTAGAGACGATTTGCCTTTACTAACAGCACCCCCATTTTGTTTGATTAAATGAGTAGTGAGAGCAAATAATGTCTTAAGGAAAACACTATCGACGTTGCATAGAACGATATCTACAAATTTGAGTTTATAACCGTTGTGTCATTTCTACACAATTCACAAAAACTACTCACAACTAATTACCCACTTCAAATAAATGGTCGCTACGACACTTTTAACTAAAATGCGAATAAATTTAAAATGATAGGAATAAAGATAATAATTATTAATAATTGGATTAAACAAGAATAAAAAAAAGAAGCCAAGGGGTAAATATGAAAAACAATATGCATTCTAGATTACTATTTTTTTATTTTTTATTTTTAATTGGTGAATGATATATAGGGGTTTTGAAGGCAATGCTTTGCCAGTGGTCTTAAAGGAATAGATTTGAGGTATACATAAAGTTTCAACTAAGAAAGTTATCATGTTCTTAGGATCAATCCTCACATGAATAGCTAAAGGTTAAGTCCAACATTGATTCCTTCAAACGTGTCAATTGGGCAAATAAACGATAGAAGTAGGTAACATATTTTATCAGCTATTTAAATTCAGAAAACAACAACTTTTTTAACTTAAATTTTATGTGTAAGTCAACACATTGTCACCCAAATGTGTTAAAAATAGATATCAAAATCAGGTACCATGAGACCTTTTACAGTTTCATACTGGTTAATTCTCACTGCTTGCTTATAAAGATTTATTTGAGTTTTCAAATTGTTTGAGGCAATCATTGCATGCAAATCTGAAAGCTTTACACTCTCCATTTTAAAAGCAACCTGGAAATACTGATACATAAAGAGAAGATGAAGCACGGCTCACCTCTGGCTCGTCTGTAGTCAATGGAAGGCCTTGGGCAATTGGTATACGCCGTCGCTCTTCCTCTGCAATCATCTCCTTCACTTTCTTTAGAAACATTTCCTCTTTCTGTCTCCCTCTTTGCTGATATCATAAAAGTTAGGTTACTCAAAATAACTTCTTTGGTACTTATTTTAAGTTGTATAATTTTAAACTTGATTAGTATGATGCATGTGATCACATATACATCATCTTGCAGTAATGGAACTCTTTAAAAGCTTCAATTTGGTGAAAACAACCATAAAAGATTTCTGAGAAAGCATATGGTCACAATTGGTATATTTTGTGATGCTCACTTCAAACTTTCATATATTAGAAAACTATGCTAATGCCTACATATTCTGTATGCTTTGGTAAACATATAGTTTAGTATTAGTATTAGTTTTCAATGAAATGACTACGGTTTTGCAGAATATCAATATGATAGTTCATTGTACATGACTCCCACAGAATGTCAGTTGCAAAGCTCTGTCCGACTTTTTTTAACTAAACCAATGGTGATGTCGATTGCAAAGTTGATCAAATTATGTACACTTTTGCAACCTATTTTTTCGGGTTTGATTTTTGAAAATAATATTAAATGTTATGTTATATCACTTGAGCAGGAAATGGTTCCATGCTTTTAAATACGAAAAGGTGCCTCTACCAAGAATCTCTTTGCATGTCAAATTTAGAAGTTTAACAGGAAAATGAACTGATCTTGTCTGAGCGCTTGTGGTGTTTCTTGGTAATTGATGTAAATTACCACTGTATATCAGATGATGTAACTCTACCTATATTGATAACAAAAGTAACCGGAAAATGAAGATTTAGTCTGTGCATTTGGGGTGTTGCTTGGTAATTGATGTTGATTACCACCAATGCACATCAAATGATGTAACTCTAACGGTATTGCTAACGAAATAATAGTTTATCAAACCATTGATAGAAACATGAAAATGCAAAAAAACAAGTAACCCGATACACTATTATACTTTTGCTTATACATGTTCCTACGACTGGCCTGATAAAATTTATTTCATTGTTAATACTAGTTTTCAATAAAATGACAATGATTTTTGCAGATTAACTGTATGTCTGTTCAGTATTCAAAACTACAGGAATGTTATGTTAGCTACAACAAAGCTTTATCCAACTTCTTTAACTAAACATTGTTACATCAATTGCATAGTTCAAATTGTTTTAAAAAAAAAGTTATAACCTAACATTTTTAGGTTTAATTTTTGCAGATTCTAATAAATGTTATTATAACACTTATAGTGAGAAACAGTTTATATGCTCAAATATCAAAAGGTGCCACTCCCAAGATTCTTTCTGTATGTCAAAATTTTGAAATTCAAATGAGAAAATGAACACATTATGTTTGAGCACTTGTGACGTTGAATGGTAATTGAATGCATTATATGTATTTCCCAAGTATATAATGCACTAGAATTCAGAAAATAATATAAAAAACTGCAATTGAAACTGAAATAACAATATTCTAGTGACATAATTGATTTAAAAATCACTGAATCATATACATCACAATATATTGTACCTCAGTCCTCAACTTAAATGGATGTTGGCTGGTCACCTTTAACTTCTTTGCCCAACTGCCACGCAAAGAATCCGAGCTCTGATTGAAGTAAATACATCAGTGTTGGTAAACATTTATATATAAACAAGCTGAAAATAAGTTCTTACATTGCGCCTACTCTTCTTCCCTCCGCTGGATGTTCCAGAGCTCAACCTATCAAATAATTTTTTTAATATGGAAGCTTTTATCAAAGAAATCGTTTGCTAAACATTACATAAATATCGACCTTTCTCCACCATCTAAGGATGAACACAACCTGGAATCTCTTTCAAACTCCGGAAAAGAGAAATTGTAGGAAGAATCCCCTTTCCTGATGGATTCTTGCAGCCCAGGCAATGCCCACATCATTACTCTATTCTTATTTTCTGCTGCTCTCTTTCCTTCGTTGCTGTTATTATGATCTCCAATTGAGAGTAAGGTCTCAAAAGCTTTGACCAAATGCTTCACTCTACCTGAACCAGGCTCAGGTACTGAATTTAGAGCTTCGTCCATTACTAAATTCTTCACCTCATCATCTTCTTCTGAATCACTTTCAGAGCTCTCGTGTTTTTGGCCATTTTCAACATCGCAAGAATTGGTATCACCCACAATCCCAGAATGGGGTTTGGTCGCTTCTTTTCTAAAAAATTGCTCGTGTGATGCCCTGAGGGCCTTGTATGCTGCTTCTCTACACTTGTTGGCATCAAGCTCTTTCCCATTTTCTCCATTTTTCAGGTTCTTTTTCTTTGCCACAACGAATTTTCTTTGGTTTTGAATTTCTGGAGGAGAGGGAGATTTACCTCTCGAAATATCTGATCTTTTAGGTTTTACATATGATTTTGAAGTTGAAATCGGGGATGAAGTATTCGGATCTGTATTCTCAGTACGGCGAGTGGATTTGACCGGGGTTTTGTTTAACGGTTTTGTAGGTGTGATTGGGGATGAAGTATTCGGATCTGCATTTTCAGAACGGCGAGTATTTTTGATTGGGGTTTTGATTAACGGATTTGAAGACGATGACATGACGGAAAAAAAATTGCAGGGAAAAAAAATGATGTTGTATTTTCTCTGATTTTTAGTTCCTTGGAGTGATTGTTGATATATTCTTGGGTAAAGAAAAGAATACTAATAGGATAAAGGAAACGATACTAAGACTAAGAAGGAGAACATTGCGCAGATTGCAACGGATAGTTTTTTGAATCTTTACCCAAGCTGATCACGTGAAGAACAGCTGACGCTACGTGATTGAATAGAGGCATCGAGAAAGTTTTTAAAAGCGGCCTCGTGGGCGTCAAGTTTCATAATTCATTCCTTCCTTAAAAAAAGTATTAAACACATTATTGCACTTTTCAAAATATTTTCAGAATACATTGCCTATAAATATTCATAGAAGAAACTACAAATATCTGCACTTATACAAAAAAAAAAAAAAAAAAAAAATAGAAAAGGGTTAGTTTTATTATAGAAACGTGTTATGGTTTAGATTTAATTTCTAAAACGAATTAAAAGCCTCTACCAAACAAAACTGAAAGACAATCATGTTTTTAGGTAATTTTCAAGCACAAATCAAGAAAATAATTTAGGCAATTTTCAAAAACAAAACATGAAAATAAGAGGCAAATACTAGTTTTCAGTATATTGTTTGTTAATTTAGATCTGAAAAAGTATGATTGAAAGTGATACAGGTAATGCCATTGGAGTAACAATATAAATTACTTATAATAAACTGACTAAAAGTTGAAGGCAAATTCATTTTATATTAAAAATACAATGTTGTCGTTTTTATTGTAGATCGATGCTTTCACTTTAATCTTTCAAAAAAATGAACTATATGTCTTTAGCGTGTAACGTCAGAAAAATAAATTTATATATTTTAACGATTTGTTAGTGTTATATTTCCATGAAAATTAGTTAAGTTTTAATGTGTTGAGTCAAAAAAATTATGGTTTCCATTAAAATATATTTAATAAATCATATAGTTCCACTTTTCAGCTTTAATAATAAAAAAGGGATCAAAAAACGTTTCATATTATATATGTATTGTAAAATAATTATTTAATAAGATATATTTTAATTTTTAAATACCTATTTTTACATTTAATAAAATAGCTTTAGATATTCAAATTCAATATATATACACACGAAAAAAACAAATTGAAAAAAAAAAAATCTTAGTCAATAAAAAGATGTCTTATATATTTAGATTAGTAAATCAACTTAACTTTGAGATTCAAAATTAGATATATTTAAGTAGCCAAATTAAGATATTATTATCAATCCAAATTTGAATTTAAGTTTGACATAGTCAAACTATATGATATATCTTAAGAAAGTGAAATTTTAATATTTTGTTAACTTTAAACAAATAGTATGTGTGTGTGTCTAAATGTAATCTAAATGATGCAATTAATATACGTGATTATGTATATTAGTGCATAATAAATATAAATCCCTATATACACTGTTAACAACAAAAATTGTCAACAGCACAAAGTGTAGAATTCCCAGTAAAATCCTTAATCATGTACAATTTTCCTAGGTATGGACTTTCAAATTAGTCGAAAGCCTTAATATCCTTTTGAAGGAATTAAGATCCAAGATACTGAATCAGGTAATTTTTTCTAAAGAAAATCCCTTTCGATTCCATCAGCAGCCAACATCCTTTAATGAATATTTCCAGAAGTCTTCCTGAAGACAAGTAAAAGAAACATGTCAAATATTTTGAATTCTTAACTTGAACTTCTTTCAAATTAGTAAATCCTTGTTATAATCCTCGGTCAAGATTGACTTGATCTTATGGTCCTGTGATGTCGAAAGGCTACAAAGGGTTCAAAAGATCCTATTTTGAATGGGTTGATTTAGGTAACTGTAACAACCCGAATTTTAATAATGTGTTATAATCAAGAATCAAGGCAGAATTAAATTTTAAAACCTGAATCAAGGGAAACGGGCTGTGCCGTTGCGTTCGTCTCGGAAAAATACGCGAAATAGAGTCCGAGTTTTCGAAAAACGGAGTACATATGACCAAGTTATGGCCCAATGAAGTTTCATAAAGTTCCAAGTCCGAAAAACAGTTCAAAATTCAAATCTGGTGCTGAAAAGACTGGGCGGGACCGCCCAGCACCCAAGGTGGTGTCGACTTGCAAGTCGACACCCCCGTCGACCTGAGTGGTCGAGCCCAGGCCACCTGGGTGCGCCTGCTTGTGTCTCTGGTCCTGTTCTGGAAGCTTCCGACGGAATTTGATGGCTCAGATCTATCATTGGGTTAATCTAAGGGCCTAAACTACTCCTAATCTCTATAAAAAGACCCCAAGCCTACCCTAAACCCTCACAAATCACTCATGCCACGAAGTGCCGCCAAAATCAATCTTGATCATGGCCTCCATCTCCAACTTCAAGAGCCTATGCATTCAAACAAGATCCAAGACGAAGGTGCAAGCTTTCTACACCAAATCAAGGGTTTTGATCATCATCTCAACATGGATTCTTCGACAAGATGATTCATGCTCCTAAATCTCTTGCCATGCTATGTAAGTTCTAGCTACTTCTAGATATAAACGGTAGTTTTAATGATGGCATGGAATAAAACGAGATTAAACTAAGTATGCTAGCCTATATGAACCTTGTCATGCCTCTTTTGCTTGAACCTATGACTTTTGGCTATGCTTAGTGACTAAATCATGCTATTCATGTTATGATTAACCTAGTTTATCTTGCAAGTTTGAATCTTTATCTATGGAATGCTAGCATGAACCTTTGGGAACCATTTGACTTGTGAAACATTGGCAAAGATTTGACTTTGGGGCTTATGCATGTAAATGAACCCAAACCCCTTATGTTATCATGCATGTTTGTGGACAAATTCCCTTATGATATTATGCATGTTTGTGGACAAATTCCCTTATGATACTATGCATGTTTGTGGCCAAATTCCCTTATGATACTATGCATGGTTGTGGCCAAATTCCCTTATGATACTATGCATGCTTGTGGCCAAACTCTCTTATGATGCTATGCATATTTTGAGACCAAACCCCTTATGATACCATGCATGTTGTGGCTAATCCCTTTTTGACATCGTGCATGTTGTGAGGCCAATATGTAGCATAGTACCCTTACTATGTTGACTCGCTTTTACTTGGGTTGGAAACACGCTTTGGGGTAGGTTAGACAAGCGTGATTATGACATGATAATTTGACATGGGATTTCATGAAAATATGGCACTTATGATACACCTAAATGTGGGCATGACATGTGGGGTAAACATGGGACTTGAAACTAGACACGTGTGGGTTGTAAGTGTAATATGACGCTAGACCAAACATGAAGGTGGCCAACTCGAGGTTGGGTTGAGTTTGTAGCATAAATCTACCCGGACCCGCCCGGCTTAACTAGTGGCTACAAACAATAGGATCCAATGTGAGAAGTTGGTCATGTCGCGCTTAAGACCCGAGGTTAGACTAGGTTGTGGTGTAAAACTACCCGGACCCGCCCGGCTTAACTAGTAACCACAACAAGGTCTAGTGTGAGAGGTTGAGAGTGCATTAATTAAATTAATGCCACATGATAAGGTTAAGTGAGTTTGACTAATGACACTTAACCGATATGACACGAATGGGTAGGTTAAGTGGGACCGGGCTTGATTTCTTAATGAAACATAACCATACAAGACAATTAGGGGATGGGGTTAAGTAATTTACACTTAACTAATCCGACTTGGTAATTAGATGGGGTTAAGTAACCTACACTTAACTAATCTAAACACGGTAATTATATGGGGTTAAGTAACCTACACTTAACTAATCTAAACATGGTAATTCGATGGGGTTAAGTTAAACACTTAACCAATCTAAACTTGGTAATTCAATGTGGTTAAGTAACCAATACTTAACCAACTTAACATGATAATTTAATGGGGTTAAGTAACTTATACTAATCAATTATACATGATGATTTGATGAGGTTAAGCAACCATACTTAACCAGTCTAATGTGAGAACTTGATAGGGTTAAGTCACAAGACCGTTTAAATATACTTAACCATTCTAATACGATTAGTGGATGGAGTTAAGTTAACCTATACTTAACCAATCCGACTCGATAATCCGATGAAGTTAAGATAATCTATGCTTAACCAATCTAACACGATAAGCTGATAGGGTTAAGATAAACAAATACTTAACCAATTTGACCTGATGATTGAATAGGGTTAAGTCATGAGCTTCTTGGTATACTTAACCAACTTGTAGGGCTAGGTCTTGAACTTAAATACTTAGCCAATCTTGACATGATTCGTAGGCGGGCTAAGTCATGAACCTGAATAACAACACTTAACCCAATAGACAAAACCCTAGTGAGAGGAACTAGGTAGAAAATCGTGGTTAATCAAGGGTAACGGGGAAAAGAAGCTAAGTGGTAAACCTTAGTTAAGTATAACTAAGTAATAATTCTTAGCCAAGGACATGGGACTAGTTCATGAATGGATGAGTAACCCGATATGGTAGGTCATCGCTTAAACACACGAGGAGGAGCAAATTATCCGACTTGGATAAGGGCTCCAACGAACTGGGTGACGAAGCGGTAGCTTCGGGGGACGTGAGGGTACTCTTGGTATCCCTCTATGAGGTGGTAGATGGTCCATGAAACCCGGCCCCATAGAGGTTAAGGTCTGCGGTAGAAGAGCCAAGAGTATGCCTTGGTTGCTATGCGAGCGACCTAAAGACTGGGATGGATTAGCGTGGAGTCGACGATACTTGATTTTGCCCTGGATAGCACGTCGACGACTACCTACCATCTTTAGTCAATCGTGTACGAACGGAAAGGCAGAGAACCCCCAACAGACCATGTTCTTGCTATCGAGTCATGGGTGAGGATGGCCCATAGGAAAGTGGGGCTGTAGTGGGGTCGGGATGTGGTTCTCATACATGATTTTTCTTGGATTGCCTTTCAGTAGTTGAGGGAGGGGTCACGTGGGACCATAGCCACGGATACAAAAACAGACCTTGATATCTGCATTAGCAGACGACTTAAAGCTCCCGACCGAGTTCCTTATTTCTTGATTTGCCCTGGCACGGAACTCGGATGGCACATTGAGATACATGTGTGCGTCTAGACATGGAAACGATTCACGATATATACGTGGGACAAAGGGCGCGGTTGACGGGTGGCATAATCCCTAGTGGCCCTAGGTGGCTTGAACCCAAACCGAGACACGGAAACGTTCATTAGGTAGCATAATCCCTAGTGGTCCTAGGTGGCATAAATCCTAAGTGAACACGCGATAGTTCAAGGTAAGAAAACATAACCAGATCAAGGGTAGCAGTCCAAAATAACCTCAAGGATAAAACGTTTACATGGGAAAGCCCGTACGGCCTACGGCAAAGGACTGAACTTATACATGAAAAGAAAACATACGAGTTGGGAAAACCTACATATGCTATATATTAGGTTAACATGGACCATTGCATGACATTGGGCAAGGGACATTCATAGTTAACACATAACGCGGGTTGGGATACTAGTATGAGAGGTGCAGAGCAAATATACATGATAAATACATTGGGATGGTATACATGATAGATACCATGGGATGGTATACATGATAGATACCTGGGGATAGTATACTTGATAGAAACCTGACGATGTGATACCTTGATTTATCATGACACCGTTGTTTGCGAACAAATTATACAATTGTAAACAATTGTAAAATTCGTTCGTCTTTCCTAAACAACAAGGATCGTTGTAGAGGGTGTCGAACTCTGGGACCAAATTATTTTATTAATAAATCCAATCAAGTTATTCCAAGATTTTGATTGGTTGAAAACAAAGAAAATAGCAGAAATTAAATAAAAGAGAGTTTTAACAATAAGTGAAAGCAATTAGGGGATAATGGCATAGATCAGATTCATAATCATCAATAGCCAAAAGATTAACCAGATCTAATACATGTTTCTGTCACAAACATGAATCAACGACAATAGGTTTTTAGAAACAAATATGTAAATAACAACAAGCATAGCCTATGCAGGAGCTCAGCTCTACAACCATAGGCTATCAGGACAGATTCACTGTTTTATTTCTAAAACCCTAAATATTAAATCTAAATTTGATAAGTGTTAGATCGAACTCGAATATACCCTGTGAAGGAGCACAGCTCTTAAACGACACAGGGTATGAAGGTTCAGATCTAACCCTTAGTTCAAATCTAGATCTACATACATGAAGTTCTAATCTTTTGGCTATGTGATTCATATTGAATCATAACTATCAGCGTCATCACCCCCTAATTAAAGAGGATTAGCTAGACATAGCTAAAAGAAAAGAAAATAAAAAGAAAATAAATGACATAAATAAAATGCAATAAAAACTAAATAGAAGAGAGAAAGAAGAGTTTTATTCCAAGAAAAGGATTACAGAATAAAACTGAATGTGTTTTACAATGAATGAGATAAAGTGTATTTATAGCTGATATGACAAAGGCTACTTGGCAAATTCCACAATGCGGGAGTAAAGAATTAGCCCAAATAACACATAGGCTAGTGTGAATGGGGTTGTAGAGTAAGAGGCCTTGTAAGTGAGCCAGTGTGAACGCGTGCAGTGCATGAATGAGAAGCCTTGCAAAGGAGCTAATGTGAACACAACATGAGTGAAATGGTCTGCAATTGAGCCAATGTGAACACAATATGAATCTTTAGTGAGCCAAATCTACCCAACTGAACTCTATTTGCAACCGTTCTTCAAGCTTTAAACTCTTCAAGCTTAAGTAATTTTAACTTCACTCATTTTCAGCAAATTCTTCATGCTTTATTCATCAAATGCTCTAAACCATGATTCTTGTCAACAATCTGAAAACACAACTATAAATACACAATATCAATTATTTAAAAGATAAAATAAGATAAATATGCGGATAAAATATACACATTTACATGTATATCAAATACCCCCACACTTATCTTTTTATTCGTCCTCGAATGAACTAAACTAAGATATGTCACACTTTCATAGGAAACACGATTGCATTTAGCGTATGCAACAAGCCGTTAAACCTCTGGGTGTCCCCAGTAGGACGAGTGTTGTCTCGTGAGGGTTTTCAGCGGATACTACCCACAAAATCCAAAGCGTCTTATGTACGCGGATTAATCAAACAATATATTTAAGGTCTTTCACATTCCAAGGATTTCACCTAACTTCAATAATAACGGTTTAGTCCCAAATTGTCCGTCCCATAATTAGTGCAAAAATGAACAAAATATTTCAAGCTGAATCGTAATTCCTTGATAACACTGTAATTGTCTTGAAGGTTAAGAGCGTGGTGTCAACCAAAGTTCTACACATCGACAATGTGCACCCAATCATTTCTTTATTCTTTTTTTTTTGAATAATTTTACACCAGTGTAACTGTACTGTATTGGATGTGAGTTATGCATAGATGAAGGAAAATTTTGTAAGTTCTAAAAATATTCTAGATAAGAGGGCAAGTGTATTAGTTGAACTTCAGGCTACAAGAGATAAAGTAATACTAAGGCACATATGGACATTTTGTTTCCTTTCATCTCCTCAACTACAATCCTTGCTTCTAAGTACGGTATGATGGATGCGGATGGAATGGAAATGGATGCTTTATAGTCAAGAATGATGAATGACTATTTTATTCAGAGAGACTCTCTCTTTATTTCATTTTTTTCTCTTTTTTTTCTTTCTTTCCTTCTTTTTTTTTCTTCATTTTTTTCATTCTCTTTTTTTTTCATGATGAATTATGAGTGGAGATGGAATGGAATGATACTGTACATTATTTTATTTGATTCCTCCTCTACTAAACCAACACTTCATGAAAGGAAAGTTCTGTGCCCTAGTTACTCTACTTCTATAACCTTAATTCAACACACAAGTCTGGATTGATGTTATACAAAAAGCTGAAAGGAATGATAAGCAAAGTTTCGTAAGATAGATAACCCATATAAAATAAGATGTGGTATATGGTTATCCAACCTTAAAACAAGTACGGAGTGGGTGGTGTAATATTGGTATAAAAAGTGACGTTTTTGACCTTTAAACAAAAGTTCTTGAGTATACCAATATAAGATAAACTTGTCGACACATGGATGTAAATCGACTAAAACTTGGGTTTGAATAATGTGGGGTATCGAAGAAGAACGCTACAATGAGTCATTTCTCCTTAATTGGGCCAAGTGGATTTTAGAACTTACGATTTTGAATGATGTGGGGTATCGAAGAACAACGCTACAATGAGTCATTTCTCCTTAATTGGGCCAAGTGGATTTTAGAACTTACGATTTTGAAAATTTGAGTGAGAGAAATATTATGCATGAAAACGAACTCAGAAATTCCAACATATGTAGGTGCAAACTCATTTTTTTTTATTATTTTTACTTGCACATTCTAACATGTATAACAAGGGTTGACATGCTTACTCCAGAACACGACTAACGTCTGCACAGTCTCAAGCTAGCATCTTAAAAAGACACATTACGATTCAATGAATAAATAATGTTCATTCCCATCACCCAACAATTCAACTTATCAAACAAGAACCAAGGTGTTATTTATGAATTTAAGTTAATCCTTGTTCAATGAATGACCTACTTTATAAAATTTGATTGCTGATGTAATGTAAATTCCCCCCACACTTGAGTGTGACTGTGTCCTCACAGTCGTTAATCAGACATATCTTAGTGAAAGGGAAATAAAAATTAAGAGGGTCAGCACGGCTTACCGGATGTGTGTGCAGAAAATACGCAGTCATCGAATAGATGTACCGGTCCACAATGGACCAATGGATCAGCCTCATTAAGCTTATGAGACACAGCTGAAGCACAGAAAACCAAATCATAAAGGATTGTATATTACGTGACAGATTTGGAAAAACAAATTTCGTTTTTTCAAAAGTTTGAGTTGCTAATTTTAAAATTTTGAGCTTACAATTGATCCGAAAATCGAATTGAATTTCTATAGCAACTAAAGAGAAGTCAGTGAGCCGGGGTTCAGTAAAAGTTTCAAAAACAAAATTCGATTTGTTCAGATGATGTATAAATTGAGAGACGTGCACATAACTCTCACCCCCACAATGGTTTTGAGAACTATTGTTCGGTTTTGCGTTGATATTTGAAATTTTGTTAACTAAAAGTTCATTCGTAGACCTAAAGTTTAAACCAAACAAATGAATTTTCAGTAAATTTCGAAATCGTGTTTTCTCAAAAACAGTGTTATTCCAAAAGGAGTTCATATAATGCAGAAATTTATCAGTGAAAAACGAGTGATCACGGTGTGGTTCAGTTGAAATGATCAAGTCGTAAGGATTTTCAACAATTTTAAAAAAATCGTCAATGTGTTTAAGATCACATTCAGCAATGTCGTTGTTTTCAACATCAAGTATCTCAAAGTTTTCAAAAGTTTCATTTTCAGTTTTAGACCCATCAACATCATCGTTAATTAATTCAAGAAGTTTTCGCTCATCAATGTCGTCCTCACTCAAACAGTTGTTACCAACTTCGTCATTTCGTTCAAGTTGACAATCTAAAATTGTTAAATTTTCAAAATTTTCAGAATTTGAAAGAGGAAGATCGAATAGAAGATTGATGTTTTTGTTTTCAAAAGAATTTAAATTCAAATCAATCACAGAGCCTTCAACAACTTCATTGAGATTTTCATCGATTTCAAAAGTTGTCAGTTGAAAATCATTAATTGTGGGCAAAGGTGGATTATCGTTCGATTTGTCACACATTTGGATTTGATTTTGTTTCTCACGAAACTTCAAGTAGTCGTCAATTTCATTTGTTTGCTCAACAAAATCAAATTTATAGTTATTTACACGAGAATTTTCAAGTTGAAATTGTTGAGAGTAAAAGTTTTCACTAGCACCACAATTGAAATTATTCCCATTGCCAAAATCATTTGAAAAATGATTTACATTTCCATTTTGAATTTGAAATTCATTTTGGAGTTCAAAACTGAATTGACAAGGGTTATAATCAAAATCTTTGGAATTTGAAGGTGAAATCGGATTTTGATTATTTCAAAAACTTTCACTTGAATTGTTGCACATGTATGAATTACACCATTCATTTATTTCTTGATTTTGTTGTATGCTCAATTCAAGTAAAGATTCAATACGTGTTTCAAGAGTTGAGGGTTGATCATTATTTTGAAAATTTGGTGGTGTACAATCAGGAGTATTTTGAAAATTTTGAAAAGTCGGTGGCATAAAATCCAAATTGTTTGTACAAAAGTTGTTATTAAAATATCCATATGAATTTGGTGTAAAATTATATGGATTATATTGATTTTCACAACTATCGTAAAATTCGTTGGAAAAAGGGAATTGGGACATTTTCAAGAAAGCTCTTTTAAAAAATATGTTAAAATTAACAACTTCGGATTATATGAATACAAGTCTAGGCCAGGTCCGGACAGGGGTTATCAGTGTGCCACGAATCACCGTAGAAACACAACTGAAGGTTTAAGAACCTGTTTGAGTTCGAGACTCTACCGTTCCTTAGACACCTCAGAGAGTATCAATCCTAATTGTCAATTTAACGAATATTTTGTCCTATGAGCTTTTGGGGAATCCTCGGTTTGATTTCAAAAATAAACTTTTCAATTAATCCCACGTTCGTTTTAAAATCTTAAACCACACATCAACAGGCAAAATATTCAATCATAGAATGAACAGTCTCAGGACAGTCACAGAACAGTCAATTGCAGAAATTAAAAAAAAACAATTTTTTTTACAAGCTAGCTGATGCCCTGTAGAAGAGTTTTACAAGCAGTGTCTATATTTTTTTTATTTGCAGCAGCGGTCCCTGTAAAGTTAGAAAATACTCACCTTGATCGGCAGTCCGTCCAGTGTAGTTGAGTCGCGCTAGCGCGTTCACACCCCACTTGGTGTGCTACCGCTCCAATCAAATCTGTTTGCAAATCACTTGGCTGAACTTTTCACTTCTCGTTGGCCTTTGAATTGATTTCTTTGCTTGACTTCGATTCCTTGATTTGTTTGCTTTAGCCTTGAATTCTTTCTGCTTTGGCCTTTGTTTGAGTTCTCTCTTTCTCTTTTTTGACCCCTTTTTTTTTTTTTTGAGAGGAAAACTAAAATGGCACTAAAACAAAAACAAAAGAGAACTAAGGCTAATAAAAATTAAACAAAGAGATGAAATCTCTTTCTTCCTTTTTTATTTAAGAAACACAAGAAAATATATAACAAACAAAGAAAACAATTTTTTTTTTAAAAAAAAAAGGATTTGGGAAAAGAAAGCTAGAACCAACTTACAAAATTCAAAGAAGAGAAAAGGATTTTTTTTTTAAGGGCACAGGGAGAACTATAAACTATGAGAAGAAGAAAAAAACAAAGGAAGAGGATGGGGTATTGGTTTGAGAAGTGGTTGTGGTGACTATTATTTGTGATGAAGAGGTTGGAGAGGATGGGTATATGTAGAACAGAAGAAAGAAAATTGGAAAGAATTGAAAAAGGATTTTTTTTTTTTTTTTTTTTTTTGGGAAAAAGAATGTATTTATACAAGGAATATTGGAAAGTAGAGAAGTTTGGAAAGAAATTAAAGAAAAGAAAGGAAAGGAATTGTAATAAAAGCAATTTTTTTTCTTTTTTAGAGAATTGCTGAAAAATAGAAAGAGATTGTAGAGAAATTTGGAAAGAAATAATGGAAAAGAGGGGAAAGAAATTGGAAAAAGTTGGAACGAAATTAATGAAAGAAAGGGAAAGAAATAAATGAAGAAAGAATGGTAATGAATAGAAAAGAAAGTAGAAAAGGAAAGAGATCAAACTAAATTTGCAAGTTTTTTTTTTAATTAGAATTGTTGTAAAAGTAGAGGTGTGGAAAGGTGGAAAGAAATTTGAAAGAAAAAGAAAAGAATTAAAAGAAAGGAATTGTTAAAAAAGTTGAATTTTTTTTTATATGGAAATGTTGAAAGGAGGAAGCAAGATGCAAACAAAAGTGGAAATAAATAAATAAAAAAAATGCAATTATTTTTTTTATTGTTGTCAAAATAGAAGAGAGAGAAGAGATTGTGTAGAAGAAAAATTGGAAAGAAGTAAATGAAAGATTAGGAAAGAAATAGATGGAAAGAAATTGAATGGACATTAATTAGAAAAATTGGCAAAATTTTATTTTTTAGAAACTTGGAAAGAAATCAATTTGTGAAACAATTGCAAGGAGGAAGAGAAATAGAAGAGAAGGAAAGAAAATCACAAAAAGATTTGTTTTTTTTTATATAAAAATTGTAAAAAGAAAAAAAAAATTATGGAGAGATGTCAAGAAAGAAGGAAAGCAACAAAGAAAGGAAACAAAACAAAAGGCAAGAATTTTTTTCTCTTATTTGGTAGATATACGGTATCAAAAATCAAATACCAAATCAGCCAACAAGATTTTTTTTTATCTATGCTAGAAAACAAAAGGGAGCAAAATAAAATAAAAATATTTTTTTGTGTTTTTTTTATATTAAGAAAAAGAAAATTATAACCCGAAGGATTTAAAAACAAAAATTATTTTGGTCCCCGGCAACGACGCCAAAATTTGTTTGCGAACAAATTATACAATTGTAAACAACTGTAAAATTCGTTCGTCTTTCCTAAACAACAAGGATCGTTGTAGAGGGTGTCGAACTCTGGGACCAAATTATTTTATTAATAAATCCAATCAAGTTATTCCAAGATTTTGATTGGTTGAAAACAAAGAAAATAGCAGAAATTAAATAAAAGAGAGTTTTAACAATAAGTGAAAGCAATTAGGGGATAATGACATAGATCAGATTCATAATCATCAATAGCCAAAAGATTAACCAGATCTAACACATGTTTCTGTCACAAACATGAATCAACGATAATAGGTTTTTAGAAACAAATATGTAAATAACAACAAGCATAGACTATGCAGGAGCTCAGCTCTACAACCATAGGCTATCAGGACAGATTCACTGTTTTATTTCTAAAACCCTAAATATTAAATCTAAATCTGATAAGTGTTAGATCGAACTCGAATATACCCTGTGAAGGAGCACAGCTCTTAAACGACACAGGGTATGAAGGTTCAGATCTAACCCTTAGTTCAAATCTAGATCTACATACATGAAGTTCTAATCTTTTGGCTATGTGATTCATATTGAATCATAACTATCAACGTCATCACCCCCTAATTAAAGAGGATTAGCTAGACATAGCTAAAAGAAAAGAAAATAAAAAGAAAATAAACGACATAAATAAAATGCAATAAAAACTAAATAGAAGAGAGAAAGAAGAGTTTTATTCCAAGAAAAGGATTACATAATAAAACTGAATGTGTTTTACAATGAATGAGATAAAGTGTATTTATAGCTGATATGACAAAGGCTACTTGGCAAATTCCACAATGTGGGAGTAAAGAATTAGCCCAAATAACACATAGGCTAGTGTGAATGGGGTTGTAGAGTAAGAGGCCTTGTAAGTGAGCCAGTGTGAACGCGTGCAGTGCATGAATGAGAAGCCTTGCAAAGGAGCTAATGTGAACACAACATGAGTGAAATGGTCTGCAATTGAGCCAATGTGAACACAATATGAATCTTTAGTGTGCCAAATCTACCCAACTGAACTCTATTTGCAACCGTTCTTCAAGCTTTAAACTCTTCAAGCTTAAGTAATTTTAACTTCACTCATTTTCAGCAAATTCTTCATGCTTTATTCATCAAATGCTCTAAACCATGATTCTTGTCAACAATCTGAAAACACAGCTATAAATACACAATATCAATTATTTAAAAGATAAAATAAGATAAATATGCGGATAAAATATACACATTTACGTGTATATCAACCGTAGTTTATCATGATATCTTAGTTTGACTTGCTACAATAGTTCAGCCTGTTATCCTGGTTTAGTTTATCTATCTTGTAGTCATCCTTATGTTTACTTTCAGTTTATGCATGTCATGTTACCTTTACCTGTTTTTATACTGGAAGTAGATAGGACTTACCAGTCTTTATGACTGACCCCGTTTTGTTTCGCCTCTTTGTCTTCCGTTTCCCCCCCAGGTTTTCAGGGAGGAAACACTGTTATCTAGTTCGGACTTCTTCTGCTTGAAGGTCATCACGCATGGCTTGGACTTTTCTTGGCTATGGCTACTTTACTGTTTTACTTGGGGAATAATTTATGAAATGGTTTTATGCTTCTTTACTATTGCAAGACAGGTTTGATGTATTTTGATGTAAAAGGCTTTAGACCTTATTTTTATAAGGTAATGAAATTCGTTTTACTTCCGCTGTTTTGTATATGTTCTGTCTTGTAATATCTCTGTGCATGTTTACCTCGATAATGCTTCACCAAACCTAGTGCATTCCCTTTGTGAGTGACCCTAGCGGAGGTGGGGTGTTACATTTGGTATCAGAGCAGAAGGATACCAGACTGGGCAAAAGTTTTTAAAACCTTCTGAAAACTATTTGAGAAACTGTTTACAAAGAAGCATTTTTCAAGAAAAGTTTTTTTTAAAGGCTATTCCCCAAAAGCCATTAGCACTATCCTTTGTTTCCTTGATTGAATCTCTTTCCCTTTCTTTCCTCCATCTGTAGTCACAGTAGTTTTAAATTGCGACTAATCCTTGTCTAGCTACGTAAGTGTTTTCCCGTGCGATGGAGGAAGTTCTCGAGAGACTTGTTACCGCGTTATAAGGAAGGATAGTAAGAACAAGGATAAAGGATACGAGCTTAAGAATAAGCAACTTGTTGGTATGGCTTGATCCACAAAGGAAGATAAGGACAAGATCAGCGAGGGGGCAATTGTATGCTCTCATTTCTAGCGTACCTAAGAGAAATGGTACCGTTTCTATTAAAGGCTTAGCCTTTCTTTTCTATCGTCCCGTCTAGAATTTGTTTTGATCATCGCATCATCTAAGTCTGCCTCGATAGTTAAGTCTCTGCCCCTTAGTACTAGCATGGTAGAAGTTCCCACTTTAGTCCCAAAATCTGGTTGGAGGGTCGGTCCATTTATTCATGACTTGTTTGGATTTGAGAACGTCTATGCCAAGTGTTGAGATTAGAAGCAATGCTTCTATTGTTGAGCTATGGATGGATTCTAGGGATGAAGTGGTGATCCAGTAAGGGATGCCATTCTCGGTTTTGAAAGGAGGATAGTTAAACTCTTAATTTGCCTTGGTAATACCCTCGAAGTCTCGTGTAACCTTTTGAGTTCTGTCATGGTTGATTACCTAGAATCTCTTGATGCATTTATCGGAAATCTCTGATCCGATCGAGTATCGTTCGTCAATAAGACGGATGGTTCATTCCGCTTAAGCATGAGATATAGGAATCACCCTAGTAAGTGCACGTGGTAACATGGATTGGCATCGGTAAACGAGATCCAGAATTCACTAGTGAATTTTGGAGAGCTTGCATGAGTACGCAGATATGGTTGAGCCAATTATACTAGGGAAAGAATAAGTGGAAGTGGAACGAGAGGCAATAGTGAAATGAGTCCCAACTCATACCTTGGAAATAGGAATCAAGGAGCTATGAAATCATGAAGTCAAAGGCGGTCAAGACACAACGGAATTAAGCTCATGGAAATGCTGCTTAGACACGCGCATCATGTCTCCTTTTAAGAGTATATCGTTGATCCCTGGTTCTCCTGTAGAGCTTGCTTGCATAGTATCGCTTGGTGGATATCCTCTCGGTCCTGTTTCTGTTGCAAACCCCGTAAGGAGTTTGTCTTGTTTATCTCCTCGATCTTATCTTGGGAACCTTAGATAGAACTCTATGGATGTAAACATGTCTTTGAAACATGTTATGATTGATATGGTTGCAAATGGTTGCAAGTGGTTGCTCGTGGATGCGCGAATACACGTTAGATACTAGATCGACGCACTCACATTTTGCATTGCATAAGCACGAGTATTTATACTTGTTTGAAAATTTATGTGTTGTCATGCGGATGCTGCATATGAATGAATGTTTGTGCACACATATAGTGTTTACATGATTAGGACTATCCGCATACATGTTGGATTCATGGCACTAAACATATTTTGCATTAGAAAGATCATTCAGGCCTGATCATTAGCATTAGCTAAGGAGCATATACACACACGTTCTGCATATGATCATATGACATTAGAAATCGTCTAAGGATAATGGTTGCCTGTGGATGATGTTTTGAGTAGATGGATGATGGATGGTAGGATACGTTCTTCCTAACTTGGAGATTTCGGGGACGAAATCCTTTAAGTTGGGGAGGATGTAACAACCCGAATTTTAATAACGTGTTATAATAAAGAATCAAGGCAGAATTAAATTTTAAAACCTGAATCAAGGGAAACGGGCTGTGCCATTGCGTTCTTCTTGGAAAAATACGCGAAATAGAGTCCGAGTTTTCGAAAAACGGAGTCCGTATGACCAAGTTATGTCCCAACGAAGTTTCAGAAAGTTCCAAGTCCGAAAAACAGTTCAAAATTCAAATCTGGAGCCGAAAAGACTGGGCGGGAAAATTTCCCGCCCAGCACCCAAGTCGACATGGGTGTCGACTTGGGTGTCGACACACCCAAGGTGGTGTCGACTTGCAAGTCGACACCCCTGTCGACCTGGGTGGTCGAGCCCAGGCCACCTGGGTGCGCCTGCTTGTGTCTCTGGTCCTGTTCTGGAAGCTTCCGACGGAATTTGATGGCTCAGATCTATCCTAGGGTTAATCTAAGGGCCTAAACTACTCCTAATCTCTATAAAAAGACCCCTAAGCCTACCCTAAACCCTCACAAATCACTCATGCCCCGAAGTGCCGCCAAAATCAATCTTGATCATGGCCTCCATCTTCAACTTCAAGAGCCTATGCATTCAAACTAGATCCAAGACGAAGGTGCAAGCTTTCTACACCAAATCAAGGGTTTTGATCATCATCTCAACATGGATTCTTCGACAAGACGTTTCATGCTCCTAAATCTCTTGCCATGCTATGTAAGTTCTAGCTACTTCTAGATCTAAACGGTAGTTTTAATGATGGCATGGAATAAAATGAGATTAAACTAAGTATGCTAGCCTATATGAACCTTGTCATGCCTCTTTTGCTTGAACCTATGACTTTTGGCTATGCTTAGTGACTAAATCATGCTATTCATGTTATGATTAACCTAGTTTATCTTGCAAGTTTTAATCTTTATCTATGGAATGCTAGCATGAACCTTTGGGAACCATTTGACTTGTGAAACATTGGCAAAGATTTGACTTTGGGGCTTATGCATGTAAATGAACCCAAACCCCTTATGTTATCATGCATGTTTGTGGCCAAATTCCCTTATGATACTATGCATGTTTGTGGCCAAATTCCCTTATGATACTATGCATGTTTGTGGCCAAATTCCCTTATGATACTATGCATGCTTGTGGCCAAACTCTCTTATGATGCTATGCATATTTTGAGACCAAACCCCTTATGATACCATGCATGTTGTGGCTAATCCCTTTTTGACATCGTGCATGTTGTGAGGCCAATATGTAGCATAGTACCCTTACTATGTTGACTCGCTTTTACTTGGGTTGGAAACACGCTTTGGGGTAGGTTAGACATGCGTGATTATGACATGATAATTTGACATGGGATTTCATGAAAATATGGCACTTATGATACACCTAAATGTGGGCATGACATGTGGGGTAAACATGGGACTTGAAACTAGACACGTGTGGGTTGTAAGTGTAATATGACGCTAGACCAAACATGAAGGTGGCCAACTCAAGGTTGGGTTGAGTTTGTAGCATAAATCTACCCGGACCCGCCCGGCTTAACTAGTGGCTACAAACAATAGGATCCAATGTGAGAAGTTGGTCATGTCGCGCTTAAGACCCGAGGTTAGACTAGGTTGTGGTGTAAAACTACCCGGACCCGCACGACTTAACTAGTAACCACAACAAGGTCTAATGTGAGAGGTTGAGAGTGCATTAATTAAATTAATGCCACATGATAAGGTTAAGTGAGTTTGACTAATGACACTTAACCGATATGACACGAATGGGTAGGTTAAGTGGGATCGGGCTTGATTTCTTAATGACACTTAACCATACAAGACAATTAGGGGATGGGGTTAAATAATTTACACTTAACTAATCCGACTTGGTAATTAGATGGGGTTAAGTAACCTACACTTAACTAATCTAAACACGGTAATTAGATGGGGTTAAGTAACCTACACTTAACTAATCTAAACACGGTAATTCGATGGGGTTAAGTTAAACACTTAACCAATCTAAACTTGGTAATTCAATGTGGTTAAGTAACCAATACTTAACCAACTTAACATGATAATTTAATGGGGTTAAGTAACTTATACTTAATCAATTATACATGATGATTTGATGAGGTTAAGCAACCATACTTAACCAATATAATGTGAGAACTTGATAGGGTTAAGTCACAAGACCGTTTAAATATACTTAACCATTCTAATACGATTAGTGGATGGGGTTAAGTTAACCTATACTTAACCAATCCGACTCGATAATCCGATGAGGTTAAGATAATCTATGCTTAACCAATCTAACACGATAAGCTGATAGGGTTAAGATAAACAAATACTTAACCAATTTGACTTGATGATTGAATAGGGTTAAGTCATGAGCTTCTTGGTATACTTAACCAACTTGTAGGGCTAGGTCTTGAACTTAAATACTTAGCCAATCTTGACATGATTCGTAGGCGGGCTAAGTCATGAACCTGAATAACAACACTTAACCCAATAGACAAAACCCTAGTGAGAGGAACTAGGTAGAAAATCGTGGTTAATCAAGGGTAACGGGGAAAAGAAGCTAAGTGGTAAACCTTAGTTAAGTATAACTAAGTAATAATTCTTAGACAAGGACATGGGACTAGTTCATGAATGGATGAGTAACCCGATATGGTAGGTCATCGCTTAAACACACGAGGAGGAGCAAATTATCCGACTTGGATAAGGGCTCCAACGAACTGGGTGACGAAGCGGTAGCTTCGGGGGATGTGAGGGTACTCTTGGTATCCCTCTGTGAGGTGGCAGATGGTCCATGAAACCCGGCCCCACAGAGGTTAAGGTCTGCGGTAGAAGAGCCAAGAGTATGCCTTGGTTGCTATGCGAGCGACCTAAAGACTGGGATGGATTAGCGTGGAGTCGACGATACTTGATTTTGCCCTGGATAGCACGTCGCCGACTACCTACCATCTTTAGTCAATCGTGTACGAATGGAAAGGCAGAGAACCCCCAACAGACCATGTTCTTACTATCGAGTCATGGGTGAGGTTGGCCCATAGGAAAGTGGGGCTATAGTGGGGCCGGGATGTGGTTCTCATACATGATTTTTCTTGGATTGCCTTTCAGTAGTTGAGGGAGGGGTCACGTGGGACCATAGCCACGGATACAAAAACAGACCTTGATATCTGCATTAGCAGACGACTTAAAGCTCCCGACCGAGTTCCGTATTTCTCGATTTTCCCTGGCACGGAACTCGGATGGCACATTGGGATACATGTGTGCGTCTAGACATGGAAACGATTCATGATATATACGTGGGACAAAGGGCGCGGTTGACGGGTGGCATAATCCCTAGTGGCCCTAGGTGGCTTGAACCCAAACCGAGACACGGAAACGTTCATTAGGTAGCATAATCCCTAGTGGTCCTAGGTGGCATAAATCCTAAGTGAACACGCGATAGTTCAAGGTAAGAAAACATAACCAGATTAAGGGTAGCAGTCCAAAATAACCTCAAGGATAAAACGTTTACATGGGAAAGCCCGTACGGCCTACAGCAAAGGACTGAACTTATACATGGAAAGAAAACATACGAGTTGGGAAAACCTACATATGCTATATATTAGGTTAACATGGGCCATTGCATGACATTGGGCAAGGGACATTCATAGTTAACACATGACGCGGGTTGGGATACTAGTACGAGAGGTGCAGAGCAAATATACATGATAAATACTTTGGGATGGTATACATGATTGATACCATGGGATGGTATACATGATTGATACCTGGGGATAGTATACTTGATAGAAACCTGACGATGTGATACCTTGATTTATCATGACACCGTAGTTTATCATGATATCTTAGTTTGTCTTGCTACAGTAGTTCAGCCTGTTATCCTGGTTTAGTTTATCTATCTTGTAGTCATCCTTATGTTTACTTTCAGTTTATGCATGTCATGTTACCTTTACCTGTTTTTATACTGGAAGTAGATAGGACTTACCAGTCTTTATGACTGACCCCGTTTTGTTTCGCCTCTTTGTCTTCCGTTTCCCCCGCCAGGTTTTTAGGGAGGAAACACTGTTATCTAGTTCGGACTTCTTCTGCTTGAAGGTCATCACGCATGGCTTGGACTTTTCTTGGCTATGGCTACTTTACTGTTTTACTTGGGGAATAATTTATGAAATGGTTTTATGCTTCTTTACTATTGCAAGACAGGTTTGATGTATTTTGATGTAAAAGGCTTTAGACCTTATTTTTATAAGGTAATGAAATTCGTTTTACTTCTGATGTTTTGTATATGTTCTGTCTTGTAATATCTCTGTGCATGTTTACCTCGATAATGCTTCACCAAACCTAGTGCATTCCCTTTGTGAGTGACCCTAGCGGAGGTGGGGTGTTACCGTAACCAAGGGATAAAATCTATTAAAATTATCACTTGAGCTTTATCGCTCAGAGTACCCCTTCGACTAGGTGATTTAATCCCTTAATGTTGATAGATAGGGGGCTTTCAAATGAGTCACTGTTCAACATGAACTTACTTGTTAACGAACATATCCTTTCGACGAAGTAGGAAGCGATTTGATGGATGAAGCCTTATTGAAAGCAAAAACCTACACAAGTCCACAATAATGTATAATAAACATTACCTCAGAATTACCTTAGCCGATTTTTTTAATGTCTTCTTATTATTGTTGTTTTTGACAAATACAGGAGATAATGAATTACAATTACATGAAATCCTCAATTTGTATTTAGAATTAGGGTAGATACTTAAGACTTTGGATACAAATTTTTAGAATGAGAAAATATTGATCCCTATTCTGGATTTCTAGGGTCGTCTTTATAGGTGCAGGTAAACCCCCTTCCGTTTTGGTGCTTTCGCTTCTATTCTTTCTTGAAGTCAAGTCGAAAGGCAGGTAGCAACGACCTCTTTATTCTTTGTCCTGGAGCTATCGACATGTTCGAAAGGAGAGAAGTGGCAACAGATCCAATTGGTGGTCCAAAATTAATGTCTTGAGATTGTCCTTCGACTATTTCAAAGGGCCTCCCTTGGCCTTTTTGGAAGCTTGATGTGTTCGAAAGGTGGAGGACGTTATGCGCCTATAGAAGGAGGAAGTCTTCAAAATCCCTTATTCTGGTGATCTAGGAGTTAATCTATAAAAGAATGATGTTGCTAGATGGTTTATCCTCTCTCGAAGGAATTAGTTGCTATAGGCTTGATCGTTTCGAAGGGATGCTTTATCCAAGCTAGCATAACATTAAGGATTTACCTTCAATAGTCATGTAGAAGAAACATCCCTTCGACAGATTAAAAGGGTTTATTTGGTCGAAGGACATAAACTTGATTCCTTCAGGTTTACTTGAAAGCTCATGCTCTATTAAGATACTGAGTAGCGAGTCCTTCGACCCCTTCAAAGGAGAATGCCTTGTGGAAAGTTTTGACTTTGATCCCTGTTGTAACGACCCATATTCTACATATCAGAGATCGTAGAGTATTTGTCTTATTTTCATACGAAGTCATATGGTTGTGTAACTCTAGGAAACAACTATTGGGGTCATTTCCCACATTCACGATTTTTGCCGAATTTTAAATGACCATATTGCCCCTAGCGAATCTTGTTTTGCCTATAACTTTTGATTAGTAAGGATTTTTGACCTAAAACCACATCCACTAGATTTGGAAGATGGTTTCCTATTCCGTAGAGTGGTCACATTAATCAAACGGACTTACCGTTTGGGAGATATGGCTGAAATAAGATTTGATGATGGAAAAACAGCCTAATTGGGCTTAATATGGTGATTAGCAGCTAGGCCCATAACCCATTTCGGGATTAGGGTTATGGTAGGGCTGAAAGGAGTTGGGGAATCATCTCATTTCATTTTTCTAGCCGCCACAAACATTTCTCTAACCTTAATCATGGCTTCCATCTTCCAAATCTCCCTCTAAACACTTTCTAATCACTAATTGATCAAATCTACATCAAATCAAGTCGGATTAACATCAAATTCGAGGTAGAGCTGCTGCACCATATTGGAATCCGAGCCAAATCAATAAAAGTTTCATATCTACCACTAATTATTGGCTAAGGTGAGTGATTAACATGTTTATTCACTAATTATGGCTAATTAGGCGTGATTAGTGATAATTAGCGAAACTATACACCTAAAAATTATGCATAAATTATATAATCATATGTTATGTCACATATATAAATTTGGGTCAATTTGGATTAAGTTTGCTAATCGCTAAATTTATGGGATTAAGGGGGAAATTATGGATTTGGGTATGTTTGATCTAAATTTACATGTCAAATTGTTGTTTAGGTGTTTTTGGTTGATTCTACATTTTACTACTGCTGTTTGGTATGCCTTGTGATTGCATATGAAAGTTAGAATGGTCAAAAACGCAAACGTGTATCGAAAATAGCTTGTTGGAAGTGGTGCAGGTTTTGGGTCGCACGACCGACCTGGTGGAGCTCGCACGACCGACCGATTGGAGCATGCACGACCGACCCGGTGAAGGACCACGACCCAAACCAAGATGATGACCCTAAACCAAACCGGATTCGAACTTCTACCACGCAACGACAATCACGAACTATTCTGAAGATCAACTCCAATCCGACCAAAACCCGAGATGCAAAGGAAGTCCAAATGAGAAGTTATTGCTCAAGATCTAGATGGGAACCAACGAGTTAACTTCAAGAGTTGGGCTTTGCTGCGAGACGTGTGCAAATGAGTTATTAATATCTATAACTTTGGTTCACCATTGAAAGAGGGGGCATGTAGACGAACCTGAGCCAGGGCTGTGTGGACTGGTTGACCCGTGACTTAGAGCCAGCGCTGTGTGGGCCGGGTGGGGTTATCGACTATAGACCAGGGCAGTGTGGTCATAGCGATAGTTGTATGGGGTGGGACCCTGTCATGGCCCCAATGGATCTGGTGATCAAAGCGGTGGATATTGTATGCTTTACGCACTGAGTGAGAGATGTGAGGATGATTGCTATGTTTGATGTTTGCTATCACCATGACACGCACACTTCCATTTTACACCGTATGTTAGTGTTACCTTAGAGTATTGTACATCTTGTTGTGCTAACTCTTTGGTTGCAGGTCTAGGTCAGGTATGATTACTTATACCTGTTATTGCTTTGTCTTAGTGTTATTGATTTGTTATCACTCACCCCAGACTTTCGTTTGACCCAAAGTTTTATGTCTTTTCTTATTACTATGGGTGCTCCTAAACGAGCAGACTAGAGGCATGTTGGTGGTTATGCACGAGTAGCTGTCCGGAGACGAGCAGGAGGTTTCCATATACTTTATATATATTCTCCCTATGCTGTTGCTTGTCACTGCTTTGGTCATTAGTAGTTTACCTCTTTTATTCCCTTTTAGAAATAGTATTTTAAAGTTGTAATAATTGGATACCAAGTCGTGTTTTAGATTCCACTACTCTGATGGATATGGTTTAGTTTTTAGCTTCTTTACTGTCTTGCCTGTTTTATATCAAGTTATGTTATTATCATACTTTATTCCATGCGCTATGAGATATACTACAGGTTCTTGGTGATTCATCGTTTCAACCTTTTGACGATCGTCCCGCGTCAGTCAGACATAGGCATAACGCATTTCGAGGAAATTTATGATGGTATGGGGCGGCCGTCACACTTGGTACCAGAGCCTAGGATGTGTAGTTTAACCTAGGGGAAGACATCAAGGAGAGATATTATATGTATATGAGAGCGCGTATTTGTGATATTTTGGTTTTCAAAAACTATATATATATATACTATTAGTATATCTAAGGCACTACACTATATATGCTAATGAGGCTGTGTTTTTAGCCGTATCTAAAGCAGTTAGACACGATAACAAGCCATATCAAAAAATGGCGTGTTAAATTATTAGATACGGCTCAAAACTGTATCCCAATGTGGTAACATACGGCTATTCGTCGTATCTAAATCATAAATAGATACGGGCTATAAACCATGTCATATATATATATATATATAAGCAGAAACTGCAGCACATATTATTTGTAACACAAAGCATATATAACATAGGATACACTAATTCACAATTGTAACAGTAAACGAAACAATTGTATGAAATATTTCATTACATTACAATATATAATGATACATGCTATTTGATTACATTACAATAAATAAATAAGATACATGCTATTTCATTACATTAAAGAAGATACATAATGTTACATTACAATAAAGAAGATACATACCGTTTCATAATTACATTACAATAAAGAAGGTAAACTTTAGCGATCAACAACTCTCCGCTTTTCAACTTCAGCGATTGACCACTTCGATCCGTAGTTGATGCATTCACCAAGCTGAAGGTGTAACCTTCTGGTTAAGAATTTACTGGGTGATTCACCAAGTAGATGCACTTTAGATCACACACCTGGTTCAGGTATTTATTGTAACTTATGCATTTAACTAAGCGCCAAGACTAGCAAAGGGGATAATATATCAAGTGCCATATGCTGCTTCACTAAACCTTAGGAAAAAGCATTTGACACTTGATATTATCCCCTTTGTCAGTCTTGGCGCTTAATTAAATGAATAAGCTGGGATAAATACCCGAACCGGCGTCGTGAGTTAAAGTGCAGCCACCTGTTGAATCACCCAGTAACTCTTAACCAGAGAGTTAAAGCCTTCAGTTTGGTGAGGCCTCACTGGTAGATCACCCAGTAAATTCTTAACCAGAATGCATCATCTTCGTCTATACTTGCAACCTAATTTGCATTAGAACAATAATGAGTCAGAGCACACATATTTTCATATAAAAGAACATATTTCAACAAGACTAAGCAGTGACTTGAATGCACAAGATAACAGAAGAATATACAATTACAACACACATACCTGCACAACAACATCATGAACATACAAGCAAGAAGAACACAGTCGGGTCATGGATGAATACGACAAATCGGCCCACAAGCACATGCACATACTTGATGCACATAATGTCATATACATGAGCACAAAGCAACTTGGTTCAAGGCAGCTAGTCATAAATGGAAAAGCGGTTTTATGCCTTTACTCACACGCAGTGTGACACACATAACACACCAAAAAAATTGACTAAGTCTCAACCTATAAATTCCATTCTATTTTCATTCATGCATCCATAACCGACATTTCTACTCAATCACACAAATTTCCCAATATCAATTACCAAATACATGCAGCTCAGTCAACAGAACTAGTATGCTTTAGTTCTCAAAGCGTACCACATAATTTTTTTTGGCACAAGCCAGAAATGACACATGCACTTCAGATCAGTAAGGAAGTGTACATGGTGCAATAATTAATACACACAAATGAGCAGGACAGCACAAGTAAAAGTGTCTGAATTCAAGGTAGACAAATACAACACAAGTAAATGATAGCAAATACACTGCCGCACTATAAAACTGGGGATAATACCCAATTTAAACATGATAGCAGCATGAATTCTAGGTAGACAAGCACATGCAATTATCTATCATTCATATTTTTGAACTAAGGCATGGAAATTCAAATTAAACCCAATTTAAACACAATTTAAACCCAATTCGAATTCAAATTAAACCCAAATTAAACCCAATTCATATTTAAATTTAACCGTAATCTAGTACTCACCTCCAGTGGCGACTAGAAGGATGAAAAGCGGTGGACTGAGGCTTCGCCGGTCAGCTGAGGGCAGCGCGAGCTAACGATAATTCATGGACTGCGGTGGATGGCTTATTGACAAAGGAAGTTGGTCTGATACCAAAACCCTAATTTGGATATTCGGTGGTCGCCATTGCCAAATAAAAAGAGGGATAATTCACCGAAAGTTTTGATGTGGCAAAAGTCGATTGTGCCAGAATGAAGGTATGGAGGGAAAAATTTGATACGCATTTCATACGGTCCAAAGCCGTATCAAATGAACTGATCTGAGGCTTCATCGATGGACAGTCAGATTAAGGGTGTTTGGGGTGGTGCAGATCACAAAATATAGTTTGATACGGATTTAAGCACTGTCAAATTTGATACGGCTTATAACCGAATTGTATATATGCATCCTATGTGCCAAATTCGCTGATATGGTGCAGTGAGGATGAAATCGCACTGCACTGGCACCACTAAGGAGATGGTTAATCGTTTTCTCTTTACAGATTGAATGATGAGCTGAAATACGAGGAGTACAGTAAGGAACTCCGCACCGAAAGTTGAAGAGCAGGCGGGTTCAGGGGCCAACAACGGGAATGTTCCTGATATAAGGATGATGTTTACTGCCTTCATGCGAGAGATGCTTAGGGATGCTCAGGGAGCGATTCCTAATGCTGCTAACGGTGGTGGTGCAGTAGTGCAGGCGCCTAGAGCCGATTTCGCCAAGCTCAGCAAGGATTATACTAGTCTTGGTGCGAAGCTGTTCCATGGAATGGAATCGACTACAGAGGTTCAAGATTGGCTTGATAGTTGTGAGCGCATCTTCGAGGATTTGGGGATCGATGATGCAATGAAGAGAAAGTTAGCATCGCGTCAGCTTCAAGGACGGACTATGAATTGGTTGAATGCCATTAAAGCGGCTACTCCCGAGGATCAAATTACTTGGAATCAGTTTAAGACTCGCTTTAGTGAAAAGTTTATTCCAGCTACGTAGAAATCATAATTGTTCCGGAAATTTTTGGAGCTTAAGCAGAATGGTAGGGCAGTCTCGGAATATATTGCTGAATTCATTACCTTATCGAAATATGGATTATCTCTTATCGATACTGTCGAGAAGAAGAACGAGAAGTTCATAACTGGCCTAGATGGGTACCTGGGGGGAAGACTTATAAACCATATCGATGAGACTTTCAAATCTATTGTGGGAAAGGCATTGAGATCAGAGAACCTTTACCCTAAGTCGAAGACCGAAGTTGCTACTGCATCTGTAGAGGAGCTGAAACCGCAGGCAAGCGACGAAGGCAATAAGAATTCCCAGAATAAGAGAAATCAGAACCAAACCAAGGATGGTCAGAAAAAGAAGAATAAGAAAGATATCAAGTGCTTTAGCTGTGGCAAGAAGGGCCACTATGCGAGAGACTACCGAGCGAAGCCAGGGGAGAGGAAGTGCTTCAATTTGGCCAAGTGGGACATCTCAAGGATAAATGTCCACAACCCCCTAAGGAGAAGCAGATCGTGAAAGTATATGCTATCAACATTGTTCCTTCTTCATCTAATGCCCCAACCGCGGTGGAGAAGGGAAAGGGTGTCGTTATTCAAGGTATGATTTCTATTTATGATGTTCCTGTTAGAGTACTGTTTGATATCGGGGCTTCCCATTCCTTCATATCTAGTGAGCTGCTAGATAGGTTGGGATTGGGACCCGAGAGAGTCGATAAAACTTTAGTTGTGACGAATCCGATGATGGTTCGGCTAACCTTTGTATGATTTGTCATAATGTAGTATTATCGAGTCATGGATTTATGTTTGCTTGTGATTGCTTTGTTTTGGGTTTTAATGGGTTTGGCATTATTTTGGGAGTCGATTCGCTCTAAAGGGATGGGGTGGTGGTAGACTGTGAGGGGTCTTCGGTGACCATTAGAGCGGATTCTAGGCGGAGGGTGGTGCTGAGTTGTCTACCCAGTGATGGGATGATGGCTAGTTTTCTAAATTCCCTCGACATCCCGCATGATGAGTTATCAGATGTGCCTATTGCTGCAAGTATGTGGATATCTTTAAGGAAGTGACTTGACTTCCACCACACCAAGAGATCGAGTTTCAGATTGATTTAGTGAGAGATGTCAGAACTATAGTGATGCCAATTTGTCGTATGGCGCCCAGGGAGCAGCGAGAGCTCGAAGTGCATGTAGGCGATCTTTTGAAAAAGGGATTTATCCAAAGAAGTGTTTCCTAGTGGGGAGCACTAGTTGTATTTGCTACTAAGGCCGATGGTTCCCTCTGCTTATGTGTGGACTATCGCGAGTTGAACAAGGTGACTAGGAAGAATAAGTATCCTCTTCCATGGATAGATGATTTGTTTGATCAACTAAATGGAGCAAGAGTGTTCTCCTAGTTGGATCTTGCGATAGGATTTCATCAGCTCTGAGTAGCAGCTTAGAGTATACCTAAAATGACATTTCGAAAGCCATCTGGATTCTATGAGTGGTTGGTCATGCCATTCGGGTTGACCAATGCACTCACATATTTTGTGGATCCTATGAATAGGGTTTTCAAGGGTCAATTAAATAAGTTTGTTCATGTGTTCGTGGACGATATCCTGGTTTACTCGAGGACAAAGAAAGAACACAAGGAACATTTGAGGACCGTAATGGAGGTGTTGAGGAAACACCAATTGAAAGCAAAATTTTCTAAGTGTCACTTCTGGAGGAGGGAAGTGTGGTTCTTGGGCCATGTTGTCTCGGAGAATGGTATTGCCGTGGATCCTACGAAGATGACTACGATGCAAGATTGGTCTACGCCCAAGAGTGCAACGGACGTGAGAAGTTTCTTGGGGTTAACTGGATATTATCGTAAGTTCATCCAAGACTTTTCCAATATAGCGACACCATTAACTCAACTGACCAAGAAGAATCAAGCTTTTGCTTGGGACGAAGGGTGTGAGAATGCATTTAAAAGTCTAAAGGATAAGTTAACATGTTCGTCAGTGTTAGTTATTCCTAAAGGGAACAAAGAGATGATGGTATACACGGATGCCTGTGGTACCGGACTAGGTGCTGTACTGATGCAAGGAGGTAGGGTTGTAGCTTATGCTAGTCGGCAACTGAAACCACATGAGAAAAGATACCTTACTCATGATTTGGAATTGCCAGCGATCGTGTTCGCGTTGAAGATGTGGAGACATTATCTCTTGGAAGAAAGATTCGAGTTGTTTACCGATCATAAGTCATTAAAGTATCTTTTCACTTAAAAGGATTTAAATCTTCGTCAGCGAAGATAGTTAGAATTCTTGGCTTCATATGATTTCAATATCGCATACACAATCAGGAAGGGTAATGCGGTAGCTGATGCATTGAGTAGGAGATATGCCAGTTTCGAGGCTATATTTCTTGAAAGGAAGCAAGTGGAATGTGACGGCCCGCCCCGCACTAGCCGACATTTCCAATGATACGCGCTGTGTCGATGTCCACCCAGCATGGGACGGTCATCAAAAGAAAAGAAAGAAAGATGATGCATCATCAAAGAACCTGTAGTATATCTTATAGCGGATGGAACAAATACAATAATATAACTTGATATAAAATAGGCGAGACAGTGCATAAGCTGAAAACTAAACCATCATAGCAGCGGAAAGATTCAAAATACAGCTTATGATCAAAACCATCATTATTACAACTGTTATAACTATCTCTAAAGCAAAATAGGAAGGTACACTACTAATGCCCAAAGTAGTGACCAGCAACAACACAGGGAGAATATATGGAAATGATACGTGTAAGCCTCTGCTCGTCTCCGGACAGCTACTCGTGCACAACCAGCTAACCTGTCTCTAGTCTGCTCGTTTAGGAGCACCCAGAGTAATAAGAAGAGACATAAAACTTTAGGTCATACAAAAGTCTGGTATGAGCGATAAGCAGCAAAAACAGAACAATAACAGGTATACATAACCATACCTGAACCTGGACCTGCAACCAAAGAGTTAGCACACCAGGATGTACAATACTCTAAGGTGACACTAACACATGGTGTGAAAATAATGGGGAGGGACTGTGCATGCCATGGTGATAGCAAACATCAAACATAGCAATCATCCTCACATCTCTCACTCAGTGTGTAAAGCATACCATATCTACCATTTTGGTCACCCAATCCTTTGCTATGATCACTCTGCCCCATGGAGTCACAATGACCCTACTGCACTGATCCATAGCCACTATCCTTTGCTATGTCCATTTTGCCCCATGGAGTCATAACAACTCCACTGCACTGGCTCATAGCCTTGCTACGATCACTTGGCCCCCATGGAGTTATGACAATTCTACTGCACTGATCCATAGCCAATACCCGTCTCTCAGTGGTGAGTCAAAGCTATAGACATCGATACCCCCTTTGCACACGTCCCGCAGCAAAGTCCAACTCATGAAGTTAGCTCGTTGATGTAACGACCCGTTTTTATACGGATAATAATTAATTTATTTAATTATTTAAATAGTGAAAATGGTTGTTTAATTAAATTATATTGAATATTTAATTAATATAAATAATAGAATAATTATTTAATTTCTGAAATAATCAGAAATAGTGAATTGAAAATATAATGTGAACTGGACAATTGAAAGTATTTAATTCAACTTAGAAATGAATTAGATTGACGAATATATTATTTGAACGACAGTTTGAACGTATAATTATATTATAATTAAAATCGAGCTCCAAATGGCGCGGCAGTTCGCTATTTGGCGATTCGAACTTCAACTGAGAATACATAATTTGTTTTAAATCGGATTTCTGTGAAACAAGAAACGTTCGGAGCTGGTGAAGTATATTTTTCTAGTGGAAGAGAAAAATCAGGATTTCATTGTGTATATTTTGATTTATGTCCAAATCAAATTTTAGAAAAGTCGCTATGGAATTCCTTTATAATTTATAATGATTTATTTATATTTTAAAAAGGATTTAAATATAAATCGAATATCGATATAACTGAGAACTTTGAAATATCAAGTTATAAATCCCAGTGGAGCTATATGATATTCTATTGTGAATATATACGATAATATTTATTTTTAAATATTAAATTTAATTATTTTTAAATATATTTATATATTTAAATGGGTTATTTAGAGCTTTAAAAATAGCCATTTTTGCAAACGACCTCAGAATTCGACGAAACTAATTTTGTTAGATCCGTAATGTTAAATTTTTGTTAGATTTCAATTTATGTAATTTTTGAAGTCAGTATGTGGCCGTATGAGATTTTAATGTGAAAAACAGATAGTATTCTGACGGTTAAAAATATGCTGTGTGAGTAAACGAAGTCGGAATTCCACGAAACCAGTTTCATTGGGTCAGTAATGTCAAACTCTAGCTGCATGTCCATTTTCATGATTTTTGGATATCATGTGTGATCATAGGAATTTTTAAATGATAAGCGGACTTAACGGTTGGTTATAAACTAATAAAATAACGAATATAAAAATATTATATTTTTCCTATATAATACCCTCAACTTCTTCTAAACCTAATTCCTTCCTTTGTCAACAACACTTCCGCCGTTGTTTTTTTTTCTCATAACAAAAGTTCGATCACAAGAAAAATCAAAAACAAATCGAAACAAATTTATAAAATCATTGAATATATATGAATGTGATCCTAGTGAGCTGCTCTCCAGTTCTATACCCATTTTAGAACGTGCGACGGAGTTTCTGGATTTGGGAATCAGTACCTGCGAGAGCTAGGGTTAGGTTTTTGGGAGAATTTGGGCATTTGGGTGTGTTTTCGATTTCGTATTTGATCTTGTGACGAGGAATAGCAGGGATTGGCAAACTTTGGGGTTGTTCCATGATGGAAACATTCGCTGGATTTTCTGTTGTGTGGGTTTTGGGCTGACGACAAAATGGGGTAGGGAGGTGCGAGTTGTGAGTGAGTGGGATGAGTGGAAAGAGGATGGAAGGAGGGGAATATTGGCGATTTTTATTTGAATTAAAATGTATTGGTGGAGGAGTAGTTGGTGAAGAAATAATCGGTCATGGAGTTAGAAGGAAATACTGGAGTTACGAAATGGTTTTGGGGAAGAAGGTTGGAACAGGGTCTGGGCTTTGAATGGGTATGGGTCGATTATAAAAAGGGTTGATGCCCATTTATAATTTAAAATCCTAGTTATTTATTTAAATGTACATTAACTTGTGTAAGTCATAACTTGGTCATACGTAATCAGAATTTGACGAAAATGGATCCGATAGGATCGTATGGATGGACACTACCCAATGGAACTGACTAGGAGTGGATTGGAGCCCGTTACAATTTATAGCGAAATAAATTGCCCGTCTAGATCAAGCGATGGTTATCGTCATTAACTATGATCGTCCAATGTGAGTAAAACTCACCAACTCTGAACAGTTATATTTCTATAACGTATTTTTAGAACTGATAATTATCTGTTGATTGTTGTGTGTTAGCTGTTTGGTTTAATTGCTTATGTATTGGTTGAAATTATAGATAACGATATATATATATATATACATCGTTAATCAAATATTGATTCTGTTGATCAGAATATTTCATATTGAAATGAAGCTGATGTTAATTATATTTTTTAACATCTGTGGATGCTGGGAAACAGGTCGGAGGAATCCAACTGGATTCCTCAACATTTATTTTACTGTTTTTCATATATTGTGATATACAATCTGTTGTTGATTGTGTGTGTTTAGATAATATTGATCAGTAATATATGGTATGTTAAATACCATAACAAATACTGGAATATGAAAAGGGAATTTTCAATGTTATGTTGAAATTGAAATCTTTAGAAAATCGAAGGATTTTATATAAAGGAATATTTATAAAATCAAGGGATTTTATAAAGAAAATTATTTGTAAAAAAAATATAAAGGACGTTATTTGTAAAACAAATATAAAGGACATTATTTGTAAAACAAATATAAAGGAAAATATTTGTGAAAACAAATATAAAGGAAAATATTTTTAAAATAGAATAGAAAGGGGAATATTTGTAAAACATTTACAAATAGAATAGGAAAGAAAATATTTATTTAGAAAATAAATAGAACAAATAAGAAGGAAATATTTATTTAGAAAATAAATAGAACGAATAAAAAGGAAATATTAATTTAGAAAATAAGTAGAATTTATAAAAGAAACTATTTATAAAATCAAAGGATTCTATAAAGGAAATATTTGTAAACCATTTACAAATAGGATTAAAAAGGAGATATTTGTAAAACAATTACAAATAGGATTAAAAAGGAGATATTTGTAAAACATTAACAAATAGAATTGAAGGGAAATAATTATAAAACATTTATAAATAGAATATAAATGGAAATATTTATTTAGAAAATAAATAGATTATAAAAGGAGAATATTTATTTATTAAATAAATAGAATTGAAAAGGGAATATTTATTTGTCAAATAAATAGAATAGAATATAAAAGGAAAATATTTGTGAAACAAATAGGGAAGGAAATATTTGTGAATCAAATAGAATTGAAAAGGAATTGAAAGGAAATATTTATTTGTTAAATAAATAAAATTATAAAAGGAATATTTATTTGGGAGACAAATAGGATTGTAAAAAGGAATTAACGAGATATAAAAGAGTAATCAATTAGAGTTAATCGAGTTAGGTAAATCGATTAGAGTTAATCGAGTTAGGTAAATCGATTAGAGTTAATCGAGTTAGGTAAATCAATTAGAGTTAATCGAGTTAGAGTAAATGGAGTTAGTGTAAATCGAATTAGAGTTAATCTATTAGAGTTAAATCGAAATAAGTTATTCGAAGAAAGGAGTTATTCGAATAGAGTTAAATCGAGTTAGAGTTGTCGAATGTTAGTTAATCGAATAAGAGTTAATCAAGTTTGAGTTAGTCAATCAAATAGAGTTCGTCGAGTATTGGTTAATTGAAGATAAGAATTTATCAAATATTAGTTATTCGAAAGGAGTTATCGAATATTAGTTATTCGAAGAAAGGAGTTATCGAATAGTTGTTATTCGAAAGGAGTTATCGAATATTAGTTATTCGAAGAATAGAGTTAAAAAGGAGTTATCGAATATTTGTTATTCGAACAGAGTTAAAAAGGAGTTATCGAATATTTGTTATTCGAATAGAGTTAAAAAGGAGTTATTGAATATTTGTTAATCGAATAGAATTAAAAAGGAGTTATCGAATGTAAATCATTCGAAGAGAGTTAATCGAATGTAAATCATTCGAAGGAGTTAATCGAATGTAAATCATTCGAGGAGAGTTAATCGAATGTAAATCATTCGAGGAGAGTTAATCGAATGTAAATCATTCGAAGTAGTTAATCGAATGTAAATCATTCGAGGAGATTTAATCGAATGTAAATCATTCGAAGGAGTTAATCGAATGTAAATCATTCGAGGAGAGTTAATCGAATGTAAATCATTCGAAGGATTTAATCGATTGTAAAACATTCGAGGAGAGTTAATCGAATGTAAATCATTCGAAGGAGTTAATCGAACGTAAATCATTCGAAGAGAGTTAATCGAATGTAAATCATTCGAAGGAGTTAATCGAAATGAGTTAATCGAATAAGAGTAAATCGAGTTAGAGTTAAATTGAATTAGAGTTAATCGAAAGGAGTTAATCGAATATAGTTTTTTCGAATAGAGTAAAAGAAGTTAAATCAAAAGGAGTTAATCGAATATTACTTATTCGAAAAGGAGTAAAATCAAAATGGGTTAATTGATAGAGTAAATCAGTTAGAGTTATCGAATAGAGATTTATTCAAAAGAAAGTTAATTAAGGAAGTTTGTTAAAGATTTAAAAGATAAACTTTGACTATTTCGAAGTTAAAACGTTGTTCAGTTAAGGTCTGAGAGGTAATTATACCCCAACTTGATTGACTTCCTTCTTAACTAAGGAATGGTAAGGTTTGATAGTGAAGGTTGGTTAAGTGAATTTAGTTAATAAAGGTAATGGTTAAGTTGGCATGACGATGTTTGATTTAAACATCAGTTTAAATCCAATGAAGGAGTTTTGGAAATGTTTTCCAAATAAGAATCAGAAATGTTTTCTGATAATAGAAAATAAGAATTTAGAATATATGGTAACAGGGGATAAGTAAATTAATGAACTAAAGAGATAAATGTTAAATGATGATTGATCGATATAATTTCCATCTGGAAATAATATCGTTGTTTGCACACGTGTTTTTCTTTTGATAGTTAAATCACAGACTATCAAAGTTTTGACCATTTTCCGTCGTCAATACGGAGAGACCAGTTGGGTTATTATCCGAGAACCACTCCGTATGGGCATTAGTGTTTCGAATCAAATAGATCGAAGACAAATTGAAGACGGAGTTATGCAAGGGCTATCCTGTTTACAGAATAGTGCCTTTGGTTTGTCCAGTCCCATGACAACCTGTATGGAAGAATGTTTGACAGAGTATATCTGGTGGATCACGTGAGTTGATCGTTTCAAACGTATTTACCTTGGTGGCGGAGGAATTCGTTTCTCTTAGCTTATACCCGCGGCATTTTTGGGGAAATCAATTTGTGGTTGACGGGTATGACGATGTGACATTCAAAGTGAATGAATGAGTAATCTGTTGAAAGATACGTTATGACCTCCAGCCTCAGCAACTGGGAAATGACAGAAATCGGGCAGGCAGCATGGCTAAGTGGGCCGCACCCAAGTAGGGTATATTGTCACTATCTAGAGAATATTCATATTGGTACATCTTTCAATTCTGTATCTCCCGGGAATGGTTAAGTTGATTTACCAACTGTAAGGTGACAATATATTCGGTACTCTCAAGCGAAATGAGGTGCCGGTCATGTATGGCAGAGTTGTAAGATGTTATTGTTGAATCCGGTGTATCACTTCTAGAGTACAATGAGCGGAAGGTGGATCCATACCTTGTCATAGTTGGAATCCATTACCCAAATAAGAGCCCGCGGTTTTGATTGTATATTATATATGTAGAACGTTAGATGCAAGCGTTTCTACTAGATTGCTAAGTACTTGTATTTAGACATTATTGTAATATCAGAAGAGACTTGATATTAAGAATGATTTGGGTTATCGTAAGGTAAAAACCATCCGTGTTTATGTGTGGATCGGTCTTACGATTATTCTTTCTTTTGAAAGGATTTTTAAAGTTAAACAAATGATTTGAGTATACTCACACCAGTCACATAACTGACCCAGAGTTTACTTTGTTTTGTTTTCCCTAAACTCTTGGGTGCCCAATTTTGTACGGGCAGTCAAGTAGTCGGGATTTACAAATACTTGAAGAGCTGGAGCAGGAGGCTTCAGAATTACATAGCTATGGTTATTTCTGCTGTGTTGTAAGTGCTGTACTTTGGAAATGATATGTATATTCAAGTACAGATTTTTATTTCAAAGTTATGTTATATATTATACGTTATTCGTTCCGCTGTGAGGTTCGTGTTACTCTGATATTGTGTTGTTCTTCTTCTTCTATTCTAAGTTTCTATCTTATCTATTCTCACCCTCTGTTTTACTTCATGGACTATCCGGTATTTTCGATGCTTGAGTAGTCGACATTGAGTTTATGCCGAGTACTCAGGATCGCAAAAACCCCGGGTCGTTACAGTGGTATCAGAGCAAAGGTTAAGTAATTACCTTGGCTCTGTGGTGTGACTCAGTAGAGATGGGGTTAGCAATACCCTAGAATGAGTTGAGTGTATATATACGAGTGAACGTATTTGTTATTGATATAAAAATCGTTTTATATTGTGGAGATTTACTGATTGAGTCGGTTATGGGTTCTGATCGATCAGTTTGATCCACTGTATCGGTAGGGGTTTATAAACACTTGAATACGATGGGTCGACACTGTATGTTTTGAAAAGAGGGTAAACAAAATAATTTTACCCAAAGTATATTTTGATATATAGAGAAAATATATATTGGAATTATAATTTATTAGATATATTGGTTGTTATTATAATCGAGAAAGATTATAAATTAAACGGTTATGTAAATAACCAATCAAAATTCGTATAATGTTACGAATGAATTAAATCTGAAATTTAAATCAGAATTGGAATTAAATTCCTAAAATTTGAATAAGTGTTTGTAAATGGATTTAGATTCAATGTATAAGAATTTTAGAATCCTGGGAGATTTTAAATTTTTTACAAGCATTGGGAATAATATTTTGAACATATTTCAAAATGGAAGTGTTTAAAAGAAATGATTTTAAAGTGATATAGTATTGAACTCACTTCGATCGCTGGAAAATAATTCTGATGATGATTGTGCAGCATCATCAGTGTTTATTTTCAAGTTCTAAGTGACAGATTACTACAAAAGGTTTTGTTTTTGAATTGATTTGAGAAAAGCAAGTTGTTTTGAATCCTGAAAAGGAAAGTTGATTTTCGATATGGTGAACTGTTTAAAATTCCCTGGGAAAGATTGTTTGAGTTAAAACAAATTAAAAAAAAATTGTAAAAGCAAACTAGAATTGAACTGAAACCAGTTAAGTGGAGATTGAATTAAGATATAATGATATCGAGTAAGTTGGATTGCTGTCGTAAGAATTTGAAATTTGATAATGGGATTTGAGTTCAGAATGGAAATTGGCTTAGTTATAAGGCAATGGTTGGATCTGAGGATAAAAACTGATTGGAGTTTGATTGGGACAACATTGGTATATGTTGAATTGGTAACAGATGCAAAGGACATAGTGATATGGCCAACAAAAAGGTACAAGTTTATATTTGATATAAGCATGAGATTTATGAGCCGAATTGGCAAGCCACTTGGCTGTTTGATTTTCTTTTGGGTTGAAGATGGCCCAGAAAGGCGAGTTGTAGTTATACCGATTGACCAGTACAAAGGAGGTGCTGGCGAAATTTTTCAAAAATTTCGGGTGTTAGAAAATTTTCAAGATTTTTGGAAATTCTCTTTGATAGAAATAAATAAATATTTAATTGGAATTTATTTGGTTCAGTTGAAACTGAAATGAAGAATTGAACAAATAAGTTCTAACTAGTCAATAGGATTTGTTTTCTACCTTAGCAATTTCGAGGACGAAATTATTTTAAGGGGGAAAGAATGTAACGACCCGTATTTATACGGATAATAATTAATTTATTTAATTATTTAAATAATGAAAATGGCTGTTTAGTTAAATTATATTGAATATTTAATTAATATAAATAATAGAATAAAATATTTAATTTCTAAAATAATCAGAAATAGTGAATTGACAATATAATGTGAACTGGACAATTCAAAGTATTTAATTCAGCTTAGAATTGAATTAGTATGACGAATATATTATTTAAACGACAGTTTGAACGTATAATTATACTAGAATTAAAATCGAGCTCCAAATGGCACGGTAGTTCGCTATTCGGCGATTCGAACTTCAACTGAAAATACAGAATTCGTTTTAAATCGGATTTCTGTGAAACAAGAAACGTTCGGAGCTGGTGAAGTATATTTTTCTAGTGGAAGAGAAAAATCGGGATTTCATTGTGTAGATTTTGATTTATGTCCAAATCAGATTTTAGAAAAGCCGCTATGGAATTCCTTTATAATTTATAATGATTTATTTATATTTTAAAAAGGATTTAAATATAAATCGAATATCGATATAACTGAGAACTTTGAAATATCGAGTTATAAATCCCAGTGGAGCTGTATGATATTCTATTGTGAATATATACGATAAAATTTATTTTTAAATATTAAATTTAATTATTTTTAAATATATTTATATATTTAAATGGGTTATTCAGAGCTTGCCAGTTTTGCAAACGACCTCAGAATTCGACGAAACTAATTTTGTTGGATCCGCAATGTTAAATTTTTGTTAGATTTCAATTTCCGTGATTTTTGAAGTCAGTATGTGGCCGTACGAGATTTTAATGTGAAAAACAAACAGTATTCTGACGGTTAAAAATATGTTGTGTGAGCAAATGAAGTCGGAATTCGACGAAACCAGTTTCAATTGGTCAGTAATGTCAAACTCTAGCTGCATGTCCATTTTCATGATTTTTGGATATCATGTGTGATCATAGGAATTTTTAAACGATAAGTGGACTTAACGGTTGGTTATAAACTAATAAAATAACTAATATAAAAATATTATATTTATCCTATATAATACCCTCAACTTCTTCTAAACCTAATTCCTTCCTTAGTCAACAGCACTTCTGCCGTTGTTTTTTTTTCTCACAACAAAAGTTCTATCAAAAGAAAAATAAAAAACAAATCGAAACAAAATTCTAAAATCACGGAATATATATGAATGAGATCCTAGTGAGCTGCTCTCCAGTTCTATACCCATTTTAGAATGTGCGACGGAGTTTCTGGATTTGGGACTCAGTACCCGCAAGAGCCAGGGTTGGGTTTTTGGGAGAATTTGGGCATTTGGGTGTGTTTTCGATTTCGTATTTGAGCTTGTGAGGAAGAATAGCAGGGATTGGCAAACTTTGGGGTTGTTCGGTGTTGGAAACATTCACTGGATTTTCTGTTGCGTGGGTTTTGGGCTGACGACGAAATGGGGTAGGGAGGTGCAAGTTGTGAGTGAGTGGGATGAGTGGAAAGAGGATGGAAGGAGGGGAATATTGGCGATTTTTATTTGAATTAAAATGTATTGGTGGAGGAGTAGTTGGTGAAGAAAGAATCGGTCATGGATTTAGAAGGAAATACTGGAGTTACGAAATGGTTTTGGGGAAGAAGGTTGGAACGGGGACTGGGCTTTGAACGGGTATGGGCGGATTATAAAAAGGGTTGAGGCCCATTTATAATTTAAAATCCAAGTTATTTATTTAAATGAACATTAACTTTTGTAAGTCATAACTTGGTCATACATAATCAGAATTTGACGAAACTGGATCCGACAGGATCGTATGGACGGACACTACCCAATGGAACTTACTGGGTGTGGATTGGAGCCCGTTACAATTTATAGCGAAATAAATTGTCCGTCTGGATCAAGCGATGGTTATCGTCATTAACGATGATCGTCCAATGTGAGTAAAACTCACCAACTCTAAACAGTTATATTTCTATAACGTATTTTTAGAACTGATAATTATCCGTTGATTGTTGTGTGTTAACTATTCGGTTTAATTGCTTATGTATTGGTTGAAATTATAGATAACGATATATATATAAATCGTTAATCAAATATTGATTCTGTTGATCAGAATATTTCATATTGAAATGAAGCTGATGTTAATTATATTGTTTAACATTTGTGGATGTAGGGGAACGGGTCGGAGGAATCCAACTGGATTCCTCAACATTTATTTTATTGTTTTTCATATATTGTGATATATGATGTGATATACAATCTGTTGTTGATTGTGTGTGTTTGGATAATATTGATCAGTAATATATGGTATGTTAAATACCATAATAAATACTGGAATATGAAAAGGGAAATTTCAATGTTATATTGAAATTGAAATCTTTATAAAATCAAAGGATTTTATATAAAGGAATATTTATAAAATCAAGGGATTTTATAAAGGAAATTATTTGTAAAACAAATATAAAGGACATTATTTGTAAAACAAATATAAAGGACATTATTTGTAAAACAAATATAAAGGAAAATATTTGTGAAAACAAATATAAAGGAAAATATTTGTAAAATAGAATAGAAAGGGGAATATTTGTAAAACATTTACAAATAGAATAGGAAAGGAAATATTTATTTAGAAGATAAATAGAACAAATAAAAAGGAAATATTTATTTAGAAAATAAATAGAACAAATAAAAAGGAATATTTATTTAGAAAATAAGTAGAATTTATAAAAGAAACTATTTATAAAATCAAAGGATTCTATAAAGGAAATATTTGTAAACCATTTACAAATAGGATTAAAAAGGAGATATTTGTAAAACATTTACAAATAGGATTAAAAAGGAGATATTTGTAAAACATTAACAAATAGAATTGAAGGGAAATAATTATAAAACACCTATAAATAGAATATAAATGGAAATATTTATTTAGAAAGTAAATAGATTATAAAAGGAGAATATTTATTTGTTAAATAAATAGAATTGAAAAGGGAATATTTATTTGTCAAATAAATAGAATAGAATATAAAAGGAAAATATTTGTGAAACAAATAGGGAAGGAAATATTTGTGAATCAAATAGAATTGAAAAGGAATTGAAAGGAAATATTTATTTGTTAAATAAATAAAATTATAAAAGGAATATTTATTTGGGAGACAAATAAGATTATAAAAGGGAATTAATTAGATATAAAAGAGTAATCAATTAGAGTTAATCGAGTTAGGTAAATCGATTACAGTTAATCGAGTTAGGTAAATCGATTAGAGTTAATCGAGTTAGGTAAATCGATTAGAGTTAATCAAGCTAGAGTAAATGGAGTTAGTGTTAATCGAATTAGAGTTAATCGATTAGAGTTAAATCGAAATAAGTTATTCGAAGAAAGGAGTTATTCGAATAGAGTTAAATCGAGTTAGAGTTGTCGAATATTAGTTAATCGAATAAGAGTTAATCAAGTTTGAGTTAGTCGATCAAATAGAGTTCGTCGAGTATTGGTTAATTGAAGATAAGAATTTATCAAATATTAGTTATTCGAAAGGAGTTATCGAATATTAGTTATTCGAAGAAAGGAGTTATCGAATAGTAGTTATTTGAAAAGAGTTATCGAATATTAGTTATTCGAAGAATAGAGTTAAAAAGGAGTTATCGAATATTTGTTATCTGAATAGAGTTAAAAAGGAGTTATCGAATATTTGTTATTCGAATAGAGTTAAAAAGGAGTTATCGAATATTTGTTAATCGAATAGAGTTAAAAAGGAGTTATCGAATGTAAATCATTCGAAGAGAGTTAATGGAATGTAAACCATTCGAAGGAGTTAATCGAATGTAAATCATTCGAAGAGAGTTAACTGAATGTAAATCATTCGAGGAGAGTTAATCGAATGTAAATCATTCAAAGGAGTTAATCGAATGTAAATCATTCGAGGAGAGTTAATCGAATGTATATCATTCGAAGGAGTTAATCGAATGTAAATCATTCGAGGAGAGTTAATCGAATGTAAATCATTCGAGGAGAGTTAATCGAATGTAAATCATTCGAAGGAGTTAATCGAGTGTAAGTCATTCGAGGAGAGTTAATCGAATGTAAATCATTCGAGGAGATTTAATCGAATGTAAATCATTCGAGAAGAGTTAATCGAATGTGAATCATTTGAAGGAGTTAATCGAATGTAAATCGTTCGAAGAGAGTTAATCGAATGTAAATCATTCGAAGGAGTTAATCGAAATGAGTTAATCGAATAAGAGTAAATCGAGTTAGAGTTAAATCAAATTAGAGTTAATCGAAAGGAGTTAATTGAATATAGTTTATTCGATTAGAGTAAAAGGAGTTAAATCAAAAGGAGTTAATCGAATATTACTTATTCGAAAAGGAGTTAAATCAAAAGGGGTTAATCGATAGAGTAAATCAGTTAGAGTTATCGAATAGAGATTTATTAGAAAGAAAGTTAATTAAGGAAGTTTGTTAAAGATTTAAAAGATAAACTTTGACTATTTCGAAGTTAAAACATTGTTCAGTTAAGTTCTGAGAGGTAATTATACCCCAACTTAATTAACTTCCATCTTAACTAAGGAATGGCAAGGTTTGATAGTGAAGGTTGGTTAAGTGAATTTAGTTAATAAAGGTAATGGTTGAGTTGGCATGGCGATGTTTGATTTAAACATTAGTTTAAATCCAGTGAAGGAGTTTTGGAAATGTTTTCCAAATAAGAATCAGATATGTTTTCCGATAATAGAAAATAAGAATTTAGAATATATGGAAACAGGAGATAAGTAAATTAATGAACCAAAGAGATAAATGTTAAATGATGATTGATCGATATAATTTCCATCTGGAAATAATATTGTTGTTTGCACACGTGTTTTTCTTTTGATAGTTAAATCACAGACTATCAAAGTTTTGACCATTTTCCGTCGTCAACACAGAGAGACCGGTTGGGTTATTATCCGAGAACCACTTCGTATGGGCATTAGCGTTTCGAACCAAATAGATCGAAGACAAATTGAAGACGGAGTTATGCAAGGGCTATCCTGTTTACAGAATAGTGCCTTCGGTTTGTCCAGTCCTAGGACAACCTGTATGGAAGAATGTTTGACAGAGTATATCTGGTGGATCACGTGAATTGATCGTTTCAAACGCATTTACGTTGGTGGCGGAGGAATTCGTTTCTCTTAGCTTATACCCATGGTATTTTTGGGGAAATCAATTTGTGGTTTGATGGGTATGACGATGTGGCATTCAAAGTGAATGAATGAGTAATCTGTTGAAAGATACGTTATGACCTCCAGCCTTATCAACAGGGAAATGACAGAAATCAGGCAGGCATCATGGCTAAGTGGGCCGCACCAAAGTAGGGTATATTGTCACCATCTAGAGAATATTCATATTTGTTACTTCTTTCAATTCCGTATCCCCCGGGAATGGTTAAGTTGGTTTACCAACTGTAAGGTGATAATATATTCGGTACTCTTAAGCGAAATGAGGGGCCGGTCATGTGTGGCTGAGTTGTAAGATGTTCTTGTTGAACTTCAGTGTATCGCTTCTAGAGTACACTGAGCGGAAGGTGGATCCATACCTTGTCATAGTTGGAATCCATTCCCCAAATAAGAGCCCGCGGTTTTGATTGTATATTATATATGTAGAACGTTAGATGCAAGCGTTTCTACTAGATTGCTAAGTACTTGTATTTAGACATTATTGTAATATCAGAAGAGACTTGATATTAAGAATGATTTGGGTTATCGTAAGGTAAAAACCATCCGTGTTTATGTGTGGATCGGTCTTACGATTATTCTTTCTTTTGAAAGGATTTTTAAAGTTAAACAAATGATTTGAGTTTACTCATACCAGTCACATGACTGACCCAAAGTTTGTTTTGTTTTCCCTAAACTCTTGGGTCCCCAATTTTGTACGGCAGTCAAGTAGTCGGGATTTACAGATACTTGAAGAGCTGGAGCAGGAGGCTTCAGAATTATATAGCTATGGTTATTTCCTCTATGTTGTAAGTGTTGTACTTTGGAAATGATATGTATATTCAAGAACAGATTTATATTTCAAAGTTATGTTATATATTATATGTTATTCGTTCCTCTGTGAGGTTCATGTTACTCTGATGTTGTGTTGTTCTTCTTCTTCTATTCTAAGTTTCTATCTTATCTATTCTCACCCTTTGTTTTCTTTCATGGACTATCCGGTATTTTCGATGCTTGAGTAGTCGACATTGAGTTTATGTCGAGTACTCAGGATCGCAAAAACCCCAGGTCGTTACAGTTGATCCCCATTTGGATCCTGAGTAATAATCTCCCATTTGGACTTCCTTTTCATCTTGGGTTTTGGTCATCATCCTCTTGGTCGTGATCTCCAATCAGTTCGGGTGTGCTTAGTGCTCCAGTCGTCATCGGTTCGGATCGGTGCACTCTCGGTTCGGTTCATGACTACCAAGCTGGTTCGGTTCGTGGTCTCTTCCAAGCACTGGGTCGGTTCGTGAGTTCCTCTCCAGATCGAGTTGGGTCGCACTCCTCCACCGGGTCGGGGTCCTCCATTGGCTCGTGGGTCGAGCCTTCGTCGGTTCGGGTTTGAGCTCTCGGTCGGTCGTGGTCTTCGATTCGGGCTCGTGGATGATGCACTGGCTCGTGGTGCAGTAGTTTAGAGAAGCGGTTCGTGGGAAGGGTTGTGCTTCACGAGTGGGTCGGTTCGTGCCTCCTTCCTCCGATCCGATCCGATTCGGGCCAATTTCCTACAACTTTTCCAGCGAGTTGTTTACGCCATACGATGGCGTTTTCGACCATTCTAACCTATCTATTCAATCACAAAGCATTCCAAACAGTAATAGCAACATGTATAATCAATCATAAGCACCAAAACAACAATATGACATGTTTATATGGATCAGCAATACCCAAAACCCATGGTTTTTCCCTTAATTATGTTTAACCATAACTAATGATAGGATTAGCATAACATATCCAAATTAACCCAAATTTCTATCAAAGCCCTTAAATAATATTTAAGAATTTTTACATATTTTTCCAGAATTAATCATGCATAATTTCACTAATTATCACAAATCACCCTAATCAAATGTAATTAGTGAAAAAAAATGCAAATCACTCACCTTAGCCACAAATGAATTATAGATCTGAACTTTTCTACTGTTTTGGGTCGACTTCCTATGCAACATAGCAGCCCCAACTCTGATTTGGTGTTGATTCGCCTTGATTTGATGTAAATTAAGCTAATACGCGATTAGAGAGTGAATTGGGAGTAATTTAGAAGGTGGAGGTCATGGCTAGGGTTAGAGAAATGTTTTAGGCAGTTGAGAAAATGAAATAAAGTCATTTCCTAACTGATTTCAGCCTCCCCATCACCCTAATCCCGAAATGGGTTATGTGCCTAGCTGCTAATCACCCTAATTAGGCCCGATTAAGTTGTTTTTCACCTTCCAAACCTTGTTTCAGCCATATCTCCCAAATGGTAAGTCCGTTTGGCTAATGTGACCACTCTACGGAAAGGTAAACCATCATCCAAATCCAATGGAAGTGGTTTTAGGTCAAATCTCCTTACCAATCAAAAGTTATAGTCGAAACAAGATTCACTAGGGGCAAAACGGTCATTTAAAAATCGGCAAAAATCGTGAACATGGGAAATGACCCCAATAGTCGTTTGCCAAAGCTACATGACTATGCAAACCCGTATGAGAGTGAAATAAATATTCTATGATCCACTGATGCGTAGAATGCGGGTCGTTACATTCTCCCTCCTCCCCTCCCCCCCCCCAAGAAATTTCGCCTCCGAAATTCCTTAAATAAGAAACAACAATGGGTCCCGCATGCCTATCAACCATTTACAAACAACCAAACATACATAGCAACATAACAAGCCTATCCTAGCATGCGGTTTACTAACAAGGGGATAAATAAATGGTCATTAAAATCTTACCAGGCAAAGAGTTCTGGATACGATTCCCTAATGCTATCCTCTGTTTCCCAAGTACAGTCATGCTCGCTATCACCCTACTGAACTTTGACCAGTTTCACCGCCTTCCTTCGAAGTTGCTTCGTATCGTACTCAACAATACGGATCAGCTTGCGGTTCCCAACCGCCTCGGGTTCTACTTCGATGTCATCCAACTGATCTTGTGAAATAGTCATATCGGGGTCGTGCACGAACTTCCTTAATTGGGAAACATGAAATACGTTGTGAACTCCTGCCATCTTGTCAGGCAACTCAACTTTATATGCCAAATTCCCAACTTGTTCAAGAACTGGGAATGGACCAACAAATCTTGGTGCTAACTTGCCTCTCCTACTAAATCGAATCACGCACTTTAATGGAGAAATCTTAACAAACACCAAGTTGCCAACGGGGAATTTCAATTCTCTTCGTCTCTTATAAGCATAAATCTTCTGCTTATCTTGGGCAGCCTTCATTCGCTGTTGAATAACCTTGATCTTATTTGAGATTTCTCTTATCACATCTGGCCCAAGCACAAATTTATCACCAATTTCTAGCCAACATGATGGTGAGTTGCACGGTCTTACGTACAAAGCTTCATATGGAGCCATACCAATACTGGATTGATAACTATTATTATATGCGAACTCCACTAGATGCAAATGGTCATCCCATGATCCACCAAAATCCAATATACAAGCTCTCAAGAGATCCTCCAATATATGATTCACCCTTTCTGTTTGACCGTCGGTTTGAGGATGGTAGGCGCAACTGAGATATAATTCTGATCCTAAAGCCTCTTGTAATCTCTTCCAAAATCCACTAGTAAACAACGGATCTCAGTCACTCACAATGCCTTTGGGTACTCCATGAAATCTCACTACCCACTTCATATACAGTTCTGCTAACTTAGCCGCTGTTCTATTCGACTTGACGGGTATAAACCTTGTACTCTTGGTCAATCGGTCCACAGTCACCCAAATGCTATCATGGCCCGATCTAGTCCTTGGTAACCCATCAATAAAATCCATTGAGACTTGTTCCCATTTCAATTCTGGAATTTCCAATGGATGTAACAAACCACTAGGTTTCTTTTGCTCGGCTTTAACTAGCTGACAATTCATGCATCTGGATATAAACTTCCCAACGTCTCTTTTCATCCCTTCCCGGTAGTAGGTCTACTTTATATCTCGATACATTTTGTTGCCAACAGGATGTATAGTCAGTTTTGAGTGATGATATTCTCTAAGCACTTCATCTCTCAATCCATTGACATTGGGCACAACTAGTCTCGCATTCTTTCTAAGCCATCCATCTCGATCAAGCCCATACTTGTTCATCTCCCCGTCGATCCCCATTTCTAACCTGGAGATGATTTCTAATAGATTAGGATCGTCCCTCTGACTGGAACCAATCCGCTCAATCAAAGTCGGTCTGATCGCCAAACTTGCCAACATTACTAGATCCAATTCGCATTTTGGTCTGAAATCATACCCAACGATATACTCCAGTTGCTTCCATTCCAGAAACATAGCCTCTAATCTGGCATGTCTTCTACTCAATGCATCCACTACCGCATTGTCCTTTTGTAACGACCCTGGTTTTCGCGATCCTGGTTATCGACATAAACTCAATGTCGACTAACCAAGCATCAGAAATACTGGATAATTAATGAAAGAAGTTAGAGGGTGAGGGTAGATAAGATAGAAAATTACAATAGAAGAAGGAGAAGAACATACAATATCAGAATCAGAGTAACATGAATCTCACGTCGGAACGATTGAAATATAACACAACTTTTGAAATAAAACCAATATATGTATACAATAACATTTATCAGAGTACAACACTTACAACACAGCATAAATTAACAATTTCTATAAAATCCTGAAGCCTCCTGCTCCAAGCTCTCAGTATATCTATAAAAGTCTGACTACTTAACTACCCATACAAAATTGGGCACCTAAGAGTTTAGGGAAAACAAAACAAAATAAACTCTGGGTCAGTCATGGGACTGGTGTGAGTAAACAATTTAAAACAGTTTGAGAATATAAACGATATCTCATAAGACCACGCCGTATAACACGGAACAGGTTTTTCCCTTATGAGAATCCAAAGCATTTGATTTATCATCAAAAATCCATTTCCAAGAAACAATAATCTTTTTATCAAGACTCCCTTGATATTATGATAGTGTCTATCAACCACAATATAATAACCGTCTAGTGGAACGCTTTCATCTCACGTTCCACATACATAATATATAATCAAAAACCGCGGGCGCTTATTGGTTAATGAATTCCAACTGGCAAGGTATGGGACCACCCTCCGACAGTGTATCTCTAGAGAGGAATAGACCAGGTTCAACAAGAACATCTTGTAATCCAGGCTAAACATGACCAGTCACTCATTTCGCTTGAGTGTACCGAATGTATTATCACCAACGGTTGGGATCAACAACCGTTTCCCGAAAGGGAAAACATCAAAATAGATTATAGAAGTAAATGGAATTTCTCTAGATCAAGTGACAATACACCCTAATTGGTAGCTAACCATTTAGCCATGCGACCTACCCGATTTTATACCATTCCAGTTTATGAGGCTTGAGGCCAAAACGTACAGATCACACCTTTATTTACTTTGAATGTCACATCGTTATACCCGCCAAATCACAAATTGATTTCCTCAAAAATACAATGGGTATACAGCTAAGAAAAACGAATTCCTCCGCCACCAAACGTAAGTATGTTTGAAGAGATCAACTTACGCGATATATTAAATATACTCTGTCAGACATTCTTCCATACAGGTTGTCCTGGGACTGGACAGACCGAAGGTACTATTCTGTAAATCTATTTTAGGCAATTTCTACATAGGATTTACTGAACAGCCCTTGCATAACTCCGTCTTCAATTTTCTTCATCATATTTGATTCGCAACAAAAATACCATACAGAGTGGTTTTCAGATAATATATCTAATCCCGGTCTCTCCGTATTGACAATGGAAATGGTCAAAATCTTTGATAGTCGGTGATTTAACTATCAAAGGAAAACATGTGTACAAACAACGGTCGTACTCCCAAATGGAAATCTTACCGATCAATCATCATTTCATTTCCCAATTTCCCATTTATCGGTTCCATATATTCATAAATTCCTTATTTTCTAAAATTTGAAAATATACGTTATTAACTTTGGAAATTGTTTCCATTTCTGATAGACGTTTACCTATCATCATTTCATTTCCCAATTCCAAGGTTGATTGCTGTGAGTAAAACTTTACCTATTATTTCAGCCAATTAATTAACAATTCAACCAACAATCAACACACAGCAATCAACCTTCATTTATCAATTCTAAAAATACATTATAAAAATATGAACTGATAGAGTTGGTGAGTTTTACTCACATCGGACAGTTATCGTTAAATAATAATTAACTATCTTTGATTCAGATAGACGTTTTATTTTGCGATAAATTGTAACGAGCTCCAATTCACTTCCAGTCAGTTCCATTGTGTAGCCGCCGTCTATACGATCCCAACGGATCTTGTTTCGTCAGATTTCGATAATATATGAGCAAGTTATTGTTATTACAAATTTATAGAAACATTTAAATGGATTCTAAATTAACTAGGCTAATTTATTTTCTCAATCGGGCTTACCATTTTCCAAAATCGGCCCACTAAAGAATCAGACTCGCTCCCTTAAATTCCTTGGCCCATGTTTAACTGGAGATCTCCTTTTTGACAACTTGATTAGCTGCTCATCTTTTTCAACAGGGACGCCGAGCTACTGTAATGGTCATCCACGAGACTCCAGTTACCCCCATTCTCCAACTAACATCACTAAGTTCGGCCTCCTCCTTATTCACGCAACAACTATCTCGCACAAAGTTCCATCTTCTCTATTAACTCAAAAGCTCCTTTTTATTTCCTGTAACCAACTCTGTACATCCTCGTGTACTAACGCAATCCCACCTGAAGCACAAAAACATGGAACGTCTACTATTCCATCATCTCTTGTTCACGAACGCAACTCTCTGTCATCGCCATAACTCCCTCATCTCACTGAATGTAACACATCAATTAATCATTCCCTCACCCAATAGCATCTTCCAGCATAAACACAAATGCACGATCCCGATTTCCCATATTTTCAAAACAAAACATCCCACCTTTTTGAATAATATGTCTTCTTCTACTCCTTTAAACTGTTCGAAACTATAACCCTCCACATCATTGTTGTTAACGCCTTCATGAACAGCCAGAACCCAACTGTCCATCACCATTTTTCTCTTCCGCTACTGCTGCTTTATTATTCTCCATCACCCCAAAATCTTCCTACATACATGGTTTCCCATCACCATTCGGAAACAAATAACCATTTTCGCAAGCAGATGCTTCCAACTTCCTATAATATGAACCCTAATACGCACTGGATATTTTTTAGTTCTAAAATACTGTGTTGATGTGCAGTAAAATGAGGCGAGCTTGAAGTTCTCTTCGCAGGGAATTTAAAACTGTGTGTGTTGCCATTTTAATGGAGAGTTTGTTTTTATATTACTTGATCCGAATTTCTTTTGAAGGCCATTGTCAGGCGGCGGCTTAAATTGGTGAACCCGAAGAAACATATGAAGACTTGGCAATACAGTATTTATAATTTGAAGAAAGCTTGGTCCTTAAGTAAAAACGCAACTACACCCTTAGGCCTGCATGATAGGTGATTTGACTGGATTAGCACTGGGTAGCTGTTTGGAATTGACCGTACAGGGAAGGTCCTTGCTTAGCTTTGCAGTCTGTGTTATTTAGTACATAGGGTAGGGTAGGGAGTAGGCCTACTTTATGAATTCCTTGGTCTCCAAGGTTTTATCTAGCTTAGTCATGAAGAAATGTAAACGCTAGTCTGTAAGATATTTAGGAAAAGGCTGTCGAATAATGGAAAATGGTACAGTGGGTATTATATATTTTTAAGGGTACACTACTCAAAACACCGCCGCGACAAGAAATGTGCCACGATCCCATAAATATAATAATATAGACAAGATAGCTTATCCTGTGAAATTTCAAAATTGCTGATATAGGGTGCAAAACACTTCAAATAAAAAAGTTGCTTATTTTCTAAAATAAAAATTGCAGTAAAATTCTAAAAATTAAATTATACCTACGTCTCAAAGATCCTATCTAAACTCGAAGCCAATATTTAATTAAAATTAAATATATCGTTATGGTTTATAAAAGAATCCATAGTGAATATTTTAAAATTTGATTTGGACATAACTCTCAATCTATATGACGAAATCCCGATTTTTCTCTTCCATTAGAAAAATATACTTCACCAGCTCCGACCGTTTCTTGTTTCACATAAATCCGACTTAAAACGGATCATGTATATTCGTTTAAAGTTCGAATCATCAAATTACGAACTGCCGCGCCATTTCGAGCTCGATTATAATTATAATATAAATTATACATTCAACTAACAGTTATAAATAAATTCGTTAATATAATTCAATTCTAAACTGAATTATATATTTTAAATTGTCCAAATCACACAATATTGTGAATTCTGTTATTTCCGATTATTTCAGAATTAAATATATTATTATATTATTTATATTGATTAAATATTCAATATTATTTAATTAAATAACCATTTAAATCTCTAAATCACTTTTTAAATAGTCGAATAAATTAATTATTATACTGTAAAAATACGGGACGTTACACCTTTCCTGGTGTATATGCGATATCGAAATCATAGGAAGCCAAGAATTCTAACCATCTTTGCTGTCGGAGATTTAGATCCTTCTGAGAGAAGAGATGCTTTAATGACTTATGATCGATAAACAACTCGATTCTTTCTCCCATGAGATAATGTCTCCACATCTTCAGCGCGAATACGATCAATGTCAATTCCAAAACATGGGTAGGATATCTTTTCTCATGCGGTTTCAGTTGCCGACTAGCGTAAGCTACGACTCTTCCTCCTTGCATCAATACAGCACCTAGTTCGGTACCATAGGCATCCGTCTATACTGTCATCTCTTCATTCCCTTTAGGAATGACTAACACTAGCGCACACGTCAACTTTTCCTTTAGACTCTTGAATGCATTTTCACACCTTTCGTCCCAAACAAAAGCTTGATTCTTCTTGGTCAACTGAGTTAACGGTGCCGCTATCTTGGAGAAGTCTTGGATAAACTTACGATAATATCCAGCTAATCCCAAGAAACATCTTACATCTGTTGCATTCCTGGGCGTAGACCAATCTTGTACCGTAGCCACCTTTGCTGGGTCCATGACAATCTCATTCTCTGAAACAATATGGCCCAAGAGTCTCACTTCCTTCCACCAGAAGTGACACTTAGAAAATTTCGCTTTCAATTGGTATTTCCTCAACACCTCCACCACTATCCTCAAATGTTCCTTGTGTTCTTCCTTTTTCCGCGACTAAACGAGGATACCGTCCACGAACACAAGGACAAACTTATTCAATTCATCCCTGAATACCCTATTCATAAGGTCCACAAAATAAGCTGGTGCATTGGTCAACCCGAATGGCATGACCAGCCACTCATAGAATCCAGACGACGTCCGAAAGGTCATTTTAGGAATACTCTCAGCTGCTACTCGGAGCTGATGAAATCCTGTCGCGAGGTCCAATTGGGAGATTACTCTTGCTCCTTCCAATTGATCAAACAAATCATCTATCCATGGAAGAGGATCCTTATTCTTCCTAGTCACTTTATTCAACTCGCGATAGTCCACACATAAACGAAGGGAACCATCTGCCTTAGTGGCGAATACAACTGGTGCTCCCCACTCAGAGACACTTCTTCGGGTAAATCCCATCTTCAAAAGATCGCTTACTTGCACCCCGAGCTCTCGCTGCTCTCTTGGTGCCATACGACGAAGTGGCATCACTACAGATCTGGCATCTTTCACTAAATCAATACGGAACTCAATCTCTTGGTGTGGTGGAAGTCCGGTCACCTCCTCAAAGATATCCGGATACTGGCTGGCAATGGGAACCCCTGATAACTCGTCCTACGGAATGTCGAGGGAATTTAGAAAACTAGTCATCACCTCATCACTAGGTAGGCCATCAAACACTACCCTTTGCCCATCATCCTCCCTAATAGTCACCGAAAATCCCTCACAGTCTACCACCACTCCGTACCTTTGGAGCCAATCGATTCCTAAGATAATGCCAAACCCAGTAAAGCCCAAAACAAAGCAATCACAAGCAAACATACATCCATGACCCGATAAGACCTAATTTCGACAAATCATACTAAGGCTAGTCGAACCACCAATCGGGTTCGTCACAACTAAATGTCAATCGACTATCTCGGGTTCCAATCCCAACCTATCTACCAGGTCACTAGATATGAAGGAACGGGAAGCCCCAGTATCAAACAATACTCGAACGGGAACATCATAAATAGAAAGCATACCTTGAATGACGACATTCTTTCCTTTCTCCCCTGCAGTTGGGGAATTTGACAAAGAAGGAACAACATTGGTAGCATATGCTTTCAAAATATGCTTTGAGAGGCTGTGGACACTTATCCTTGTGATGTCCCACTTGGCCGTAGTTGAAGTACTTCCTGTCCGCTGGCTTTGCTTGGCATTCTTTAGCATAATGGCCCTTCTTGCCACAGCTAGAGCACACTACATCTTTCCTGTCTTTCTTTTTCTGACCATCCTTGGTTTGATTCTGCTTCCTTTTATTCTGAGAATTATTCTTGCCTCCACCGCTTGCTTGCGGCTTTGGCCCCTCTATAGATGCAACAACGACTTCAGTCTTGGGCTTAGGATAAAGGCTCTCTGATCTCAATGCTTTCCCAACAATTGATTCATAAGTCTCATTAATAGGGTTTATAAGCCTTTCCCCAAGTACTGATCTAAGCCTGTTATGAACTTCTCATTCTTCTTCTCGGGAGTGTCAATGAGGGATAATCCATACTTCGATAAAGTATCGAACTCAGCAATATACTCCGAGACTGCCTTACCATTCTGCTTAAGCTCCAAGAACTTCCCAAACAATTCTGATTTCTGAGCAGCTGGGATAAACTTATCACTAAATCGGGCCTTGAACTGATCCCAAGTAACATGATCCTCAGGGGTAGCTGCCTCAATAGCATTACACCAATTCATAGCCCGTCCATGCAGTTGAAGCAATGCTAGCTTTCTCTTCATCTTGTCATGGATCCCTAAGTCCTCGAAGACGCGCTCACAACTATTGGGCGAATCCTGAACTTATATAGCCGATTCCGTTCCGTGGAACGGCTTCCCACCAAGACTAGTGTAGTCCTTACAGAGCTTGGCGAAATCGTCCCTAGGCGCCTGCACCGCTGCACCACCACCATTTGCAGCATTAGGAGCTGCCCTCTGAACATCCCTAAGCATCTCTCTCATGAAGTCAGTGAACATCGTCCTCATATCAAGAGCATTCCTATTATTGGTTCCTGAACCAGTATTCCTCGTATATCGGCTCATCGTTCAATCGGTAAGGAGAGAACGATTTACCATCTCTTCAGTGGTGCCAGTGCAGTGCGACCTCATCCTTAGATATACTAATAATATATATAGCTTTTGAAAACCAAAATATCACAAATACGCGCTCTCATATACGTACTATCTCTCCCTGGTGTCTTTCCCTAGGTTAACTACGCAACCTAGAGCTCTGATACCAAATGTGACAGCCCGCCCCGCACCAGCCGAAATTTCCAATGAAACGCGTTGTGTCAATGTCCAACCAGCACGGGACGGTCGTCAGAAGAAAAGAAAGAAAGACGATGCATCATCAAAGAACCTGTAGTATATCTCACAGCGCGTGGAACAAAATATAACAATAACATAACTTGATATAAAACAGGCGAGACAATGCATAAGCTGAAAACTATACCATCGTAGCAGCGGAAAGATTAAAAATACAGCTTATGATCAAAACCATCATTATTACAACTTTTAAAACTGTCTCTAAAGCAAAATAGGAAGGTACACTTCTAATGCCCAAAGTAGTGACCAGTAGCAACACAGGGAGAATATTTGGAAATGATATGTGTAAGCCTCCTGCTTGTCTCCGGATAACTACTCGTGCATAACCAGCTAACCTATCTCTAATATGCTCATTTAAGAGCACCCAGAGTAATAAGAAGAGACATAAAACTCTGGGTCAGACAAAAGTATGGTATGAGCGATAAGCAGCAAAAACAGAACAATAACTGGTATATATAACCATACCTGAACCTGGACCTGCAACCAAAGAGTTAGCACAAAAGGATGTACAATACTCTAAGGTAACACTAACACATGGTGCGAAAATAATGGGGAGGGGGTGTGCATGTCATGGTGATAGCAAACATCAAACATAGCAATCATCCTCACATCTCTCACTTAGTGCGTAAAGCATACGATATCTACCACTTTGATCACCCAATCCTTTGCTACGATCACTCTGCCCCATGGAGTCACATTGACCCCACTGCACTGGTCCATAACCACTAATCCTTTACTATGTCCACTCTGCCCCATGGAGTCATAACAAATCCACTGCACTGGCTCATAGCCTTGCTACGATCACTTTTCCCTATGGAGGTATGACAACTCCATTGCACTGATCCATAGCCAATATCCATCTCTCAGTGGCGAGTCAAAGCTATAGACATCGATAACCCCTTTGGACACGTCCCGCAGCAAAGTCCAACTCATGAAGTTAGCTCGTTAATCCCTAACCTCCCATTTGGACTTCCTTTGCATCTCAGGTTTTGGTCATCATCCTCCTGGTCGTGATCTCCAATCGGTTCGGATGTGCTTAGTGCTCCAGTCATCATTGGTTCGGATCAGTGCACTCTCGGTTCGGTTCGTGAATACCAAGCTGGTTAGGGCCATGGTCTCTTCCAAGCACCGGGTCGGTTCGTGAGTTCCTCTCCAGATCGGGTTGGGTCACACTCCTCCACCGAGTCGGGGTCCTCCATTGGCTCGTGGGTCGAGCCTTCATCGGTTCGGGTTCGAGCTCCGGGTCGGTCGTGGTCTTCGGTTCGGGCTCGTGGATGATGCACTGGCTCATGGTGTAGCAGTTCGGTGAAGCGGTTCATGGGAAGGGGGATGCTTCACGAGTGGGTCGGTTCGTGCCTCCTTCCTCCGATCCGATCCGGTTCGGGCTAATTTCCTGCAACTTTTCCAGCGAGCTGTTTACGCCACACGACGACGTTTTCGACCATTCTAACCTATTTATTCAATCACAAAGCATTCCAAACAGTAATAGCAACATGTATAATCAACCATAAACAATAATATGACATGTTTATATGGATAAAACATACCCAAAACTCATGGTTTTCTCCTTAATCATGTTTAACCATAACTAATGATAGGACTAGCAAAACATATCCAAATTAACCCAAATTTCAGTCAGAGCCCTAAAATAATATTTAAGAATTTTTACATATTTTTCCAGAGTTTTATCATGTATAATTTCGCTAATTATCACAAATCAGCCGTAATTAGTGAAAAACAATGCAAATCACTCACCTTAGCCAGAAATGAATAATAGATCTGAACTTTTCTACTGTTTTGGGTCGAATTCCTATGCAACCCAACAACTCGAACTCTGATTTGGTGTTGATTCGCCTTGATTTGATGTAAATTAAGCTAATACGCAATTAGAGAGCGATTTGGGAGTGATTTAGAAGGTGGAGGCCATGACTAGGGTTAGAGAAATGTTTTAGGCAGCTGAGAAAATGAGATAAAATCGTTTCCTAACTGGTTTCAGCCTCCCAATAACCCTAATCCCGAAATGGGTTATGGGCCTAGCTGTTAATCACCCTAATTAGGCCCCGTTAAGTTGTTTTTCACCTTCTAAACCTTGTTTCAGCCATATCTCCCAAACGTAAGTCCGTTTGGCTAATATGACCACTCTACGGAAAGATAAACCAATCCAATGGAAGTGGTTTCAGGTCAAAACTCCTTACCAATCAAAAGTTATAGTCGAAACAGGATTCGCCAAGGGCAAAAACGGTCATTTAAAAATCGGCAAAAATCGTGAACATGGAAAATGACCCCAATAGTCGTTCGCCAAAGCTACATGACTATACGACCCCGTATGAGAGTAACAAGATAAATATTCTACAATCCTTCGATGCGTAGAATGCGGGTCATTACATAGAGTATATCGCGGGATATGATTTCAGACCTAAGTGCAAATTAGATCCAGAGATGTTGGCAAGTATGACGATTAGACTGACTTTAATTGAACAGATCAGTTCCAGTCAGAGGGACGATCCTAACCTGTTGGAATTCATCTCCAAGGTAGGGATGGGTATCGACGATGAGGAGGTAAACAAGTATGGGCTGGATCGAGAGGGATGGCTTCAAAAGAGTGGGAGACTAGTTGTACCTAATGTTAATGGATTGAGAGATGAAGTTCTTAGAGAGTGTCATCATTCGAAACTGGCTATACATCCCGGTGGTAACAAAATGTATCGATACATGAAGCAAACCTACTACTGGGAAGGGATGAAGAGATACGTTGGGAAGTTTATATCCAAGTGCATGAGTTTCCAGTTAGTTAAAGCCGAGCAAAAGAAGGCTAGTGGTGTGTTACAAGCGTTGGAAATTCCCAAATGGAAATGGGAACAAGTCTCAATGGATTTCATCGATGGTTTACCAAGGACTAGATCGGGTCATGATGGTATTTGGGTGGTTATGGATCGATTGACCAAAAGCACTAGGTTTATACTGGTCAAGTCGAACAAAACGATGGCTAAGTAGGCGGAACTATATATTAAGTGGGTTGTGAGATTTCATGGAGTACCTAAAAGTATTGTAAGTGACCGAGATCTATTGTTTACTAGTAGGTTTTGGAAGTGAAACACCCCACCTCTATTAAGGTCACTCACAAAGGGAATGCATTCTCTTCGGTGAAGCATTATAGGTAAAAGATACAGATAATTTACAAGATAGACATACAAACAGTGGGAAAAACTGGAATTATTTCATAAGCAGCCTGGTTTAGTCAAAACATTACAACCATTGTCTCAAAACCCAACTTCCAAGTCATTACAATAAAACCTCTGTCTTGATTAAAAACTCCAAATACATAATGAAGCATAAAACAGTAGTAAGCGGCATAAATCCCCAATAAAAGTGTAACCACAACCATAGCCCAAGAGAATAGAATGCAAGCAATACATCTACTCTCTTCAAGCTGGAAAAGGTCTGAACTAAGCTGAAGTATTCCCTCCCTGCGGACCGGGGGGGGGGGGAGGGAGGAAGAAAAGAAGATGAAAGAAAACAGGTCAGATATAAGCCTGGAAGCCCAGTGATTTTCAGCATCTAAATAAAAAAAAGAATCATGACATGAATAAACTGAATATAAGACAATACCATAGTAACAAGATAACATAAGACAAGGTAAGGCAAGATAAACTGAATATGTTATCGCACTCATTTCTATTTCTCTGCACCTACTAACAATTGTTTCAACTAGCCTCATGTGTTTATAATAAAATGATCCTTTTATCGATCGGCTTCTACTCGCATGTATTTATTACTTTTGTCATTCGGCCCCGCTTGTTTGTAGATACCTGTGCTGGTTCCACCATGGGGATTATCAATCCCTATGATGGCAACCCAACATAATTCAAGATGCACAATGTATAAATATTGATGCCCAGTGCCTGATTTTTCCACTCCGGAGTACGTGCACGCCCGTACTCCATCGGAACCTACACTAACGCACCACCTACCTCTATTTTGACCGGTTATAATCAGCCCAGTAATCGTGCCCCACCCTGCCTAGTTCAGGGTACCATGATACATCTATGTGGGTTATTGCTGAAATGGGTCCCCGTTACTAGGGTTTCCTAATCAACATGTTATAACGGTTAAGTGTTCTTAGTTTAACCTAACCCCACCCATTTGTTTAATTAACATGTTGTATTGGTTAAGTGTCGCCTATTTATATGTTACTTAACCTTACCATTCTTAGCATGACTGTTCATTAGCATTAATTCATTCATTAATGCACCAACCTCTCACATTAGAACTGTTGTTTGCGGTTGCTGGATGTGTCGGGCGGTTCCGGGCAGACTTCTACCGCAAACTCATTCTAACCTCGGGTTTTGGGCTTAATGCGCTAACCTCTCACATTAGATCTGTTGTTGCGGTCGCTGGATGTGCCGGGCGGTTCCGGGAAGCCTTACACCGCAACTCAATCTAACCTCGGGTTAGGCATGTTCATCTTTTAGCCAATTTACATATTTACCCTACATGTCCAAGTCTATATTTTTGTATGCCAATTATCCACAATTGTAGTCAATTCAAGTTATGTCTCATTTACTTGTTATGTCCAAAATTACTCCTATAAGCTATACCCAATTCCCCGCGTTACAATCGTACGTACAACAAGATTCAAACTAGGTTTCCAACTGAACCAAGTATTCATAAAATAAAAAAAAGGGAATAGAGAAGAAACACAAGAATTGACATAAGAGAATAACCATGTAAAGGTGTACCAAACACAAGAATCATGGTTCCAATAGATTTATTGTACATTAACAATAAACACGAGCAAACTGAGTAAGTTACATCATAGGCACAAAGATTCGATAGAACTGAACATAAAAGAAGCACCAATTTGATGTACAACAAGATAGATTCAATTATATCACTAGTAACAGTCTCACATGCATAGGTAATATCAGATTTGACAAAAGAATTAGAATGAATCAGAATTGGTTATCATTACAATTAGGCATAGTTCTAGATTCGATTCATTACAGTCATGATTCCTATTATGTGTTCAAATCTGAATAATAACTGAACTTACAGCGATAGGATTAGAATTATTTGACGTTGTAGCGATTCTAATCTCTCTTTGTTGATTGGAGCGAAAAACCTTTACTTTAATTGGAAGCTCTCCAATTTGATTTCTAGTTTAGAGAAGAAGAAGGAGGCTAGGCTAGTTTAGAGATGGACAACATGGTGGCATCATAGAATAGGGTTATGAGGTTAGGGTTAAGTTTAGATATGTATTTATAGATGTGTAGGATTAATTAGAGCCTTTAGATCATCATAGGATCCATCCAAACCATCTATTCCAAGAAAATGCGTCATCAGGCCAATTAGAGAACGCCACGTATGCCCTAAAACACAAGAATTCATCACAGGCCATTCTGGGCCGATGGAATGACTCCAAACACCTTGAGTCGACTCCGGGTCGACCCAGCGGGTCTTGGGTCGACCCAAAAAATAGGTTGGTTCGGCATTTTGCCTTCCCGCTTCCGCAGTTTTGAATTTTTTCTTGAATTTTAGGTTGATTTTATTTTATTAATTTATATATATATATATACACATACATACATTTCCCTTATATGTATACAAACTTCCAAGGTCCATAACTTTCTCATACATTATCTGTTTAATGCAAACTTTAGGCCCATCTTGACCAGAATTTTGAGACGAACGCAATATTATAGTTTGTTTTACTTAATTCTTCTTCTGAAAATTAAGTATTCTTCATTTTTCCAAATTTAATATTCATAGAAAATACGAGGTGTTACATTCTCCCCTCCTTAAATGATTTCGTCCCCGAAATCTCTAAGTTAAGAAGAATGTATCCTAACATCCAACATCCATCTACTCAACCATCAATCAAAGGCATCCATTGTCCTTAAGAAGATTTCTAATGCTTTCATGATTATATGCATAGTGTGTGTATGTGTCCTTGTCTAATGCAAAACCAGGCGGTCTACTGATTCAGTTGACCTCCTTAATGCGAATTATGTCAGTGCCATGAGTCCATCATGTATGCAATTATTTCTAATCGTACTTTGTAACTTCTACATGAGTGCACAATTATTCATACAAATGCAACATCCATATGATAACACATCAAGTTTCAATCCATATACAAATACATATATGCATATGCAATATGAAAGTGACTGAGCCGATCTAGTACCTAATTTGTGTGTGTATGCATCCACGAGCAACCACTAGCAACCACTTGCAACCATGAATCATAACATGTTTCAAATACATGTTTACATTCATTGGTTTCTACTTAAGGATCAAGAATAAGATCAAGGAGATATACTTAAAAGATAGATACAAGCATGCATAAACTTATGGAAAAAGAGATCAAGGATGTACCCTCAAAAAGAAAAGGGTAGGCTGTGTGTATCTTGTCTTCAGTCTCCCAAGTCGCGTCTCCTTCAGCGTCACTCCATTATACTTAACTAGCTTGACCTCACGATTGCATAGCTTTTTAACTTCTGTTCCCAAGATACGAGTTGGAACTCTTCTCATCGTGACTTGTCGTTCCACTTCCACTTCCTCTAGTATGCTCGGCTCCACAACTTCCGCAGACTCATGTAAGCACTTTCGTAGATGAGAAACATGGAAAACATTATGAACTCCAGCCAATCTTTCGGGCAGCTCTACTCTATAAGCTATCGTCCCAATCCTTTCAATGATAGGGAATGGCCCTACAAATTTTGGTGCCAATTTTCCTACGGATCCAAAGCGAATGACATTCCTTAAAGGGGATACTTTAAGGAAAACCCTGTCTCCAACCTCAAACTCAAGGTCGGTCCTTCTTTTATCCGCGTAGGACTTCTGTCTATCTTGTGCAGTTTTCATTCGTCTTCATATCAAGTCCACTTTCTCTGAAGTTTCTCTGATCATGTCGGGCCCAAGTACGAGCTTGTTTGTAGATTCCCACCAACAAGTTGGTGATCGGCATGGTCTTCCATATAAAGCCTCAAATGGTGCCATGCCTATGGTGGCTTGGTAGCTATTGTTGTAGGTGAACTCCACCAAAGGAAGATGATCTTCCCACGTTCCTCCAAAACCAAGAATGCACAATCTCAAAAGATCTTCTAATACTCTGTTCACCCTTTCAGTCTGACCATCAGTTTGAGGGTGATAGGCACTGCTTAAGCATAGCTGTGTGCTTACAGCCTCTTGCAAACTCTTCCAAAACTCACTCGTAAAGATAGGATCTCGATCACTTACTATGCTAGAGGGTATCCCATGCAGTTGAAATACCTCTTTAAGATAAATGGATGCTAATGATGAGGCAGTCCTCCTACTCTTAACAGTTATAAAGTGAGCGCTTTTAGTGAGCCTGTCAACTATTACCGAAATACTGGTATTGCCTCTTCTTGACCTAGGCAACCCATCTATAAAGTCCATCGAAATGCTATCCCATTTCCACTATGGGACCTCTAGAGGATGAAGAAGACGACCAGGCTTCTTCTGCTCCGCCTTGACTTGCTGGCATATCAAGCATTTTGAGACAAATTCAGCTACATCCTTCTTCATGCCATTCCAAAAGGAAACCCTTTTTATGTCTTTATACATCTTGTCTCCACCTGGGTGCATGGTCAACTTAGAACGGTGTGCTTCTTCAAGAACTGTCTTCACCAAATCCCTTGCTTGTGGGACACATAGTCTTTCATCCCGTCTCAACCAACCCTTGCCATCTATGGAGTATCTATTGAGGTGACTAGAAGTCTCACCTCTAATTAACTTATCCATCATATCAACTATCTAAGGGTCTTCACGTTGCGCGGTTTCTATTGAGTCCAAAAGCGTAGGCCACACCTCTAGCGTTGCTAACAAACCAGTTACAAACTCAAAAGAGGGTCTAAAGTCAAAGGTTGCTATATACTTCAAGTTTTGCCTTTCCACAAAGAGAGGACTTAAGGTCAACTTTTTCCTACTTAAGGCATCTGCTACCACATTGCCCTTGCCAGGGGTATAAGCAATCTCAAAATCGTATGAGGCAAGAAATTCCATCTACCTTTGTTGCCTTAAGTTAAGATCTTTTTGTGAGAAAAGGCACTTTAATGATTTATGGTCAGTAAATAATCCAAACCTTTCTCCTAGTAGGTAATGACGTCATGATTAAGAGCGAAAACAATGGCAGCTAGTTCTAAATCATGAGTTGGGTAGTTCTTCTCATGTACCTTCAATTTCCTTCCCCCATAACAAACTACCTTGCCTTCTTGCATCAAGACAGTGCCTAATCTTGTACCGCATGCGTCTGTGTATACCGTAAACTTCTTACTCCCATCAGGCAATGTCAGGACTGGGGCTATTGTTAGAGCCCTTTTCAATCATTGGAAAGAAACATCACAATCCAAATCCCACGCAAAAGTTAGGTTCTTCTTCAATCTTGTAAGTGGGGCTGAGATCTTCGCAAAGTCTTTAATGAACTTTTTGTAATAGCCCGCTAGTCCGAGAAAACTTCGTACTTCGGTTGCATTCCGTGGAATCTTCCAATCTTGCACCGCAACTACTTTTGCGGGATCCACGGCTATTCCCTCTTTGGACACCACATGTCCAAGAAACCTTACTTCTTCTCTCCAAAAATGGCATTTGGATAATTTTACTTTCAGCCAATGTGCTCGAAGAGTATCCATAACTTCCCTTAAATGCAAAGCATGTTCTTCCTCACTTTTTGAGAAAATCAAAATGTCGTCCACGAAGACCACTACAAACTTATTAAGGAACTCCCTAAACACCCTACTCATCAAGTCTACGAAATAGGCGAGTGCTTTTGTCAAGCCGAAAGGCATGACAAGCCATTCGAAGAAACCATCCGGGGTCCTGAACGCGGTCTTATCTATGCTGTCTTCAGCCACTCTTAGCTGATGAAATCAGGTGGCCAGATCTAGTTGGGAGAAAACTGATGCACCTACGAGCTGGTCGAACAAGTCATATGTTCTTGGAAGTGGGTGCCTATTCTTCTTGGTCAGCTTGTTTAGCTCCCTATAATCCATGCATAGGCGAAGTGAACCATCCACTTTGGTTGTGAACACTACTGGAGCACCCCATTCAAAAATACTCTGCCTTATGAACCCCTTTTCGAGCAACTCTTTAACTTGCTTACGGAGCTCCTTCCTTTCCCTTGGAGCCATGTGTCTAATAGGTAAAGCAACTTGTTTTGCATTATCAACTAGGTATATGTGGAAATCTATCTCTCCCTTTGGAGGTAAGCCCTTCACTTCTTGAAAGGCATCCGAGTACTCACGGACTACTCTAACAGATTGCAAATTTTCAACAGACGCATCAAGAGATTCTAGGTAGCTAAGCATAACAGAATTCGTAGGATTACAAGAGATTTCGAGAGTATTACCGAGGCGAGTTATAAGTCTAACCACTCTCTTTTCACCATCAAGGATGACACCATTACTAGATAACCAATCCATGCCTAGAATGAACCCATAGCCTGTGAAACCAAAAACATAAGAATTACATCTAAACCCAAAGCTTAGTATAGAAATTTCTAAATCCAAACAAATCATCGATAAATAAGACGAACCCCCAATTGTATTTGAAACAACCATGGGATCCTCTACTATACCGGTATCTAGGTGTAGAGATTCAACTAAAGCAGTAAATATAAAAGAGTGCGAAGCGTCAGAATCAAAAAGAGTACGAACAGGATGATCAGAAAGATAAACTAAACTCTCAACAGAAATGTTTCTACCTCTTTCTTGCGTAGGTGCTGTGAGAGCATGAATCTGCCCTCTAGAAGTAGATCAAGTCCTCTGCCCTTGCCCTTGCCTTCTTGGGCAGTCCTTAGCCGTATGTCCTGTCTCGCCGCATTGAAAACAACCACCCATCTTCCTCTTCTTCTTCCTGCAGTCCTTAATCAGATGTCCAGGTATGCCACAAAAATTACACTTCCTCTTGTCACGGGGTTTGTTATTCTTCCCGCCCTTCTTGGAATCTATCTTCTTAGTCTGCAATCCCTCCACTTTCTTGTCTAGAGGTTCTTCCATCTTTGCCTCTTTCTTCCCATCCTTGTCCTCCTCCTGTAACAGTGCCATTTCCACCAATCACTCATAGGTCGCGCCCATAGGTATATGGGACATAGCTAGACCGTGCAGTGGCTCATTTAACCCTTTAGCGGAACGGAGAGCCTTTTTACGTGGAGTGTTTACTTTAATTTGAAGCTCTCCAATTTGATTTCTAGTTTGAAGAAGAAGAAGGAGGCTAGGCTAGTTTAGAGATGGACAACATGGTGGCATCATAAAATAGGGTTATGAGGTTAAGGTTAAGTTTAGATATGTATTTATAGATGTGTAAGATTAATTAGGGCCTCTACATCAACATAGGATCCATCTAAACCACCTAGTCCAAGAAAATGCGTCATCAGGCCAACCAGAGAACGCCATGTATGCCCTAAAACACAAGAATTCGTCACAGGCCATTCTGTGCTGATGGAACCGACTCCAAACACCCTGAGTCGACCCTGGGTCGACCCAACGAGTCTCGGGTCGACCCAAAAAATAGGTCGGTTCGGCGTTTTGCCTTCCCGCTTCCGCTGTTTTGAATTTTTTCTTGAATTTTAGGTTGATTTTATTTTATTAATTTATGTATATGTACATACATTTCCCTTATATGTATACAAACTTCCAAGGTCCATAACTTTCTCATACATTATCTGTTTAACGCAATCTTTAGGCCCATCTTGACCAAAACTTTGAGACGAACGCAATGGTATTGTCTTTTTACTTAATTCTTCTTCTAAAAATTAAGTATTTTTCATTTTGCCAAATTTAATATTCATAGAAAATACGGGGTGTTACAGGAAGAGCTTACAAGAGGCCTTAGGGTCCGAATTACATCTCAGTACGCATACCATCCTCAAATCGATGGTCAAACAGAGAGGGTGAATCGTGTATTAGAGGATCTCTTGAGAGCTTGTATTTTGGATTTTGGCGGGTCATGGGATGATCGTTTGCATATAGTTGAGTTTGCATATAATAATAGTTATCAATCCAGTATTGGTATGGCTCCATTTGGAGCTTTATACAAAAAACCGTGCAACTCACCCACATGTTGGTTGGAAACCGGTGAGAAATTTGTGCTTGAGCCAAATGTAATAAGAGAAACTTCATACAAGATCAAGGTTATTCAACAACGAATGAAGGCTGCCCAAGATAGGCAGAAGAGTTATGTTGATAAAAGACGAAGAGATTTGAAATTCTCCGTAGGAGATTTGGTATTCGTCAAGATTTCTCCATTGAAGAGTGTGACTCGGTTTGGTAGGAAGGGTAAGCTAGCACCAATGTTTGTTGGTCCATTTCCAGTTCTCGAACAAGTTAGGAATTTAGGGTATAAAGTTGGATTGCTTGACAAGATGGCGGGAGTGCACAACGTATTTCATGTTTCTCAGTTAAGGAAGTTCGTGCACGATTCTAATATGACTATTTCACCTAATCAGTTGGATGATATCAAGATAGAACCCAAGGTAGTTGGAAACCGCAGACTGGTTCGTATTGTCAGACACGTTACGAAGCAACTTCGGAGGAAGACGGTGAAACTGGTTAAGGTCCAATGGGGTGATAATGAGAATGACTATACTTGAGAAACTAAGGAGAGCATAAGGAAGTCGTATCCAGAGCTCTTTACCTGGTAAGATTTTTAGCGATATAGTTATTACCTTGTTAGTAAACCGCATGCTAGGATAGGCTTGTTGTGTTATTATGTATGTTTGATTACTTGTAACTGGTTGATAGGCATGCGGGACTCTATTGTATGATTTCTTAGTTAAGGAATTTCGAGGGCGAAATTTCTTAAAGGGGGGGGGGGGGGGGGGAGTGTGTAACGACCCGTATTCTACGTGTCGGAGGATCGTAGAGTATTTATCATATTTTCATACGAAGTCATATGGTTGTATAACTCTGGGAAACGACTATTGGGATCATTTCCCACATTCACGATTTTTGCCGAATTTTAAATGACCATTTATGCCCCTGGAGAATCTTTTTTCGCCTATAACTTTTGATTGGTAAGGATTTTTGACGTGAAACCACTTTCATTGGACTCAGATGATGGTTTCCCATTCTTTAAAGTGGTCACATTAATCAAACGGACTTATCGTTTGGGAGATATGGCTGAAAGAAGATTTGAAAATGGAAAAACAGCCTAATTGGGCTTAATAGGGTGATTAGCAGCTAAGCCCGTAACCCATTTTGGGATTAGGGTTATCGAAGGACTGAAAGGAGTTGGAGAATCATCTCCTTTCATTTTTCTAGCCGCCACAAACATTTCTTTAACCCTAATCATAGCTTCCATCTTCCAAATCTCTCTCTAATCACTAATTAATCAAATCAAGTCGGATTAACATAAAATTCGTGGTAGAGCTGCTGCACCACATTGGAATCCGAGCCAGATCAGTAAAATTTTCAGATCTACCACTAATTATTGGCTAAGGTGAGTGATTATCATGTTTATTCACTAATTATGGTTAATTAGGGATGATTAGTGATAATTAGCGAAACTATACACCTAAAAATTATGAAAAAATATGAATAAATTCAAGAATCATATTTTATGTCACATATATAAATTTCGTTTAATTTGGATTAAGTTTGCCAATCCCAGAATTTAGGGTATTAAGGGGAAAATCATGGATTTGGGTATGTTTGATCTAAATTTACATGTCAAATTGTTGTTTTGGTGTTTTTGGTTGATTCTACATATTACTACTACTGTTTGGTTTGCCTTGTGATTGCATAGGAAAGTTCGATTGGTCGAAAACACCGACGTGTGGCAAAAATAGCTTGTTGGAAGTGGTGTAAGTTTTGGGTCGCACGATCGACTTGGTGGAGCTCGCACGACCGACCGATTGCAGCTCGCATGATCGACCCAGTGAAAGACCACGACCCAAACCAAGATGATGACTCTGAACCAAACCGGATTCAAACCTCTACCACGTGATGACGGTCAGGAACTCTTTTGAAGATCAACTCCAATCAGACCAAAACCCGAGATGCAAAGGAAGTCCAAATGAGAAGTTATTGCTTAAGATCTAGATGGAAACCAACGAGTTAACTTCAAGAGTTGGGCTTTGCTGCAGGACATGTGCATAGAAGTTATCAATATCTATAACTTTGGCTCACCATTGAGAGGGGGCATGTAGACGAACCAGAGCCAGAGCTGTGTGGACTGGTTGACCCGTGACCTAGAGCCAGGGCTGTGTGGACTGGGTGGGTTTATAGACAAGGGCAGTATGGTCATAGCGATAGTTATATGGGGTGGGACCCCGTCATGGCCCCAATGGATCTGGTGATCAAAGCGGTGGATATCGTATGCTTTACGCACTGAGTGAGAGATGTGAAGATGATTGCTATGTTTGATGTTTGCTATCACCATGACACACACACTTCCATTTTACACCCTATGTTAGTGTTACCTTAGAGTATTGTACATCTTGTTGTGCTAACTCTTTGGTTGCAAGTCCAGGTCAGGTATGATTACTTATACCTGCTATTGCTTTGTCTTAGTGTTATAGATTTGTTATCGCTCACAGTAGACTTTCTTCTGACCCAGAGTTTTATGTCTTTTCTTATTATTCTGAGTGCTCCTAAACTAGCAGACTAGAGGCAGGTTAGGTGGTTATGCATGAGTAGTTGTCCGGAGATGAGCAGGAGACTTTCACGTACTTTAAATATATTCTCCATGTGTTGTTGTTGGTCACTGCATTGGGCATTAGTAGTGTACCTCTTTTATTCCCTTTTAGAGACCGTATTTTAAAGTTGTAATAATTGGATATGAAGCTGTGTTTTGGATTCCGCTACTCTGATGGATATGCTTTAGTTTTTCAGCTTCTGTACTGTCTCGCCTGTTTTATATCAAGTTATGTTATTATTATACTTTATTCCATACGCTGTGAGATACACTATAGGTTCTTGGTGATTCATCATTTCAACCTTTTAACAATCGTGTTGTGCCAGTCAGGCATTGGCACAGCGCATTTCGGGGAAATGTCTGATGGTACGGGGCGGCCGTCACACCTTTCAACCTATCTAAAAGCACATATAAGGATAATCCTTCAACTCTTTCGATGGATGTACTCTTTCTTGATTTCCCTTCATAGTATCATGCCCTTAGACATGGTTGGAATAATTTTGGTGATAACATTTGCCTCACTCTAGTGGACCAATGTTTTTGACTTCTCAAGTCATTTGCTTCTATATTTAGGCTTCATCCATAGCCTATTTGTTATCCCGTCTTTCGGTATCTCTTCATCAATCTTATTTGATCGATCAGATCTGCTCCAATGGTTAGCTTTATTTTGTATTTCCCTATAAATAGTTCTTCTTGTTCCTTTTCATTTACTTGTAATAAATAAACTGAGCAAGGGTATCAAAATTTTCTTAAAATTCAAGCTAGTTGGAAGACGATTCATTTGTTAACAAGTTATGCATTAACCCTTTCTAACTGATTTAGCTTTTCATAATCAATCTAAAATTCTAATTTTTAGGATTTTGATTTGTGTGTGCCTAACTTAAAGATCGATTTGGGCTAATAAATCGTGTTATCACTGTGAATCATGATGTTTTTTAACAAATCTAATTGAACTTAATCAGCGATTTGAAGTTGGATTTTGTTTTCCCCAACTTGAAATTTTATTATTATTTATTAGTTCTTAAGGTAGGCTCAAAGTCGAAACCCGATTTCCCCTAATTTAACCCAATTCGTTTTATTCTTATTATTTTAGATTATGGGTTTAGAGCCGTTATCCATAAGATGGCTAGACTAGGTTTAATAATCCAAATTTATGGATATTGATTTGAAAGAATATTCTCTTTGCCTCTCTTGAAACCCATGCCATGATGTTCGAGGGTTTTGACATGGTTGAATGGCTAGTTAATGTACTTCGAAGATTTTGATGTGTCAAAGGGCATGTTAATCCTTATAATTGAAAGCATATGATTAATGGCTTCGATGTCATCCAAAGCCCATCATTCACACATTCGTTTTTAATCTTCTTCTCTTTCTAAAACATAAGTCATGTGTTAAGATAGTCATTATTTTATACTTTAATAGGCTTTGAGGCTTTTGAAAGAGTACAAGAATCTAATCATAATATAACGTTAAGATTGCACTTGATGGTTTCGACGCTGTCGAAAACCTTTAGTTTTAATTTCCATTACCTCATTTGAAGGCATATAATTAATTGTATTAACTTGTACTTACTACTTTATTTTTATCCTTTGACTCCTTCAAAGGGTATAAGAATTAGACTTTTATTGCAAAAAAACTAGTTACGCTTGATTCCAAATAAAATTACTATGTGATAATAATGAAATAATGTCACCGGATAGTATCATGAGTCAAAAGGAATCTGCTAAGAAATCCAATATGGATGTTACCCATGGATGATAAACATCTCCATTATAAAACCCGAAGGCCATTTCAAAGAAGGCGGCATATGCTTCAAAGCATTCCCTCATCGGGCCTTAAGATGAAATCAACGTTATTCTTGAGAATTTCATGATTTTGAGAGTCAAAATTGTTCCTCCTAAGGCTGCCTACACCATTTTGGACCCTCCCAAAGGTTTCTTTGCATACACGACTGTTCACATTTGGCATGTTGGCTTTGTGCCATTTCTCCTGTAACAACCCGGAATTTTGATGATAACTAATTTAGTTATTTAATCAGATTTCCAAAATGGAATTTCGCGAACGATGAAATTTGACCATGAAAATTGCACCATTACGATCACGATGGAATTCTGGTCAACTTTCGGTTTACAACTTCGCGAACGGAGTCTATTTGAAAAAGTTACGGACGAAAAACGAAAACGGACAGAAAATAAATAAAACAAAATTTAATATATATAGTAATAAATCTCTATCTTGGTCCTCACTGCCAGGTCAACCCATGCGGTTGACCAAGCGATCGAGCGCTGGATTGACCCTGGTCGCTCTTGATAGTGGCGGCTAGGTTTAACTATATAACTTATTATATATCGACGGATAGATCTTTATAAAATTAAATCTAACAGTTTAGGGTTATTTCTATGCCTATAAATAAGGGGCTAGACCCACCCACTTTTGCTTATATTTTCTAGAGGCAGCAACAAAGCTGTCATTCCCAATTCTCCAATCTCTTCTAAAATTTAAGTATAAATCTATTCAAATAAAATAAACAAGAATTGGAGATATTGAATCCAGATCTATGCAAAATGGTTGGTTTTGCGAATAAGTAATTTATATTATTAAATTTTTTTCTTCTTTTCTTATCCTTCTTTCATATCTACAGGTCAAAATCTATATTTGTAAATCCCTTTTTTAAATAGATTGTAGATCTGTAAGGTTTGAGAATTGTAAGCCTAGAAGTTGTATTCAGATTCAAATTTGGATAGCTTTCAGGTGAGTGGTAAATTTATATATTATTTATAATAACTTATATAATTCATTTGTGTTGAATCTAAATTATATGCCTATCAATTATCAGGCTTGTTTGTTTTTGTCATATCTGAAATATTATGAATGTAAATTAGGTATGGATTTGTAGACTTTTTACTTAATATTATCATGTTTCCTACAACTATCCTTCGATTATTTGTGGTTATTGTATACACCTCGGATCTAGAAATAAGTCCCAAAAATTATTGTTATTAGATGTGTAGTATTTTATTCCAAATTCATAGGATTTGGGTGTTGATTGGTGCAGTTTTGGCTAGAATTCCTGTTTGTGCTTGATACTGTTTGGGGTTTTACTAGATTATTGTAAAAATCCCTTTTTGTTCTTTTGAAATGCAAAGGCATTATTTGAAATTAGCAAGAAATAGAAATAGTAAATATTTCCTATTTCTTGTGGTTTGAAATATGCCGATATTCCTATTTTAAATGTTTTGGGGAAACTTACAATAATTATAGTTACTAACCTTTTTATGAGATTTTGAATCTTAAACAAGATTAAAACTTAAAAAGGGTTGTGTTGGTCATTAGTTAAGACTGGGACATAAATACTAAATATTAATAAATTAAATTAGTAACTACGTTAATTATGCGCTTAAAATATGAATATATATATATATTATAATTTTATCTGTCCAAATCTACATAAATAACTCTATTGTATTATATTAGTAAATGTTTGTTGTTATGTGTTTGAATTAAAATAGTTTTTGTTTTATGGGATATGTATGGAAATATAACCTGCCTTAAATGGAAATAAATATCATGACTGTTAGAGCAATAAATGTGGAAATGGATTTGCTATAAATCAAATGGTCGCAGATAAGGTAATAAATATTATAACCATGTTGTTTTGGGGAAATGAATTGAATAGGAATTAAAATGCCTAATTGGTTACAATTAAATTGTGATTAGGAATAGGGACTTGTAACTCCAACTAGGGAAATAAAAAACTAACAAATATATATATATATATATTCAAATAAGGATTAAATGTAATTAAATTAGTATATAAATATTTGGGATTTAAAAATATTATAGTAGAACCTCAAATGGGACTGATATAAATGACATTTAGGAAATATGACTGTTAGGGTCATAAATAGCAAGAAATCTTAATAGAAATAATAAATGGGATTATTGTGGATTGGTTCTTGTAGCAGGTGATAAGTTCAATGAGAAAATAAATAATTAGACATCCTAGGACATGAAGTTATAGGTTTTCTTATTTTTCTAGACAATCTAGAATTAATATAATTAGAAACAAGGAATGGATTTAATAGGTTAATGATGCGAGATCAGTTGCCTTATTCGACAGAATTCTGCACTTTTCAACAGTTAGATATATGTACAACTGACGTGAGATATCATTAACCATAGGAACCTATGACGATAGTAAATTGCATAACGAGGATTGTTTCCTAAAATAAGGTTCACTTCAAGTGTTAATATATTAAGTGGTTGTAGGTGCCCGCCTCACGTCCAAAAGAAGAAACCAAAAAGGAATTTTTTTTATAAGCATAACCTACTTCTTGAATTGAGGTATTAAGTAGTGGAATCCACCTATTGCGTATTAAGTGATCGATTCACCCTTCCCTATAAGAGTAGATTCATTGGGTCTTCCCTTAAAAAGGTATTAAGTGATTAGGTAACTCGCCTCTCCATATACAAGAAGTATTATAGGCTAATTGGGTATGAGATTGATAATCTCGATGATAGTCCGCTTCCTCTAGGCATTAAGTGTCTAGGATTAGGTCCGCCCTGGGAAATGACTGCTACGGAGATACCATAGATCTGCCTATCCTGTAGGAAGTATTAAGTGACTAGGAGATTATTCAATAAGGTTTGTTTGGATAGTAACATAGGGGTCCGCCGTGGGAAGGTCATAAATGACGGTTAGTTGTCTTCCATCAGTAGGTAATAAGTGATTGCTTATCATCTCATGCTTTATGTGGTGCTTGGGTGTATGCGTGAATGATGCAAGCCTTAAATTAGTATGACTTAATAGCTAATGTCCTCTAATTTTTATTTATGTAGGGTATAACACTGAGTAAGGCAATAAGAGATCGATTGTATCCGCCTTGGGTCTTAAGTGATCAAAAGGATCCAGTCTTATCCTATTGTGATGGTGAAGTCTTAAGTGGCTATATAAAAATAATTTACTTCCTTATGGCATGTTGTGTAGTTGGAAATCCCTCTTCTTAGTTTTTTGGTAGTTGGTTGGATGGTGGTTTAAAGACTTCATAATTTATATGCTTAAAAGTTCTATCTCAGTTTTGTAATATCGTTATCTTTGGGAAGTGTTACCTTAGTTTTAGCGGTCGATTATCCTACTTTAATCTTTACAAGGTTAGGTTAGAATTACTAGCCTTGTTAGACATATGTTTTAGTGGAGACGAAACAAGATACGTTTGTGTATTTTAGACAGTATTATACATTTTCTACTCACCATGAGTTGTTATTATGGCCCCTCTCCTCATAACAATTCTCAGGTTTATCTCGGGGAAGACAGGTCTTAGCAGGTGTTCAGTTTGGTTTTCGATTCTCGTTCTCTCATGCTTGATATCAATGTGGAGATTTGCTTTAAGGTAGTTGCCTTAGTCGATATTAATTATCATATCTTGTTTCCGTTGTGAGTTAGTTTTATTGTACTCTGATTATGCCTATGCTCATTTATTTATGGGTACCATATTTATACTCTTCATGCTTAGATGAGTTTGGGTTTTGATTTTTGTCAAAATTCGGGCTTAGAAAAGTGTGGGGTGTTACATTAATTTTAGGTTCCTCCAACATCTAAATATTATTCTAGTTTAATTATCTCATACTGTATACATATCTTCTATGCTTAGAAGATTTATCTTTACAGTCTGAGGGTTCTTTTTTGAGCGCTTGGACTCTCGAGCATCTAGCTCGTTTGGTAAAATCTGGTTATAAAAACCCACTAATTTTCAAGGCCAACCCCTCAAAGAAGTTGATCTTACAAGGAGTTAACAAATTTAAGGACTAGGAGAACCGGTTCTTCTATATTCGATGTCCATTTGGTATTACTGGGAGATTCTCTACCACTACAACAAAATAAGGCATTCGTAGCGTTTGAAACACGCTATTATATCCTAACATAGCGTTTCATAGAACGCCATGTAACAACATGCTATGTTAGATCTTCTACTTTAAATAGCAGAAACAAAAACGCTATAAAAAACGAATTTTTTATAGCGTTTTTATTTGCTATCAAACAAAAACGCTATAAAATATACTATTTGATGCTTACTTCTTATAGCGTTTTTGTATGTTTCTACAGTGTTTATTGTGATATCTCACAGCAATTGTTATGTTGTTCTGTAGCGGTTATATTGTTATACTATAGCATTTCCAATATCTCTTTCTATAGGGTTTATGAAACACTAATGCTTATATTAAATAATTTATACATTTTATTTATTGTTGTTTTAGCTTTTTTTCATATATATAAACACGCACATATAAATATTTCTTATATGCATATAAATATAACAACTTTTCGTAGAAAATAAATATATAAATTACTGCATAATTTCATAAATATCGTTCAAACTTAGTACTTGATATCTATTCTTTTATCAATTTTTCCAAATTCACACATAATATGTCATACATTTTTTCATCAACAAACTACTTACAAAACAAACAAACAAACAAAAAAAATTAATCTTGCTTCTAACATTTTCTTCTTAACATCAACAATGATCCTATTAATGTCAAATAAACAATTAAGGTGTTAGTAATTGTTATATCATATATTGATAAAATAAAAGAAACAAAAAAGAAATGGAAATAATGCAACTAGGACAAAAAAATATAATGCACTTATTGAATATGTGTTTCAATTACTTAGAGCTAGAGCGCAAAGAACTTCTCTTATGATCAATTAATAAGCTTAGAACTAGACTCAGACTAGATTGGCACTGAGAGATATTTAGATTTTCATATCTTACATCATATTAAATATGAATCGAAGTCAAAAACTTACATTATACCTCAGACTTGACAATCCAAGTCAATAACTCAGACAAGATAACACAAAAAGGGAAGTAGAAGGCATAACTTTAAAAAAGATGGTAGCAATGCTTATAGTTGGTAGGCATCTATTTTAAAAATTCATGCAACTTAATCATGTAAACATAAATACATATATAAAGTTCCCTACAACACATAAAATTTCTTGCAACTAAAATAGCATATGAAAGAAATGAGACATTTGATTTTATAGTACAACTCAAAAAGTTCCTACAACAGAAATATACATGTCCTACATTAAATTTTCATGCAACTAAATCTTATCATCGAAACAATCATGCCAATCCTTTACCAGATATTTATGCATAACAATATGAAGACTTGCAAATTAAATAAAATAACTCATTTTCAAATTTACCTTTCCGTTTAGGTTTTGAACATCGTTGATGCTCTGAGGGGCCTGAATATCCCAGATAGCTTTAATCTTATCTTAATTGGCTTCGATGCCTTGCGAATTGACAATGAAACCCAAAAATTTTCCCGATGCAATGCCAAAAGAGCATTTCAAGGGATTGAGTATCATGCCATATTGGCGGAGAACACTAAACATTTCGGAGAGGTCACGGACATGGTCGTTCAGTACCAAGTGACGACCGAGAATTTCGCTCGATCCGAATCAGTCGTTAAACCGATCTAGACCGTTCGAAATCCCTGATCGTTTGAGAACAGGACAAATCAGAATGCAGACGGAAGAACATTTCATTGCTATTACAACAATTCCATCAGATACAAGAATATACAGAGTATGAATAAATATTATACAACAAAGAATATCAAAGATTTAAATACAGTATTGCAGCGGAAAAAATAATACAAAACACAACTGAAAGTAATACACGGATATAGAGCTTTCCAAGCATCGTTCCAGCTGTAAATCTGGATCCCGTGAATATAAATCTGCAAAACCAAAACTACTAGCTGCCCGTATCGAAAATAAGGGCACCCAGAGTTTAGGTTAAAATATTTCATTCAACACATGACTAATCTCAACGGATGAGTACTGTCAACACATGAACCTTTATTTTATAAAGATAAAGATGTAAATTTGATTGTTAAAATATTTCGTTCAACACATGACTAATCTCAACGGATGAGTACTGTCAACACATGAACCTTTATTTTATAATATTCTTTATTTTCTAAATTGGGATGAGGCCCAGTCAATTACCATATAAAGTTAATTATATGGATTCCATACAACACAAGTATATAATAGCAACGATAAATAATCAACCATCATCCAAAGTGCACTACACTGTATAAGCATCAAATATAGATATCTAACGCTTATAACAGCCTGTCAATCAATCGATCGACATACAACTAATTATTGGGATTAGTGTATACCGTATTTTATCCCAATACCCGTATGGGGTTTCAAATCAACAAACATAGATTTTTATTTGTGCAGTTGGGCGATGTGTAAAATTTATCGTCCCAATCAATGTCCTTCAAATAGGTGTACATAAACAAACCGTCCGGTTTGTAAATGAATATTTATTTATTCACATTCACGTTAAAAATTATATTTTTAACGACCAAACTATTTTATTCAACTTATGAATATTCTATTCGGTCCATTTATCAAATAAAATGATATCTTTATTTTTCTAACTTGTTTTAGAAAATTTCGGCGGCATAACGGCACGATACTAGAAATGGGACAAGGCCTAGCCTTATCCCCGGTTTAGTGATGGCCCACGCCATACACATATCAATCAATCCATTCCATTTCACCAAACAATCAAATTCCAATCAAATAATCTAACCAACTACACAACCAAACAAACAAGTCAATGATCTGTGGACGATGGTGTCGGGTGCTACTAAACACCGTCTGCATCCTAGTATATATATATATAACTAGAAAAAGAAATTTAGAGTGAGAGGTTTTCACCCACTAGCTAAACCAAACGCCACGACTCTTCTAATGTAGAAATCTTCGTCGTGCTCACCTTTTTGCCAATTTCACTGCCCGTAGTCACTACATATATAAAAATCACATTTTTATATTGTTGCTATGTATATAAAAATCACAATTTTATTCTACTACTATATAGATAAAAATTCTATTTTTATACCGCTGTTCATATAGTGAAAATCAAATCTTTACTATCTATATAATATAAAAATCGTATTTTTATTATCTCTACTATATAAAAATCATATTTTTATTCTACTTCATTCGTCAAAAACCATAGAAGCTTTAAAGCGGAGAAAACTCACTTTTTTTTCTAACGCCCGGATTCGCTGTTCGGGTCCCAGAATTTGCAAACGAGCTTCAATCATCACACCATCTGTTTTCTAGCTTAAACGCGCCATTCCGGACAACTTTGGGCTAAGGGTCTTTTTGCCGAAAATGCTCCAATTCGCCAGAATTCGCGAAAGTACACGAATTTTACCGCTTTCAGACAGCAGACTTTGAACGCGTTTTCCGAGCAGCTCCGGACTCCAAAACATGACTTCCTTATAGCTAAATCGAAGAGAATTTCGTGCTCTACAACTTTGGTCTAGAGGGACTTTGGCCAGAAACGCACCGTTTGGGAGTTATTGGCGAAATACGGTCAGGGGCTTATTTGCAAAACGGGCGATTAGTGTAAAATGGGCTTTTGATGACCGGGGGGCCCACGGCCGGAGTTGGGTGGCCATAGGGGGGCGCCGGACCTGATTGGGCGTGGGGAGGCGGCTAAGGGGCGGCGGCGGTGGTGGTGGGGCCCGTGGTGGTGGCGGTGGTGACTTGGGGTTTAGGGATTTGAAATTGGAAGAGAGAAACGAGGAGGAGGAAGAGGAGGAGGAGGGGAGGAAGGAGGAGGGGGTGCGGCGGCCGACGGTGGTGGTGGAGGTGGGGGAGAGGGGCGGCAGCCAAGGGGAAGGAGGAGGAGGCCATTTTTGAGTTTTTGTGGAGGAAGGAGGAAAATTGAATTTATGAAATAGAAAAGAAGGAAAAGTGATTATATGCTAGTTTCTCGCGTATCGCCTGAACGCTAACGATCTCCAATCGCCGCGGATTTCGGACACAGATAGTAGACGTGAAGACGAGTCCAACGAAATAAGTTTCGTCGAATTCCGAGTTCGTTTGACCATTCAAAAAAAAATCATGAAAATGCTCAGATAAGCTCTAAAAATGCGATTTTGGCGCACCTTTTCTTCTCACACGCTCACATGCTAACTCAAAAAATCAAGCCCTCTTGGATTTAATCATGATTAGACGATACGAATCCAGAAAAAAAAGTAGAATCGAATTCCGAGGTCGTATCAATATTGTTCCTTTGTAAAATGACTGCTCGTTTTACCCTGTACTGTTTTAGCTCGCACGACCGCATACTGGCTCCGTTCGACACGTGCTTTGGAACATAACAATAATTTGTCATTATGAATCCATAAAAAATTATCTCGTCGAATTCTGAGCTCGTATGCAAAATTTCACTTTTTAAGAGCTATGTATTGTTAACCGAACAAATCCAGCACATAGCCACTATTCCAGATATCGGAATATATCGATGCTTATACTTTTCGGAGTTCTAAACAATATTTTGAACTCAATGGAAGTGGTTTCGAGTCCAAATTCATCCGTATGCAAAATTTGACTTTTTGGGCCATGTGTAATTTACATAGCGACTATTCTGAATTTTCAACTGGGCATAACTTTTGATTCCCGCTGTGAAATTTCGATTTTTCAGATTCTTTGGAAAGATATTTTCAACTAGATTCAAATATTTTTGGTTTCGCTAAAATCCGGTTTATTTTGCACTCGGTATGTTCAATTGAAATTTGAAATCGAATTATCGAACTACCGCGCCATTTTCAATTCCTTTTATAATTAAAATAAAATTTTATATTCTAACGACGACGCGTATAAATATATACGTTCGAATTATATTCAAAAATAAATTTCTCGTCGATATTATTTAAAATAATTCATTTTAAATATTCAAAATTCGCTAAAATTGCCAAAATAAAAATTTTAAATTGGCTCGCATTTCCGGGTTATTACAATCTCCCCCACTTAAAACTTTTCGTCCCCGAAAAGGAACAAAGTCGAAAGTGGTTTGATCAATCAACTCTACGTTCGATCTGGCTTCCATTCTCCAACTTTCCAGTTTCTGAGAATTTTCAAATTCTTCAAAAATTTGGCTAACACCCTAAATTTTCGAATTTTTTTGCCATAACCTCCCCTGCACCGGGAACCACGGGAAAATCCCGAAATTTCCATACAGGCCTTCTGATCTCAAAAAGAAAAAGAAAAAGGCAAGCGGCTAGCCAATTGGCTCATAAAATCATCATCACCCAAACAAAACAGTAAATTATGTTAAACATGTACCTATTTGTCGGGCAAACAAATTTTATTCTCTGCTCTAGCCTCCTTGCTATGATATGTTCAATGTAAGTACATGTATATGCATGCAAATGCGACTAATTTTCAATACAATTCAATATGTGATTCAATTAGGCTAAATGGTTCAAAATTATCAAACAAATAAACAAACAACACAAACATCAATCAATTAGTGAATTAACGTTTCAAATTCATAAATTTGATATATATATATATATATATATATATATACTGAAAATCATGTTTTTGATGCCAATTTACAACAATGAATCTATCTATATAAGTTTTGGTTCTCACACCAGTCTAATGGAAATATATAGATATCACACCTTCGTCACTCGAAAATAAATGCTGATGATGTTTCGAACCACCATCAGAACATCTCCGGCTACTAGAGTGCGGTTCTATATCTATCCGGTATATTAAAACTTCGAATATACGTTCATGACGCGTATATGCAAAATCTTTATATGTCGGATTGTCCAAAGTCAAGATAAATAAATATTCAAATACGTAGAATTGATTTAAATTTTCAAAACAAAATTGTTTTCATTTGAAAAATATACTCTTCACACTCGTTCTAGGATACTACTGATCCTATCTCTAACGAGTCATTCTAATTGGATATTACTAATCCAATATCTGATGAATTCTTTCGTATGGTTCTAATGTGTCTTGTTCTCGAGCTCTGTAAACCAAAGCTCTGATACCAAAGTGACGGTCGAGAATTTCGCTCAATCCGAATCAGTCGTTAAACCGATCTAGACCGTTCGAAACCCCTGATCGTTTGAGAACAGGACAAATCAGAACGCAGACGGAAGAACATTTCATTGCTATTACAGCAATTCCATCAGATACAAGAATATACAGAGTATGAATAAATATTATACAACAAATAATATCAGAGATTTAAATACAGTATTGCAGCGGAAAAAATAATACAAAACACAACTGAAAGTAATACACGGATACAGAGCTTTCCGAGCATCGTTCCAGCTGTAAATCAGGATCCTGTGAATATAAATCTGCAAAACCAAAACTACTAGTTGCCCGTGTCGAAAATAAGGGCACCCAGAGTTTAGGTTAAAATATTTCGTTCAACACATGACTAATCTCAACGGATGAGTACTGTCAACACATGAACCTTTATTTTATAATGATAAAGATGTAAATTTGATTGTTAAAATATTTCGTTCAACACATGACTAATCTCAACGGATGAGTACTGTCAACACATGAACCTTTATTTTATAATATTCTTTATTTTCTAAATTGGGATGAGGCCCAGTCAATTACCATATAAAGTTAATTATATGGATTCCATACAACACAAGTATATAATAGCAACGATAAATAATCAACCATCATCCAAAGTGCACTACACTGTATAAGCATCAAATATAGATATCTAACGCTTATAACAGCCTGTCAATCAATCGATCGACATGCAACTAATTATTGGGATTAGTGTATACCGTATTTTATCCCAATACCCGTGTGGGGTTTCAAATCAACAAACATAGATTTTTATTTGTGCAGTTGGGCGATGTGTAAAATTTATCGTCCCAATCAATGTCCTTCAAATAGGTGTACATAAACAAACCGTCTGGTTTGTAAATGAATATTTATTTATTCACATTCACGTTAAAAATTATATTTTTAACGACCAAACTATTTTATTCAACTTATGAATATTCTATTTGATCCATTTATCAAATAAAATGATATCTTTATTTTTCTAACTTGTTTTAGACAATTTTGGCGGCATAACGGCACGATACTAGAAACGGGACAAGGCCTAGCCTTATCCCCGGTCTAATGATGGCCCACGCCATACACATATCAATCAATCCATTCCATTTCACCAAACAATCAAATTCCAATCAAATAATCTAACCAACTACAAAACCAAACAAACAAGTCCATGGTCTGTGGACGATGGTGTCGGGTGCTACTAAACACCGTCTGCATCCTAGTATATATATAACTAGAAAAAGAAATTTAGAGTGAGAGGTTTTCACCCACTAGCTAAACCAAACGCCACGACTCTTCTTATGTAGAAATCTTCGTCGTGCTCGCTTTTTTGCCAATTTCACTGCACGTAGTCACTACATATATAAAAATCACATTTTTATATTGTTGCTATGTATATAAAAATCACATTTTTATTCTACTACTATATAGATAAAAATTCTATTTTTATACCGCTGTTCATATAGTAAATATCAAATTTTTACTATCTATATAATATAAAAATCGTATTTTTATTATCTCTACTATATAAAAATCATATTTTTATTCTACTTCATTCGTCAAAAACCATAGAAGCTTTAAAGCGGAGAAAACTCACTTTTTTTTCTAACGCCCGGATTCGCTGTTCGGGTCCCATAATTTGCAAATGAACTTCAATCATCACACCATACTTTATCTAGCTTAAACGCGCCATTCCGGACAACTTTCGCCTAAGGGTCTTTTTGCCGAAAATGCTCCAATTCGCCAGAATTCGCGAAAGTACACGAAATTTACCGCTTTCAGACAGCAGACTTTGAACACGTTTTCCGAGCAGCTCCGAACTCCAAAGCATGACTTCCATATAGCCAAATCGAAGATAATTTCGTGCTCTACAACTTTGGTCTAGAGGGACTTTGGTCAGAAACGCACTATTTGGGAGTTATTGGCGAAATACGGTCAGGGGCTTATTTGCAAAACGGGCGATTAGTGTAAAATGAGTTTTTGGTGACCGGGGGGCCCACGGCCGGAGTTGGGTGGCCATAGGGGGGCGCCGGACCTGATTGGACGTGGGGAGGCGACTAAGGGGCGGCGGCGGCGGTGGTGGGTCCGTGGCGGTGGCGGTGGTGACTTGGGGTTTAGGGATTTGAAATTGGAAGAGAGAAAGGAGGAGGAGGAAGAGGAGGAGGAGGGGAGGAAGGAGGAGGGGGTGCGGCGGCCGACGGTGGTGGTGGAGTTGGGGGAGAGGGGTGGCAGCCAAGGGGAAGGAGGAGGAGGAGGAGGCCATTTTTGAGTTTTTGTTGAGGAAGGAGGAAAAGTGAATTTATGAAATAGAAAAGGAGGAAAAGTGATTATATGCTAGTTTCTCGCGTATCGCCTGAACGCTAACGATCTCCAATCGCCGCGGATTTCGGAAACGAGACGGGGAAATCACACAAGTTCGCCACTTGCCTTTCACTTTCTTGACTAGGACTGTATTAGAGATCCATTCGGGGTAGTAGGTTTCTCGGATGAAATTACTATTGAGTAGACTATCTACCTTTTCTTTAAGTGCAGTCGATCTTTCGATTCCTTAGAATCGACGTTTTTTGTTTGGTCGGAGGTTGTAAGGGATTGATGGTCAGCCGGTGACAAGCAACCGCTGTGTCGATGCCATACATATCGGAGTGGGTCCAAGTGAATACGTCTAGGTTAACCCTTAAGAATTCCAGAAGATCTTCTTTTACTGTGGGGTGGAGTTGCGATCCAACTTTCAAGACCTTTGTCGGGTCATCGGGGCTAACCAGAACATCCACCATAGGCTCGACTGGGGTAGCTCTTTCGGAATCGGGCCCTTTGTCCTCCCTTGGATCGAGATCGTCGGAAAGACGGTAGTTGTAACACCACGCATTTTTAATCAAATAATAAAAATAAAAGTTGAAAAGATTTCAGAATTTGGTTACGGAATTAGCATCATTGCGTCCATAGAGATTTTCTGATCAATTTAGACCTATGGATCGCAGAAAACGGATTTAAGATGAAAGAGATAACTTTAAATGAAATATTACAACAAACATGAAAAAGAAAGTATAAGAAAACAACAATGACGACCATTGTTATTAGTCTTGCTAACAAAAGCCTATGTAGCTCAGTTGTTAAAGACATGTGACTCCTAAGTGAGGGGTGCAGGTTCGAATCCCGTCGGCGCCATATTTTTATTTTAGAGCAACAGCTAAAATAATACATGTTATGAGAGAAAAATATGTATAAATGCACATATAAGGAAATATATATATATATATATATATACATGCATATGTAAATATATGCATATGTATGTGCAAATATATATATATATATACATACAAAAGAGAAATTCAAAATAAACCTGCAATCAATGAAAATAAATAAGTATTAAATGACGGCATAATGCCATTTGAATTTTGAAAATGAAATCAAAGTTGTGTGCATATATACACGTGTAAATTCAAACGGGCATTAGAAGTTGTGTATACATATAAGGAGCTTATATATGAATATAATTCAAATCAATTCAAACTAGAAACAATGCGCAAAAAAAGGTCCCAACCAGAGCCTGGGTCGACCCAAGCAAGGGTCGGATCGACCCAAGGGGGCTGGGTGGACACTAGGGTCAACCCAGGGGTCGACCCACTCCTGATTTAGGAAAATTCGTTCGATGAATCTGGACTGTTTTTCAGACTATATTCGTTGCTGACTCTGCACTATGTGTACGATTAAGATCAAGACTTTCTTGAAAACCTATAAATAGACTAGCAGAGCCTAACCTAAATCTCATATTTCTTGTGTGGCTGTCTAGACTCTGCCATTCTTCCTCCTCCTCCTCAAATCTCTTCAGAAAATAGAATAATTAGTCTTAGGAAATTCTTATTCAAGATCTGGAGGAAAAGAATACATATCTACAATGGGTGTTCAAAATTCTGATTGCCATTAGGTAAGTCCTTAGATCTAATTTACATAGGTTTTCTTTCTCTTTTCTCTCTTCTTTAGCAATATATTTGTGGATCCATGGATATTTTTCAACATATATTCAGTTAGGGATTCCACAAAACAACAAATCTGGAAAAGATTCATGGATTGGAAAGTTATTAGGTGAGTGGATCTAAATTATACCATTTTAAATAACGGTATATTTATCGTTTGTATTCCCCATTATAATTAATTTGTTATACAGATGATATTTATGGAAAATTGTGTATTAGAACTGTTTAGGACATGTTAATAAATTACTATTATATGTAAATCTACTCTAATAACCTTTTAATTGGATATTGCAAGTCAAGTACAATGAAATTGCGAATAATTGCGATAATTAAGATTAAATCTGCTTAGAACACTTCTACTGTATAAGGCATGTATCCATTAATCATTTATCTAAATTGGAATTTACTGTAAATGCTGTAATTATGGAATTTACGATGAACATGAATATTTGTTTAAGAATATTATTATTTCAAAAGATTGTAAATAGAATTACAATAAAATTTGGAAGAAGAATAATATGGATAAGTTATATGGGAAATTTATAGTAAATAGGAAATTGTAACCGCACTCAGACATGAGGTTAAATTCAACTTGTGGTAGAAGCCTGATCAGAAACGCTCGGCAGATCTAACATCCACAAGTGGTTAATTTAATGTGAGGGCTCTGGTTCACAAAGATACATACAATGGTACTAACACACGAGGTTAAGTTCAACTTGTGGTAAAAGCCTTCCCGTAATCGCCCGACAAATCCAACATCCACAAATAGTCAACTTAATGTGAGAGGTCTGGTTCCTAAACATATATATGAATATATGTTTATAACGGGAAATGAATAAATGGCTTTAATTGTAATGACTAAATATTACAACAGAATAAGAATTGGAATAAACGGGGAATATTAATAACCTATTATAATTAATTACATTACTGAGAATGTTATATAATAGGTAGGCTTATCCTAGGGACAAGTGGAAATTAAAACATAAGTTATTATAAATGAAAAGGAAACTTATTAATAAACTTTAGTTAAGAGAACTAAGTTAATAAGTAAACAACAAAAAGTAGTTAATTACATGGCAGTAATATAAAGAAATTGTAGATTACTGTCGTTAATTACAATCTAGAGAATAACATGTTATGGGCTTATTAATGGACATAATTAAGTTAATTTATATAACCAAAATTAATAAGCAAGGGGATCCATTCCTTAGAGATATTAGGGGCTCGGAGAGAACTCGGTAACTTGAATAAGAAGTTAATATAATTGGAATAACCAAGTTAATTGGAAATAAGATGAGATAGAGCAAGCGCGTAATTATAGGTTTTGACATAGGGTCTAATAACATGTTAGCGTGATGTGCTTGGACTAGTCCGCACGTCTGAAGGTGAAGAACCCAACGAGGTAGATCATCGAGGTGTCTAGAGACACGAGAGGGGCAGTCCACTTGATTACTTGGCTCGACTTACGGCTTGATTTCTTGGTGTGACTGGAGGGAAGCACGTGGTTTCTAAGGGACGTGAGAATACTCTTGGTGGTCCTCTGTGCGGTGCATGCTCAGGATGTACTCGTAGAGGTGGGGTCTGCATGATACCACCCAAGAGGGTATACCTTGACTACAACAGTAGCTTGGCAGTCAGAAGGCTGTGGCAGTATGGCTTTGGGTGATTCAATGGTTTTCCTCGCTCATGGAGGGAGGTTGGTCAGGACCAAATTAAGGATAGTAATCATCGGATACCTGTCATCGGTAGTCAGTGTGATGCAGAAAGACTAGAACTAAACCAAGATATCATTGTCCTTTCATTATCGAGGCATGGTTGAGGGACAAATCAAATTTGATGCTAGATTGGTTGTTAGGAGCACATCACTTAGCTCTTGATGTAGTCTTTTACTAGTTGAGGGAGGGGATACGGTGAGGACATAACCACCATGAAAAAGCAGACCATACAGAATATCTGTATTGTAGGCCCTTAAAGGTGGCCCTATATAGATATGGAAAGGATCTCGACCGAGTTTCGTGCATTGGATGCAGCCTTATTACGGGACTTAAATTACTGTAGATAGAACAGACGTGTGAGGGTCTAGATACATGCTTGACTGCTCTGGGTGGTGTATCGTAGACGGTAGGGCAGTACTTCATGTCAAGACCGAGCTTAGCGGATAAGTTTGGATATGAAGATCAGCACGTCGCTCTGGCGTAAGATTAGAGTTGCATACACTTCCGTGGCATGAAGGCATAGACCGTGCGAGAGGGTACCATGGAAGGTAAACTTGATATAGGGGATAGCTACATATATGTTATATTAGGTTAATCTACTGGGAGGTAGATGGGTACGATGTGAGCGTAAAGCCTTGAGTGCTATTAACCCAACATCATATTAAATAAGTAACATAACTAAACGATATATATAGTTTATTAGATTATACCATTTTAAATAACGGTATATTTATCGTTTGTATCCCCTATTATAATTAATTTGTTAAACAGTTGATATTTACGGAAAATTGTGTATTAGAACTGTTTAGGACATGTTAATAGATTACTATTATATATAAATCTACTCTAATAACCTGTTAATTGGAAATTGCAAGTCAAGTACAATGAAATTGCGAATAATTGCGATAATTAAAATTAAATCTGCTTAGAACACTTCTACTGTATAAGGCATGTATCCATTAATCATTTATCTAAATTGGAATTCACTGTAAATGCTGAAATTATGGAATTTATGATGAACATGAATATTTTTTTTAAGAATATTATTATTTCAAAAGATTGTAAATAGAATTACAGTAAAATTTGGAAGAAGAATAATATAGATAAATTATGTGGAAAATTTACAGTAAATGGGAAATTGTAACCGCACTCAGACAGGAGGTTAAATTCAACTTGTGGTAGAATCCTGATCAGAAACGCTGGACGGATCCAACATCCACAAGTGGTTAATTTAATGTGGGGTCTGGTGCATAAAGATACATACAATGGTACTAAGACACGAGGTTAAGTTCAACTTGTGGTACAAGCCTGCCCGTAACCGCCCGGCAAATCCAACATCCACAAATAGTCAACTTAATGTGAGAGGTCTGGTGCCTAAACATATATATGAATATATGTGTATAACGGGAAATGAATAAATGGCATTAATTGTAATGAATGGATATTACAACAGAATAAGAATTGGAATAAACGGGGAATAGTAATAACCTATTATAATTAATTACATTATTGAGAATGTTATATAATAGGTAGGCTTATCCTAGGGACAAGTGGAAATTAAAACATAAGTTATTATAAATGAAAAGGAAACTTATTAATAAACTTTTGTTAAGAGAACTAAGTTAATAAGTAAACAACAAAAAGTTGTAGTGACAATGTAAGGTGAAATTATGATTAAATAGAAAGAATGAGGTAAAATATACTTAATTATATATTAAGTAGGACATGTTATTGGAACTATGAAGTCGGACAATGAATTACATGGCAGTAATATAAAGAAATTGTAGATTACTGTCGTTAATTACAATCTAGAGAATAACATGTTATGGGCTTATTAATGAACATAATTGAGATAATTTATATAACCAAAATTAATAAGCAAGGGGGATCCATTCCTTAGAGATATTGGGGGCTCGGAGAGAATGGTAACTTGAATAAGAAGTTAATATAATTGGAATGACCAAGTTAGTTGGAAATCAGATGAGGTAGAGCAAGCGCGTAATTATAAGTTTTGACATAGGGTCTAATAACATGTCAGCGTGATGCGCTTGGACTAGTCCACACGTCTGAAGGTGAAGAACCCAACGGGGTAGATCATCGAGGTGTCTAGAGACATGAGAGGAGCAGTCCACTTGATTACTTGGCTCGACTTACGTCTTGATTTCTTAGTGTGACTGGACGGAAGCACGTGGCTTCTAAGTGACGTGAGAATACTCTAGTTCTTCCTCTGTGCGGTACACGCTCAGGATGTACTCGTAGAGGTGGGGTCTGCGCGATACCACCCAAGAGGGTATACCTTGACTACAACAGTAGCTTGGCAGTCATAAGGGTATGGCGGTATGGCTTTGGGTGATTCAGCGGTTTTCCTCACTCATGGAGGGAGGTTGGTCAGGACCAAATTAAGGATAGTAATCATCGGATACCTGTCATCGGCAGTCAGTGTGATGCGGAAAGACTATAACTAAACCAAGATATCATTGTCCTTTCATTATCGAGGCATGGTTGAGGGACAAACCAAATTAGATGCTAGATTGGTTGTTAGGAGCACATCACTTAGCTCTTGATGTAGTCTTTCACTAGTTGAGGGAGGGAACAGGGTGGGGCCATAACCACCATGAAAAAGCAGACCATACCGAATATCTGTATTGTAGGCCCTTAAAGGCGGCCCTATACAGATATGGAAAGGATCTCGACCGAGTTTCGTGTATTGGATGCAGCCTTATTACGGGACTTGGATTACAGTAGACAGAACGGACGTGTGTTGGTCTAGATACATGCTTGACTGCTCTGGTGGTGTATCGTAGACGGTAGGGCATTACTTCATGTCAATACTGAGCTTAGCGGATAAGTTTGGATATGAAGATCAGCACGTCACTCTGGCGCAAGATGAGAGTTACATACACTTCCGCGGCATGACGGTGTAGACCGTGCAAGAGGGTACCATGGAAGGTACCTTGATATAGGGGATAGCTACATATATGTTATATTAGGTTAATCTACTGGGAGGTAGATGGGTACGACGTGAGCGTAAAGCCTTGAGTGCTATTAACCCAACATCCTAACAAATAAGTAACATAACTAAACGATATATATTTATATGGTTTTTTAGATTATACCATTTTAAATAACGGTATATTTATCATTTGTATTCCCCATTATAATTAATTGTTAAACAGTTGATATTTATGGAAAATTGTGTATTAGAACTGTTTAGGACATGTTAATAGATTAATATTATATATAAATCTTCTCTAATAACCTGTTAATTGGATATTGCAAGTCAAGTACAATGAAATTGTGAATAATTGTGATAATTAAGATTAAATCTGCTTAGAACACTTCTACTGTATAAGGCATGTATCCATTAATCATTTATCTAAATTGGAATTTACTGTAAATGCTGTAATTATGGAATTTACGATGAACATGAATATTTTTTTAAGAATACTATTATTTCAAAAGATTGTAAATAGAATTATAGTAAAATTTGGAAGAAGAATAATATGGATAAATTATATGGCAAATTTACAGTAAATAGGAATTTGTAACCGCACTCAGACAGGAGGTTAAATTCAACTTGTGGTAGAAGCCTGATTAAAAACGCCCGGCAAATCCAACACCCACAAGTGGTTAATTTAATGTGAGGGGTATGGTGAATAAAGATACATACAATGGTACTAAGACACGAGGTTAAGTTCAACTTGTGGTAGAAGCCTGCCCGTAACCGCCCGATAAATCCAATGTCCACAAATAGTCAACTTAATGTGAGAGGTCTGGTGCCTAAACATATATGAATATATGTGTATAACGGGAAATGAATAAATGGCATTAATTGTAATGAATGGATATTACAACAGAATAAGTATTGGAATAAACGGGGAATAGTAATAACCTATTATAATTAATTACATTATTGAGAATGTTATATAATAGGTAGGCTTATCCTAGAGACAAGTGGAAATTAAAACATAAGTTATTATAAATGAAAAGGAAACTTATTTATAAACTTTAGTTAAGAGAACTAAGTTAATAAGTAAACAACAACAAGTCGTAGTGACAATGTAGGATGAAATTATGATTAAATAAGAAAGAATGAGGTAAACTTATGGAATGAAATAAGTTATATTTAATCATATATAGTAAGTGACATGTTAAAAGAAAACATGTGGATTGAGGTAAAATATACTTAATTATATATTAAGTAGGACATGTTATTGGAACTATGAAGTCGGAAAATGAATTACATGGCAGTAATATAAAGAAATTGTAGATTAGCGTCGTTAATTACAATCTAGATAATGACATGTTATGGGCTTATTAATGAACATAATTGGGTTAATTTATATAACCAAAATTAATAATCAAGGGGGATCCATTCCTTAGATATATTAGGGGCTCGGAGAGAATTTGCTAACTAGAATAAGAAGTTAATATAATTGGAATTCAGATGAGGTAGTGCAAGCGCGTAATTATACTTTTTGACATAGGGTCTAATAACATGTTAGCGCGATGCGCTTGGACTAGTCCGCACGTCTGAAGGTAAGAACCCAACGGGGTAGATCATTGGGGGTGTCTAGAGACATGAGAAGAGCAGTCCACTTGATTACTTGGCTCGACTTACGTCTTGATTTCTTGGTGTGACTGGAGGGAAGCACGTGGCTTCTAAGGGACGTGAGAATACTCTGGGTGGTCCTCTGTGCGGTACACGCTCAGGATGTATTTGTAGAGGTGGGGTCTGCGCGATACCACCCAAGAGGGTATACCTTGACTGCAACAATAGCTTGGCATTCAGAAGGCTGTGGCAGTATGGCTTTGGGTGATTCAGCGGTTTTCCTCGCTCATGGAGAGAGGTTGGTCAGGACCAAATTAAGGGTAGTAATCATCGGATACCTGTCACGACAGTCGGTGTGATGCGAAAAGACTAGAACTAAACCAAGATATCATTATCCTTTCATTATTGGGGCATGGTTGAGGGACAAACCAAATTAGATGCTAGACTGGTTGTTAGGAGCACATCACTTAGCTCTTGATGTAGTCTTTCACTAGTTGAGGGAGGGGACAGGGTGGGGCCATAACCACGATGAAAAAGCAGATCACACTGAATATCTGTATTGTAGGCCCTTAAAGGCATCCCTATACAGATATGGAAAGGATCTCGAGTGTGTTTCGTGCATTAGATGCAACATTATTACGGGACTCGGATTACAGTAGACAGAACGGACGTGTGAGTGTCTAGATACATGCTTGACGGCTCTGGGTGGTGTATCATGGACGGTAGGGCATTATTCATGTCAAGACCGAGCTTAGAGGACATGTTTGGATATGAAGATCAGCACGTCGCTCTGGCGTAAGATGAGAGTTGCTTACACTTCCGTGGCATGACGGTGTAGACCGTGCAATAGGGTACCATGGAAGGTACCTTGATATAGGGGATAGCAACATATATGTTATATTAGGTTAATCTAATGGGAGGTAGACGGGTACGACGAGAGCGTAAAGCCTTGAGTGCTATTAACCCAACATCCTAATAAATAAGTAACATAACTAAACGATATATATATATATGGTATTTTAGATTATACTATTTTAAATAACGGTATATTTATCGTTTGTATACCCCATTATAATTAATTTGTTAAACAGTTGATTTTTATGGAAAATTGTGTATTAGAACTGTTTAGGACATGTTAATAGATTACTATTATATATAACTCTGCTCTAATAACCTGTTAATTGGATATTGCAAGTCAAGAAAAATGAAATTGCGAATAATTGCGATAATTAAGAATAAATCTGCTTAGAACACTTCTACTGTATAAGGCATGTATCCATTAATCATTTATCTAAATTGGAATTTACTGTAAATGCTGTAATTATGGAATTTACAATGAACATGAATATTTGTTTAATAATATTATTATTATAAAAAGATTGTGAATAGAATTACAGTAAAATTTGGAAGAAGAATAATATGGATAAATTATATGGAAAATTTACAGTAAATAGAAAATTGTAACCGCACTCAGACAGGAGGTTAAATTCAACTTATGGTAGAAGCCTGATCAGAAATGCCCGACAGATCCAACATCCACAAGTGGTTAATTTAATGTGAGGGGTCTGGTGCATAAAGATACATACAATGGTACTAAGATACGGAGTTAAGTTCAACTTGTGGTAGAAGCCTGCCCGTAACTGCCCGGCAAATCCAACATCCACATATAGTCAACTTAATGTGAGAGGTCTGGTGCCTAAACATATATATGAATATATGTGTATAACGGGAAATGAATAAATGGCATTAATTGTAATGAATGGATATTACAATAGAATAAGAATTGGAATAAACGGGGAGTAGTAATAACCTATTATAATTAATTATATTATTGAGAATGTTATATAATTGGTAGGCTTATCCTAGGGACAAGTGGAAATTAAAACATAAGTTATTATAAATGAAAAGGAAACTTATTAATAAACTTTAGTTAAGAGAATTAGTTATTAAGTAAACAACAAAAAGTTGTAGTGAGAATGTAAGATGAAATTATGATTAAATAAGAAGGAATGAGGTAAACTTATGGAATGAAATAAGTTATATTTAATCATATATAGTAAGCGACATGTTAACAGAAAACATGTGGATTGAGATAAAATATACTTTATTATATATTAAGTAGGACATGTTATTGGAACTATGATGTCGGACAATGAATTACATGGCAGTAATATAAAGAAATTGTAGATTACTGTTGTTAATTACAATCTAGAGAATGACATGTTATGGGCTTATTAATGAACATAATTGGGTTAATTTTAATAACCAAAATTAATAAGCAAGGGGATCCATTCCTTAGAGATATTAGGGGCTCGGAGAGAACTTGGTAACTTGAATAAGAAGTTAATATAATTGGAATAACCAAGTTAATTGGAAATCAGATGAGGTAGAGCAAGCGCATAAATATATGTTTTGACATAGGGTCTAATAACATGTTAGCATGATGCGCTTGGACTAGTCCGCACGTCTGAAGGTGAAGAACCCAACGAGGTAGATCATCGGGGTGTCTAGAGACACGAAAGGAGAAGTCCACTTGATTACTTGGCTCGACTTATGGCTTGATTTCTTGGTGTGACAGGAGGGAAGCACGTGGCTTTTAAGGGACGTTAAAATACTCTAGTTGGTCCTCTGTGCGGTACACGCTCAGGATGTACCCGTAGAGTTGGGGTCTGTGTGATACCACCCAAGAGGGTATACCTTGACTACAACATTAGCTTGGCAGTCAGAAGGCTGTGGCGGTATGGGTTTGGGTGATTCAGCGGTTTTCCTCGCTCATGGAGGGAGGATGGTCTGGACCAAATTAAGGATTGTAATCATCAGATACCTGTCATCGTCAGTCAGTTTGATGCGGAAAGACTAGAACTAAACCAGGATATCATTGTCCTTTCATTATCGAGGCATGGTTGAGGGACAAACCAAATTAGATGCTAGATTGGTTGTTAGGAGCACATCACTTAGCTCTTGATGTAGTCTTTCACCAGTTGAGGGAGGGGACAGGGTGTGGCCATAACCACCTTGAAAAAGCAGACCATACCGAATATCTATATTGTAGGCCCTTAAAGGCAGCCCTATACAGATATGGAAATGATCTCGACCGAGTTTCGTGCATTGGATGCAGCCTTATTACGGGACTCGGATTACAGTAGACAGAACGGACGTGTGAGGGTCTAGATACATGCTTGACTGCTCTGGGTGGTGTATCGTAGACAGTAGGGCATTACTTTATGTCAAGACCAAGCTTAACGGATAAGTTTGGATATGAAGATCTGCACGTCGCTCTGGCGTAAGATGAGAGTTGCATACACTTTCGTGGCATGAAGGTGTAGACCGTGCGAGAGGGTACCATGGAAGGTACCTTGATATAGGGGATAACTACGTATATGTTATATTAGGTTAATCTAGTGGGAGGTAGATGGGTACGACGTGAGCGTAAAGTCTTGAGTGCTATTAACCCAACATCCTAATAAATAAGTAACATAACTAAACGATATATATATATATATATGATTTTTTAGATTGTGTAATTTAGTCCAGTCACCAGAACTTGTGTTCCGATCCCCTCTTCATAACGCCTCGTAGGTTAGGTTTATGGCAGAGATATGATAGCTTTGGATACTGGTTAGCCATTATTATTGCTATGGTAAGATTATATTTGATGATATCATATTTTATCCATTCCACTGTGATATGTTTTCTGAACTCTGATATACTTTATCTCTGTCTTTTCTGCAGGATACCGGACATGCCAACTCGAGTTTGATAGACTGGGATTTTTGAAAAAAAATCGATCTGTCAGAATTTGGGTTGTTACATCTAGCGTCAGAGCTTTGGTTTAGGATTCCAGTATAGATAATGAGTAAGCATATTTGTATTTTTAAAAATATAAATGTATTATATATGTATATACCTAGATCCATAAAGGAACCCATTAAATAGGAACAACAAAGTATGGAAAGAGTTGGGATGTCAGTTATGCACACTAAAGGAATGATTATTGAATTTGAGACCCTTAGGTGGTTTGGGTGAAAATTGTACAATATTCATTGTATTGGAGAAAGATATATCCCATATGTTAGTTTCTGAAATGTCAGTATTTCAAATTTGTGGGTTTGGTAGTAGAGCCTTATAAACTGGAAAAGAGTAAAAAAGGAATATGGAATAGGAATATATGCATTTGAGAGAAATGACTTCATGGGAATATCTAGAAATGTCTAGGTAAGTTGGGATCCCACTTTGAGTCTAAACCCATTGTTAACTTTTAAGAACTTGAAATTTTAAAAGCTTTTGGGAGGAAGTTTATGGTGTTTTCAAGTTTTGACGTTAAAAAGTTACAATTTTGAAATATGTACTAGATCAATTGTGTAGAAACATTTTTTGAAACAATCTTCGGAAGAAAGGAGGTATTTTTGATGTTTGAAAAAAAAATATAAGCAACATATTTGAAAAGTGCCTATTGAATTTTGAAATAAAAGTAGGTATATTTTGGAAACGGTAATTTCTTCTGAAATTTTTCAAAAGGTTGTATTTTTGTTACAAACTAAAATTTTCGGTAAAGAAAATTTTGAAGTTCTCTATTCTTTTGACAACAGTTTTTTATAATTGTTTTGACATAAAATTTTGTTGGTAGACAAAATAAGTTGTAAGAATTAAGAATTGAGTAGATGTCTACACCTAATTGTAAGTAATTAAACTGACATTATAAACATGAACGGTTGTGAAACTATTGTAGAAATATTTGTCCTTGTCTACTCCAGTTTTCATGATTTGAAAAAGGAATGATTTGCATTTTGGAATGACATTCTTTATGGTTTGGTAAAGGAAAGTTTTATATGGAAAATAAAGTTTTGCCAATTTTAATTTTTGGGAGAAAAAATGAAATAAGAAAGACAAACCACCTTTTTTTTTAAAAAAAACACATAGAGTAGGTAAAGGATTAGTACCTAAAGAAGACGATTTTTTTTTTGAAGCTACGAAGTAAATAGTAAGGATTGTTATGAAATAATGGTAAGTTCCCGTAGAATGCGTAAGCATTATAGAGCCTAGGTTGTTGCTTGGAAAAGACTGTTAGTACACAGCAAGGACTAATAATGACTACTAAATTGGAAAAGGGTAAGTGAGTCTTTAGATCCTTTGGTTTGGACTTTTCTTTGTCGAGGGGGGACATGGTCCTAGGATACTTAACCCTTGGTAGTACAAGTGTAGAGTGCTTGTTTTCCTATTTTAGTTGAATAATTAGAAGGCTTATTTGAAAACTAAACTTAGATCAATGGATTAATTGAAAAGCTAAGAAAAGAGTAAAGACATAACTAAAATGAAAACAACAAATCCAATAAAGCAACATGACAGTTGAGAAAAATGGAAAATTATGAGAAATGGGAATAAAAATGGATTTTTCCTAAGTAAGATGAAAAAGAAAATCAATAATAGAGAAAAGTTTCTTATGTGAACTGTGCTTGGATAGGAAGATAGGAAACCTGATATAATAGTTGCATATAATCCAAGTATAGATAGAAAAGGTACATAAAAGAAAAATGGGAGATGCCAAGTTTTCCGTTTTCCGCTTTTTTGTAACATAAGAAATTAAATTTAGAAAATTAGATTTTTCTGAATTCGAAAATTTAAATTTGGTTGATAGGGTTTTGGATGCAAAATTTGGGTGAACTACGCTCTTGCTTAGTAAGAGTGGGAAAATTTGGATGAAAAAGTATTTTGATTTTCAAAGTATTGCATTCATATAGAAATTACCGGTGTATTTAGGATATGTGCATCATCTTTTCAAAAAGATTTTCAAGAAAATTTGCATTTATATAGGAGCTACCGCTTAGGTATTCATTCCATTCATGTATTATTATGTTTAATTACACTTTTAAATGGTTGGAAAATAGGACGTACACATGATGGTTGTGAATTATGCGAGGAATTACTTAATTTTACCCTTACCAAATTTCGAGGAAGAAATTTCCTAAGGGTGGTAGAATGTAATACCCCGCATTTTTAATTAAATAATAAAAAATTTTGAAAAGCCTTCAGAATATAGTCACAAAATTAGCATCATTGCATCCATGACGATTTTCTAATCAATTTATACATATGGATTGCAGAAAACAAATTTATGATGAAAAAGATATCTTAAAACGAAATACTACAACAAACATGAAAAAAAAAGTGTAAGAAAAGAACAATGACCACCATTGTTCTTAGTCTTGCTAACAAAAGCCTATATAGCTCGGTTGGTAGAGACATGTAACTCCCAAATGAGGGGCGTAGGTTTGAATCTCATCGGCACCGTATTTTTATTTTAGAGGAATGGCAAAAATAATACATGTTCCAAGAGGAAAATATGTTTAAATGCAAATATAAGGAAATATGTATATATATACATGCATATGTAATTATATGCATATGTATGTGCAAATATATATATATTTATGTATGTACGTACATATATACAAAAGAGAAATTCAAAATAAACCTGCAATCAATGAAAATAGGTAAGAATTAAATGACGGCATTGCGCCATTTGAATTTTGAAAATGAAATAAAAGTTACGCACATACATACATACATATACATATATATATATATATATATATATATATATCACTACAACAAAATGACCCTATTACAACGGTGGAACACCGTTGTAATATACATTTTACAACGGTGGGCAAACCGTCGTGTATTAAGAAGTTGTAATAGACTCATATCTTTTACAACATTTTTACACTGTTGCAACACCGTTGTAATATGTATATTTTACAACTTTTTTCCACCGTTGTAGTAATACATATTACAACATTTTTGCACTGTTGTAGTAGTAATTCCTGCAACAATTAATTATAACAATACGATTTTTGTTTCGTTATACATTACATTTCATATAAAAATAAATATTTATATTGAATAAAATGATACTACACTGATCTGAAATAATCAATTAAATATTGTATTTCAATATTTGAATTAGTACAACTTTCCGATCCACTATCGTACAACTCACTTTTACATAATACAGTCATAACAATACATACATTCCTCACTACAAACTGATCACTCAATGCACTCAGTTACATACGCACTTTCGTATAAATATATATACACATTGACATACACCGAGTCTTTATGCTCCAGCATCCCCAATCTAAGCTTAAACTGTCACCGAATGTTTCTGCGTATGATTTTTCTCCCACTGCAATTATTGCGTACGAAATGTCTTCTTTGTTTTTCTTGATGAAGTGCATGTCTGGGCTTTCATTGTAGACTACTTTGGTAGATGGAGAAACTGTGGATTTAATTGCATCAATAATTCTTGTTCCTGCATAATATATATTCAAACTCAAAATTTAATTGCATCAACAACCATCATACCTCCTCATGCATATTCCCATTTCACTATAATCTGATTCCCATCACTGTCAATTTCTATTGGATATCAATGTGATCCCTTTCACGTCCAACTTAATGACCTGCAATCTTTCATAGGCTGGAACAAAAAAACAAATTAAATGGTTTTAGAAAAAACAGTCAATATTTTTTTTAATAGGAATCAACTTAAATTTTATTCGTTTACAGTTTCTCATGTACACTAATTGTTATTTTAAGTAGTGTGGTTTCTGCAAGACCAGTTCTAGTTCAGATGTCTTCTTTTTCTAACCACTTCTCCAAAACCAAAGAACTGTCTTGTGTTGTTGGTTAGTTCTAAAGCCTAGCACAGTTAATATGGATACAGAGAACACATGCAGGTTGAACACTCCTAACATACTAAATCTGATGAGTTTGAACCAAATCCCCAATCTAGACTACAGACCTACAACAAAAATAGACTAGGACGACCTCGACGTCCACAAAATTATCGCAAGTCAACTAATTTTATCACCAATCCAGAAAATTAAACCCACAAAATTACTGAAATATTTCTCACCAATCAAAGTCGCTATCGATGCAAAGTACACCAGGACGACCTCGACATCCACCCAATCACCAGAACGACATCCGAACAACGCCAAGTTAGCTGAAATCGGTCTCGATAGGCGATTAAGGAGGATGAGAAGATCGGCAAGGCGGCGATAAGGGAGCCGCGGATGAAACTGCAGAGCGAACTGAATCAAAGCATGGACAGCTAGGAGGAAGGAGAAAAGCACGATAAGGAGGCGGAAGTGAGCAGAGGACGTATATGATTGGAAAAGAGATGGCGGCGCTGAAACCCTAGTTCCCATTAAAACGTATTTGCTGAGCGTGAGTTAATTATGACTTTGTCAGCGCAAGACCATACCAGTCCACTAATTTTAGGGTTAATTTTTTTAAGATCCCGCTTAAATGAAATCATTTCCGCTGCTTCTCGTTTTTGGCGGGTTGGTGCTAAATTTTTGTGACGTGGCCAAAGTTCACCGAAAATTCTGAAAGACAATAGTTAGAAATTAGATTTCAGTACATACTGAAGCGGGCTTGAGAGGCAAAACGAAAATTTTAAGTACACAAAATGTTATAAACTGTAGAGAATTCTAAATGAGGAACAAGGAAAAAGAAAATAACACTCAGAATTTATAGTGGTTCGGCGTTAACGAGCCTACGTCCACTTTATATCTTATTGATTATGCTTTAAAAGCTAGTACAACAGTGATTTCTCTCAATATTTCAGTGGTTTGACAACAATGGCGGATTCAGTATTCACTATTGCCAAAAGGATCCCGAAAAATGCCAAGCTCTGGGCTATTTATAGCTGATTTGGTCAGGCGGATCGCGGACACGTGGCACGAATCCCGAGATCTCCGGATCGCATCGCCACCATTGAAGAAATAGTCAAACTAGCCGTTGTGAACAGGTGTCGTCAGATCCGTGCGATTCGGATCGCTGAAGACCAGCTCGTGGTTGAACGGGTCAGAGGGTTCGGTTCGTACCAAGGGATCGGATCGCCTGGAGGTGCCGTTCGTCGACGAGATGGGAGCGATCCGTTCCTAGGCGAGTCGATAGAGTGCGATCCATTCGTTGGCGAGACGATGGCGTGCGATCCTTTCCTGGGCGAGACGATGGCGTGCGATCCTTTCCTGGGCGAGACGATGGCGTGCGATCCATTCCTCCAATTTCTTGGGGGACTTGGTTTCCTGTTTTCCTTTTATGAATGATCCTGGGTGGCTTGATCAAAAAGCGAGCCAACATTTTGCCCCCTCGAAGTATGTTTTATTGATGATGAAACATGCTTCGAAGATTCTTATTTACCCTCTCCTGAAGGGATGTAAGTCAACAGTCGCATTGGTTCAAATCGACACATGTATGAGTCGGATCGCCATAGGACGACACGGTCCGATTTGGTCATCTGCTCGTCTCGTGCCGAGTTCCTAGGCTCTTGTGCGAAACGGGGGACATCTTCCTTCGAGTCGTGTCGGGCTTTGAGCTTTGTGGGCCATCATTTCAAAGCGGTTCGTGGGCTTCTTTGCGATTCCATCTTTGGATCGTGGCCTGTAGGGCGCTTCGTGGACCGAATAAGACAAAGGAGGGGAGACAAACGGTCACCTTCTTTGCCTATATAAGCCGACGCCCCCCTCTTCATTCTCCTTCTTCTTTCTCTCTGCCGAATCTTCTCGCATGAGCCATTGAAAAACGAACCCAACCTTTTAAATTTTCGAAAATCCAAGTATTCTCTCAGTTTTTAGAAAGGTAACTTTATAGAAAGCATTCTCATATTACTTTCCTGAATTTCTACGGCTGATTCAAGGGAGAAACAATATAAATCCGCTACTTTCTGAATAAATCACCAAGTCGCCATGGCCATTGAGCGTGGAGCTCAGAACTTGAGGATGGGAAGGAGATGAGGAAGAAGAAGGATGCAGAAGGGGAAGGAAGGTCGACTCGGATCGTGGTCAATGATTGAAGACGAAAGCAAGTGGCGAGACGAAAGATGGCGGTGGCAACAAAGGGTCGTATCGTGGCAGTCGCAACGGTTCGTGAGGGAGCCTTCCCTTCGTCCGGCGATTCGATGAGGGGCGATCTCTTTGCTCTACGATCCGGAAAGGGGCGATCCCTCTGCCATGCGAGTCGAAGGGGGCGATCCCTCTGCTATGCGAGTCGAAGGGGGCGATCCCTCTGCTATGCGATCCGTCTCACAGCTGGTGATACGAAGAAATTCCAGTCTTTAATCAACGCCTTGTCGATACAAAACTCTGGACAGTTAGGATAGAGCCTTGATGTTGATCTTTCTGGACTAAATGACCTCATGATTTGACTGCATATGACGACTAACGACCTTTAATAACCTTGACTGCTTTCATGTTTTATCATTGTTTTTAATAATGCGCACACACCAGCACACACACACCAACACTTGCACGCACGGGGGACGGGTAGTGTTGATCTTATCGTTCATATTTTCTCGTCCTAGCAGCAATGTCGAACGATCACTCTTCCTCAAGATCCGTAGCTGAAACGGAATCCGAGACTCCTGAACAGTATAATCCCCAAATTCCTCCAACCAATCCAGGAGGTGAAGATTCCGGATCTGAGTATGAAGCTACAGAGTCAGATCCGACTGAAAGTACTTCATCCAGTAACAACTCCGAGTCTGACGAGCGAGCTCCGGACGAAATTCCAGGCGCAGTCGGGATAGATAAATTCTCTGATTCTTTAGCGTCCAAGCTTGACGAGATAAAACTCAAAAGAATCTGCCTAAGACACGGCATTCCTTGGGACGACGTCTTGACACCTGGAAGCGAAGATAGACCCCATCTAGCTCCGGAAGGGTACATGTCGATCAGCCGAACAATGTGTCTAGTAGGAGCTATTCCTCCGTTCCCTCCAATTGTCATTGAAACCCTGAGACGATTAGGCATTGCCCCGATGCAGCTTCATCCAAACGCCTACGCATCTCTATATTCTTTATATGTTGCTTATGCGGAGATCTTGCACGCCGAACTCAAATTCAGAGATATGGTGTTCTTCTTTCTCTTCAAGCACCGTTCTTCTGCAACTCCCAACTTTTCCTTTTTTGAATCAGTGGCGAACAGGAAAGTTCTGTACGACGGATACAGCAACATTGGGGATCCTAAGTCCGACTGGTTTTACATAAGAAGACAGGCTGGATGCTCACGGAGATGGCTCAAATCAAGTAAACTTTGATCGCCTAGTTGAGTATCTTGCTTGAGGAGTCTAAGTAATAACATCCTTCCGCTTTTTCCTTTATCTTAAACAGATCATGTCTTCCCAAAAACAGAGGGTGTATTGTACAACAATCGGTTGTCCATTCTTTTGCAAAGCAGATCCGACTTTTTAAGGATTAAAAAATGCATTACTGATGACAACCTTCATAAGCATCGCCTCTTGGATAGGAAGTTTGGACTTGGGACTGGCGGTAAACCTTATAAATATGTGCCCCCAACGGAAGGAGAGGGAACTTCACAAGCGGTGGAAACAACAAAATTTCGCAAAAGTCCTTCTCCGATAGTCATCCATGACGACGAAGACTTGAATATATATAGAGGGGATGAGTCCCGCGGTGATGCGTCCAAGGAGATCCCTACCTCTGCTCCAATGGAAACTGTTGGCGATGACGACTTGACAGAAGAACAGTTATTCGACGAGCTGAATAAAATCCCTCTACCCGACATTGAATACACGGAAAAAGACTTCGGCGAGGAGCCTTTCTTTTCTGCTCCCGAAGAGGCGACTGATTCAACGAGGGGACAGGAAGCAGGTCAAATGAGCCTGTCTCCAGGCCTGGGTCTGTTAGGGGGGAATTATATGGGATGCACATCTTACACACACACCGCCTGACCGTGCACTATTTTATCGTGGATATTCAAAGTTATAATATGCTCTTCTTTTCTTTTTACAGGAGCAATGTCGCGTAGGAAATCTTATTCGTAACGTTCTCTTCGCGAAGGCACCCCCAGCCTTCGTTCGGGTACTGAGCGCCCTCGCGGTCCTTCTCATAGGCCGAGCTCTTCGCAACCTCGATCTCCACCCAAATCAACTTCTACCAGGCCTTCGAGTCATTCGACTATTCCGACCGGGGGGAAGACACTTCCAAAAGAGTTGACTCCTCCAAAGAGTGCGCCTTCCCACAGTCGGTCGTCCAAAAGGCGTCACGAATCCAAAGATGGGGACAGAGATTCATCCAAAGAAACTGAGCAAGAGAGAAGTAACATTGTCCCCACCAGCCAACCAGAGTTAGCTGCCTCCGGTTCACGGGACTACGTTCACGGTCCTGAAATCCAAGGTAGGCTGGAAAAGCTACGGGAACAATTTCCAGGAATGTTCTTTGATAGGATGGTCTTTGTTCCTGCCTTGGAACCGGTCCCTAAAAACTGGGATAAAGAAGTTATCGGGCATATCCGTCACGTGGCTAAGCAGTACGAGACGATGAAAAAGCACGCACTTAATCTTTCGGAGGTCATCCGAACACTCAAAATAGAAGCTCACAGGTCTAAAGCAAAACTCGAAAATAATGAAAGGGCTAGGACAAAATTAGAGAAGGACCTGGAAGACGCTCAAGCCCAGCTTGCTTTGGCACAGAGAGACGCTGCAAACTATAAAACTGAATTAGAAAATGCCAAGCAGCGCTTTCATTCAGAACTGGATTCCAATAGCCAGGAAAAAATGGCCTTAAAAAAGGAGGTTGACGACCTCAGAATGGCCAACATCGAATTGGTAACGGCACAAGGCCATTTTTTGACGGAGAAGGCTGCTTGGGAGGCGGAAAAAGCGAGTCTAAAAGAAAGGTTGGCCCTGGCAGAGGCGGAAAAAGTGATCTTGAATGATCAGGTGGTAGACGCGGAGAGACGGGCAGCTCTTGCCGAAAAGAACGTTGATAGCGCCATTGAAATGGCCACTGCCTCCAACAACAAACTCCTTGAAAGAGAGAAGGAAATCGAGGGGTTTGAGGAGATGATCTTTGATTTCCTCGGTCAGGTTCTCAAAACTCGCAATATCTCATGGATCCCGGATTATCATGTTACTTTGGCCAACTTATGGGATGCCATCGTGGAGGGCGAAAAGCATAGACTGGGGGTCGAAGAGATCAATGAAGATGAATTGATGAAGGGCATCCTAAGGGACAACGAGCCTGAGGATCTGGCAGAGGGTCGTCGCTTAATCCTGGCGGAAATGGAGAAGGAGAGAACCATGGCTAAAGGCAAAAGCAAAATTGACGAAGGTTCCAGCTCCGCCGCAAAGCCTAAAACCTCCGAAGTTGAGGAATACCATCCTGACGATCCGCTAATCCCCTTAGGTCTAACTCCCGTGGTTGTTGGAGCATCCGGATCTACTCAAGAGAGAGTATCTACTGAAGGTACCTCTCTCTTTTTCCCGCAATTTGCTAAAGCGATTGCGAATTGTCGTCGTCTAACAGGACAACCCATTGAATTAGTAATGTGTGTCTCTCGTAATGCAGGTGGCGAGCCCGTCGACGAGGGTGTTGGAAAAGAGAGAGAAGTGGAGGAGGGGACCGTCCTGCCGGGTGCTGAAATCGATGTTTCAGAGCGAGTCGAGGTCACAACAGCAGAAGGAAGCATCTCGGTGCCTAGCGCCGACGTACCCAAAGATGTTGAGACTATCGAGGCTTTAAAAGACTTGGATGGTCGTCATGTGGATGACGAAGAGGATACTACCGGCACCAAAAAGGCCGACGATGATGATGATGATGAAGAGCCCCTAGCTAGCCGGAAAGCCAGACAAGAGAAAGGGTTGGCTTCTAAGAAGGGGGGAGATGAGGCTTTGGACGTGGTCCCTCTTGCAGAGTTCGATCCCAAAACTGGGATGATTATGAAAATCCAGTCCAAGTCCATCAGCCGGCAACTTCACTTTGCAAACCCCGATGACTTCCCGGCTTCCCTCTCCAGCAGAAGCAAGGGAAAAGAAGGGGAAGAGGAGACCTCAGAGGAGTCAGATGATCCCCTTGTGGACAAGCGGAAAAGGAAGAAGGAGGATCCATCTGAAGCCGACAAGGAGAAGCTGGAGAGGCAGAAGCGAGAGAAGAAATCAAAGCATAAATAGGATGTTTGTTGATATTTTGTATTTCGGTTTCCCACTGGCCAGAAAGTGTAATTGTGAGACTGGCCCTCACTTTTGTTTCTAGCTTGTTTTCCATTTTGCTGACTTGTGGTACATAAACAAGGATTTGTTTCTTCTTACATCATTGTGTACCTGTATTCATAGAAACTTTCCACGTTTAGTCGTTAGCCAACTATTAATAATTATAAGTCAGTCAATCAACAGGAAGAAGAATGGTCATGCTATGTTACACTGTTATATCAAAGTTTAGTGTATGCATAGGAGCGCGTGATGCCCCCTAATCAATTGTTAGAGTTTTACGCTAGGCGATTTGTTCGTTCCCCGATCCTTCAGCGGGGGAGGAGCTATTTCTCAGCGCTCAATCGGCGACGCCTTTATACTCTCTCTCTCTCTGGAGAGTTAGAGTTCGAGCTCAGCGATTCATTCGCTCCCCGATCCTTCAGCGGGAAAGGAGCTCTTTCTCAGCGCTCAATCGGAGACGCTTTTATACTCTCTCTCTCTCTGGAGAGTTAGAGTTCGAGCTCTGCGATTCATTCGCTCCCCGATCCTTCAGCGGGAAAGGAGCTCTTTCTCAGCGCTCAATCGGAGACGCTTTTATACTCTCTCTCTCTCTCTGGAGAGTTAGAGTTCGAGCTCTGCGATTCATTCGCTCCCCGATCCTTCAGCGGGAAAGGAGCTCTTTCTCAGCGCTCAATCGGAGACGCTTTTATACTCTCTCTCTCTCTCTCTCTGGAGAGTTAGAGTTCGAGCTCAGCCGTCTGCAATCATGCATGCTCCTCAAACTCGTCTCAGGTTTACATTTTAATCCAAGCTCCGAGGATTAAAACCAGTCGGACAAGCAGCTAGAGCATTTACCAAGGCTTTGGGTTCCTCTGATTAGTTTACGAGAGGAACTGTCGGCACTGGACTTCGGGTACCTGCATTATTCACACTGATTTTCATAGGCAAATAAATAAAGATGCAATAAAGGTAAATGACACACAGTATTTTTATAGTGGTTCGGTCGAATCGTGACCTACGTCCACTTTATAATCTCTTGCTTTAAGGAATCAGACTGTTCTAGGCAAGTCATGCCCTGTACATAGTTTTTTAACAAAACAAAAGAATAGATTTGAAACTGCTCATGTTAGATATGGCCGTAGATGTTGGGCATTCCACACTCTGGGGATCTCCTTTCCATCTACGGTTGCCAGCTTGAAGGTTCCGTTATCAAGCTTGCTGAGAATAGAGTACGGTCCTTCCCACTTCGCTCCCATATGAGTTGGGGGCGGAAAGACACGTTTCAGAACCAAGTCTCCGGGTTCCCAGGTCCGGGCTCGGACCCTTTTGTTGTAATATCTGGCGACCTGTTGTTTGCATCTCAGAGCACGCAGGTCGGCTTCATCCCTCTTTTCTTCGATCATATCCAGGGACTCAAGGAGCAATTCATTATTGGACATTGGATCATAATAGGTCACCCGATGAGAAGGTACCTTTACCTCAATCGGGATGACTGCTTCCGTTCCAAAAGCAAGGGAGAACGGGGTATGTCCTGTCGCTGATTTATATGTCGTCCTGTAGGCCCATAGTGCCAAGGGCAATTCATCAGCCCACATGGCTCTAGCCCGCTTCATTCTTCTTTTCAGAATGGACTTAATTACTTTATTTGCAGCTTCGACTTGCCCGTTCGATTGTGGGTGTGCCACAGAGGTGTATCGATTCTCGATGTGGTATTTTTGGCAGAAGTTTCTGAATTCAGCACTATCAAATTGAGTTCCGTTGTCTGTTATCACAATCTTTGGAATCCCGAATCGACAGATGATGTTTCTCACGATGAAGTTGATCACCCGTTTAGTTGTGATTGTAGTTAGTGGTTCTGCCTCGACCCACTTAGTGAAATAATCTACGACCACAATGGCGAACTTTGCTCCGCCCCTCGCTATGGGGAGACTTCCTATGATATCAATTCCCCACATAGCAAAAGGCCATGGACTCATCATTGTTTTTAACTGGCTTGGAGGCGCCCTAGGTATCTTTGAAAATCTCTGGCACGCATCGCATCGTCGTGCATATCTTACTGCATCCTTGTTTATGGTAGGCCAGAAGTAACCATGCCGCAATATCTTTTTCGCCAAAGTTTGCCCCCCAGTGTGGTCGCCACATTCGCCTTCGTGGACTTCTTGCAGCACACGCTTGATGTCATCGTGGGCTATACACCGAAGGAGGGGCATTGAATACCCTTGTCTATAAAGGACTCCGCCTTGCAGTACGTATCGGGCGGCTTTACGAATCACTTTACGCCTCTCGCTTTTCCTGGTCGGAAGCGCTCCATCCATTAGGAAATTCTTTATAGGGGTCATCCACGACTCCTTTTCTGGTTCTGTCTCCATTACTAGGTCGATTTCCATCTGATCAATGCTGGGAGACCGAAGTACTTCAACGGGGGCTAGCCCTATCACTTCAGGATCGTTAGAACTAGCCATCTTTGCCAACTTGTCTGCCTGCTGATTTTCTGACCGCGGAATATGAGATATGCTGTAGTGATCAAACTCATTCAGCAGCTCTTTCACTTTCTTTAAGTATAGAATCAATCTTGCACTTTTAGCTTGGAATCTCCCAGTAACTTGGTTCACAACTAACTTGGAATCGCAGAAGATGTTCAATTTTGTGACTTCTAGCATCTTCGCAATCTTTAATCCGGCTATCAGAGCTTCATATTCAGAATCCTTGTTAGTGGCCTGAAACTCCATTCGGATGGCATAAGTTATCAATCGTTTTTCGGGGGTTTCAAGCACTATTCCAGCGCCGGATCTTTCGTTGTTTCTAGCACCATCAGTATATAATTTCCAGACATTAGGGTCGAAAAGTAACTTTGAGGGTTCCACTCCTTCGTTTGCTATGTCTTCTTCAGGAACAGTGAACTCTGCTATGAAGTCAGCTATCACCTGCCCCCGAATTGATCGCCTGGGCTGAAAGTTCAAGTCAAATTGACTTAACTCAATATTCCATTTGAGTAACCTTCCAGATGCCTCCGGTCTCTGTAAAACTTGCTTGAGTGGGTGATCAGTATATATGGTAATAGGATGTGCTTGAAAGTAGTGCCGAAGTTTTCTGGAGGCAATCAGTAAACTATACGCCAGTTTTTCTATTCGTGGGTAATTACGCTCTGCCGCTGTTAATTTTTTGCTCACGTAATACACAGGTCTTTGGACCTTCTCCTCTTCCCTTACCAACGCTGAGCTGACTGCATGAGATGATACTGCCAAATACACGAATAAATCCTCGTGGTCTATTGGTTTAGATAGAATTGGAGGCTTCTCCAAGTGTCTGAGCAAATTCTGAAACGCTTCTACGCAGTCAGGTGTCCATTTAAAGTGGCGTTTTCCTCGCTTTATTAATTCGAAGAATGGGATGCACTTATCCGTAGCCCTGGAGATAAATCTGCTTAGTGCGGCCACTTTTCCGGCAAGGCTTTGCACATCCCTAATTTGTCTAGGTTCCTGGATATTCCTGATTGCGGTGATCTGGTCTGGATTAATCTCGATACCGCGCGAACTGACAATGAATCCTAAGAATTTTCCAGAAGCAACACCGAATGAACATTTGGTGGGATTGAGTTTCATCCCATACTTTCGAAGTATGCCGAACATCTCTGCCAAGTCAGCAGTGTGTTGAGAGGATCGCTTGGATTTAACCAACATATCGTCGACGTATACTTCCATTGTTTTCCCGATTTGGTTATAAAACATTCTGTTGACCAAACGTTGGTACGTAGCGCCTACATTCTTCAAACCAAAGGGCATTACTACGTAACAATACAATCCCAGATCAGTGATAAAACTAGTATGCTCTTGGTCCGGAACATGCATCGGAATTTGGTTGTATCCTGAATAAGCATCCATGAATGAGAGAAGCTCGTGACCTGCCGTCGAGTCTACCAACTGGTCAATTCGAGGTAATGGGAAACTATCCTTTGGACTAGCTTTGTTTAAATCCGAGAAGTCGATACACGTTCGCCACTTCCCGTTGGCTTTCTTTACCAGGACTGGATTCGAAATCCAATCTGGGTAAGTTGAATCTCTGATAAATCCATTATCCTTTAGCTTCCCAACCTCTTCTTTCAAGGCAGCGGACCTCTCTGGGCCCAGCATTCGCCTTTTTTGCTTTACTGGAGGATGTTTGGGGTTAATGCTCAGAGAATGGCTCATGATTGATGGGGATATCCCGCACATGTCCGCGTGGGTCCAAGCGAATACATCCAAGTTGTTCTTTAAGAAAGTCGTCAATTCTTCGGCAAGAGTCGGACTTAACTGGGATCCAATCTTAAGGACCTTCTCCGGGTCACTGTCATCGATTGGCACATCCACAGTTGCTTCGTTGGGAGTTGCCGCTCTGCCCCCGGGTTCTTGATCCTCTCTGGGATCTATATCCTCGGGCATCACTCTAGGCAACTCTCCAACAATTATCCTCTTTGGTTGCTATAAGGTTTCCGCCCCCGAAGGGGGAGGAGTGCCCTTAGTTTCGATATCCCCGCCGTTGCGAAGCAACTTTAATTCGGCAACATAACATGCTCGCGCATCAACTTGATCCCCTCTGACGATACCAATGCCAGCTTCTGTGGGGAACTTCAATAGCAAGCACCAGGGGGCTATACAGGCTCTGAATTTTGCGAGGGCCGGTCGGCCCAAGAAGGCATTGTATGGCGATTCGACATCCAAAACCACAAAGGGAAGGATTCTCACTCTCTGGCGTTCTCCTTCCCCAAGTGTAACTGGCAATTCTACATAACCCATAGGTGCGGTGGATGCTCCGTTGAATCCACGAATCCATCCTTGGCAGGGCTTCAAGTCTTTTATCTCAAGATTCATCTGGTCAAAGGCTTTTTTGAAAAGAATATTAACGGAACTCCCGTTGTCCACCAGTACCTTATGAACAGTGGCTGGCCCAATGGGTATCGTAATTACAAGTGGATCTTCAGTTGGAGCATGGACTCCGATGCTTTCTCGTTCTCGGAAAATAACGTCATCAGTCATCATCTTCTGCTGCTTCACCGGGACACTGTCCTCGGGGTTGCTACATTCCCCCACTTCGAGGTGTTGCTTGGCTGCGTTGACATATTGATCTAAAGCTTTGGAACTATGCCCAGCAAGGTAAAGTCCACCGATCACGGTGTTGATTACAATATTCTTTCCCTTTTGCTGAGCAGTTGGCCTAGCAGCAAGTTGATTTTGATTCTGATTCGGGGCCTGCACTGCTTGCCCCCTGTCCCTAGGCGTTACTCTGTATTCGTCTAGCTTCCCTTCTCGAAGCAACCTTTCGACTACGTCCCTCAGGTGATGGCATTCATTCGTCGAATGGCCGTGGATTTGATGAAAGAGACAGAATTTCCCTGTCTCACGCTCTTTTTCTGTCGACTCTCTAGGAGGTGGCCTCTTATTCTGGAGGACTTCATACGCATCCATGAAGATATTTTCCAGGGTATCATTTATGGGTGTATAATTTTCAAAGGCCCTGGGACGAGTCCTTCTCTGGGAGTCGTTCCCTCGGCCCCGCTTCCGGCTGTTGCCGTTAGCATTGTTATTGTTGTTACCTGGTCGGTGACCACCCTGGTTCTGATTTCCGACGTTAACCTCAACTTTCCCCGAGCTGTCTCCAGTCTGTTTGATGGCGACATTGCTCTGAACTTCTTCCTTATCAGTCGTTTTAAGCTTTCGGTTTGCGTACACCTCTTCCCGGCGTAGATGCACATTGGCTTTCTCATAGAATAACTCTCTGGTGTGGGGTGGTTTGCCTGCCAAGTACCTCCCAAATTCAGTGTCCTTGTCCACTCCATCAATTAGTGCTGCGACAATGGTCGGCTCATGAGGATCTTTAACCTCGGTGGCGGCCAAATTGAAACGATCCAGGTACATCTTTAGACTTTCGCCTGGTCGCTGTTTGACAAGGAATAAATCGATCACGCTTTTCGTCTTCTGTGCGTAGATACGGAATTGCTCTACGAACTTCTCGCTTAGTTCCCTGAAGCTAGAAATCGACCTCGCCGGCAGGCGAGTAAACCATAGTAAAGCCACGTCTTCCAGGAATATGGGAAACGCTTTACACTTAACCGCGTCAGATGCGGCGGCGGCAGTCATCGACCAAGAGTATCTCATTAGGTGCTGAACAGGATCAGATCTTCCTGCATATCGGTTCATTTGTGGCATGTTGAAACGCCTTGGAAAAGTTGCATCCAAAATATCGTCAGTAAAAGGGGTATGACTGCGGTCAATCCCCCAATCTTTGTTCCGCTGTCCTCGGCTGTCGGCCAAAATCTGGTGAACCATGGCTGCAACGTTTGCACTAGTCAAAGGAGGTTCAGGGTCAGTGCCTCTGGCCCGACGAGGTTCTCTGATCTCTCTTTGGGGAGTAGCCACAAAATCCGGGGCTTGGACGGGGCCTCGCTGCCCCCTGTTATCATGAGTATGCGTACGACGACGGGGCTGAGGTGGTCTGTCATGCACAGGACTGTTCACACCTCGAGTCCTGAGGGTCGTTGCTTGACCATCCATATTACGGTTTGTGGGTCTTGCCCCTAGTTCTTCCTCTTCTTGTGAGGGCAGGGTCCCGAACCGAAGTTGTTCTATGTTTTCGGCTCTTTCATACGGTCGCCGCGGAGGTCTTGGCGACTCTTCAGATGAAGAGGAATATGCTGGGGTGAGTGGACGAACCGGCGATGTTCTTTGCCTTGCTAGCTCATCAAGTCTTCTATCCATAGCCGTCAGGTTTTGCCGCAGGATGGAACTTTCCTGTCTTTGGGCGGCCAACTCGTCAAACAACCTATCCCACATTTCGACAAAGCGAGAAAGATCCCCCTCAGTGACAGGAGCAGCAGGATCATAGTGGTCATCACCACCCTCTCTTATGGGCAAAGTGCTCGGACCGGGTCGAGCAGAGGTTCCAGGACGATAGGAGTGGGTCATAGGTTCTTTTCCAGGTCGAGTTGTGTTCTGACCATCAGTTCGGGTAGCTGCGGTTCGTGGAGGGCGGTTCGCTGCGCCCCCCTGAGATCGACTCGTGGTCGTGGTGCGCGGAGGCTGCGAGGTGTTGCCCCGGGATCGAGTAACAACCCCTTTAGTAGCACGGATCGTCTCGTTCTCATCGACTCGGAACGAGGTGTCTTCATCAGATCGGATCGCCCCCCGCGCTCCGCGATCCAGAATCTCTTCGTTGCCCAGTTCGTGTGCACTCTCCTCGATCGTTTCGTTGGTCTGCGAAACTTTAGATCTTTTTCCAGCCATGATATCCGAATCGCTGGAATCTTCAAGGAAACGAATGACGAAACTTTAAGACTGAGTTTCTCAGTGAAAGCACCAAAAATGTTAGATCGAAATTTGGACCTAACACCCAAATTGTTATAAACTGTAGAGAATTCTAAATGAGGAACAAGGAAAAAGAAAATAACACTCAGAATTTATAGTGGTTCGGCGTTAACGAGCCTACGTCCACTTTATATCTTATTGATTATGCTTTAAAAGCTAGTACAACAGTGATTTCTCTCAATATTTCAGTGGTTTGACAACAATGGCGGATTCAGTATTCACTATTGCCAAAAGGATCCCGAAAAATGCCAAGCTCTGGGCTATTTATAGCTGATTTGGTCAGGCGGATCGCGGACACGTGGCACGAATCCCGAGATCTCCGGATCGCATCGTCACCATTGAAGAAATAGTCAAACTAGCCGTTGTGAACAGGTGTCGTCAGATCCGTGCGATTCGGATCGCTGAAGACCAGCTCGTGGTTGAACGGGTCAGAGGGTTCGGTTCGTACCAAGGGATCGGATCGCCTGGAGGTGCCGTTCGTCGACGAGATGGGAGCGATCCGTTCCTAGGCGAGTCGATAGAGTGCGATCCATTCGTGGGCGAGACGATGGCGTGCGATCCTTTCCTGGGCGAGACGATGGCGTGCGATCCTTTCCTGGGCGAGACGATGGCGTGCGATCCATTCCTCCAATTTCTTGGGGGACTTGGTTTCCTGTTTTCCTTTTATGAATGATCCTGGGTTGCTTGATCAAAAAGCGAGCCAACAGTTTGTAACTTGAGAGGTTTAACAGACGTCTGGTTGAGTTTGTGCAGATGTCTGTGCTGAACCTTTAGGTTTTGATATATTTTGTATTTTTCTCAAATGTTTATCAATACTTATTTCAGACGTTTGTTGAAAAAGAATGAACACTATATGTACAGATCATCATAAAAAAAACTATTCATATAAAATAAAAACTTTATATAGATGCATAATGCAAATATTATTATGAAATAATAGAAATGATTATATTAGCAAAAGTGATTATATCATCTTCTTCGAATCATGTTTATGTTCGTCTTTTTCCATGGATTTGGCGAGTATGGTGGTTTTGTGGGGAAACCCAAGTATTGACTGGATATTCTGGTGTATGTTAGGATGAAGATGGAACAAGTGGATTGACGGATTATGGAAGAGGTTCAACAACATTTTTTATTCTAGATCCACAAAACTTTATTGCGACTCGTTCTAGGAAGTAGAGGTAACTTTTTGTTCATAATAGAGCTTTTGAAGATGTAATTGTTCCGCTTGAAAGTAATTAATGTCATCAATCTTTCGTTTAGTATCTGGTGAAGTAAATAGAGCTTTCTTAGCTCTTTTTGAATCTGGTGTGAAACCAGTCCGATAATCTTCCCATTTGTACACTGGTTCACGTTTTTATACTAGAGTTGGAACATGCAGCGTTTCTGTCGAGCTATCAGTGGTGAATGTAATGTTGAGTGAGAAAGTAGAATTATTCGACATTCTAGTTGTATTTGTTATTTTGTAGTAATTTTCTATAAAGTAAGAATGTATATTTGTACATATTATTTTACTAATTTTTACTCCTTAAAATAAGCATTATTTATTTTTAACCAAACAAAAACTAACTTAAGGAGAGAAATAAGGTTTTGTATTTTTAGAAAGTAACAAAACACATTATATATCAAAAAGAGAACAAGTTCCAAAATCTCTTCGTAAATTCATAAAAGTAGATTCGTTCAAAGGTTTCGTGAATATATCAACAATTTGTTTATTAGTATTTAAAAATTCTAATGTAATATTGCCTTTCTCAACATGGTCTCGTAAAAAATGATGTTTAATGTCAATGTGTTTCGTTCTTGAATGATTAATAGGATTTTTCGATAAATTAATGGTGCTTGTGTTATCGCAATATATTGGTGAATTAGTAATAAGTTTTCCAAAATCTCTTAATGTTTGTGGCATGTAAATTACTTGAGCACATGCAAGAGCAGCAAATATATATTCTTCTTCGCATGTCGAGAGTGAAACTGAATTTTGTTTCTTACTAAACCATGACACAAGAGATTGACCGATAAAATGACATGTACCACTCGTGCTTTTTCTATCGGACTTGCATCCTCTGAAATCTGCATCATTATATGATAAAAGTTCAAATGGTCTACCAGTTGAATAGAAAAGCCTGTAATCTCTTGTGTTAGTTAAGTATCTCAAAATTCGTTTTACTGCTCTATAGTGTGATTCCTTTGGTTGAGCTTGAAAACGTGCACATAGACAGACACTCATCATGATGTCTGGTCTAATAGTAGTCAAATATAATAGGGAGCCTATGATACTTTGATATAGTTCTTGATCAAAATCTTTTCCAGTTTCATCCTTCTCTAAGTGTGCAGTTGTGCTCATGGGTGTTGGTTTTCCTAATGTATTCTCCATGTTAAATCGTTTTAAAAGGTTGCTACAATATTTTACTTGATTTATAAAAATTCCATTCTTAAGTTGTTTAATTTGTAATCCTAAAAAGAAATTTAATTCTCCAATATGCAGCATTTCTGTAGCGACCCGTACTTCCCTATTCTCCGAAGAGAAGAGAAAGGACGAATTACTTTGGGGACAAGACAAATCAGAGCACAAACAGAAGAACATTTCATTGTTAATTACAACAATTCCATCAGATACAAGAATATACAGAGTATGAATGAATAAAATACATTCGATAAATATCAGAGATTACAATTAATTACATAGCAGCGGAAAATAATACAAAACACAACTGAAAGTAATACACGGATACAGAGCTTTCCAAGCATCGTTCCAGCTGTAAATCAGGATCCTATGAATATAAATCTGCAAAACCAAAACTACTAGCTAGCCATGTCGAAAAATAAGGGCATCCAGAGTTTAGGTTAAAAACAATAAACTCCAGGTCAGTCATGCGACTGGTGTGAGAACTAAAACAGTTATTAATTCAATTTTACTTTAAAAGAGAATAATTCAAGAGACCACGCCGTATAACACGGAACGGGTTTCCTCCCAAGAATACCAGTGCATAGAATAAACAACGCAATGCTTTTTCGAAAAATGAAGCTATTATAAGACCCAGGTCCCATCATACAATGCAATGCAAGCCAGAGGATAGGGTTTTCCCTTATGATAGCCAAACATGCTTGGTACGTTTAAAACAAATCATTTGATACTACTATAAGTGTATAGTGTCAAAACAATTTCAATCATAAATATCAATCATAGACGGCATGGGTACCATATATCATGTCGCCATACTAGGCTTTATAAACAAAACAGAAGTATCTCGTATTGGAAATTGGATTTCCGTCATGAGTCGAGGCAAGGGGCAAGCTTCTCTCCACTTTGAGACAATCTAGCAAATGTCTCAGGACTACACACTCTGGGCAACCCTTGGATCTTCAGGGCCGGTCCTCTCTTACGTTTGAGGATTAATTATTCCTAAACACACGTTTCCCGGTCCTTACAGACCTATAATCGAGGTGCCTCGCATCCAACAACCACATAGGTGAAAATAATATAAATGTCAAGGTTGGTAAGTCACTGACACCACCCTAGCTAGAAAGAAACGTCGTGCTCTCCCTGTAGTCACTATCCCGTTTTTGACTCATACCGAGGTGTGAGGCTCGCGAATCAACGCTATACACAAAGTTACGCTGTATTAAAACCGTGCTTTGATCATTAACCACAAGACTGCTTTTCAACAGAAGCCTTGATCATTGCATCTCAGCGTGCCACGTAGGCAATTCATGCCATGCGACTGATATCTATCGATATATAACCTCTGAGCTCGTACGTCTCAGAGAAGGGCGTTAAGCAAGAGAATAAATTCTCCGCCGCCAAACAGATATATAATTAATAAAAATCAATCAACACAGAATAAAATCCCATGTTAGACACACCATCCGTTTACACGTCCGTTCTGGGCCTGAACGAAACCGGAGGCATTCAATACCTCGCATATCCATCGATCTCCAAATACGTCTGGACGACCACCAATTATTTCCCTCCTCTTGGGTGTACAGCCCAATCAGGATCATCAGTAATTATCCAAACGATGTGAAGACCTCCGGTCTTCGTCCACCGTCTTCATCTTCGACTTATCGTCGAATCAGTTATTCAGAATGGGTTGAACCCGGTCTTTCTGAATAACTCGCGTATATAATAAACAAGTGCTAGTAAACACAACATATGCCTTATTCCAATTCTGAATATTCTTTTGTTCAAATATTCACATCTTTTGGGAAAGGTTCCCATTAATTTTATCAAAGATAAATTCTTTAAAATTTATTCTTTAATCTTCTTTTGGATGTCATTTCAAACCAAATTATAGTTTTCCAAACTAGTCGGGATTAGCGAACCACACCGAAGTAATAATTTATTTTATTTCCCAATCCCATCCCATTCATCCCATGGAGCAAAACTGTTATTACCCCATAACTAACACCACGGTGTTATCGGTAAATTTAATTACCATTTCACTTTCAAATCTAATCAAAGATTTAACTATCGCTTTGGAGCAAAACTGGTGATACTCTGTTCTCGATCATTTCCTTTATTTGATAATTTATATTATCAATTCACATTTTTAATCTGATTAAAGATTGATTGAAACTCCTTTTACTAGGTTAAAGAACTAATGTCATTTAAAACACAATTCACGATAAACCCAAATCACATTCTATTTATTATCGGGTTAAAGAACAAGTGTTATTTAAAACACCGTTCACGATAAACCCAAAAACAAATTCTAATTCAATTCCAATTAAATATATTAATTAATTGGTATACTTCATTAAATCTAAATAAAAAGATTTGATCTTTTCTCTACTGGGATCAAGAACAGTGTTGATGAAGACACCATTCACGACACACCCAAATTCCATATGATATTAAATACAAGGCTTTGAATAGAAAATATATCGGCTTATATTCAATATCAAATTCTGAAATCAACAAATATCGTATTGGAAATAACGATATAAATATCTTCCAAATTCCTCCACAATGTCTGTATATTCACGGAATCCAATATCGAAATATTCCGAAGATAATTTCGATTCAAATCCATTCCAATTCATATATTGGAAATTCTGGTTATTTTCAAAACCATTTCAAATCCAATTTATTTATTTTAAAATTAAATGGATTATTATTCTAGTTAATAACTAGTTCATTTCGATAAAAATATATTTTTATCTTTTCAAATATGGGATTTTTCATCTCAGATCTTTCCAAATCATTTATAATGATTTTTCACAAATTATTGATATTTTTAATAATTTTATCAAGGCCCGTACAGTCAATTTCCAAAAACGGCCATCGAACTGCACTTACAACGACCTTTTCCAAATTTGATTTGGACATAATTCCAAATCCAACCGTTAGAATTATAATTTCTTGTATTCTTAGAAAGCTCTTTTCGATACGAACCCAACGGTTCTGGTTTTAGGAGAATCCAACGGTCGGATCTCCTGTAATGTCCGTTCGAAGTTAATGGTCGAAATTCGCGAACTGGCGCAGCGCGACGCGTTCTATTCAGGCCATTATAGTATATATATAATATATATAATATATACTTTATCGATTTCCATTCAAAATGTATTTTATAAATCGTTTTAAATTCGTTTTCAAAACAGTTCCAACTTCATATTCAATTTTAAATCAAAATTGAATTTTTCCTTAAATATGATACATTCGGTTTAGTATAAAACATTTTGATCCAAAAGTTCTAAAATATGATACATTCGGTTTCTTTCCATAAAGCATTTTGTAACAAGTATTTTTTGTCAAAGGTCGAGGAGTTACTCTATTTAATACATAACAAGCTGTAGCTATTGCTTCAACCCAGAAATATTTTGGTAAACCACTGCTATTTAAAAGTGTGTTGGCACATTCTTGTAAAGTTATATTTTTCCTTACTACAACAACATTCTATTGTGGTGTTCGTGGCATTGAAAAGTTATGACTAATTCCTTTCTTGTTACAAAAATTATTAATTTTCAAATTCTCCTTCATGGTCGCTACGAATCTTTTTAATTTTTAAATCGAATAAATTCATTATTCATTTTGCAAAAATGCTAAACAATCCGAAAGTATCACTATTATGTTTTAAAAATAAAGTCCATGTGTATCTTGAAAAATCATCTACAATTACAAAGACGTATTTATTATGATTTAAAGAACGGGTTTGGGTAGGACCAAATAAATCTAGATTTATCTAGAGGTTGACTTGTAGAAATCTTATTTTTTGATTTGAAAGAACTCTTTTTAAGTTTACCAATTTGACGAACACCACAAAGATTTATACCTTAAAATTAATTTTTGGTAAACATTTAACTAGTTCCTTTTTAGATAGTTTATTAATATTTTTGAAATTCACACGACAAAATCGTTTATGCCATAGCTACGGATCTTCATGATTAACGGTTTGACATAAATTTGTCTTTTGTTTCGATTTCATGTTTAAAATGTATATGTTTTTATTTCTAATTCCTTCAAAGATTAAATTTTTATGCTTGTCAAAAATGTTACACTTATCTTTTTCAAAACTTATTTGAAAACCTTTGTCACAAAGCTGACTTATACTTAAAAGGTTATGTTTCAAATTTTTAACTAATAACACATTAGAAATAATAGGAGAGTCAAATATACCAGTATTTATGACTTCGCCAATGCCAATGACGTAGCCTTTTGAATTGTCACCGAAGGTAATTGTGCCACCATCCATGTACTTTATATTTGATAGCATATTCGTATTTCCTGTCATGTGCTCGGAGCAGCCACTATCTAAGATCCATTTCTCCTTTTGTCTTGATTTGGGTACCTACAAGATAGAAAAATTTATTGGTACCCACTTCTTCCGTTAGGGTCCTAAATGTTAGGTGGAGAAAGTAACCATACACCCATGTGGGTTTGGGACCTTTAAAAACACAGTTCAAATTATATATTACATTCTGCAAGAAACTTTTAATGTGTTTCTGTCTAATGAGTTTGTTATTAGTTTTAGGAGTCCATATTTTTACTTCTTTAGGAAATTCAACCTTTTAAGACTTTATTTTCTCCTCTTTATGTATTTCTTCTATTTTATGAACATTCTTCCTCTTAGTCCTTTTATAAAGAAAACTATGATTTTTGAAATTATTTTCCTTTTTAAAGCCTAAACCATTTCTATTTCCTGATGGTTTTGGGCTTTTGATTAAATTTTCTAAATTTTGTTTACCTTTGTTAAACTTGTAAACATTCGTAGTAATCTTTGCTAATTCACTTTTAAGTTTTGAATTTTCAGATAATGAAACTTCTAGATCACTACTCAATTTATTATATTTTTCTGAAATATCATTATTTTCTAGTTTAACTTTTCCTAATTCACTAGATAAAGAATCATTTTCTAAAGACAATTTGTCATATTTAAATTGTGCATTTTCTAGCTCTTCTTCTAGAATTGTTTTCTCATCTTTTAATAATCCAATCTCAATTTCCATTCTATTTATCTTAGCAATATATTCCTTATTCGGCTTCTTTTGTTCTATATATTTATCGTCTAATTCAATACTAATTTCTAAGATTTCATTATAGGTAAGTTCAGGACATACCTCGTCAATATCAGCCATAAAACATACATTTTCTTGTTCTGAATCACTGTCGCTGTCACTTTTTGACGAAGATGAATTTGAATTATCTTATGTAACTTGAAACGCTCTTCTTTTCTTTTACTTCTCAATCTTTTGTTTCTTCTTATCATTCTTTGGACAATCCTTCTTTATGTGACCAAATTCATCGCAATTAAAGCACTTAACCAAGGTCTGATTTGTTGAGCTTAGTTTTTCACTCTTTTGAAACTTTGTCATTTTTTTGAATTTCTTGAATTTGTTATAGCTCTTTGCTATGAATACTATCTCTTCTTCATCCAAATCTGAATCTTCATTATTTGCCGGAAAAGATATATTTTTCTTTTCCATATTTTGTTCTTTTCTAACCTGCAAGTTAGCTTCATAGGACATTAGATTTCCTATCAATTCCTCAACTTTGAGTTGAGAAAGATCGTTTTCCTCTTCTATGGCTAAAACTTCTCTTTTCCATTCATTAGTCAATGAATTTAAGATACGTGAGACTATATCAAAATCAGTAAATTTAACTTTAAGGGCCATTAAATCATGTTGGATAGTTTGAAACCTAGTATACATATCACTAATAGTTTCACCTACTTTCGTTTTAAATGATGAAAGTTGATCTTGTAAAATTGATATTTTGGTTTGTTTGACTTTTGTAGTACCTTCATGAGTGATTTGTAAGGTTCTCCATATGTCATAAGCAGTTGTACACATCATAACACATGAAAACTCATTTTTATCTAATACACAAAATAATACATTCATGGCTTTTAAATTATTAGATGCTGCTGCTTTTTGAACATCGGTCCATATGCTTAATTCAATAGTTGGTGCTTCATATTTCTTTTGAGTAGTAGCCCATATTTCTAAACCATTGGCTTCCATAAGAATTATCATATGTGTTGACCAATATGCATAATTAGACCCATTAAATAGAGGTGGACGTCGTATTGATTGACCCTCTTGAAAAATGCTATTAACAATATAACTTGACATATTAAACACAGTGATACAAATACAAGTTACTGTTATTTGTAATAGCCTTACTCTGATTCCAAATGATTGTCTACGATAGGATCGTATAAGTGTCTAAGATATAGTAGGTATTAATATTCTATAGTAGTAAGTAGAAATGATAAAATAAGAGATAATCACACCGATATTCTATCCTGCTTCGGACCTCCTGTCCTAAGTCCAGTTCCGAAGCTCCCTTTCGGCCTTTCAACAATCAACAAAACTGCCCATGCTTCACCCGGAGGAATAGGCTTACAGAAGATAAGTATTCTTGACAATCTTGTGTTCTTTACAACACTGATTTTGACTGACTTGTACAAATTACTCCTATAATCTCCTTGAGTTGATATGAGTATTGAATAACTAGAGAGAATAGAAATATTTCAATGCTTGACTGAAATCTTTTGAGTGTATTTGAGAATAGAGAGTTTTTCAGAAAATATAGAATAGATCTAGAAAGAATAGGTGAATTGAAAACTTGAATCTTTGATCTATTTATAATAAAAAAAAGAGTTTTCAAGAAAGGTTATGATCTTTGAATAAAACTCTTTATTTGAAACGAGATTTTCTTTGGAAAAATCATTTTGAGAAGAAGGGTAAGAGTTGTGACTATTCAGAAATGAAGAGGTGTTTTTTCAAAGTATATGTCGTATGTCAGGACAGACGTCTGTCTTTCTTGGTTAGACGTATGTCCATGTATTCTGATGTTGTTCAGATATATAGACAGGCGTCTGTCGTTAAAAAGACAGATGTGTATGTGTGTAGGAAAAATATCCCGAGACTATCTACAGACCTCTGTCATGTATATGACAGACGTCTGTGCCTAGTCAGGAAGATTTTCCTGCTCTAGTACCAGATGTCTGTTATATACATGACAGAAGTCTAATACTGCAAAAACATATATATGATGTCTCATATGTTGTCGGGGAGATTGTATATCAATTCTAATATAATATACACTGATAATAAAACATATGTGACATTCATGAGTGTTCTTGTAGTCTTGAGTCTTCTCCTTGATTTGATCGGCATAATTATTCAATATATGTGCATATACTTTGTATAATTTGTCATCATTAAAACTGAGGATCTAAAACGGTACACGTTCAGGATGTACTTGCAGAGTTGGGGTCTGCGCGATATCACCCACGGGGGTATACCTTGACTGCAACAGTAGTTTGGCAGTCAGAATTCTATGGAGGTATGGCTTTGGGTGATTTGGTGGTTTGCCTCGCTCATGGAGGGAGGTTGGTCAATACCAAATAAAGGATAATAATCGTCGGATACCTGTCATCGACAGTCAGTGTGATGCAGAAAGACTAGAACTGAACCAAGATACAATTGTCCTTTCACTATCGAGGCTTGGCTGAGGGACATCCAAATTGGATGCAAGATTGGTTGTTAGGGGCACGTCACTTAGCTCTTGATGAAGTCTTTCACTAGTTGAGGGAGGGCCATAACCAACATTAAAAAGCAGATCATACTGAATATTTGTATTGTAGGCCCTTAAAGGCGGGCCTATACAGATATGTAAAAGCTCCCGATCGAGTTTCGTGCATTGGATGCAACCCTATTACAGGACTCAGATTATAGTAGACAGAATGAATGTGTGAGGATCTAGATACATGCATGACTACTCTGGGTGGTGTATCGTAGACGGTAGGGCATTACTTCGTGTCAAGACCGAGCTTGGCGGAGAAGTTTGGATATGGAGATCTGTACGTCGCTTTGGTGTAAGATGAGAGTTGCATAAGTTTCCATGGCATGATTGCGTAGACCGTGCGAGAGGGTACCATGGGAGGTACCTTGATATTAGGGGTGGCTACATATCTGTTATATTATGTTAGTCTACTAGGAGGTAGATGGGTATGGCGTGAGCATAAAGCCTTGAGTGCTATTAACCAAAAAACTTAAAAAATAATTAACATAACCAAACGTTATATATAGGGTTATTTTAGATTGTGTAATTTAGTCCAGTCACCAGAACTTGTGTTCTGACCCCCCCTCCTCATAAATCCCTCACAGGTTAGGTTTATGACAGAGATATGATAGCTTTTTATACTGGTTCGTCAGTATTATTACTATGGTAAGATTATATTTGATGATATCATATTTTATCCATTCCACTATGAGATGTTTTCTAAGCTCTGATATACTTTATATCTTTGTCTTTTCTGCAGGATACCAGACAAGCCAATTCGAGTTTTGATAGATTGGGTTTTTGAAAATTATTGGTCTATTGGGATTTGTGTTGTTATAGTAGTGGCGCCTGAGGCAAGACTCAGACACCTTTGATTGCTGTGCAGAGACGGTCTTGGCGCAAGAAGGCGGAGGCACGTTCTTTCCCTTGTCCTAATCGCGCGCATTCTTCCATTATATTGCGTAGCAATCTCGATCTATTGCTTGGTCAACCTTGATTGTGCCGATCTTATTTCTTGTCGGGAATTTCATTTGGAGGGACCATGGTGACATGTAGACTCGGAACTCTGCAAGGAAGGGATGTCCAAAGAAGATGTTGTACGGAGAGATGATGTCGATAACCACGAAGGTGAGTATTCGGACCCGGCTCCGATCCCCCTTCTCCGAGTTCTATAGGTAGGTCGACCATGCCTACTGGGTGATTGAAAGTTCCGTTGAAGCTATGGATCGTAGGATGGCAGAATTTCAAGTCCTTGGCCTTAAGTTTCATCTGATCATTGGCCGCCTTGAAGATGATGTTGACCGAGCTTCCTAAGTCGATAAAGATTCTTTGGACTAAAGATGATCCGATCTGAGAAGAAATGACGAGAGGGTCAATGGTTGGGATATCGATTCCCATGGAATCTCTCTCACAAAAGACAATATTGTCCTGCATTGTCTTCTGGAGCTTGGCGGGGACGGACTCATCCAAAGTCGAGCAAGCATCGTAGGTAGCATGATTCATAGAGTTGGCGTACTCCTCCATCTTACGAAAGTTGTCATGTGTGGGGTGAGGTCCACCATAGATAGTATTGATCACGGTTCCATGTGATCTTTGGTTGGATGACCCTGGGGCCGCGTTTGCAGGAGCTGGAAGTGCGGGCGTGGGAGGGCCCATAGCTGCTGCAGAAGGAGTGGGATCTTGAACATACTATTCTAGGCATTTCTCTCCGATGAGTTTTTCGATCGCATCCTTGAGGTGGCGACAGTCGTTAGTGTTATGCCCATACATGTCATGGAATCTGTAGTAAATGCCGGAGTTTCTCTCGTGGTCAGTGGATTCCTTAGTGTTGGGCTTCTTATACTGGAGAGTATTACAGGTTTCCAAGTAGATGGCCTCCATATCTTGATTCAATGCAGTGTAGGTTCCGTACTTCTGGCAACGGCCGTGCTTCTTGGGATCCATTGGATCCTGGTTGTTGTTGTGACCGCCTTGTTTATCGTTGTTCGGTTTAGGCTTGTAGGGCTGCTTCTTTAACCTTGTCGGAGGATTCTCCGGCCTGTTTTCCTTTGTCATTGTCGTCGACGGTGTCAGCCTGTGGATTGTTGGGGTGGTTTCCCCGAGAAGCTCGATTACGTATTGCTTCCTCTTAGAACAAGAACTGTCCAGCCTTTTCGTAAAATTCCTCTAGGGTCTTAGACTGTTTTTTGTCGATCTAGGCTCCAAATTGGGAAGTAGGAAGGACGCCTTTGGCAAGTTGGAATAGCACGGTGTGAGGCTCCGGATCGTCGACCTCGGCGAGGGTGGTATTGTATCATGCCAAATAGCTTTTGAGAGATTTTGCAAGACCTTGGTAAAGATTGGATAAGGTAATGGCGTTCTTCCATATTGGAATGTGCATTCTGAACTGCTTAACCAATTATGTGGCCAGCTGACCGAAGTTGTTGACAGATTGGAGTGGAAGACGGGAGAACCAAAACAAAGTTGTGCCAGACAAGAAGAATGGGAAACACTTGCATTTGACTGCATCGGTAGCTCAACTAGAGCCCATTTGCCACGAATAGCGATTTAAGAAGGCATAGGGACCAGTCATGCCATCATAGAGTGCCATTTGTGGCATGTTGAAACGTCAGGGCCACTCGGCCTCTTGCATGATCCTAGTGAAGGGATTACGCCTCAAGTGGGTTTCCTATGAGTCATTGGCATTCCCTCGCATATCTCACATGATCCTTCGAACCATGTCGGGGAGATACGCGGGATGGGGGTCTTTTTGCGGAATCCATTGGTTTTGGCGAACTTCGAAGTTCTATTCGGTGGGTGCCTTCTGTGATGCACATCAGGATCGTCCTCCTCCATGTCGTCGACATTGATGGCCTGGTTTTGCTATGGATGGTGAGGTCGAGCAGGCCGGTGTGCATCCTGGTCCGAAGGGAATCGGGGTTGCTGGGTTGCCGAAAGCGTAGGCCCCAGGTTCTGAGCGACGACAGTTGGGTTCTGTCGAGGAGGGGGTCGGTTACTCGGACCCAGTTCGTTATTGATTACCAACCGGGAGCGATCACAATATTGTGTTCCCCTGTTGTAAGTGACAATGGTTCGATCACTGATTCCATTTCCATTGTCGTTACCGTTAGTATGATCGTTGGAACGGACAACGACGTTATTTAGAGGTTGAACGTCGTTCTTTGATGTGGGTCCCTTGAATCGGAAGAAGAGGTTTCCAATATAGGGCGCCACGATCGGGCGTTGTTCTGAGCAAGCTGAAGTCAAGCGACGATGCGTTGACTGTCTTCAAGCTGACACATAAGGTCGATGTTATTTTTCAATGCTTGGTTGAGTTCAAGAGCTGTATTTTCATACTTCTTATTAAGCGCATAAAGTTGCGCTTGAGTCGTAGGAGCTTCGGGGTCCATGGGTGGAAGAAGATCCATTTCAGTCGGGTTCTCTTCCGCTTGAGGTTGCTGAGAAGTACCAACATCAACTACAGTAGACTGGATGTGCGTTTGATTCTTTGTTCGTTTAGCCATCGTAAGCGGACTTGGCGGTAGGTTATAGAAGGAACCAAAAACGCGACGAAGTCGAGATGGGAGTTTGCGACAAAGAAACAAATCTAAGTTCTCTTCGTGAAAGCACCAGAATGTTAATTGCAACAAATGTTGTAACACCCAAAGATTCTCTGTTACTTAGAGAATTACGTTTCGCATTGAAAAATAAGTGCAGAATGCAGTAAATAACACAGTAGATTTATAGTGGTTCTGTCCCGTGAGGGGCCTACGTCCACTTTGGAAGAGTTGATGATATTTTATTGATGATAATGAGTTACAAGCGTAGAACTATGTTATGAGATTCCTTTACAAATATCTCTAGGTATTTTGATGTTATATTTATCATATGTGACTATTAGGAAAAAGTAACTTTTATACTTCTTCTTCCTCAAAGCAAGGATGCCATTAAAGAAGTCACCTGGAGCTCTCAAGAGGTGTCAAATCAGCCAATTTCCCACTCCTTTAATGAATGAGATTGGGGGTATTTATGGTGGAAGGGTTATGTGGAAGTAGGTAGGATTTGGGGACCACACAGCAGAAAATCACATCAAAGGATCGTGCATGCCATAAAATCGCATCAAACTATGATATTTAGTGGAAAATCACATCCCTCACCTGGAGTGCGATATGGTTTGGCTCGCACCCCGTTGGTATGCACACATTGCATCCTTTGGATGTGACATCATCGCATCCTGTGGATGCGATGTTGTCGCATCCGGTGGATGCGATTCCATCGCGAGGTCATTGCTACCTAGGGATTCGACATCATCACATCCTAGGGATGCGATGGGAGTGGTTCGGCCTAGATGATTCGGGGTGGTTAACATGATGCGAGCCAAGTGACGCGGTGGTTTGTTGTACGATGCGAGGCAGGGTGTTGTGAGGCCAACACACGCTTGACCCTTTCCTACGCTTGAACCTTCGGCATCTTGGTGGCACTTCAAGCTTTGGTGCAATGCGACGCGTAGGGTCGGGTGGGTCTTATGTACTTCTGGGAACCGGCCAAAAATGCCAATTAACAGTAAGGCATAGTTATTCTTGATGCGTTCCCTACTCCGCGATCTTGAGAAACTAACGAAGCAAGGAATGCATGGGGAATCCTTACGCATTCCTTACACCAGTTTTTTCTATCATATGGAAGCTAGGCAGTGTAGGTATTCTCTACGCATTCCTTATGCCACCATGATCTTGGAAAACCAATGGCGTAACAAATGAGTAGGGAATCCCTATGCCTTTTTGCTCCTGCTAGCTAATTGATTAAATATTATGCATCGTCGGGAGTTCGTTGGTAATTCTTTATGCTTTACCTATGGCATGCCTATGTTTCTTCGATTTACTGGCGCTGTGCTTACACAATGTAGGTATGGCATAAGAAATTTTATGTTGGAAAATCGACCTTTTTAATAACTGTCAATTGGTTATGGTGACGGTATGCTAATGGTATATGCTAAAAGGTACTCGTAACCGTTAACAAAATAGCCCTAGTTAATTTCATTGTATAACATTTATTCCCCATCAGTGAGGAGTGTCTAGCCAACTTAACCATCGTGTTATCTTTATCTATTCATAAACTAATTAAATTATATAGTACATAAAATTAGTTCAATTTTTCAACCTAACTTGAAAGCTTAGAAGAATTCATAGGCAAGAAGGTAATTATCTTCCTCACCATATCATACCCAATATGAAAATTCTACCGAGCATTGTTACCAAAGATAGGCAACCCATCAATCTCTACATGGCCAGACAAACCAACCAATCTGGACTAGGCGTTGTATATGCGTTATAAGCCCCCATCACCAGACTCACACCACCTTCAAAGCTAAACGTTATAGCTAGAAAATCATCCTGGAACTCTCCCTGTAACAGTAGAATGTGTTACCATGATCCATAGTGATCGGAATCCCAATAATGGTAGAAAATTCTCTAGCTAGTTGGCTCAGCACATTTTCCTTCAACAGCGTGACTTTTGTGCCTGATTGGAAGAAAATGTTTTCTTTTGCGATGGGCAAAAATTTGAACTTATTGTCCTTCCTCCTATCGATATGCTTTCAAGGTTTACTGAATAGATCAATGGGTTGACTAATGTAGTGGACATTGCGTTTGGACCACTGATTATGGATGCGTCGCCAAAGTGTATGGTGCTGGAGGATGACCTTTGGTGGAAGGGACCAGTCAGTAGGAGAATTTTCCTTTATTTTATCCGCATCAAAATACGATGTTTGGTATTGAGACTGAGTTGTCGTCAGTTGTTTCAAATGTTGTTGTTTCACTAGAGAGAGTACCTACAATCTGTTGTTGTAAAGATTTATTTATATTCCAATAGTCCGATTGAAGAGATACAGTAGTGAATTCCAAAAGAGAACCTTTGAGACACCCTAACTATGATAGTTGTATCATGTACTTGAAGGAAGGTACACCCCCATAGATGTTTTCTATGATTGGAACAGTACTAGTGGAAGAGATAAGTCAAATTACTATCATGAGGAGTTCGCATATGTATTTGAACTAGTGACAGGTTTGTCCCCAAAGAGACCCGCGAGTTTAGAATCGATCTTGTACTCAAAGCAAACAAGTAAGTAAACCACCTAGTCAGATGGAAATGAATGAACCAAAGGTGTAACTAGATGTAAGGAAAGATTTTCATCCGTCCATGCAGTTCCCATGGGGTGCTTCTACAGTGTTTGTAAAAAGATCGATGGACTGCTAATAATTTGTATCGAGTACCAAAAGCTCAATGAGAAAGCCATGAAGAAAAAGTATCCTTTGTCATGAATTGATGATTTATTCGATCATCTAAGTAGAGATAATGTGTTTTATCAATTGGACTTAGCTACTTGTTTAAATAATTTAGAGTAATAGAAGAGAGCATTCCACTGACAGTATTTCATACCAAATATGGATTGTACAAATGGATGGTTATTCCATACGGATTAATAAATGCGCTAGCTTTTTGTTGATTTGATGAACTGAGTGTTTCGGAAACATTTGGATAAAATCATTCATGTTTTTATTGATGATACATTGGTATATTCCAAGGATGAGAAAGAGCACAAGACACACCTTTAGATTCTGCTGGAGACTTTGCCAAAGCATCAGTTGACGGCCAAGTTTTCCAAATGTCACTTTTAGGAGAAGGAAGTAAAATTTATTAATCATGTTTCTTCAGAAGAAGGTTTGTATGTAGATCCAACAAAGGTAAATGCCATTAATAGTTGGAAGAGGCCAGGGGGTCTTACTGAGATCAGAAGCATTCCCAAGTTGGCTAAGTACCATCGAAGATTCATTAAGGATTCCTCGTGGATAACGATACGCTCACTAAGCTAACCAGACAGGATTTTAACTTTGTTTGGCTTGATATGAGTGAGAAAGCATTCCAAAATATAAAGCGCTTGTTCACCAATTCTCATGTATTGGTGGTGTCGGATGGAAATCAAGATTTAGTTGCTTTTATAGACGCTTGCGGAACAACGCTTGGAGTTGTTCTTATGCAGAAGGGAAGGTTATTGCTTATGCTTCCAAATAGCTAAGATTATATGAGGTAATATGCCAAACTCGTTATTTGGAATTAGCTTTCATTGTCTTTATATTGAAGATTTGGCGACACTACCTACAAGGAAAAAGGTTTGAGCTATTCACAGACCATAAGTCTTTAAGATATCTATTATCTCAGAAGAAATTGAACATAAGGCAACAAAGGTGGTTGGATTTCTTAGAAAGCTATAACTTTAATAATGAGCATAAGCTTAGAAAAAGGAATAAGGTTGTTGATGCCAATAGCAGATAGCATCGAGAGACGGTGTTAGCTAGGTGGATCAAAGGAAGGACTAAGAAGCTTAAACTATATGTGATATAGGAATTAGGTCAATAGCCAGCTCGAGCAGAAGCATGCCATTGGTATCATGTTCAGAAGTTCGATCGGTTTTGATAGAGAGAATCACTTCTACGCAAGGGGAGGATTTGGTTTTATTCGAGATGATTAGGGGACTTCGAGTTGGAGCGAAAAGCAGCAACTTAAAGGATTTTGTTCTTGACCATAATAGTTGGTTATGTAAGAAAGAAAGATTGTGCATCCTAGATGTTGTTGACCTCCGAAAGTAAGTACCTAAGGAGTGTCATCGTTCTAAGTTTTTGATACACCTCGGAGGTACCATGTAACAACCCGCATTTACGTATCGGAAGATCGTAAAATAATTTATTTTATTCCCTGAGGGTTGGATCATTCTCATATTTTAATATGTTGCATATGGGGATGTGAGACATATCCATAATTTTTATCAATTTTGTTTGTAACCATTTTTCCCATGTCAGTCTTGTACAGGGAATAACTTTTGACTCAGGTCAAATCAGGTGTTGAGACCTGTTCCATTGGAAAGGAAACGATGATTCTCTTTCCGTAGAGTGGTCACATTAAAGTTTTGGTTCAGCGATTTGGGAGGAATCGCTGTTTTAAGGTTTACAGTTGGTTGTTCAGGTTTTGAAGGCCTAAATGGGCTGATTTGGAGAGGCCTGTAACAACCCGAATTTTAACAACGTGTTAAGACAAGAATCAAGGCAGAATTAAATTATAAAATCTGAATCAGGATAAACGGGTTGCGCCATTGCGTTCGTCTCGGAAAAATACGCGAAATAGAGTCCGAAATTTCGTAAATCGGAGTCCGTATGACCCAGTTAAGGCCCAACGAAGTTTCACGAAAATTCAAATCCGAAAACAGATTTGAAATTCAGCCCAGAAAGAGAAGGCGGGAAAATTCCCGCCAGACACACAGGGTGTCGACCCCAGGGGGTCGACATGTGTGTCGACCCTGGGGTCGACCCCCCCTCCAGGGGGTCGACATGGGTGTCGACCCCTGGGTCGACCCCCCCCCCTGTAGAACTCCGACCTAGTGCACCTGCTTGTCATGTTGGCTCGGTTTTGGAGGCTTGTGATGATTTTTGAGGGTTCAGATCTATCCTAGGGTTTATCCTACGGCCTAAACTACTCCTAATCTCTATAAAAAGACCCCTAAGCCTACCATAAACCCTCACAAATCACTCATGCCACGAAGTGCTGCCCAAATGCCAAGTGATCATGGCCTACTTCTCCAACTCCAAGGGCTTATGCATTCAAATCGGGTTCAAATCAAAAGGTGCAAGCTTCCTACATCAAATCGAGGGTAGATCAACGTTGCTATGCGAGTTTCATGACGCTTCTTCAATAAAGGAGCCACCTTTCTTCGTCAGGACGATGCATGATCCTTCCCTAAGCCTCGCTATGTAAGCTCTAGCTACTTCTAGATCTAAACGGTAGTTTTAATGATGGCATGGAATAAAACGAGATTAAACTAAGTATGCTAGCCTATATGAACCTTGTCATGCCTCTTTTGCTTGAACCTATAACTTTTGGCTATGCTTAGCGACTAAATCATGCTATTCATGTTACGATTAACCTAGTTTATCTTGCAAGTTTGAATCTTTATCTATGTAATGCTAGCATGAACCTTTGGGAACCATTTGACTTGTGAAACATTGGCAAAGACTTGACTTTGGGGCTTATGCATGTAAATGAACAAAAACCCCTTATGATGCTATGCATATTTTATGGCCAAATCCCGTTATGATACTATGCATGTTTGTGGCCAAAAACCCCTTATGATGCTATGCATATTTTGAGGCCAAATCCCGTTATGATACTATGCATGTTTGTGGCCAATCCCTACTTGGCATCGTGCATGTTTTGAGGCCAATATGTAGCATAGTATCCTTACTATGTGGACTCACTTTTACTTGGGTTGGAAACACGATTTGGGTAGGATAGACGAGCGTGATTATGACACGGAAATTTGATATGAGATTCCATGAAAATATGACACTCATGATACACCTAAATGGGGACATGACATGTGGGGTAAACATGGGACTTGAAACTAGACACCGGGGTTGTAAGTGTAATATGACACTAGACCAAACATGAAAGTGGCCAACTCGAGGTTGGGTTGAGTTTGTAGCATAAATCTACCCGGACCCGCCCGGCTTAACTAGTGGCTACAAACAATAGGATCCAATGTGAGAAGTTGGTCATGTCGCGCTTAAGACCCGAGGTTAGACTAGGTTGTGGTGTAAAACTACCCGGTACCGCCCGGCTTAACTAGTAACCACAACAAGGTCTAATGTGAGAGGTTGAGAGTGCATTAATTAAATTAATGCCACATGATAAGGTTAAGTAAATTCGACTAATGACACTTAACCGATATGACACGAATGGGTAGGTTAAGTGGGACCGGGCTTGATTTCTTAATGACACTTAACCATACAAGACAATTAGGGAATGGGGTTAAGTAATTCACACTTAACTAATCCGACTTGGTAATTAGATGGGGTTAAGTAACCTATACTTAACTAATCTAAACACGGTAATTTGATGGGGTTAAGTTAAGCACTTAACCAATCTAAAATGGGTAATTCAATGAGGTTAAGTAACCAATACTTAACCAATTTAACATGATAATTTAATGGGGTTAAGTAACTTATACTTAACCAATTATACATGATGACTTGATGAGGTTAAGTAACCTACACTTAACCAATCTAATATGTGGACCTGGTAGGGTTAAGTCACAAGACCTTTTAAATTAGGCTTAACCATTGTAATACGATTAGTGGATAGGGGTAAGTTAACCTATACTTAACTAATCCGACTCGATAATCTGATGGGATTAAGATAATCTATGCTTAATCAATCTAACATGATAATCTGATAGGGTTAAGACAAATAAATGCTTAACCAATTTATTTTGATAGGGTTAAGTCATGAGCTTCTTGGTATACTTAACCAACTTGTAGGGCTAAACCTTGAACTTAAATACTTAGCCAATCTTGACATGATTCGTAGGCGGGCTAAGTCATGAACCTGAATAACAACACTTAACCCAATATACAAAACCCTAGTGAGAGGAACTAGGTAGAAAATCGCGGTTAATCAAGGGTAACGGGGAAGAGAAGCTAAGTGGTAAACCTTAGTTAAGGATAACTAAGTAATAATTCTTAGCCAAGGACATGGGACTAGTTCATAAATAGATGAGTAACCTGATACGGTAGGTCATCGCTTGGTATACGAGGAGGAGCAACTTATCTGACTTGGATAAAAAGCTCCAACGAACTGGGTGACGAAGCGGTAGCTTCGGGAGACGTGAGGGTACTCTTGGTACCCCTCTGTGAGGTGGCAGGTGGTCCATGAAACCCGCCCCCACAGAGGTTAAGATCTGCGGTAGAAGAGCCAAGAGTATGCCTTGTGTGAAAACCCGTAACTTCCCCGTAAAGGAAAGCGTGGATAGTTCGAGAACAAGCCACAACAGAACGCAGACGGAAGAACATTTCATTGTATATTACAACAATGCATCAGATTACAAGAATATACGGAGTATAAATGAATATTACACGGAAACATCAGAGATTTAAATTACATTTAAATACATAGCAGCGGAAAATAATACAATACACAACTAGAAGAGATATACGGATACAAAGCTTTCCGGATATCGTTCCAGCTGTAAACCAGGATCCTGTGAATATAAATCTGCAAAACCAAAACTACTAGCTGCCCATGTCAAAATAGGGGCACCCAGAGTTTAGGTTAAAACAATAAACTCCAGGTCAGTCATGGGACTGGTGTGAGAACTAAAACAGTTATTTATCTTTATTTTTAACGTTCGGTAAATCAAGGGACCACGCCGTATAGCACGGAACGGGTTTTCTCCCAAGAATACCAGTGCATAAAACAAACAGCGCAATGCTAAATAAAGAAAAATGAAGCTGTTATAAGACCCAGGTCCTATCACACAATGCAACGCAAGCCGGGGGATAGGGTTTTCCCTTATAACAGCCAAAGAATGCTTGATACGTTTTAAAACAAATCATTTGATACTATTATCAGTGTATAGCGTATAAAACAATCTTCGAATCATAAATATCAATCATAGATGGCATGGGTACCATATATCATGTCGCCATACTAGTTCTACAAATAAAACCGCAAAATCACGTATTTGGGAATTGGATTTCCATCTATGAACCGAGGCAAAAGATATTCCTCAACCGATTCGAGACTCTCTAGCCCGAGCCTCAGGCAAGTACTCAGTCAAACCTTTGGATCGTCAGGGCCGGTCCACCGATGTGGATTAAAATGCCTGAACACTGCGTTTCCCCACCCTTTGGGGCGTAAATGAGCCAACGAATGACTCCATCGGACCCGAATCGTCCGATCAAACCGAGGCGCCTCGCAACAGCAACAACCACACAGGTGAAAAGTATATAAATGTCAGGGCTGGTAGGTCACTAACACCACCCTAGCTAGAAAGAAACGCATGTCCTCCCTGAGGTCCTTCTCCCGTTTTTGGTTCACCCCCGGGGTGCGAGGCTCGCGAATTCAACACTACACAAAGCTATGCCACACAGGCTGTGCTTTGATCATCACCACAAGACTTTGCTTTTCAACAGAAGCCTCGATCAATTGCCACTTAGGCATGCCACACAGGCAATTCACTCCATGCGTTTGATATCCATCAATATATAACCCCTGAGCTCGTACGTCTCAGAGAAGGGCGTTAAGCAGGAGAATAAATTCTCCGCCGCCAAACAGATATATATTTAGTAGAGATCGATCGCACGGACTAAAATCCAACGTCAGACACACAGTCCATTTACAAGTCCGTTTTGGGTCTGAACGAAACCGGAGGCACCTAGTACCCCGCATATCCATCGATCTCCAAGTACATCTGGACGGTCACCAACTGTTTCCATCTTCTTGGGTGTACAACCTGTAACACCCCGTGTATTCTATAACCGTGAAAGTCATAAATTAAAGTTTAATTAATTTTAAATCAAAGAACTAAGGGAAACGGGATACGCCATTGCGTTCGTCTCGGAAAAATACGCGAAATAGAGTCCGAGTTTTCGAAAAACGAAGTCCGTATGAAGAAGATATAGCCTCCGGAAGTTTCTGAATTAAGTTTAAAAATTCGAACAGCTCAGAAAAACAAGTTTAAAATTAAAAATCGGGCCAATTGGCCAAGGCGGGAAAACTCCCGCCTAATGCACCCAGGTCGACTGGGCTGTCGACCTGGTCTAGCCAGGTCGACAGGGCTGTCGACCTGGTCCAGACCCAGGTCGAACCCAGTCCACCCTGGCTGGCCTAGTCTATGTTGGTCGATTTTCAGAAGCATGCTTTGTCATTAGGGCTAGGTGGCAGGATCTAATTGGTCTCTCTTTCGAATGAATGGCTACGATCAATCCAAGCAACATCGCTGGTCCTAATCAGTTCATAAACTCTATAAAAATGACCCTAGACTCTACCTAACCTAAGTCTCTAACACAATTCTCTAGCCTCCATTGCTCTCTTCTTCTAATTAGAAATAAAAATGGCGTCGCTACTCTGCTAGAATCAAAACTAGAAGTCAATCAACATCATCCTAAATTCAAATTTGAGATAAAAGCTTCTGCAACAATTCTGTAACAACTAAAGTTCTTTCTTTAATCCAATCAAGGCAAGTACAGTTATTTTCCGCTATAAACGTTAATTATAATTTTGATATGTTTTTAATTCTGAATCTGAGATTGTATATATATTCTCTTCTGTCAGATCTGTTTTTCTGTGACTGTTCTGTATCCCTTTTCTTCTTTTCTGTTTCTATAGTCAGGCTACCACGAGCCTGTGCCTAATCTCATAAGAGATGAACGTATGAACGCAAATTTTGGGATGAATGATGCGAAATTTGACAAGACTGAATTGAATGTATGACTTTAGGTCTGAGGCATAAAATATATTGGACATGTGACTTGGGATTGGATGCATAAATTTGACTATGAACATATAATTTATATATGTTGTATGCATAGTGTATGTTGTAATTTAGATCTGTAATTAATTAGAAAAAAAGATGAGCATATGTTGTAAACTAGATTTGGATCTATGCATATTCTATGATAGAAGAAAAGAGGAACCATTGTATGATTACATATGATTTGAGACTTTGGACAAAATGCATATAAAAGTCAAGATCTGATTTTTTTTAGAAGATATGATTTAAAGATTTAGAATGTTGGGTATATTTTGCATTATGATTCATGACTTGAAAAGAAGAAGGATATGGAAAGTTAGGTGTAAAGATTTACATTAATTAGGATATATATTATTGTGATTACACCTAAATAGGAATTTTTGGGTATATGGCATGCATTGTAATTAATGATTATATTTGGTATAATTTACATGTAAAATGCTAGTTTAACAAAAATTAGAACATGTGTTATATGGTAAATTGTGTCCATATTCTGCGCTATGTAAATTTATGCAAACATGGAATATATGTTCATATTGTGAATCATGACAATTATGTAGGCATATGAATTTAGGCCAATTTATGATTAGGCAAGGCATGTAAATAGAACCTTTAGAAATATTAAATTTGCTAAATCGGCTAATTTGCTAAGTTGCCTAAAACTGCTAGTTCTGTTATATTGCATAGACTGTTAATTAGATTGAAATGCCAAATCTGTTAAATTTGTCTGTTGAGATGCCTAACCTGTTATATGCCAAAATCTGCTAAGTTGCTAAATCTATTAAATCCGTTAAGTCATATAATCTGGAAAAATCTGCTATCTGCTAAAATCTGTTATCTGCTGTGTTGATATAATCATCCTGTTATTGATATAATCTGAATTGGCATATATATATATATATATTGGGCGTGCGCATAAACGGTAAATTATTAATTAATTGGCCGCAAAGATAAACATGGCTAACTCGAGGTTAGAATGAGTTTGCGGCGTAATTCTGCCCGGAACCGCCCGGCACATCCAGTGGCCGCAAATAATAGGTTCTAATGTGAGAAGTTAGTCATAACCTGCTTAAGACACGAGGTTAGGTCTGGCTTGTGGCAGAAGTCTGCCCGGAACCGCCCGGCCCATCCAGCGGCCACAAGCTAGCGACCTAATGTGAGAGGTCTGGGCATTAATAATTCATTAATGCAAATCTAAGATAAGAATGACGTCTAAAACGTATTGGGGAAAATAGGGATAAACCAACGGGATTAATAGGTGTAGTAAACCCGTCCAATACAAAGTTAGACAAATCTGAAAAATCTGTACATCTGATCCGTTAGTCTGAAAACTTGTTAACTTAATTTGTGAACTAGTAAATCTGAATCCTGTATGTCTGAACTTGTAAACAAATAAATCTGAAATCTGTTAGTCTGGGGACACAAGGTTAGGAGGGGAATTACTTGTGTCATCTGTTGTTTGGGACCCATATTAGTCAGTAACCCTTTCTGGTATCAAAACTTTGACCCAACAGTAGGTAGGGTCCGGGCGCGCTTATTGAACTAATTATAAGTGGTTCATTCTGATAATGGCGAGGGGTGTTGATGGTGCGTTCCAACCGGGTCATGTGCGTGCATGGATCCCGGTCTGCCTCTGAGGATGTAAGACGCCGTGACATCTGTAAATAGGTCTGTGCCAATTGGTTGTCACTTTAGGGAGTGATACACCCTACTGTGGGGCCGACACAGGATATTTATGTATTAGGGAGCCGATCGCTTGGGGTAGGGTTTTAGGGTACGCTTAGTTCTGTCTGTTTCTGTTGGTACCGTCTGTTTCTGTTGGGTGGTAACACCTGTCTGTTTCTGTGTGGTACCGTCTGTTCGGGTGGTAAAGGCCCATTACTAGTGTACACCTAATTCTACATTCTGTTTCCGTAGGGATAAATCTATTTCTGGTTCTGTCTGTTTCTGATCGGGTAGTAAAGGCCCATTATCAGCATTCTGTTTCTGTTAAAATATTCTGTACCCGTTCCTGCTTCAATTTAGACATTAGGGTGGCACCTAATTCTGCTATATTAGTATTAGTGCAGAGAAGTGTAAAACAATAGTTTATATCATTCTGTTTTTCTGTTATATCTGCTACACCTGTTACAGTTATCTCACATCCAGTTTTATGTTCATATCATATTATTATTATCTGTTCATATGCTGAAAGTCACTGGACTTGCCAGACTTTTTGTCTGACCCTTGTTGTTTCGCCTCCTTTCTTCCGTTTCCCCCCCAGGTTATCCAAGGAGGGAAAACTTTAGCTTGACCCGGATTTCTCTTTGCTTGAAGTGCTTAAAGTATGGCTTGGCTCTGTATAGCTTCCGTTCCATGGGGATTATGATTTTAAAACCATGCATTTTGAAGGCTTTTGTACAAGACTGATATTTTGTACTTGAATTCTGAAATTGAAAGGATGTAACCATATTAATTTCTGTTTCCGCTGTAATAAAGTTAAAAAATTTCAAGTACTATTTTATCTGTCTTGTAAGTTTCTGTTCTGTTTACTAAAATGCTCCACCAAAGTTAAGGCATTCCCTTTTGTGAGTGACCTTAACGGAGGTGGGGTGTTACACTTGGTATCAGAGCTGAAGGTTACCAGATTTTATAAAAAGTTTTGAAAATTATTTTCAAAAAAGGTTTTGAAAGGAAGTATTTTCAAAAAAATAAAGCTTATTTTGAAAAACATAATCCCCAAGAGCCATATATCTTTCTTTCAGTCCTTTTTGTATTGAACCTTTCCTTTTTCATTTCAGCATGTCTGAAGCATCTGAGATACCAGAGGGTGTTCATGTACCCGGTTGGTTTCGTCAATATCTTGAGGCTAGGACCGCCGCTGCAGGTCCAGCAAATGATCCCCCTCTTCCACCCCCTCCTCGTGCAATTGCTTTCTCAAAGATCTGTAGAGATTTTAGGGCCATGGGTGGGAAGGATTTCAAAGGAACTGAATCATTCGTAGAAGCAAGGAATTGGCTCAAAGAAACTGAGGATCTATTCGTTATCTTCGAGGTGGACGATAGGCAGAAGGTACAGTTGGCAGTATGGCTGCTCAAAGACGAAGCTTCCTACTGGTGGGAAGTCACTAACGCCGAGAGGCCGGTTGAGACATGGATGGATTTCAGAACAAGGTTTGAGACAAAATTCCTCTCGCAAGCTGAACGAAGTTTACAATTGGAAAAGTTCTTGTCTCTTAAGCAAGGAAGTATGACGGTCAAGGAATACGTCAACCAGTTCAACCAACTAGCAAGATTTGGATTGGATTTAGTCAACACTCAGCATAAAAAGGCTCTCCGCTTTGTTAAAGGATTGAATGAGCCACTGCACAGCCTAGCCATGACCCATGTACCCATGGGAGCAACTTACGAGAAATTGGTGGATATGGCACTACTGCATGAGGAAGGCAAGGGCCCGAAAGAGACAAAGAAGGAAGAACCACAGAATAAGAAAGCGGGGCCCAAAAAGGAAACACAAAAGAAGGATGAGAAGTCTGAAGATAAGAAGGGGAAAAAATGCTTTACTTGTGGGAGCTCAACTCATCTGAACAAGGATTGCAGAAAAAGGAAGGGCGCTTGCTTCAACTGTGGGGAGATGGGACACTTCACTAGGGACTGCCCGAAGAGACGAGGACAAGGAGGGCAGGCGAACACTCTTGAGGCTAGTGGCTAGGATAGAAATAGGAAAATTTCTATAGTAGGTTTAATTTCTTTATCTGATTATGGAGTTAAGACTTTTTCTGATTCTGGTATTTTGATTTTGTAATCGATACTCTGCACTTTAATACTAGTATTAGTTCTGAATTCCGCTATAGACTCGGACCCATAAGGGTTATGGATCATCTGTTTGAAATTGGGGTTTGAGGGATATCTGTGTTAGGCGTCAAGTATGACGCATACATTCTGAGTTTTCGTGGGGTATGATTTTATCATGCTTAGCTTCCTAAGAATTATTAGGGAACCTGATCTGTACCAGTAGTCTGTAAATGTCTAAATACTTTTTATAGGATTTCCAGTTTTGACATTGTCTAAAGTCCTCTGGGTGTCAATTTGATGTTGGTTTCGGTCTTTGGGGCCGATACTTAGAACCCATGTCTAATGGGAACCAAATTTTCGTTCTATCTGTACTCGCTTCCATCATTCGACTGTATCCTATCGATCGAATATTTGAACTTTAGGTAGAAACTAATGGGTGTAAACATGTGTTTGAGACATGTTATGTTTGATGTTTGCAAGTGGATGCAAGTGGATGCAAGTGGTTGCTAGTGGTTGCCCGTGGATGCATATACACACACTAGGCACTAGATCGGCTCGAAAACACTCTCATACTGCGTATGGATGGGTGAGCATTTTTCAATTCTTGTGGATGCAAAATGGTTGATTCAGCACATGGATGTTGCATTTGAGTGAATGATTGTGCACTCATATAGAAATAATATATATCATTAGAATTCTATTGCATACATGTTGGACTCATGGCACTGACATAATTCGCATTAAGGAGGTCAACTGAATCAGTAGACCGCCTGATCTTTGCATTAGATAAGGAACATATACACACACTTTTGCATATGTTCATACAACATTAGAAGTTTTCTAAGGACAATGGATGCTTGTGGATGATGGTTGAGTAGATGGGTGATTGGATGGTAGGACAGATTCTTCTTAACTTGAAGATTTCGGGGACGAAATCCTTTTAAGTGGGGGAGAATGTAACACCCCGTGTATTCTATAACCGTGAAAGTCATAAATTAAAGTATAATAAATTTGAAATCAAAGAACTAAGGGAAACGGGATACGCCATTGCGTTCGTCTCGGAAAAATACGCGAAATAGAGTCCGAGTTTTCGAAAAACGAAGTCCGTATGAAGAAGATATAGCCTCCGGAAGTTTCTGAATTAAGTTTAAAAATTCGAACAGCTCAGAAAAACAAGTTTAAAATTAAAAATCGGGCCAATTGGCCAAGGCGGGAAAACTCCCGCCTAATGCACCCAGGTCGACTGGGCTGTCGACCTGGTCTAGCCAGGTCGACAGGGCTGTCGACAGGGCTGTCGACCTGGTCCAGACCCAGGTCGAACCCAGTCCACCCTGGCTGGCCTAGTCTATGTTGGTCGATTTTCAGAAGCATGCTTTGTCATTAGGGCTAGGTGGCAGGATCTAATTGGTCTCTCTTTCGAATGAATGGCTACGATCAATCCAAGCAACATCGATGGTCCTAATCAGTTCATAAACTCTATAAAAATGACCCTAGACTCTACCTAACCTAAGTCTCTAACACAATTCTCTAGCCTCCATTGCTCTCTTCTTCTAATTAGAAATAAAAATGGCGTCGCTACTCTGCTAGAATCAAAACTAGAAGTCAATCAACATCATCCTAAATTCAAATTTGAGATAAAAGCTTCTGCAACAATTCTGTAACAACTAAAGTTCTTTCTTTAATCCAATCAAGGCAAGTACAGTTATTTTCCGCTATAAACGTTAATTATAATTTTGATATGTTTTTAATTCTGAATCTGAGATTGTATATATATTCTCTTCTGTCAGATCTGTTTTTCTGTGACTGTTCTGTATCCCTTTTCTTCTTTTCTGTTTCTATAGTCAGGCTACCACGAGCCTGTGCCTAATCTCATAAGAGATGAACGTATGAACGCAAATTTTGGGATGAATGATGCGAAATTTGACAAGACTGAATTGAATGTATGACTTTAGGTCTGAGGCATAAAATATATTGGACATGTGACTTGGGATTGGATGCATAAATTTGACTATGAACATATAATTTATATATGTTGTATGCATAGTGTATGTTGTAATTTAGATCTGTAATTAATTAGAAAAAAAGATGAGCATATGTTGTAAACTAGATTTGGATCTATGCATATTCTATGATAGAAGAAAAGAGGAACCATTGTATGATTACATATGATTTGAGACTTTGGACAAAATGCATATAAAAGTCAAGATCTGATTTTTTTTAGAAGATATGATTTAAAGATTTAGAATGTTGGGTATATTTTGCATTATGATTCATGACTTGAAAAGAAGAAGGATATGGAAAGTTAGGTGTAAAGATTTACATTAATTAGGATATATATTATTGTGATTACACCTAAATAGGAATTTTTGGGTATATGGCATGCATTGTAATTAATGATTATATTTGGTATAATTTACATGTAAAATGCTAGTTTAACAAAAATTAGAACATATGTTATATGGTAAATTGTGTCCATATTCTGCGCTATGTAAATTTATGCAAACATGGAATATATGTTCATATTGTGAATCATGACAATTATGTAGGCATATGAATTTAGGCCAATTTATGATTAGGCAAGGCATGTAAATAGAACCTTTAGAAATATTAAATTTGCTAAATCTGCTAATTTGCTAAGTTGCCTAAAACTGCTAGTTCTGTTATATTGCATAGACTGCTAATTAGATTGAAATGCCAAATCTGTTAAATTTGTCTGTTGAGATGCCTAACCTGTTATATGCCAAAATCTGCTAAGTTGCTAAATCTATTAAATCCGTTAAGTCATATAATCTGGAAAAATCTGCTATCTGCTAAAATCTGTTATCTGCTGTGTTGATATAATCATCCTGTTATTGATATAATCTGAATTGGCATATATATATATATATATATATATATTGGGCGTGCGCATAAACGGTAAATTATTAATTAATTGGCCGCAAAGATAAACATGGCTAACTCGAGGTTAGAATGAGTTTGCGACGTAATTCTGCCCGGAACCGCCCGGCACATCCAGTGGCCGCAAACAATAGGTTCTAATGTGAGAAGTTAGTCATAACCTGCTTAAGACACGAGGTTAGGTCTGGCTTGTGGCAGAAGTCTGCCCGGAACCGCCCGGCCCATCCAGCGGCCACAAGCTAGCGACCTAATGTGAGAGGTCTGGGCATTAATAATTCATTAATGCAAATCTAAGATAAGAATGACGTCTAAAACGTATTGGGGAAAATAGGGATAAACCAACGGGATTAATAGGTGTAGTAAACCCGTCCAATACAAAGTTAGACAAATCTGAAAAATCTGTACATCTGATCCGTTAGTCTGAAAACTTGTTAACTTAATTTGTGAACTAGTAAATCTGAATCCTGTATGTCTGAACTTGTAAACAAATAAATCTGAAATCTGTTAGTCTGGGGACACAAGGTTAGGAGGGGAATTACTTGTGTCATCTGTTGTTTGGGACCCATATTAGTCAGTAACCCTTTCTGGTATCAAAACTTTGACCCAACAGTAGGTAGGGTCCGGGCACGCTTACTGAACTAATTATAAGTGGTTCATTCTGATAATGGCGAGGGGTGTTGATGGTGCGTTCCAACCGGGTCATGTGCGTGCATGGATCCCGGTCTGCCTCTGAGGATGTAAGACGCTGTGACATCTGTAAATAGGTCTGTGCCAATTGGTTGTCACTTTAGGGAGTGATACACCCTACTGTGGGGCCGACACAGGATATTTATGTATTAGGGAGCCGATCGCTTGGGGTAGGGTTTTAGGGTACGCTTAGTTCTGTCTGTTTTTGTTGGTACCGTCTGTTTCTGTTGGGTGGTAACACCTGTCTGTTTCTGTGTGGTACCGTCTGTTCGGGTGGTAAAGGCCCATTACTAGTGTACACCTAATTCTACATTCTGTTTCCGTAGGGATAAATCTGTTTCTGCTTTTGTCTGTTTCTGATCGGGTAGTAAAGGCCCATTATCAGCATTCTGTTTCTGTTAAAATATTCTGTACCCGTTCCTGCTTCAATTTAGACATTAGGGTGGCACCTAATTCTGCTATACTAGTATTAGTGCAGAGAAGTGTAAAACAATAGTTTATATCATTCTGTTTTTCTGTTATATCTTCTACACCTGTTACAGTTATCTCACATCCAGTTTTATGTTCATATCATATTATTATTATCTGTTCATATGCTGAAAGTCACTGGACTTGCCAGACTTTTTGTCTGACCCTTGTTGTTTCGCCTCCTTTCTTCCGTTTCCCCCCCAGGTTATCCAAGGAGGGAAATACTTTAGCTTGACCCGGATTTCTCTTTGCTTGAAGTGCTTAAAGTATGGCTTGGCTCTGTATAGCTTCCGTTCCATGGGGATAATGATTTTAAAACCATGCATTTTGAAGGCTTTTGTACAAGACTGATATTTTGTACTTGAATTCTGAAATTGAAAGGATGTAACCATATTAATTTCTGTTTCCGCTGTAATAAAGTTAAAATTTTTCAAGTACTGTTTTATCTGTCTTGTAAGTTTCTGTTCTGTTTACTAAAATGCTCCACCAAAGTTAAGGCATTCCCTTTTGTGAGTGACCTTAACGGAGGTGGGGTGTTACACAACCCAATCAAGATCATCAGTAATCACCCAAACGACGTGAAGACCTCCGGTCTTCGACCACCGTCTTCATCCTCGACTTATCGTCGTATCAGTTATTCAGAATGGGATAAACCCGGTCTTTCCGAATAACTCGCGTATATTTTAAATAAGTGTTACACAAACACAACATATGCCTCATTCCAATTCATCAGTCACTAACCGTAAATTAATCAAGAGAATAATTCCCCAAATATTAACCCCGAAGGTCGAAACCAACATCAGATCAATATCCAGAAAACCGTTCTGCTTGGCTAACCGATAATTAGTTTCTAAATTTCACATTCATAGGGAAAGGTTCCCATCAATTTTATCCAAGATAAATTCCTTGAATTTATTCTCTAATCTTCTTTTGAATTTTGATTCAACTAGTCGGGATTAACGAACCTTACCGAAGTAATCATTTATTTTAATTTCCCAATCCCAACCTATTCATCCCATGAAGTAAAACTGGTAATACTTCATATCTAACACCACGGTGTTATCGGTAAATTCAATTACCATTTCACGTTCAATTCTAATTAAAGATTTAACTATCGCCTGGAGCAAAACTGGTGATACTCCATTCTCGATCATTTCAATCTAATTAAAGATTCATTAAAACTCCACTTAGTTTTAATCTGTGACTGGGTTAAAGAATCAGTGTCATTTAAATCACGGTTCACGATAAACCCAAAATCACATCACTTTAATTATCGGGTTAAAGAACAAGTGTTATTTAAAACACTGTTCACGATAAACCCAAAAATCAATATCAATTCAATTAAATATTATTTAATTTGTACACTTCCTTAAATCTAAATAAAAAGATTTAATCTTTTCTCAACTGGGTTCAAGAACAGTGTTAATGAAGACACCATTCACGACAAACCCAAATCACATTTGATATTAAATACAAGGCTCTGAATAGAAAATATATCGGCTTATATTCAATATCAAATTCTACGACTAACAGATATCGCATTGGAAATAACGATATATATATATCTATATCTTTCAAATTTCTATAACAACATCTGTATAATCACGAAATCCAATATCGAAATGTTCCGAAGACAATTTAGATTCAAATCCATTCCAATACAATCATTGGAAATTCTGGTTATTTTCAAAACCATTTCAAATTCAATTTATTTATTTAAAAATGAATAGAATTATAATTCTAGTTCAAAACTAGTTCATTTCGATAAAAATCTATTTTTATCTTTTCAAATATGGAGTTTTTCATCCCAATTCTTTCTAAATCATTTCTTATGACTTTACACAAATTATTACTATTTTTAATAATTTTATCAAGGCCCGTACAGTCGATTTCCATCAACGGCCATCGAACTGCACTTACAACGACCTTTTTCAAATTTGATTTGGACATAATTCCAAATCTGTGACGGCAAGGAATTTCGCTCGGTCCGAACCAGTCGCTAAACCGACCCAGACCGTTCGAAACGCCCTATCGTTTGAGAACAAGCCACAACAGAACTCATACAGAAGAACATTTCATTGTATATTACAGCAATGCATCAGATTACAAGAATATACAGAGTATAAAAGAATATTACACAGAAATATCAGAGATTTAAATTACATTACAGCGGAAAATAATACAATACACAACTAGAATGAGATATACGGATACAAAGCTTTCCGGATATCGTTCCAGCTGTAAACCAGGATCCTGTGAATATAAATCTGCAAAACCAAAACTACTAGCTGCCCGTGACAAAATAGGGGCACCCAGAGTTTAGGTTAAAACAATAAACTCCAGGTCAGTCATGGGACTGGTGTGAGAACTAAAACAGTTATTATTCTTTATTTTAAATCATTAGGTAAATCAAGGGACCACGCCGTATAACACGAAACGGGTTTCCTCCCAAGAATACCAGTGCATAAAACAAACAGCGCAATGCTAAATAAAGAAAAATGAAGCTGTTATAAGACCCAGGTCCCATCACACAATGCAACGCAGCCGAGGATAGGGTTTTCCCTTATAACAGCCAAAGAATGCTTGATATGTTTAAAACAGATTATTTGATACTATAATAAGTGCATAGTGTATAAAACAACTTCAAATCATAAGTATCAATCATAGGCGGCATAAGTGCCCCATCCCACTATGTCGCCATACTAGGCTCTACAAATAAAACCGCAAATGTCACGTATTTGGAAATTGGATTTCCGTCTATGAACCGAGGCAAAAGATAGTCCTCAACCGATTCGAGACAATCTAGCCTACCATGTCTCAGGAACAGCCGCAACTGCCCCCTGGATCGTCAGGGCCGGTCCACCGATGTGGATTATTATGCCTGAACAATACGTCTCCCCGCCCTTTGGGGCGCAAACGAGCCAACGAATGACTCCATCGGACCCGGATCGTCCGATCAAACCGAGGCACCTCGCAACAGCAACAACCACATAAGTCAAACTCGTCAGGGCGTGTAAAACCACTGGCGCCACTTTTAGCTAGAAAGAAACGCAAGTCCTCCCTGATGTCCTCTCCCGTTTTTGGTTCATACCGGGTGTGAAACTCGCGAAGCAAACGTTACACAAAGCTACGCCACAAAGGCCTTGCTTTGATCATCACCACAAGACTTTGCTTTTCAACAGAAGCCTCGATCAATTGCCACTTAGGCATGCCACACAGGCAATTCACTCCATGCGTTTGATATCCATCAATATATAACCCCTGAGCTCGTACGTCTCAGAGAAGGGCGTTAAGCAAGAGAATAAATTCTCCGCCGCCAAACAGATATATATTTAATAGGGATCAATCACACGGACTAAAATCCAATGTCAGACACACAGTCCATTTACAAGTCCGTTCTGGGGCTGAACGAAACCGGAGGCACCTAGTACCCCGCATATCCATCGATCTCCAAGTACGTCTGGACGATCACTAACTGTTTCCATCTTCTTGGGTGTACAGCCCAATCAAGATCATCAGTAATTACCCAAACGACGTGAAGACTTCCGGTCTTCGACCATCGTCTTCATCTTCGACTTATCGTCGTATCAGTTATTCAGAATGGGATAAACCCGGTCTTTCCGAATAACTCGCGTATATATTATAAAAGTGTTACACAAACACAACATACGCCTCATTCCAATTCAGAATATTCTTTTATTCAAATATTCCTATACTTTGGGAAAAGTTCCCATTAATTTTATCCAAGATAAATTCTTTAAATTTATTCTTTAATCTCCTTTGAATATCAATTCAAACTAGTCGGGATTAGCGAACCACACCGAAGAAATCATTTATTTTATTTCCCAATCCCAACCTATTCATCCCATGAAGTAAAACTGGTTATACTTCATATCTAACACCACGGTGTTATCGGTAAATTCAATTACCATTTCACGTTCAAATCTAATTAAAGATTTAACTATCGCCTGGAGTAAAACTGGTGATACTCCATTCTCGATCTTTTCAATCTAATTAAAGATTCATTAAAACTCCACTTAGTTTTAATCTTTGACTGGGTTAAAGAATCAGTGTCATTTAAAACACAGTTCACGATAAACCCAAAGTCACATTCCATTGATTATCGGGTTAAAGAACGAGTGTTATTTAAAACACTGTCCACGATAAACCCAAAAATCAATATCAATTCAATTCCAATTAAATATTCTTTAATTGGTACACTTCATTAAATCTAAATAAAAAGATTTAACCTTTTCTCAACTGGGTTCAAGAACAGTGTTAGTGAAGACACCACTCACGACAAACCCAAATCACATTCGATATTCAATACAAGGCTCTGAATAGAAAATATATCGGCTTATATTCAATATCGAATTCTACGACTAACAAATGTCGTATTGGAAATAACGATATAAATATATATCTTTCAAATTTCCATAACAACCCCTGTATAATCACGAATTCCAACATCGAAATATTCCGAAGACGATTTCGATTCAAATCCACTCCAAAGCAATCATTGGATATTCTGGTTATTTTTTAAAACCCTTTTTAAATTCAATTTATTTATTAAAAAAAAATAGAATTATAATTCTAGTTCAAAACCAGTTCATTTCGATAAAAATCTATTTTTATCTTTTCAAATATGGAGTTTTTCATCCCAAATCTTCACAAATCATTTCTTATGATTTTACACAAATTATTACTATTTTTAATAATTTTATCAAGGCGTGTCTAGTCGATTTCCATCAATGGCCGTCGAACTGCACTTACAGCGACCTTTTTCAAATTTGATTTGGACATAATTCCAAATCCAACCGTTAGATTTCTAATTTCTAATATTTGTTAGAAAGCTCTTTTCGATACGAACCCAACGGTTCCGGTTTTAGGAGAATCCGACGGTCGGATCTCCCGTAATGTCCGTTTGAAATAAATGGTCGAAATTCGCGAACTGCCGCGGCGCAGCGCGTTCTATTCAGGCCATTATATTATATATATAATATATATAATATACATTTCGTCGATTTCTATTTAAAACGAATTATATGAATAGTTTTAAATTCGTTTCAAAAGCAATTTCAACTTCCTTTTCAATTCAAATCAAAATTGAATTCTTCTTTATAGATTCGTTTTAAAATTCATTTCTATTCAATTCAAATTTCAATTCAATTTGAATTCGTTTTCAATTCAATTCATTTCGAAATCGTTTTCAATTCAATTCATTTCGAAATCGTTTTCAATACAATTCATTTCGAAATCGTTTTCAATTCACTTCATTTCGAAATCGTTTTCAATTCACTTTGAATTCGTTTTCAATTCAATTCATTTCGAAATCGTTTTCAATTCAATTCATTTCGAAATCGTTTTCAATTCAATTCATTTCGAAATCGTTTTCAATTCAATTCATTTCGAAATCGTTTTCAATTCAATTTATTTCGAAATCGTTTTCAATTCACTTTGAATTCGTTTTCAATTCAATTCATTTCGAAATCGTTTTCAATTCAATTCATTTCGAAATCGTTTTCAATTCAATTCATTTCGAAATCGTTTTCAATTCAATTCATTTCGAAATCATTTTCAATTCAATTTATTTCGAAATCGTTTTCAATTCAATTCATTTCGAAATCGTTTTCAATTCAATTTATTTCGAAATCGTTTTTTAAAATCGATATAAATATCGATCACGTCAAAATGGCGTCAATCTAATCAACACGGCTTCATAAATTTCTAATTTCAAATATTCTATTTCAAATATTTCTTTTTCAAAATATTTCGTTCAACACATGACCAATCTCAATGGATGAGTACTGTCAACACATGAACCTTTATTTTATAATATTCCTTATTTTTCAAATTGGAATGAGGCCCAATCAATTATCATATAAAGTTAATTATATGGATTTTCATACAACACATGTATAATAGCATTGAAAAATAATCAACCATCAACCAAAGTGCACTACACTGTATAAGCATCAAATATAGATATCTAACGCTTATAACAGCCTGTCAATCGATCTATCGACATATTTAATCAATCAGGATGAGTGAACTTCAAATTTCATCCTAACACCCGTGTGGGGTTTCAAACAATCAAACTCATATTTTATTTGTGCAGTTGGGCGATGTGTAAAATTTATCGTCCCAATCAATGTCCTTCAAATAGGTGTACATAAACAAACCGTTTGGTTTGTAAATGAATATTTATTTATTCACATTCACGTTAAAAATTATATTTTTAACGATAAAACGTTTTATTCAATCTATGAATATTCTATTCGGTTCATTTATTCAATAAAATGATATTTTTATTTTTCTAACATATTTTAGAAAATTTCGGCAGCATAACGGCACGATACTAGAAACGGGACGAGGCCTAGCCTTATCCCCGGTCTAGTGAAGGCCCACGCCATTCACACATCAATCAAATCACCAAACAACCAAATTCAAATCAAATCATATCACTAATCTATGCAACCAAACAAACAAGTCCATGGTCTGTGGACGATTGTGTCGGGTGCTACTAAGCACCGTCTGCATCCTAGTATATATATAACTAGAAAATGAAATTGAAAGGTGAGAAATTCTCACATATAGCTATCCAGCTCCACGACTCTTCCTTAAATCTAAATCTTCGTCGCCATCGCATCTTCGCCATCTTCGTTGCCCGTAGCCACTACACATATAAAAATCACACATTTTTATATTTTGATGTCTTTAAAATAAAAATCACATTTTTATTTATTCACTTTCAATTTAAAAATCACATTTAATATTCTGATGTTCAATATATAAAAAATCACATTTTATATTCTAAAACAAATGCAAAATTCCTTTTAAAAACAAAGCTAATTTCATTTTCAAAAACAATGTATGTATTTCATTTTAAAAACAATATTTATTATTTTTTTCTGTTTTATTTTTAAACCAATCTATTTTTATTTTCAAACTAATCTATATATTTTTCTATGCTTAATAAATAAAAAAACTAAATCAAAACAATGCAAATTTAAATAAAACTAATAATAAAAATAAATAAAAAAAATAATGTGGTGATTAAATTAAAGTAATCACCTTTAGCACCTGCGTCTTCTTCTTCGTATCGCTCTACAGCTGCTCGCTTCCTAGGGTTAACCCTCGCGCCGTCGTTTTACACCTGACCATCGATCAGAAGCTGCCACTAGAGGCGCCTCAGCCTGCTCTACCACCACCGTGAGCGTGGTGAAACTCGGTGGCTCCCCTTCTTCCCGATTGGCGCGCGAAGTTGGTGGCTTTCCCCTCGAAATTCGAGCATATCACTCAATGATGACGGGTCTGGCTTACATGGATTTATAAAGCTCGATTAGCTCTGTAATTCTGTTTCATTCGCTTTTGAAATCTTCGCCTGGATCGAAGGAGAGATGGATGGGAAAATTGGAGCATTATCTGTCGTCGGTTTTTAGTTTGGGGGCGGCTCCAGGAAATGAGTTTGACCGATTTCCAGGGTTTAGAAACACTTATATAATTTTATTTTTATATTATTTTATTTCGAAAAATAACTTGTTTACAAACCCGATCTCCGAATCGAACCCAACAACTGTCGCCCCTAGCTAATTAACCACATTCCGAACACAATGGGATATGTTTCAAAGGCCCATTCAACTATTACGATCAGTTCTTCGTTAAAATAAAAATATAACTCTATATATTGAATTTGAACGCATATTTCAATTTACCGGGGTCACATACTAACTCTAAAAATTCCAAAAAAATATTTTCTAGCTTCGTATTGACGATACGGTCCTAACAAAACTAGTTTCGTCGAATTCTGAGACCGTTGGAAAAATGGCCAATTTCCAGTCGATTAAAATCAACTGAAACTGGTCAAACGCGTTTTCCCTTGCCACGCTCACATATTGAATCGAAAAATTATGAAATTTGAAACCTAGCAATAACTTGACACCACGGACCCAACAAAACTGGTTTCGTCGAAATTCGAGGTCGTTTGCAAAATGTCCATTTTTAAGGGCCTGAATTCCATAGCGACTATTCAGAATTTTCAACTGGACATATCTTTTGATTCCCGCTATGAAACTTCCATTTTTCGGACTCGTTGGAAAGATATCATCAATTAGATCCTATCATTTTTGGTTTCACTAAAATCCGGATTGTTTTGCACCCGGTACATTCAATTGAAGTTTGAAATCGAATTATCGAACTACCACGCCATTTTCAATTTTATTTATAATTATATATAAATATTCATATTCTAACGACGGCGTATATAATGTATACGTCGAATTATATTAAAAATAAATTTTCTCGTCGATATTATTTAAAATAATCCATTTTAAATATTCGAAATTCGCTAAAATTGCCAAAATAAAAATTTTAAACTGGCCCAGATTTTCCGGGTTATTACAATCTCCCCCACTTAAAACTTTTCGTCCCCGAAAAGGAACAAAGTCGAAAGTGGTTTGATTAATCAACTCTACGTTCGATCTGGCTTTCATTCTCCAACTCTTTAGTTTCTGAGAATTTTCTAAAATTTCAAAATTTTGGCTAACACCCTAAATTTTCGAAAAATTTCGCCATAACCTCCCCTGCACCGGGAGCATCGGGGAATTTCAAATAGCTTCCCCGGTCCTTCTAATCTCAAAAAGAAAAAGAAAAAGCCAAGCGGCTAGCCAATAGGCTCATAAAATCATCATCACCCAAACAAAACAGGAAATTATGTAGTAAACATGTACCTATTTGTAGGGCAAACAAATTTTATTCTCTGCTCTAGCCTCCTTGCTATGACCTGTTCAATGTAAGTATATGTATATGCAAGCAAATGCGACCAAATTTTCAATACAATTCAATATTTGATTCAGTTAGGCATAATGGTTCAAAATTATCAAACAATTAAACAAACAACACAAACATCAATCGATTAGTGAATCAGAGTTTCAAATTCATAATTTTGATACATAGTCAAAAATCAGATTTTTGATGCCAAATCACAACAAATAGCCCTATCTAGTTTTGGTTCTCACACCAGTCTAATGGAAATATATAGATATCACACCTTCGACACTCGAATATAAATGCTGATGATGATGCACCATCATCAGGATCCTCCCCGGGTGACTAGAGTGTGGTTCTATATCTATCCAGTATATTAAAACTTCGAGTATACGTTTGCAAGGCGCATATGCAAAATCTTTATATACTGGACTGTCAAAATCAATACAAATAAATAATCAAGTACGAATAATTGATTTTAAATTTTCAAAACAAAATTGGTTTTATTTTAAAAATATACTCTTCACACTCGTTCTAGGATACTACCGATCCTATCTCTAACGAGTCATTCTAATTGGATATTACTAATCCAATATCTGATGAATCCTTTCATATGGTTCTAATGTGTCTTGTTCTCGAGCTCTGTAAACCAAAGCTCTGATACCAACTGTGACGGCAAGGAATTTCGCTCGGTCCGAACCAGTCGCTAAACCGACCCAGACCGTTCGAAACGCCCTATCATTTGAGAACAAGCCACAACAGAACTCATACAGAAGAACATTTCATTGTATATTACAGCAATGCATCAGATTACAAGAATATACAGAGTATAAAAGAATATTACACAGAAATATCAGAGATTTAAATTACATTGCAGCGGAAAATAATACAATACACAACTAGAATGAGATATACGGATACAAAGCTTTCCGGATATCGTTCCAGCTGTAAACCAGGATCCTGTGAATATAAATCTGCAAAACCAAAACTACTAGCTGCCCGTGACAAAATAGGGGCACCCAGAGTTTAGGTTAAAACAATAAACTCCAGGTCAGTCATGGGACTGGTGTGAGAACTAAAACAGTTATTATTCTTTATTTTAAATCATTAGGTAAATCAAGGGACCACGCCGTATAACACGAAACGGGTTTCCTCCCAAGAATACCAGTGCATAAAACAAACAGCGCAATGCTAAATAAAGAAAAATGAAGCTGTTATAAGACCCAGGTCCCATCACACAATGCAACGCAGCCGAGGATAGGGTTTTCCCTTATAACAGCCAAAGAATGCTTGATACGTTTAAAACAGATTATTTGATACTATAATAAGTGCATAGTGTATAAAACAACTTCAAATCATAAGTATCAATCATAGGCGGCATAAGTGCCCCATCCCACTATGTCGCCATACTAGGCTCTACAAATAAAACCGCAAATGTCACGTATTTGGAAATTGGATTTCCGTCTATGAACCGAGGCAAAAGATAGTCCTCAACCGATTCGAGACAATCTAGCCTACTATGTCTCAGGAACAGCCGCAACTGCCCCTTGGATCGTCAGGGCCGGTCCACCGATGTGGATTATTATGCCTGAACAATACGTCTCCCCGCCCTTTGGGGCGCAAACGAGCCAACGAATGACTCCATCGGACCCGGATCGTCCGATCAAACCGAGGCGCCTCGCAACAGCAACAACCACATAAGTCAAACTCATCAGGGCGTGTAAAACCACTGACGCCACTTTTAGCTAGAAAGAAACGCAAGTCCTCCCTGATGTCCTCTCCCGTTTTTGGTTCATACCGGGTGTGAAACTCGCGAAGCAAACGTTACACAAAGCTACGCCACAAAGGCCTTGCTTTGATCATCACCACAAGACTTTGCTTTTCAACAGAATCCTCGATCAATTGCCACTTAGGCATGCCACACAGGCAATTCACTCCATGCGTTTGATATCCATCAATATATAACCCCTGAGCTCGTTCGTTTCAGAGAAGGGCGTTAAGCAAGAGAATAAATTCTCCGCCGCCAAACAGATATATATTTAATAGGGATCAATCACACGGACTAAAATCCAATGTCAGACACACAGTCCATTTACAAGTCCGTTCTGGGGCTGAACGAAACCGGAGGCACCTAGTACCCCGCATATCCATCGATCTCCAAGTACGTCTGGACGATCACTAACTGTTTCCATCTTCTTGGGTGTACAGTCCAATCAAGATCATCAGTAATTACCCAAACGACGTGAAGACTTCCGGTCTTCGACCATCGTCTTCATCTTCGACTTATCGTCGTATCAGTTATTCAGAATGGGATAAACCCGGTCTTTCCGAATAACTCGCGTATATATTATAAAAGTGTTACACAAACACAACATACGCCTCATTCCAATTCAGAATATTCTTTTATTCAAATATTCCTATACTTTGGGAAAAGTTCCCATTAATTTTATCCAAGATAAATTCTTTAAATTTATTCTTTAATCTCCTTTGAATATCAATTCAAACTAGTCGGGATTAGCGAACCACACCGAAGAAATCATTTATTTTATTTCCCAATCCCAACCTATTCATCCCATGAAGTAAAACTGGTTATACTTCATATCTAACACCACGGTGTTATCGGTAAATTCAATTACCATTTCACGTTCAAATCTAATTAAAGATTTAACTATCGCCTGGAGTAAAACTGGTGATACTCCATTCTCGATCTTTTCAATCTAATTAAAGATTCATTAAAACTCCACTTAGTTTTAATCTTTGACTGGGTTAAAGAATCAGTGTCATTTAAAACACAGTTCACGATAAACCCAAAGTCACATTCCATTGATTATCGGGTTAAAGAACGAGTGTTATTTAAAACACTGTCCACGATAAACCCAAAAATCAATATCAATTCAATTCCAATTAAATATTCTTTAATTGGTACACTTCATTAAATCTAAATAAAAAGATTTAACCTTTTCTCAACTGGGTTCAAGAACAGTGTTAGTGAAGACACCACTCACGACAAACCCAAATCACATTCGATATTCAATACAAGGCTCTGAATAGAAAATATATCGGCTTATATTCAATATCGAATTCTACGACTAACAAATGCCGTATTGGAAATAACGATATAAATATATATCTTTCAAATTTCCATAACAACCCCTGTATAATCACGAATTCCAACATCGAAATATTCCGAAGACGATTTCGATTCAAATCCACTCCAATGCAATCATTGGATATTCTGGTTATTTTTTAAAACCCTTTTTAAATTCAATTTATTTATTAAAAAAAATAAATAGAATTATAATTCTAGTTCAAAACCAGTTCATTTCGATAAAAATCTATTTTTATCTTTTCAAATATGGAGTTTTTCATCCCAAATCTTCACAAATCATTTCTTATGATTTTACACAAATTATTACTATTTTTAATAATTTTATCAAGGCCTGTACAGTCGATTTCCATCAATGGCCGTCGAACTGCACTTACAGCGACCTTTTTCAAATTTGATTTGGACATAATTCCAAATCCAACCGTTAGATTTCTAATTTCTAATATTCGTTAGAAAGCTCTTTTCGATACGAACCCAACGGTTCCAGTTTTAGGAGAATCCGACGGTCGGATCTCCCGTAATGTCCATTTGAAATAAATGGTCGAAATTCGCGAACTGCCGCGGCGCGGCGCGTTCTATTCAGGCCATTATATTATATATATAATATATATAATATATATTTCGTCGATTTCTATTTAAAACGAATTATATGAATAGTTTTAAATTCGTTTCAAAAGCAATTTCAACTTCCTTTTCAATTCAAATCAAAATTGAATTCTTCTTTATAGATTCGTTTTAAAATTCATTTCTATTCAATTCAAATTTCAATTCAATTTGAATTCGTTTTCAATTCAATTCATTTCGAAATCGTTTTCAATTCAATTCATTTCGAAATCGTTTTCAATTCAATTCATTTCGAAATCGTTTTCAATTCACTTCATTTCGAAATCGTTTTCAATTCACTTTGAATTCGTTTTCAATTCAATTCATTTCGAAATCGTTTTCAATTCAATTCATTTCGAAATCGTTTTCAATTCAATTCATTTCGAAATCGTTTTCAATTCAATTCATTTCGAAATCGTTTTCAATTCAATTTATTTCGAAATCGTTTTCAATTCACTTTGAATTCGTTTTCAATTCAATTCATTTCGAAATCGTTTTCAATTCAATTCATTTCGAAATCGTTTTCAATTCAATTCATTTCGAAATCGTTTTCAATTCAATTTATTTCGAAATCGTTTTCAATTCAATTCATTTCGAAATCGTTTTCAATTCAATTTATTTCGAAATCGTTTTTTAAAATCGATATAAATATCGATCACGTCAAAATGGCGTCAATCTAATCAACACGGCTTCATAAATTTCTAATTTCAAATATTCTATTTCAAATATTTCTTTTTCAAAATATTTCGTTCAACACATGACCAATCTCAATGGATGAGTACTGTCAACACATGAACCTTTATTTTATAATATTCCATATTTTTCAAATTGGAATGAGGCCCAATCAATTATCATATAAAGTTAATTATATGGATTTTCATACAACACATGTATAATAGCATTGAAAAATAATCAACCATCAACCAAAGTGCACTACACTGTATAAGTATCAAATATAGATATCTAACGCTTATAACAGCCTGTCAATCGATCTATCGACATATTTAATCAATCAGGATGAGTGAACTTCAAATTTCATCCTAACACCCGTGTGGGGTTTCAAACAATCAAACTCATATTTTATTTGTGCAGTTGGGCGATGTGTAAAATTTATCGTCCCAATCAATGTCCTTCAAATAGGTGTACATAAACAAACCGTTTGGTTTGTAAATGAATATTTATTTATTCACATTCACATTAAAAATTATATTTTTAACGATAAAACGTTTTATTCAATCTATGAATATTCTATTCGGTTCATTTATTCAATAAAATGATATTTTTATTTTTCTAACATATTTTAGAAAATTTCGGCAGCATAACGGCACGATACTAGAAACGGGACGAGGCCTAGCCTTATCCCCGGTCTAGTGAAGGCCCACGCCATTCACACATCAATCAAATCACCAAACAACCAAATTCAAATCAAATCATATCACTAATCTATGCAACCAAACAAACAAGTCCATGGTCTGTGGACGATTGTGTCGGGTGCTACTAAGCACCGTCTGCATCCTAGTATATATATATATAACTAGAAAATGAAATTGAAAGGTGAGAAATTCTCACATATAGCTATCCAGCTCCACGACTCTTCCTTAAATCTAAATCTTCGTCGCCATCGCATCTTCGCCATCTTCGTTTCCCGTAGCCACTACACATATAAAAATCACACATTTTTATATTTTGATGTCTTTAAAATAAAAATCACATTTTTATTTATTCACTTTCAATTTAAAAATCACATTTAATATTCTGATGTTCAATATATAAAAAATCACATTTTATATTCTAAAACAAATGCAAAATTCCTTTTAAAAACAAAGCTAATTTCATTTTCAAAAACAATGTATGTATTTCATTTTAAAAACAATATTTATTATTTTTTTCTGTTTTATTTTTAAACCAATCTATTTTTATTTTCAAACTAATCTATATATTTTTCTATGCTTAATAAATAAAAAAACTAAATCAAAACAATGCAAATTTAAATAAAACTAATAATAAAAATAAATAAAAATAATAATGTGGTGATTAAATTAAAGTAATCACCTTTAGCACCTGCGTCTTCTTCTTCGTATCGCTCTACAGCTGCTCGCTTCCTAGGGTTAACCCTCGCGCCGTCGTTTTACACCTGACCATCGATCAGAAGCTGCCACTAGAGGCGCCTCAGCCTGCTCTACCACCACCGTGAGCGTGGTGAAACTCGGTGGCTCCCCTTCTTCCCGATTGGCGCGCGAAGTTGGTGGCTTTCCCCTCGAAATTCGAGCATATCACTCAATGATGACGGGTCTGGCTTACATGGATTTATAAAGCTCGATTAGCTCTGTAATTCTGTTTCATTCGCTTTTGAAATCTTCGCCTGGATCGAAGGAGAGATGGATGGGAAAATTGGAGCATTATCTGTCGTCGGTTTTTAGTTTGGGGGCGGCTCCAGGAAATGAGTTTGACCGATTTCCAGGGTTTAGAAACACTTATATAATTTTATTTTTATATTATTTTATTTCGAAAAATAACTTGTTTACAAACCCGATCTCCGAATCGAACCCAACAACTGTCGCCCCTAGCTAATTAACCACATTCCGAACACAATGGGATATGTTTCAAAGGCCCATTCAACTGTTACGATCAGTTCTTTGTTAAAATAAAAATATAACTCTATATATTGAATTTGAACGCACATTTCAATTTACCGGGGTCACATACTAACTCTAAAAATTCCAGAAAAATATTTTCTAGCTTCGTATTGACGATACGGTCCTAACAAAACTAGTTTCGTCGAATTCTGAGACCGTTGGAAAAATGGCCAATTTCCAGTCGATTAAAATCAACTGAAACTGGTCAAACGCGTTTTCCCTTGCCACGCTCACATATTGAATCGAAAAATTATGAAATTTGAAACCTAGCAATAACTTGACACCACGGACCCAACAAAACTGGTTTCGTCGAAATCCGAGGTCGTTTGCAAAATGTCCATTTTTAAGGGCCTGAATTCCATAGCGACTATTCAGAATTTTCAACTGGACATATCTTTTGATTCCCGCTATGAAACTTCCATTTTTCGGACTCGTTGGAAAGATATCATCAATTAGATCCTATCATTTTTGGTTTCACTAAAATCCGGATTGTTTTACACCCGGTACATTCAATTGAAGTTTGAAATCGAATTATCGAACTACCACGCCATTTTCAATTTTATTTATAATTATATATAAATATTCATATTCTAACGACGGCGTATATAATGTATACGTCGAATTATATTAAAAATAAATTTTCTCGTCGATATTATTTAAAATAATCCATTTTAAATATTCGAAATTCGCTAAAATTGCCAAAATAAAAATTTTAAACTGGCCCAGATTTTCCGGGTTATTACAATCTCCCCCACTTAAAACTTTTCGTCCCCGAAAAGGAACAAAGTCGAAAGTGGTTTGATTAATCAACTCTACGTTCGATCTGGCTTTCATTCTCCAACTCTTTAGTTTTTGAGAATTTTCTAAAATTTCAAAAATTTGGCTAACACCCTAAATTTTCGAAAAATTTCGCCATGACCTCCCCTGCACCGGGAGCATCGGGGAATTTCAAATAGCTTCCCTGGTCCTTCTAATCTCAAAAAGAAAAAGAAAAAGCCAAGCGGCTAGCCAATAGGCTCATAAAATCATCATCACCCAAACAAAACAGGAAATTATGTAGTAAACATGTACCTATTTGTAGGGCAAACAAATTTTATTCTCTGCTCTAGCCTCCTTGCTATGACCTGTTCAATGTAAGTATATGTATATGCAAGCAAATGCGACCAAATTTTCAATACAATTCAATATTTGATTCAGTTAGGCATAATGGTTCAAAATTATCAAACAATTAAACAAACAACACAAACATCAATCGATTAGTGAATCAGAGTTTCAAATTCATAATTTTGATACATAGTCAAAAATCAGATTTTTGATGCCAAATCACAACAAATAGCCCTATCTAGTTTTGGTTCTCACACCAGTCTAATGGAAATATATAGATATCACACCTTCGACACTCGAATATAAATGCTGATGATGATGCACCATCATCAGGATCCTCCCCGGGTGACTAGAGTGTGGTTCTATATCTATCCAGTATATTAAAACTTCGAGTATACGTTTGCAAGGCGCATATGCAAAATCTTTATATACTGGACTGTCCAAATCAATACAAATAAATAATCAAGTACGAATAATTGATTTTAAATTTTCAAAACAAAATTGGTTTTATTTTAAAAATATACTCTTCACACTCGTTCTAGGATACTACCGATCCTATCTCTAACGAGTCATTCTAATTGGATATTACTAATCCAATATCTGATGAATCCTTTCATATGGTTCTAATGTGTCTTGTTCTCGAGCTCTGTAAACCAAAGCTCTGATACCAACTGTGACGGCAAGGAATTTCGCTCGGTCCGAACCAGTCGCTAAACCGACCCAGACCATTCGAAACGCCCTATCGTTTGAGAACAAGCCACAACAGAACTCATACAGAAGAACATTTCATTGTATATTACAGCAATGCATCAGATTACAAGAATATACAGAGTATAAAAGAATATTACACAGAAATATCAGAGATTTAAATTACATTGCAGCGGAAAATAATACAATACACAACTAGAATGAGATATACGGATACAAAGCTTTCCGGATATCGTTCCAGCTGTAAACCAGGATCCTGTGAATATAAATCTGCAAAACCAAAACTACTAGCTGCCCGTGACAAAATAGGGCACCCAGAGTTTAGGTTAAAACAATAAACTCCAGGTCAGTCATGGGACTGGTGTGAGAACTAAAACAGTTATTATTCTTTATTTTGAATCATTAGGTAAATCAAGGGACCACGCCGTATAACACGGAACGGGTTTCCTCCCAAGAATACCAGTGCATAAAACAAACAGCGCAATGCTAAATAAAGAAAAATGAAGCTGTTATAAGACCCAGGTCCCATCACACAATGCAACGCAGCCGAGGATAGGGTTTTCCCTTATAACAGCCAAAGAATGCTTGATACGTTTAAAACAGATTATTTGATACTATAATAAGTGCATAGTGTATAAAACAACTTCAAATCATAAGTATCAATCATAGGCGGCATAAGTGCCCCATCCCACTATGTCGCCATACTAGGCTCTACAAATAAAACCGCAAATGTCACGTATTTGGAAATTGGATTTCCGTCTATGAACCGAGGCAAAAGATAGTCCTCAACCGATTCGAGACAATCTAGCCTACCATGTCTCAGGAACAGCCGCAACTGCCCCCTGGATCGTCAGGGCCGGTCCACCGATGTGGATTATTATGCCTGAACAATAGTCTCCCCGCCCTTTGGGGCGCAAACGAGCCAACGAATGACTCCATCGGACCCGGATCGTCCGATCAAACCGAGGCGCCTCGCAATAGCAACAACCACATAAGTCAAACTCGTCAGGGCGTGTAAAACCACTGACGCCACTTTTAGCTAGAAAGAAACGCAAGTCCTCCCTGATGTCCTCTCCCGTTTTTGGTTCATACCGGGTGTGAAACTCGCGAAGCAAACGTTACAAAAAGCTACGCCACAAAGGCCTTGCTTTGATCATCACCACAAGACTTTGCTTTTCAACAGAAGCCTCGATCAATTGCCACTTAGGCATGCCACACAGGCAATTCACTCCATTCGTTTGATATCCATCAATATATAACCCCTGAGCTCGTACGTCTCAGAGAAGGGCGTTAAGCAAGAGAATAAATTCTCCGCCGCCAAACAGATATATATTTAATAGGGATCAATCACACGGACTAAAATCCAATGTCAGACACACAGTCCATTTACAAGTCCGTTCTGGGGCTGAACGAAACCGGAGGCACCTAGTACCCCGCATATCCATCGATCTCCAAGTACGTCTGGACGATCACTAACTGTTTCCATCTTCTTGGGTGTACAGCCCAATCAAGATCATCAGTAATTACCCAAACGACGTGAAGACTTCCGGTCTTCGACCATCGTCTTCATCTTCGACTTATCGTCGTATCAGTTATTCCGAATGGGATAAACCCGGTCTTTCCGAATAACTCGCGTATATATTATAAAAGTGTTACACAAACACAACATACGCCTCATTCCAATTCAGAATATTCTTTTATTCAAATATTCCTATACTTTGGAAAAAGTTCCCATTAATTTTATCCAAGATAAATTCTTTAAATTTATTCTTTAATCTCCTTTGAATATCAATTCAAACTAGTCGGGATTAGCGAACCACACCGAAGAAATCATTTATTTTATTTCCCAATCCCAACCTATTCATCCCATGAAGTAAAACTGGTTATACTTCATATCTAACACCACGGTGTTATCGGTAAATTCAATTACCATTTCACGTTCAAATCTAATTAAAGATTTAACTATCGCCTGGAGTAAAACTGGTGATACTCCATTCTCGATCTTTTCAATCTAATTAAAGATTCATTAAAACTCCACTTAGTTTTAATCTTTGACTGGGTTAAAGAATCAGTGTCATTTAAAACACAGTTCACGATAAACCCAAAGTCACATTCCATTGATTATCGGGTTAAAGAACGAGTGTTATTTAAAACACTGTCCACGATAAACCCAAAAATCAATATCAATTCAATTCCAATTAAATATTCTTTAATTGGTACACTTCATTAAATCTAAATAAAAAGATTTAACCTTTTCTCAACTGGGTTCAAGAACAGTGTTAGTGAAGACACCACTCACGACAAACCCAAATCACATTCGATATTCAATGCAAGGCTCTGAATAGAAAATATATCGGCTTATATTCAATATCGAATTCTACGACTAACAAATGTCGTATTGGAAATAACGATATAAATATATATCTTTCAAATTTCCATAACAACCCCTGTATAATCACGAATTCCAACATCGAAATATTCCGAAGACGATTTCGATTCAAATCCACTCCAATGCAATCATTGGATATTCTGGTTATTTTTTAAAACCCTTTTTAAATTCAATTTATTTATTAAAAAAATAAATAGAATTATAATTCTAGTTCAAAACCAGTTCATTTCGATAAAAAACTATTTTTATCTTTTCAAATATGGAGTTTTTCATCCCAAATCTTCACAAATCATTTCTTATGATTTTACACAAATTATTACTATTTTTAATAATTTTATCAAGGCCTGTACAGTCGATTTCCATCAATGGCCGTCGAACTGCACTTACAGCGACCTTTTTCAAATTTGATTTGGACATAATTCCAAATCCAACCGTTAGATTTCTAATTTCTGATATTCGTTAGAAAGCTCTTTTCGATACGAACCCAACGGTTCCGGTTTTAGGAGAATCCGACGGTCGGATCTCCCGTAATGTCCGTTTGAAATAAATGGTCGAAATTCGCGAACTGCCGCGGCGCGGCGCGTTCTATTCAGGCCATTATATTATATATATAATATATATAATATACATTTCGTCGATTTCTATTTAAAACGAATTATATTAATAGTTTTAAATTCGTTTCAAAAGCAATTTCAACTTCCTTTTCAATTCAAATCAAAATTGAATTCTTCTTTATAGATTCGTTTTAAAATTCATTTCTATTCAATTCAAATTTCAATTCAATTTGAATTCGTTTTCAATTCAATTCATTTCGAAATCGTTTTCAATTCAATTCATTTCGAAATCGTTTTCAATTCAATTCATTTCGAAATCGTTTTCAATTCACTTCATTTCGAAATCGTTTTCAATTCACTTTGAATTCGTTTTCAATTCAATTCATTTCGAAATCGTTTTCAATTCAATTCATTTCGAAATCGTTTTCAATTCAATTCATTTCGAAATCGTTTTCAATTCAATTCATTTCGAAATCGTTTTCAATTCAATTTATTTCGAAATCGTTTTCAATTCACTTTGAATTCGTTTTCAATTCAATTCATTTCGAAATCGTTTTCAATTCAATTCATTTCGAAATCGTTTTCAATTCAATTCATTTCGAAATCGTTTTCAATTCAATTCATTTCGAAATCGTTTTCAATTCAATTTATTTCGAAATCGTTTTCAATTCAATTCATTTCGAAATCGTTTTCAATTCAATTTATTTCGAAATCGTTTTTTAAAATCGATATAAATATCGATCACGTCAAAATGGCGTCAATCTAATCAACACGGCTTCATAAATTTCTAATTTCAAATATTCTATTTCAAATATTTCTTTTTCAAAATATTTCGTTCGACACATGACCAATCTCAATGGATGAGTACTGTCAACACATGAACCTTTATTTTATAATATTCCTTATTTTTCAAATTGGAATGAGGCCCAATCAATTATCATATAAAGTTAATTATATGGATTTTCATACAACACATGTATAATAGCATTGAAAAATAATCAACCATCAACCAAAGTGCACTACACTGTATAAGCATCAAATATAGATATCTAACGCTTATAACAGCCTGTCAATCGATCGATCGACATATTTAATCAATCAGGATGAGTGAACTTCAAATTTCATCCTAACACCCGTGTGGGGTTTCAAACAATCAAACTCATATTTTATTTGTGCAGTTGGGCGATGTGTAAAATTTATCGTCCCAATCAATGTCCTTCAAATAGGTGTACATAAACAAACCGTTTGGTTTGTAAATGAATATTTATTTATTCACATTCACGTTAAAAATTATATTTTTAACGATAAAACGTTTTATTCAATCTATGAATATTCTATTCGGTTCATTTATTCAATAAAATGATATTTTTATTTTTCTAACATATTTTAGAAAATTTCGGCAGCATAACGGCACGATACTAGAAACGGGACGAGGCCTAGCCTTATCCCCGGTCTAGTGAAGGCCCACGCCATTCACACATCAATCAAATCACCAAACAACCAAATTCAAATCAAATCATATCACTAATCTATGCAACCAAACAAACAAGTCCATGGTCTGTGGACGATTGTGTCGGGTGCTACTAAGCACCGTCTGCATCCTAGTATATATATAACTAGAAAATGAAATTGAAAGGTGAGAAATTCTCACATATAGCTATCCAGCTCCACGACTCTTCCTTAAATCTAAATCTTCGTCGCCATCGCATCTTCGCCATCTTCGTTGCCCGTAGCCACTACACATATAAAAATCACACATTTTTATATTTTGATGTCTTTAAAATAAAAATCGCATTTTTATTTATTCACTTTCAATTTAAAAATCACATTTAATATTCTGATGTTCAATATATAAAAAATCACATTTTATATTCTAAAACAAATGCAAAATTCCTTTTAAAAACAAAGCTAATTTCATTTTCAAAAACAATGTATGTATTTCATTTTAAAAACAATATTTATTATTTTTTTCTGTTTTATTTTTAAACCAATCTATTTTTATTTTCAAACTAATCTATATATTTTTCTATGCTTAATAAATAAAAAAACTAAATCAAAACAATGCAAATTTAAATAAAACTAATAATAAAAATAAATAAAATAAATAATGTGGTGATTAAATTAAAGTAATCACCTTTAGCACCTGCGTCTTCTTCTTCGTATCGCTCTACAGCTGCTCGCTTCCTAGGGTTAACCCTCGCGCCGTCGTTTTACACCTGACCATCGATCAGAAGCTGCCACTAGAGGCGCCTCAGCCTGCTCTACCACCATCGTGAGCGTGGTGAAACTCGGTGGCTCCCCTTCTTCCCGATTGGCGCGCGAAGTTGGTGGCTTTCCCCTCGAAATTCGAGCATATCACTCAATGATGACGGGTCTGGCTTACATGGATTTATAAAGCTCGATTAGCTCTGTAATTCTGTTTCATTCGCTTTTGAAATCTTCGCCTGGATCGAAGGAGAGATGGATGGGAAAATTGGAGCATTATCTGTCGTCGGTTTTTAGTTTGGGGGCGGCTCCAGGAAATGAGTTTGACCGATTTCCAGGGTTTAGAAACACTTATATAATTTTATTTTTATATTATTTTATTTCGAAAAATAACTTGTTTACAAACCCGATCTCCGAATCGAACCCAACAACTGTCGCCCCTAGCTAATTAACCACATTCCGAACACAATGGGATATGTTTCAAAGGCCCATTCAACTGTTACGATCAGTTCTTCGTTAAAATAAAAATATAACTCTATATATTGAATTTGAATGCACATTTCAATTTACCGGTGTCACATACTAACTCTAAAAATTCCAGAAAAATATTTTCTAGCTTCGTATTGACGATACGGTCCTAACAAAACTAGTTTCGTCGAATTCTGAGACCGTTGGAAAAATGGCCAATTTCCAGTCGATTAAAATCAACTGAAACTGGTCAAACGCGTTTTCCCTTGCCACGCTCACATATTGAATCGAAAAATTATGAAATTTGAAACCTAGCAATAACTTGACACCACGGACCCAACAAAACTGGTTTCGTCGAAATTCGAGGTCGTTTGCAAAATGTCCATTTTTAAGGGCCTGAATTCCATAGCGACTATTCAGAATTTTCAACTGGACATATCTTTTGATTTCCGCTATGAAACTTCCATTTTTCGGACTCGTTGGAAAGATATCATCAATTAGATCCTATCATTTTTGGTTTCACTAAAATCCGGATTGTTTTGCACCCGGTACATTCAATTGAAGTTTGAAATCGAATTATCGAACTACCACACCATTTTCAATTTTATTTATAATTATATATAAATATTCATATTCTAACGACGGCGTATATAATGTATACGTCGAATTATATTAAAAATAGATTTTCTCGTCGATATTATTTAAAATAATCCATTTTAAATATTCGAAATTCGCTAAAATTGCCAAAATAAAAATTTTAAAGTGGCCCAGATTTTCCGGGTTATTACAAAATCCAACCGTTAGATTTCAAATTTCTAATATTCGTTAGAAAGTTCTTTTCGATACGAACCCAACGGTTCCGGTTTTAGGAGAATTCGACGGTCGGATCTCCCGTAATATCCGTTCGAAGTCAATGGTCGAAATTCGCGAACTACCGCGGCGCGGCGCGTTCTATTCAGGCCATTATATTATATATATATATATATATAATATATACTTCGTCGATTTCGATTCAAAACGTGCTTTATTAATCGTTTTTAAATTCGTTTTCAAAACGGTTTTCAACCTCCATTTCAATTCAAATCAAAATTGAATTCTTCCTTAATAATTCGTTTTAAAATTCATTTCTATTCAATTCAAATTTCAATTCGATTTGAATTCATTTCAATTCGTTTTCAATTCAATTCAATTTCAATTCGAATTCATTTATATTCAATTTCAATTCGAATTTATTTATATTCAGTTCTTTTCAAAATATAAGATTTTGAAATCACTTTCGATATTCATTATAAAATTCATTTCAAATTGATTTCAATTCAATTTTAGTTCAATTTGGTTTTCTATTCAATTTCAATTCGAATTCACTTTTATTCAATTTAATTCGAATTCACTTTTATTCAATTTAATTCGAATTTCAATTCTTTTCAAAATTTCAAATTTTGAAATCACTTTCGATATTCGTTATAAAATGAATAAAATCGATATAAATATCGCTCACGTCAAAATGGCGTCAATCTAATCAACATGGCTTCATATATTCATATTTTCAAATATTCCATTTCAAATATTTCTATTTCAAATATTTCTATTTCAAATATTTCTTTTCCAAATATTTCTATTTCAAATATTCTATTTCAAATATTCTATTTCAAATATTTCTATTTCAAATATTCTATTTCAAATATTTCTATTTCAAATATTCTATTTCAAATATTCTATTTCAAATATTTCCATTTCTAAACTGGAATGAGGCCCAATCAATTACCATATAATGTTAATTAAATGGATTTTTCCACAACACATGTATTCAATAACAACGATGAATAATCAACCATCATCCAAAGTGCATTCTACATTGTATAAGCATCAAATATAAATATTCAACGCTTATAATAGTTTGTCAATCAATCGATCGACATACAACTAAACAATCGGGATTAGTGTATTTCAAATATCATCCCAATACCCGTGTGGGGTTTCAAACAATCAAACACAGATTTTATTTGTGCAGTTGGGCGATGTGTAAAATTTATCGTCCCAATCAATGTCCTTCAAATAGGTGTACATAAACAAACCGTCCGATTTGTAAATGAATATTTATTTATTCACATTCACGTTAAAAATTATATTTTTAACGATCAAACTATTTTATTCAACTTATGAATATTCTATTCGGTTCATTTATTAAATAAAATGTTATCTTTATTTTTCTAACTTATTTTTAGAAAATTTCGGCGGCATTACGGCACGATACTAGAAACGGGACAAGGCCTAGCCATATCCCCGGTCTAGTGAAGGCCCACGCCATTCACACATCAATCAAATCAATTTCATTTCACCAAACCATTCAATTCAAACCAAATAATCTAACCAACTACACAACCAAACAATTAAACAAACAAGTCATCCATGGTCTGTGGATGACGGGTGTCGGGTGCTACTAAACACCGTCTGCATCCTAGTATATATATATATAACTAGAAAAAGAAATTGAAGAGTGAGAAGTTCTCACCGATAGCTATCCTAACTCCACGGCACTTCTAATGCAGGAAATCTTCACTGTTCTCGTCTCTTATCACTTTCTTCGCCCGTAGCCACTACATATATAAAAATCGAATTTTTACTTCGCTATTCAATATATAAAAATCGAATTTTTACTTTGCTATTCAATATATAAAAATCGAATTTTTACTTTGCTATTCAATATATAAAAATCTAATTTTTACTTCGCTATTCAATATATAAAAATCATATTTTTACTTCGCTATTCAATATATAAAAATCATATTTTTACTTCGCTATTCAATATATAAATCATATTTTTACTTCGCTATTCAATATATAAAAATCATATTTTTATAATCACGCTATATGGATAAAAATTCTATTTTTACATTGCTACTATATAGATAAAAATTATATTTTTACCTCTTTATTCTCTATATAAAGATTTCGCCTTTTCAAATATATCATTATAAAAATCACATTTTTATATTTCTACACATATAAAGATGATATTTCTAATATTCCTATCATGTAAAAATTATATTTTTAATTCTCTACATAAACAAAAATCATATTTTTACATCTTCTATATAGTAAAGATTATATTTTTAATAGCTCTACTATAATAAAAATTATATTTTTAATCACTAACTTCATATCTAAAAGTCGGATCTTTGTCATGTTAGAATATACACACAAATCTAAACTTTATATGCACACGCATCGGATTTTATATGAATAAAAATCAGATTTCTATTTAAATAAAAGCCACAAAAACTTACTTTGGTTCGTGGAAGGAAGAGGGGGTCAATGGGCTGCCTGAGGTGGCTTGGGGGAGGGCTTTTCTCCGATGCGGCGCCGGAGGTGGGTCAAGGGGCAGGCGGCGGCGGATCGTGGCAGTTTCAGGTGGGGGCTCTCGGCGTCAGACGGTCGGCAACAGGTAGGAGGGAAGGGTCTTCGAACGACAATCGCGAGAGGGGGGCTTCGGTCGGCAATCGCGAGAGTGGGGGGGAACTTCGGTCGGCGCGCCGCCTGGGGAAGGGGCTCGGCGGTGGGGGATCGATCGGAGGAGCGACGAGCTCCTCCCCCCTTTCTCTTTTTTTTCTTTTTTTTCCGTTCTAAAATGGGAAATGAATCGGGGGGGCCAACGGGTTTAAAGGGGAGAGAAAGGTTTTTTTTTTATTATTATATAATTATTTAATTTCAAAAAGTTGACTTTTGCATACGACCTCTAAACGAGGCCCACGGCCTGTCGTCCATAGCTAATTACCCCCATTCCGAACACAATGGGATATGTATCGCAAGCTGATTTGATCGTTTCGATCAGTTTCCGTTAAAATCAACATATAACTCTATATATTGAATTTGAACGCGCATTTCAATTTACCGGGTCACACACTAACTCTATAAATTGCAGAAAAATATTTTCTAGCTTCGTATTGACGATATGGTCCTAACAAAACTAGTTTCGTCGAATTCTGAGACCGTTTGAAAAATGGCCATTTTCCAGTCGATTAAAATCAACTAAAACTGGTCAAACGCGTTTTCCTTTGCCACGCTCACATATTGATTCGTAAAATAATGAAATTTGAAACCTAGCAATAATTTGACATCACGGACCCAACAAAAGTGGTTTCGTCGAACTCCGAGATCGTTTGCAAAATGTCCATTTTTAAGGGCCTGAATTCCATAGCGACTATTCAGAATTTTCAACTGGACATATCTTTTGATTCCCGCTATGAAATTTTGATTTGTCGGATTCGTTGGAAAGATATTCACAATTAGATCCTATCATTTTTGGTTTAACTAAAATCCGGTTTATTTTGCACCCGGTACATTCATTTGAAGTTTGAAATCGAATTATCGAACTACCGCGCCATTTTCAATTCCTTTTATAAATATAAATAATTATTTATATTCTAACGACGACGTATATAATATATTCGTTCGAATTCTATTCAAAATAAATTTCCGTCGATATTATTTAAAATAATTCATTTTAAATAATCAAAATTCGCTAAAATTGTCAAAATAAAATTTTTAAACTGGCCCAGATTTTCGGGTTGTTACAATCTCCCCCACTTAAAACTTTTCGTCCCCGAAAAGGAACAAAGTCGAAAGTGGTTTGATTAATCAACTCTACGTTCGATTTGGCTTCCCTTCTCCAACTTTTCAGTTTCTGAGAATTTTCAAAAATTTGGCTAACACCCGGAATTTTCGAAAAATTTCGCCATAACCTCCCCTGCACCGGGAGCCACGGGAAAATCCCGAAATTGCCATACAGGCCTTCTGATCTCAAAAAGAAAAAGAAAAAGCCAAGCGGCTAGCCAATAGGCTCATAAAATCATCATCACCCAAACAAAACAGTAAATTATGTAGTAAACATGTACCTATTTGTCGGGCAAACAAATTTTATTCTCTGCTCTAGCCTCCTTGCTATGACCTGTTCAATGTAAGTACAAGTATATGCAAGCAAATGCGACTGATTTTCAATACAATTCAATATTTGATTCAATTAGGCATAATGGTTCAAAATTATCAAACAAATAAACAAACAACACAAACATCAATCAATTAGTGGATTAACGTTTCAAATGCATAACTTTGATACATATACAAAAATCAGATTTTTGATGCCAAATCACAAAAATAGGTCCTATCTAATTTTGTTTCTCACACCAGTCAATAGGAAATATATAGAAAGTCCACCTTCGTCACAGAACATAAATTCTAATGATGGAGCTCCATCATCAAAATCATCTACGGGCGATTAGAGTGTAATTCTATATCTATCCAGTATATTAAAACTTCAAATACACGTTTGCAAGGCGTATATGCAAAATCTTTATATACTGGACTATCCAAATCAATACAAATAAATAATCAAATACGAATAATTGATTTAAATTTTCAAAACAAAATTGTTTTTCATTCTAAAAATATACTCTTCACACTCGTTCTAGGATACTACTGATCCTATCTCTAACGAGTCATTCTCATTGGATTTTACTAATCCAATCTCTGATGAATTCTTTCGTATGGTTCTAATGTGTCTTGTTCTCTGAGCTTTGTAAACCAAAGCTCTGATACCAACTGTGAAAACCCGTAACTTCCCCGTAAAGGAAAGCAAGCGTGGATAGTTCGAGAACAAGCCACAACAGAACGCAGACGAAAGAACATTTCATTGTATATTACAACAATGCATCAGATTACAAGAATATACGGAGTATATATGAATATTACACAGAAACATCAGAGATTTAAATTACATTTAAATACATAGCAGCGGAAAATAATACAATACACAACTAGAATAGATATACGGATACAAAGCTTTCCGGATATCGTTCCAGCTGTAAACCAGGATCCTGTGAATATAAATCTGCAAAACCAAAACTACTAGCTGCCCATGTCAAAACAGGGGCACCTAGAGTTTAGGTTAAAAAAATAAACTCCAGGTCAGTCATGGGACTGGTGTGAGAACTAAAACAGTTATTTATCTTTATTTTTAAAGTTCGGTAAATCAAGGGACCACGCCGTATAGCACGGAACGGGTTTTCTCCCAAGAATACCAGTGCATAAAACAAACAGCGCAATGCTAAATAAAGAAAAATGAAGCTGTTATAAGACCCAGGTCCTATCGCACAATGCAACGCAAGCCGGGGGATAGGGTTTTCCCTTATAACAGCCAAAGAATGCTTGATACGTTTTAAAACAAATCATTTGATACTATTATCAGTGTATAGTGTATAAAACAATCTTCGAATCATAAATATAATTCATAGACGGCATGGGTACCATATATCATGTCGCCATACTAGTTCTACAAATAAAACCGCAAAATCACGTATTTGGGAATTGGATTTCCATCTATGAACCGAGGCAAAAGATAGTCCTCAACCGATTCGAGACTCTCTAGCCCGAGCCTCAGGCAAGTACTCAGTCAAGCCTTTGGATCGTGAGGGCCGGTCCACCGATGTGGATTAAAATGCCTGAACACTGCGTTTCCCCGCCCTTTGGGGCATAAATGAGCCAACGAATGACTCCAACGGACCCGGATCGTCCGATCAAACCGAGGCGCCTCGCAACAGCAACAACCACACATGTGAGAAGTATATAAATGTCAGGGCTGGTAGGTCACTAACACCACCCTAGCTAGAAAGAAACGCATGTCCTCCCTGAGGTCCTCCCGTTTTTGGTTCACCACCGGGGTGCGAGGCTCGCGAATTCAACGCTACACAAAGCTATGCCACACAGGCTGTGCTTTGATCATCACCACAAGACTTTGCTTTTCAACAGAAGCCTCGATCAATTGCCACTTAGGCTTGCCACACAGGCAATTCACTCCATGCGTTTGATATCCATCAATATATAACCCCTGAGCTCGTACGTCTCAGAGAAGGGCGTTAAGCAAGAGAATAAATTCTCTGCCGCCAAACAGATATATATTTAGTAGAGATCAATCGCACGGACTAAAATCCAACGTCAGACACACAGTCCATTTACAAGTCCGTTCTGGGTCTGAACGAAACCAGAGGCACCTAGTACCCCGCATATCTATCGATCTCCAAGTACGTCTGGACGGTCACCAACTGTTTCCATCTTCTTGGGTGTACAACCCAATCAAGATCATCAGTAATCACCCAAACGACGTGAAGACCTCCGGTCTTCGACCACCGTCTTCATCCTTGACTTATCGTCGTATCGGTTATTCAGAATGGGATAAACCCGGTCTTTCCGAATAACTCGCGTATATTTTAAATAAGTGTTACACAAACACAACATATGCCTCATTCCAATTCATCAGTCACTAACCGTAAATTAATCAAGAGAATAATTCCCCAAATATTAACCCCGAAGGTCGAAACCAACATCAGATCAATATCCAGAAAACCGTTCTGCTTGGCTAACCGATAATTAGTTTCTAAATTTCACATTCATAGGGAAAGGTTCCCATCAATTTTATCCAAGATAAATTCCTTGAATTTATTCTCTAATCTTCTTTTGAATTTTGATTCAACTAGTCGGGATTAACGAACCTTACCGAAGTAATCATTTATTTTAATTTCCCAATCCCAACCTATTCATCCCATGAAGTAAAACTGGTAATACTTCATATCTAACACCACGGTGTTATCGGTAAATTCAATTACCATTTCACGTTCAATTCTAATTAAAGATTTAACTATCGCCTGGAGCAAAACTGGTGATACTCCATTCTCGATCATTTCAATCTAATTAAAGATTCATTAAAACTCCACTTAGTTTTAATTTGTGACTGGGTTAAAGAATCAGTGTCATTTAAAACACGGTTCACGATAAACCCAAAATCACATCACATTAATTATCGGGTTAAAGAACAAGTGTTATTTAAAACACTGTTCACGATAAACCCAAAAATCAATATCAATTCAATTAAATATTATTTAATTTGTACACTTCCTTAAATCTAAATAAAAAGATTTAATCTTTTCTCAACTGGGTTCAAGAACAGTGTTAATGAAGACACCATTCACGACAAACCCAAATCACATTTGATATTAAATACAAGGCTCTGAATAGAAAATATATCGACTTATATTCAATATCAAATTCTACGACTAACAGATATCGCATTGGAAATAACGATATATATATATATATATATATATATATATCTATATCTTTCAAATTTCCATAACAACATCTGTATAATCACGAAATCCAACATCGAAATGTTCCGAAGACAATTTAGATTCAAATCCATTCCAATATAATCATTGGAAATTCTGGTTATTTTCAAAACCATTTCAAATTCAATTTATTTATTTAAAAATGAATAGAATTATAATTCTAGTTCAAAACTAGTTCATTTCGATAAAAATCTATTTTTATCTTTTCAAATATGGAGTTTTTCATCCCAATTCTTTCTAAATCATTTCTTATGATTTTACACAAATTATTACTATTTTTAATAATTTTATCAAGGCCCGTACAGTCGATTTCCATCAACGGCCATCGAACTGCACTTACAACGACCTTTTTCAAATTTGATTTGGACATAATTCCAAATCCAACCGTTAGATTTCAAATTTCTAATATTCGTTAGAAAGTTCTTTTCGATACGAACCCAACGGTTCCTGTTTTAGGAGAATCCGACGGTCGGATCTCCCATAATATCCGTTCGAAGTCAATGGTCGAAATTCGCGATCTGCCGCGGCGCGGCGCGTTCTATTCAGGCCATTATATTATATATATATATATTATATATTATATATAATATATACTTCGTCGATTTCGATTCAAAACGTGCTTTATTAATCGTTTTTAAATTCGTTTTCAAACGGTTTTCAACCTCCATTTCAATTCAAATCAAAATTGAATTCTTCCTTAATAATTCGTTTTAAAATTCATTTCTATTCAATTCAAATTTCAATTCGATTTGAATTCATTTCAATTCGTTTTCAATTCAATTCAATTTCAATTCGAATTCATATATATTCAATTTCAATTCGAATTTATTTATATTCAGTTCTTTTCAAAATATAAGATTTTGAAATCACTTTCGATATTCATTATAAAATTCATTTCAAATTGATTTCAATTCAATTTTAGTTCAATTTGGTTTTCTATTCAATTTCAATTCGAATTCACTTTTATTCAGTTTAATTCGAATTCACTTTTATTCAATTTAATTCGAATTCACTTTTATTCAATTTAATTCGAATTTCAATTCTTTTCAAAATTTCAAATTTTGAAATCGCTTTCGATATTCATTATAAAATGAATAAAATCGATATAAATATCGCTCACGTCAAAATGGCATCAGTCTAATCAACACGACTTCATATATTCATATTTTCAAATATTTCCATTTCAAATATTTCTATTTCAAATATTTCTTTTTCAAATATTTCTATTTCAAATGTTCTATTTCAAATATTCTATTTCAAATATTTCTTTTTCAAATATTTCTATTTCAAATATTCTATTTCAAATATTTCTATTTCAAATATTCTATTTCAAATATTTCCATTTCTAAACTGGAATAAGGCCCAATCAATTACCATATAATGTTAATTATATGGATTTTTCCACAACACATGTATTCAATAACAACGATGAATAATCAACCATCATCCAAAGTGCATTCTACACTGTATAAGCATCAAATATAAATATTCAACGCTTATAACAGTTTGTCAATCAATCGATCGACATACAACTAAACAATCGGGATTAGTGTATTTCAAATATCATCCCAATACCCGTGTGGGGTTTCAAACAATCAAACACAGATTTTATTTGTGCAGTTTGGCGATGTGTAAAATTTATCGTCCCAATCAATGTCCTTCAAATAGGTGTACATAAACAAACCGTCCGATTTGTAAATGAATATTTATTTATTCACATTCACGTTAAAAATTATATTTTTAACGATCAAACTATTTTATTCAACTTATGAATATTCTATTCGGTTCATTTATTAAATAAAATGTTATCTTTATTTTTCTAACTTATTTTTAGAAAATTTCGGCGGCATTACGGCACGATAATAGAAACGGGACAAGGCCTAGCCTTATCCCCGGTCTAGTGAAGGCCCACGCCATTCACACATCAATCAAATCAATTTCATTTCACCAAACCATTCAATTCAAACCAAATAATCTAACCAACTACACAACCAAACAATTAAACAAACAAGCCATCCATGGTCTGTGAATGACGGGTGTCGGGTGCTACTAAACACCGTCTGCATCCTCGTATATATATATATATTTATATATATATATATATATTTATATATATATATAACTAGAAAAAGAAATTGAAGAGTGAGAAGTTCTCACCGATGGCAATCCTAACTCCACGACACTTCTAATGCAGGAAATCTTCACTGTTCTCGTCTCTTATCACTTTCTTCGCCCGTAGCCACTACATATATAAAAATCGAATTTTTACTTCGCTATTCAATATATAAAAATCGAATTTTTACTTTGCTATTCAATATATAAAAATCGAATTTTTACTTTGCTATTCAATATATAAAAATCGAATTTTTACTTCGCTATTCAATATATAAAAATCATATTTTTACTTCGCTATTCAATATATAAAAATCATATTTTTACTTCGCTATTCAATATATAAAAATCATATTTTTACTTCGCTATTCAATATATAAAAATCATATTTTTATAATCACGCTATATGGATAAAAATTCTATTTTTACATTGCTACTATATAGATAAAAATTATATTTTTACCTCTCTATTCTCTATATAAAGATTTCGCCTTTTCAAATATATCATTATAAAAATCACATTTTTATATTTCTACACATAAAGATGATATTTCTAATATTCCTATCATGTAAAAATTATATTTTTAATTCTCTACATAAACAAAAATCATATTTTTACATCTTCTATATAGTAAAGATTATATTTTTAATAGCTCTACTATAATAAAAATTATATTTTTAATCACTAACTTCATATCTAAAAGTCGGATCTTTGTCATGTTAGAATATACACACAAATCTAAACTTTATATGCACACGCATCGGATTTTATGTGAATAAAAATCAGATTTCTATTTAAATAAAAGTCACAAAAACTTACTTTGGTTCGTGGAAGGAAGAGGGGGTCAATGGGCTGCCTGAGGTGGCTTGGGGGAGGGCTTTTCTCCGATGCGGCGCCGGAGGTGGGTCAAGGGGCAGGCGGCGGCGGATCGTGGCAGTTTCAGGTGGGGGCTCTCGGCGTCAGACGGTCGACAATAGGTAGGAGGGAAGGGTCTTCGAACGGCAATCATGAGAGGGGGGGCTTCGGTCGGCAATCGCGAGAGTGGGGGGGAACTTCGGTCGGCGCGCCGCCTGGGGAAGGGGCTCGGCGGTGGGGGATCGATCGGAGGAGCGACGAGCTCCTCCCCCCCTTTCTCTTTTTTTTTTCTTTTTTTCCGTTCTGAAATGGGAAATGAATCGGGGGGGCCAACGGGTTTAAAGGGGAGAGAAAGGTTTTTATTTTATTTTATTTTATTATTTAATTATTTAATTTCAAAAAGTTGACTTTTACATACGATCTCTAAACGAGGCCCACGGCCTGTCGTCCATAGCTAATTACCCCCATTCCGAACACAATGGGATATGTATCGCAAGCTGATTTGATCGTTTCGATCAGTTTCCGTTAAAATCAACATATAACTCTATATATTGAATTTGAACGCGCATTTCAATTTACCGGGGTCACACACTAACTCTATAAATTGCAGAAAAATATTTTCTAGCTTCGTATTGACGATACGGTCCTAACAAAACTAGTTTCGTCGAATTCTGAGACCGTTTGAAAAATGGCCATTTTCCAGTCGATTAAAATCAACTAAAACTGGTCAAACGCGTTTTCCTTTGCCACGCTCACATATTGATTCATAAAATAATGAAATTTGAAACCTAGCAAAAAAATTTCATCACGGACCCAACAAAAGTGGTTTCGTCGAAATCCGAGATCGTTTGCAAAATGTCCATTTTTAAGGGCCTGAATTCCATAGCGACTATTCAGAATTTTCAACTGGACATATCTTTTGATTCCCGCTATGAAATTTTGATTTGTCGGATTCGTTGGAAAGATATTCACAATTAGATCTTATCATTTTTGGTTTCACTAAAATCCGGTTTATTTTGCACCCGGTACATTCATTTGAAGTTTGAATTCGAATTATCGAACTACCGCGCCATTTTCAATTCCTTTTATAAATATAAATAATTATTTATATTCTAACGACGACGTATATAATATATTCGTTCGAATTCTATTCAAAATAAATTTCTCGTCGATATTATTTAAAATAATTCATTTTAAATAATCAAAATTCGCTAAAATTGTCAAAATAAAATTTTTAAACTGGCCCAGATTTTCGGTTTGTTACACCTTGGTTGCTATGTGAGCGACATAAAGACTGGGATGGATTAGCGTGGAGTCGACGATACTTGTTTTTTCCCTGGATAGCACGTCGCCGACTACCTACCATCTTTTGTCAATCGTGTACGAACGGAAAGGCAGAGAACTCCCAACAGATCATGTTCTTGCTATCAAGTCATGGGTGAGGCTGGCCCATAGGAAAGTGCGGCTATAGTGGGGCCGGGATGCAATTCTCATACATGGTTTTCTTGGATTGCCTTTCAGTAGTTGAGGGAGGGGTCACGTGGGACCATAGCCACGGATACAAAAACAAACCTTGATATCTGCATTAGCAGACGACTTAAAGCTCCCGACCGAGTTCCGTATTTCTTGATTTGCCCTGGCACGGAACTCGGATGGCACATTGAGACACATGTGCGTCTAGACATGGAAAGCGATTCACGATACATACGTGGGATAAAGGGCGCGGTTGACGGGTGGCATAATCCCTAGTGGCCCTAGGTGGCTTGAACCCAAACCGAGACACGAAACGTTCATTAGGTAGCATAATCCCTAGTGGTCCTAGGTGGCATAAATCCTAAGTGAACACGCGATAGTTCATGGCAAGAAAACATAACTTGATCAAGGGTAGCAGTCCAAAATAACCTCAAGGATAAAACGTGTATGGCCTACGGCAAAGGACTGAACTTATACATGGAAAGAAACATACGAGTTGGGGAAAACCTACATATGCTATATATATTAGGTTGACATGGACCATTACATGACATTGGACAAGGGACATTCATAGTTGACACATGACGCGGGTTGGGATATTAGTACGAGAGGTGCAGAGTAAATATACATGATAAATACCTTGGGATGTTGTACACGATAGATACCGTGGGATGATATACATGATAGAAACCTTGGGATAGTATACTTGATAGAAACCTGACGATGTGACACCCTGATTTATCTTGACACCGTAGTTTATCATGACACCTTAGTTTACCTTGCTACAGTAGTTCATTCAGTTATCTTGGTTTAGCTTATCTATCTTGTCGTCATCCTTATGTTTACTTTCAGTTTATGCATGTCATGTTACCTTTACCTGTTTTTATACTGGAAGTAGATAGGACTTACCAGTCTTTATGATTGATCCCGTTTTCTTTCGCCTCTTTGTCTTCCGTTTCCCCCCCAGGTTTCAGGGAGGAAACACTATTATCTAGTTCGGACTTCTTCTGCTTGAAGGTCATCACGCATGGCTTGGACTTTTCTTGGCTATGGCTACTTTACTGTTTTACTTCGGGAATAATTTATGAAATGGTTTTATGCTTCTTTACTATTACAAGATAGGTTTTGATGTATTCTGATGTAAAAGGCTTTAGACCTTATTTTGTAAGGTAATGAAATTTGTTTTACTTCCGCTGTTCTACATATGTTCTGTCTTGTAATATTTCTGTGCATGTTTACCTCGATAATGCTTCACCAAACCTAGTGCATTCCCTTTGTGAGTGACCCTAGCGGAGGTGGGGTGTTACATTTGGTATCAGAGCAGAAGGTTACCAGACTGGGCAAAAGTTTTTAAAACCTTCTGAAAACTATTTGAGAAACCGTTTTACAAAGAAGCATTTTTCAAGAAAAGTTTTGTTTTAAAAGGCTATTCCCCAAAGGCCATTAGCACTATCCTTTGATTCCTTGATTGAATCTCTTTTCCTTTCTTTCCTCCATCTGTAGTCATAGTAGTTCTAACTGTGACTAATCTTTGTCTAGCCACGTAGGTGTTTTCCGTACGATGGAGGTGGTTCTCGAGAGACCTGTTGCCGTGGTACAAGGAAGGATAATAAGAGTAAGGATAAAGGACGTGAGCTTAAGGATAAGCAACTGTTGGTATGGCTTAGTCCATCAAGGAGGACAAGGACAAGATCATTGGAGAGGGCAATTGTACGCTCCCATTTCTAGGATACCTAAAAGAGATGGTACCGTTTCTGGTAAAGGTTTAGTCGTTCTTTTCTATCATCCCGTCCAGACTTTGTCTTGATCATCGTATCATTTAAGTCTGCTTGGATAGTTGAGTCTCTGCACCTTAGTACTAGCATGGTAGAGGATCCCAGTTTTTGTCTCAAAAATCTGGTTGGAGAGTTGGTCTGTTTCTTCATGACTTGTTCGGATTTGAGAATGACATGTCTCGGCTACGGATGGATTCTAGGGATAAAGTGGTCACCCAATAAGGGGTGCCATTCTCGGTTTTGGAAAGAGGGTAGTTAGACTCTCGACTCACCTTGGTAATACCCTCGAAGTCTCATATAACCTTTTGGGTTCTGTCATGGTTAGTTACCTAGAATCTCGGGATGCAGTTGTTGGTAATCCGTTCGAGTAGGATTCGCCGCTAAGGCGGATGGTTCGTTTCGTTTATGCATGAGTTATGGGGATCACCCTAGTAAGTACACTTGGCAACATGGATTGGCATCGGCAGACGAGATCTAGAATTCCCTAGTGAATTTTGGAGAGCTTGCATGAGTAAGTGGATACGTTGAGCCAAGTATACTAGGAAAAGGATAAGTGAAAGTGGAATAAGAGGCGACAATGAAATGAGTTCTAACTCATATCTTGGAAATAGGAATCAAGGAGCTACGAAATCATGGAGTTAAAAAGATGGTCAAGGCACCGAGGAATTAAGCTCAAGGAAACGCGACTTAGAAGACGTAAGGCTAGACACGCGCATCATACCTCTTTTTAAAGAGTGTATCCTTGATCCCTGGTTTTTCCTGTAGAGCTTGCTTGCATGCTATCTTTTGGTGAATATCCTCTCGGTCCTGTTTCTGTTGCAAACCCCATAGGGAGTTTACCTTGTTTATCTCCTCGATCCTATCGTGAGAGCCTTAGGTAGAATCCTATGGATGTAAACATGTATTTGAAACATGTTATGATTGATATGGTTGCAAATGGTTGCAAGTGGTTGCTCGTGGATGCGTGAATACACATTAGATACTAGATTGACGCGGTCACGTTTCATGTTGCATATGCATGGGTATTTATACTTGTTTATGGATGAAATTGAATGTGTTATCATGCGGATGTTGCATATGAATGAATGGTTGTGCACACATATAGCATTTATGTGGCTAGGACTATTTGCATACATGTTGGACTCATGGCACTAAACATATCTTGCATTAGAAAGATCATTCAGGCCTGATCATTAGCATTAGCTAAGGAGCATATACACACACGTTTTGCATATATTCATATGGCATTAGAAATCGTTTAAGGACAATGTTTGCCTGTGGATGATGTTATGAGTAGATGGATGGTAGGATGCGTTCTTCCTAACTTGGAGATTTCGGGGACGAAATCCTTAAAGGAGGGGAGAATGTAACAACCCGAATTTTAACAACGTGTTAAGACAAGAATCAAGGCAGAATTAAATTATAAAATCTGAATCAGGATAAACGGGTTGCGCCATTGCGTTCGTCTCGGAAAAATATGCGAAATAGAGTCCGAAATTTCGTAAATTGGAGTCCGTATGACCCAGTTAAGGCCCAACGAAGTTTCACGAAAATTCAAATCCGAAAACAGATTTGAAATTCAGCCCAGAAAGAGAAGGCAGGAAAATTCCCGCCAGACACACAGGGTGTCGACCCCTGGGTCGACCCCCCCCCTGTAGAACTCCGACCTGGTGCACCTGCTTGTCATATTGGCTCGGTTTTGGAGGCTTGTGACGATTTTTGAGGGTTCAGATCTATCCTAGGGTTTATCCTACGGCCTAAACTACTCCTAATCTCTATAAAAAGACCCCTAAGCCTACCATAAACCCTCACAAATCACTCATGCCACGAAGTGCTGCCCAAATGCCAAGTGATCATGGCCTCCATCTCCAACTCCAAGGGCTTATGCATTCAAATCGGGTTCAAATCAAAAGGTGCAAGCTTCCTACATCCAATAGGGTAGATCAACGTTGCTATGCGAGTTTCATGACGCTTCTTCAATAAAGGAGCCACCTTTCTTCGTCAAGACGATGCATGATCCTTCCCTAAGCCTCGCTATGCAAGCTCTAGCTACTTCTAGATCTAAACGGTAGTTTTAATGATGGCATGGAATAAAACGAGATTAAACTAAGTATGCTAGCCTATATGAACCTTGTCATGCCTCTTTTGCTTGAACCTATAACTTTTGGCTATGCTTAGCGACTAAATCATGCTATTCATGTTACGATTAACCTAGTTTATCTTGCAAGTTTGAATCTTTATCTATGTAATGCTAGCATGAACCTTTGGGAACCATTTGACTTGTGAAACATTGGCAAAGACTTGACTTTGGGGCTTATGCATGTAAATGAACAAAAACCCGTTATGATGCTATGCATATTTTATGGCCAAATCCCATTATGATACTATGCATGTTTGTGGCCAAAAACCCCTTATGATGCTATGCATATTTTGAGGCCAAATCCCGTTATGATACTATGCGTGTTTGTGGCCAATCCCTTCTTGGCATCGTGCATGTTTTGAGGCCAATATGTAGCATAGTATCCTTACTATGTGGACTCGCTTTTACATGGGTTGGAAACACGATTTGGGTAGGATAGACGAGCGTGATTATGACACGGAAATTTGATATGAGATTCCATGAAAATATGACACTCATGATACACCTAAATGGGGACATGACATGTGGGGTAAACATGGGACTTGAAACTAGACACCGGGGTTGTAAGTGTAATATGACACTAGACCAAACATGAAAGTGGCCAACTCGAGGTTGGGTTGAGTTTGAAGCATAAATCTACCCGAACCCGCCCGGCTTAACTAGTGGCTACAAACAATAGGATCCAATGTGAGAAGTTGGTCATGTCGCGCTTAAGACCCGAGGTTAGACTAGGTTGTGGTGTAAAACTACCCGGACCCGCCCGGCTTAACTAGTAACCACAACAAGGTCTAATGTGAGAAGTTGAGAGTGCATTAATTAAATTAATGCCACATGATAAGGTTAAGTAAATTCGACTAATGACACTTAACCGATATGACATGAATGGGTAGGTTAAGTGGGACCGGGCTTGATTTCTTAATGACACTTAACCATACAAGACAATTAGGGAATGGGGTTAAGTAATTCACACTTAACTAATCCGACTTGGTAATTAGATGGGGTTAAGTAACCTATACTTAACTAATCTAAACACGGTAATTTGATGGGGTTAAGTTAAGCACTTAACCAATCTAAACTGGGTAATTCAATGAGGTTAAGTAACCAATACTTAACCAATTTAACATGATAATTTAATGGGGTTAAGTAACTTATACTTAACCAATTATACATGATGACTTGATGAGGTTAAGTAACCTACACTTAACCAATCTAATATGTGGACCTGGTAGGTTTAAGTCACAAGACCTTTTAAATTAGGCTTAACCATTGTAATACGATTAGTGGATAGGGGTAAGTTAACCTATACTTAACTAATCCGACTCGATAATCTGATGGGATTAAGATAATCTATGCTTAATCAATCTAACATGATAATCTGATAGGGTTAAGACAAATAAATGCTTAACCAATTTATTTTGATTGGGTTAAGTCATGAGCTTCTTGGTATACTTAACCAACTTGTAGGGCTAAACCTTGAACTTAAATACTTAGCCAATCTTGACATGATTCGTAGGCGGGCTAAGTCATGAACCTGAATAACAACACTTAACCCAATAGACAAAACCCTAGTGAGAGGAACTAGGTAGAAAATCGCGGTTAATCAAGGGTAACGGGGAAGAGAAGCTAAGTGGTAAACCTTAGTTAAGGATAACTAAGTAATAATTCTTAGCCAAGGACATGGGACTAGTTCATAAATAGATGAGTAACCTGATACGGTAGGTCATTGCTTGGTATACGAGGAGGAGCAACTTATCTAACTTGGATAAAAAGCTCCAACGAACTGGGTGACGAAGCGGTAGCTTCGGGGGACGTGAGGGTACTCTTGGTATCCCTCTGTTAGGTGGCAGGTGGTCCATGAAACCCGGCCCCACAGAGGTTAAGGTCTGCGGTAGAAGAGCCAAGAGTATGCCTTGGTTGCTATGCGAGCGACCTAAAGACTGGGATGGATTAGCGTGGAGTCGACGATACTTGTTTTTGCCCTGGATAGCACGTCGTCGACTACCAACCATCTTTTGTCAATCGTGTACGAACGGAAAGGCAGAGAACTCCCAACAGACCATGTTCTTGCTATCAAGTCATGGGTGAGGTTGCCCATAGGAAAGTGGGGCCATAGTGGGGCCGGGATGTAGTTCTCATACATGGTTTTCTTGGATTGCCTTTCAGTAGTTGAGGGAGGGGTCACGTGGGACTATAGCCACGGATACAAAAACAGACCTTGATATCTGCATTAGCAGACGACTTAAAGCTCCCGACCGAGTTCCGTATTTCTTGATTTGCCCTGGCACGGAACTCGGATGGCACATTGAGACACATGTGCGTCTAGACATGGAAAGCGATTCACGATACATACGTGGGATAAAGGGCGCGGTTGACGGGTGGCATAATCCCTAGTGGCCCTAGGTGGCTTGAACCCAAACCGAGACACAAAACGTTCATTAGGTAGCATAATCCCTGGTGGTCCTAGGTGGCATAAATCCTAAGTGAACACGCGATAGTTCATGGCAAGAAAACATAACTTGATCAAGGGTAGCAGTCCAAAATAACCTCAAGGATAAAACGTGTATGGCCTACGGCAAAGGACTGAACTTATACATGGAAAGAAACATACGAGTTGGGGAAAACCTACATATGCTATATATATTAGGTTGACATGGACCATTACATGACATTGGCCAAGGGACATTCATAGTTGACACATGACGCGGGTTGGGATACTAGTACGAGAGGTGCAGAGTAAATATACATGATAAATACCTTGGGATGTTGTACACGATAGATACCGTGGGATAATATACATGATAGATACCTTGGGATAGTATACTTGATAGAAACCTGACGATGTGACACCCTGATTTATCTTGACACCGTAGTTTATCATGACACCTTAGTTTACCTTGCTACAGTAGTTCATCCAATTATCTTGGTTTAGCTTATCTATCTTGTCGTCATCCTTATGTTTACTTTCAGTTTATGCATGTCATGTTACCGTTACCTGTTTTTATACTGGAAGTAGATAGGACTTACCAGTCTTTATGACTGACCCCATTTTCTTTCGCCTCTTTGTCTTCCGTTTTCCCCCTGGTTTCAGGGAGGAAACACTGTTATCTAGTTCGGACTTCTTCTGCTTGAAGGTCATCACGCATGGCTTGGACTTTTCTTGGCTATGGCTTCTTTACTGTTTTACTTGGGGAATAATTTATGAAATGGTTTTATGCTTCTTTACTATTACAAGACAGGTTTTGATGTATTCTGATGTAAAAGGCTTTAGACCTTATTTTGTAAGGTAATGAAATTTGTTTTACTTCCGTTGTTCTACATATGTTCTGTCTTGTAATATTTCTGTGCATGTTTACCTCGATAATGCTTCACCAAACCTAGTGCATTCCCTTTGTGAGTGACCCTAGCGGGGGTGGGGTGTTACAAGGCCCATTAGCGGGATGGTGGAAGGATATAAATAAGGGGGTAAGAGGCATGGCGAATAGTTAACTTTCTCCATTCTCTCATTTGGAAGAGCTAGAGATCCTCCATTCCTCCATTGCCTACACCTTTCCACCATTAAAGCTTAAAGAATAGAAGATCTACAACACTTGAAGCTAGATCTATGCAAATCCAAGGGAGAGTTCATCGAATCGAAGAGTTTAGAGAAAATTCTTCACTATCCGAAATCATATTTCATTGCTTTTGAGTTGTTTTGGAGAATTGCTGAGTGGTATGCATCTCTCACAGAGATTAAATCAAGTATATGAATTCTGTGATCTTTATTTCATCATTTTCAAGTCGTTTTCCTTAGATCTACATCATGGTAAGCTTATTACCATATGAATCGCCATAGGATCTAGTTTAGCAACTTAAAACCGGTAATTCTCATATATTTATATGTTTATGCAAGTTAGATCCATAATTTAGTTCATATGTTTATTTATCATGATTTGGGTGAATTTGCATAATTTTGGTGAAAATCGTCATATTCATGTTGTTAGTGGTTTCATAACATGTTTATGGTTGTGATTGATGAATTGGATGAATAGATTTCATCGAGATAGTTGAATGGTGAAGTTTTTATCGAAATTGGACTTGGATTGGGCCTGTGCATGTTTCTGGTCATGCGTGCAGGCCACGAGTCGAGCGTGTAGTACAACGTGCAGTACATTGTAGTATAGCAGAGGGGTCGGTCGCACCATGTTCGGGTCGGTCGAGCGTGAGGTCTGGTCGGTCGTGCACGAGTGGTTCGGGTCAAGCAAACACCGGGTCGGTCAGCACAAGGGTGGTTGGACGGGTTGGTCGTACAAAGAAGGTTCGGGTCGGTCATGCTTTGGGGTCGAGCAAGGGGGAACGACGTCAGTCGAGCCTGGGCTTGAGCATGGCCTGGGGGTCGGTCGAGCACGTTCGGGTCGATTAGAAGGCTCGGTCGTGCAGGATGGCTTCTGGTTGAAGGATTGGGGTCGAGCAACATCTGGTCGGTCGTGCTCATAGGGGTCGAGCATGATCTGGTCGGTCACACAGGGTCATTTTTTGAAAAATTATATTTTTCGGATACGACCCAGATTTGAACAAAAGAGCTTGAAAAAAATATGGGGACAATCCCCCGAACCCTAGCCGCAGCATAATGATGTAATTTGGGTCAGTAATGTTTTGACTTCAAGGGGAATTCAAGTAGGAATATTCGAAGTGTTGAATGTGTTCGTTGATCAGTGTAGAACAACGAATGAGGTAGCAACTCAAAGTTCATAAGTTGGTGGATAATGGTTGCTACAGAAGGTTGCTTAAGCTATGAAAAGTCGTCGGTTTGGATAACTAGAGATGCTGAAGGCCAAGGAATTATCATTGTCATAGGTTCTAGCGGGCTCAAAGCAGGGGTATAATAGGGGCACCTAAAAGACCGGATGTAGGTCGAATACCCTGGGTATCGTTGAAAGGCCTAGGTACGTATTGTTGAAAGGAGTGTGGGATTTTTGCTAGAGCCGGAGTTACCATTAGCCCTTGATGGATGGCAGTCTGATATGGCCAGTCTTATAATTAACGATGGTTCCGAAGCAGGATTGGCAGTGATAGCCACTCATGGTTGATTGGTTTCTTTGTTTGTACTGTCTCTTGTAGATTGTCCAATGTCGAAGGCGATATTTCTTGGGTGCTTGTCTGATACTGATTTAGTTCTCTGAGGGTTGTGCTTAAGGGATGTTGAATTCGGTTATGATGGTTTACGTGAGATCTATAATCTGGATCCTATGAGTGTTATTGTTGGTTGCTTCTGTTTTCCATGATTGAATGGTCGTTCTGATTACCGTGGATGAATTGTTGTTCCTTTGGTTGTATGGATTGTAAAGGCTATCACTGTCCGATGTGGAGAAGATGGGGGTTAAGTTCTTCTCTAGAGTTGGGGTTAGAATTAGTTTGTTTATTTACACATTCTCATATACTTTATAGATGATGTTTGATAACTGTTTATCGCTCACTAAGACTGTTGTCTGACTCAAGTTTTTATGTTTCCCTCTTATTACCTTGGGTTATTCATCCGATTTTGGATGGGAAGACTAGGTGGCAGATGACAGGTGATAACTTACTAAGGATGTTGTAGCAGTTCGGAGACAAGCAGTAGGCTGGCGTACTATCTCTCTTACTATATAGTATTTGGGTTTTCGATTTTTTTGTTCTACTTTGAGTGTTGTAGTGAGACAAATTTGTACAAACATTTGTTGCAATCCTGGTGTATGGATATA